>JAKSZU010000022.1:32465528-33065528 GCA_026018925.1 Tupaia tana | reverse complement strand
GTAGGCAACTTATTTCTTCTCTGTTTTCCCAATTTTATCTAATGTGATGTTATTTTTACAATGAAAGAAGACAAAACAAATGAGCACACCTTTATTGAGTAACTAGCATTTGTTGGAAACTGGGCTATGTCCTGAGTTTATAAAAATGAAAAGATGTGCTTAGTAATAAATAAGATATACCACATTTTCCCTGGTGATACCAGAGTTCCCAATATGTGCTTAATATAATTCATTACTAGTAGGTGATTAATGTAAGTTTCATTGAGATCTTAGTGGAAATGTCACTGATTAAATACCTATTAGTGCTTTTCATGTGTACTTCATCAAGCCCACTCAGCAATCAAATGAGGAAGGTAACTCTTTTTCAGCAGTCAAGAACCTGAGTCTCAGAAAGGCTACACAACTTGTCCAAAGTGACATTATAAGGGATAGAGCCTGGTCTGTTTAGAAGTTCCTATTCAGTCATTTAAAACAAATGTATTCCAGGAATGGTTCTAGATTAGGGACACTGAAATGACCAAAGCAAAGTCTTTCCCCTCATAGAGCTTGTATTTTAGCAGCAAGATTAAATGTGCAAAAATAAGTATCAACTGATGCACTCTTAGAAACTGCAAAGTGCTAGGGGCCAGCAGGTAGCATGGTGGTTACAGCAATGGATTCCCACATGGGAGACCATAGTTGAAGTCCCAGACCTGGCAACCTGCTTTCTTCCTTTCCCTTTCTATCTCTCTAGTTAAATTAAAAAATAATAACTAATAAAGTTAAATAAATAACTAAATTTTTTAAAAAAAGAAAGTAACCACAAAGTCCTACAGAGAACAATAAAGCAGAGAAAGGGGCTAAGCATGCAGTAGCGAAGGGGATCACAATACTAAATAGGCACGATTGGAGAAGGCCTTGCTGAGCAAGCAGTGTTGAAGTAGAGGCCTGAAGGAGATAAAGAAATCATCTAACTGTAAGAGAGCATTTTAGTGGAGAGCACAGCAGCATGAAGGTCCTGAGATGGGAGCATGCCTAGAGGACCAGCAAGAACAGCATGTCTGGGGCTGAACAGAATGAAATGAGAAAAGAAAAAGAGAGAGTGAAGAGCCAGATACTCAGGACGTAGTAGGACATCGTACATGGGAGGCCACTTGGGGATTTTAAGCAGAGGAGTTGCTTTATCTGATTCCATTTTCAATGGATCATTCTGGCTGCCATGTGTAGAAAATTTGCAAGAGAACCAGAGTGGAGTTCAGGAGACTTGTTAGGAAACTATTATAGTGAGAGATGATGTTAGATGTGCCTGGGTAGGAGTGAAGAGCTGTCAAGAACTGTGAGAGGGTCCAGTAGATGGTGTAGTAGTTATGTTGCTGGACTCCCACATGGCCAAATGTGGTTCAAGTCCTGGACCCGGCGACTTGAAACTCACACCCGGTGAGTGTGCAAGTGTGCCCAAGAACCTGGGAGGAGAATCGAGGAGAAGGATTGTGGAGTGGCTATCCCCACTGGGGGGTAATTTCTCACTTTCCCTCTCACTGTCTTTGTCTCTTTCTCTGTCCTTGGGAAGCACACGCGCCCTAAGGTGAAAACCTTTACAAATAAAACAAAACCGTGAGGGCCTGAGATTTGGCTCTACTGCTTTGCAAGCTAGAAAGTTGGTCTGACAGTTTCATGGATGCTGGCTGAAGACACATGAGACTTCTAGGTTAGAGACAAAGTACTTCTTGTGTTTAACAGTTAGCTGGAACCTTGTGTTTGATTCATTCTCCTTGCTCCTTAGGTCTCATGTGGGGATGCAGAGCAGCTGGGTAGGTGCTGGACATGTAGCAAGTTTGCGGCACAGCCAAGGGTTGTCACATTGAGGAAACCAGTCTTTTATAAAGTGGACTTCAACAAACCTGCCTAACCTTTACTTCCTTTTATAGGGTGACATTTATCATTATCTTTATTAGCCTGGCTGGCACACTAACCTGATTTTTGCTCCAGAGAGGCACACTGTCACCATCTTCTAAGGCTATATGCTATGTAGTCTCTTTAGAGAAGTCTCATTAGAAGCAAACATGCTTCTAAAATTAATTTCATCTTTGTCATTTTTGTTTTTTTCCAAGAAAAGAATTTCCTTTGGTTTGTGCCTCCACACAATGGATACAATGAGCATTTGCTACTTGATCAATAACCTAACTGTGTTTACCTTAGAAAACATTCATATTTTAAAAGATTTTATTTTGGGGCCTGCAGGTGGCATGGTGGTTAAGGGCGCTAGTCTCCCACATGGATGACTGCAGTTTGAGTCCCAGACCTGGTGGCTTGCTTTCTCATGTTCTTTCTCTCTCACTTTCTCTTATCCTCCCTGGTCTAGTTAAAGAAAATAAATAAATAAAGTTAAAAAAATCTTTAATAAAAAATATTCTATTTTGGAAAGTTTTGCTTAGAGTCATACATTTGGAAGCTAAAGACATTTTTGTCCTACATTGAAAATCATCATCCATTTTATTTTTTGTTTATTGTCTGTCTCTTCAAACTAGAGTAAGTGGGGAAAGGGAATTTGTTTTATTTGCTGATGCACTCTCATCTCTTAGAATAGTGTCTGATATACTGTAGGTATTTAGTAAATAGCTCTTGAATGAATAAGTGTATGATGCACATACCATTTTACATTCTGCTTCTAATGAACAGACTCCTTTCCCTAGTACTTGTTCCATTGAATGACTTTTTAATGTCTACTAACTTTTTAAAATCACTTTTTCGTACCATTCTTTTAAGTATTGGTAGATGTATAGATGTTTTTGAAATGTTTGCAATGGTACAAAATAGTGATGTTCCTGTGCACATTATCTTTTTAATTTCTTTTGAATTATCTTCTTAGTATAAATGAGAAGAAGTGGATTAAAGGATATTATCACCATCACGCTTCTTTTGTGCTGTCAATTTCAACAGGGTATGAATGATTTTCAATGGGTTACTGTCTGACCTTGAACTCATTCACACTAATTTTTTTCTATAGATAAAGAGAGGCTAGAGTATACTTTTGTTATACTTATCTGATGTCTGTCTATGTTGTATATATTTTCCTGTTCCTGTATTGTTTTTGTTTTTGTGGTGTGAGCTGTCTGCTAAAAATAGGGTACCATAAGTGATAATAATAAAAATGTGGCAAGTGTTTGGGAGCCTTTACGTAGATCAGGGGAACTTCTCTGCAAGAATGACATTTTACTCAGACCCTGAGAGGACAAGATACCCACAAGGCATCTACAATGTCATGCTTCCAGAAGATGCATAGTATAAAATGCCATTATTATAACCTATCAGAGCAGTCTGCTCAGCTCAGCTGTAATATTCTGTGGGTCAGGAAGTTGTTTTCCTCTCAGTATCATGCAGGATGACTGTGCTAGGTCAGGAGAATGAGAGAATAATTTCCTCCTTCAGTTCCCAAGATTCCTGGCCACTCAGTGGGATGGAGAGAATACCTGTGCTTGTTTGAGAATCAAATGGTAAGATAATCACTTGTGTCACTTCCCTCTGCTCTTTCCATATGATTGAAATAGTTACAACAATTAGAGTTTAGGGGAACCCACTCTCCTGATTCTATTAGTCATGCCTAAGAGCAGCTAACACAGCATATTACACGGTACAAGCATAATGCAGTCTGCATAAAAGCAATCACAAGTCACATAAATGCTGCATAAAGAGTCCCCATCTCTGCACATCATCTCCTACAGGACACAGGAAACATGAAAATCAGTATCTTATAGCTGGCTTCATTTGCCTTTCCAGCTTTGGTTACCGCTTCCACCAGATGTCTATTTTCTATGTGCTTCTCAGGGCACAGAAGTGTGATCCTTATGAGAGGTCTTTAAAATGTTCATGGCAAATGTATATTATGAAAAAACTATGAACAGAGTTCAGTGTCAAATAAGCCTGTGCAATAATTCCATTTTTCCCATTGACTTTCTGAAATATCGTCATGTTGGCTTATCAATTTAAGTTTATACTTAATAAATGGATTCTTGGGGGCTCTGCTTCCTTTAGAAACAAGAAGGATCTAAGGACATCTTATTTTTACTGGTGATTTAAATAACCATAAAAAATTCACATTGCAACAAAGCAAGAATACAGCTATATATGTAACAGGAGAGTTAGTTTTCTGAACCTTTAGCAGTTTATTCCACATTGTGCGGTAACACTCTATTATGTTTTATGATGTCTGAAGAGGCACATATGTATAGTCCATTGCCAAAAAATCACACCTTACTAGTAGCTCACTGGAGACATTCTCAGAGTCCAGGATACAATGCAAAACTTAAAAAAGAAAAGAATTATTTATTTAATTTTATTTAATGTTATTATTATTTTAATTTGCTATAGGGCATGCGCATTCACCCGTGAGAGAGAAAGAAGGAAAGAGGGAAAGTGAGAAAGCAAGCCATCAGGTTTAGGACTTGAATTGTGGTCAGCCATGGGGGAGTCCGGTGCCTTAACCACCATGCTACCTGATGGTTCCAATATTTCTTTTTTTTTTTAATGAATTATTCTTGCCGCTGGACTCTTCTAGCCTATCTCATCAGTCTTAGGCCCTCTTTATCTTGATTTTCTTTCCTCCCTTCTTTCTTTTCTACCCTTCTACTCTTCTAAGTTGTTGGAACCGGAGTTTATTCTAGAAGGCAAGGAAGAATCTGAACTGGTGACGCTTCATAGCCTCTATGGGATTTGGCTTAAACTTTTCAGATTCCTTGGAGTGGAGTGTCTGTTATATAAAACCAGCCTCTCTGGTGTTGAGCGGTCACATTCATAGCACAATGTTGATGTAATTATGACAGAAAGGCCCCCTCCACCACGAGGGTGGCTGAGAGGAAAGAAGGGGTTCAGGGTACAGAGATCCTGGATTCATGGTAGATAATCTGCCAGGCTTCTTCAAATCTATTTCTTTCATGGTAACCCAATCAGAGCCACTTTTCCAGAAACATGACTTTACTAAAAACTTACATTCTGGGCTTAAACAAGTAAGAGAACCATAGTTTAACCTAGCAAAGCCAATTAGTGAGTCAAGGACAGCCAAGTTATCTGAACAATCAATACAAATAGGCACATGTCTTTTGCCAGATTCTGTGCAATGTGTGTAAAAGGAATGATTAGTCCAACAATGACACATAGTTTTATGCATGAGATGGAAAGAAAACTTACTTATTCTTAGATGCTCCTGTTTGTGAGTTTGAAAGGCTAGTTTACAATTTAAGTAGTACTGATGTTGTATTGTTGATTTGACAGCAAAAGTAGCTGAAACTTAAGTTTTCACAGACTTTGCCCGCCTCTCTGGGAACTCTCTCTCCTCAGACATTAAGTGGTGTTCTGAATGGAATCACTCATTCCTTTTCAGAAATGAATCAGACACTGAGCTGGATTCTTGCTCTAATTCTTCCATGTTAGCTCCATCATGGAGCTATGTATTGCAGCACTGTTCAGATCTTGGCATCTTGCTGCATGGAAACTAACTTTTGTAAAATAGATGTTGTCTAGATCTTTGTCTAAATGTCTAAATATGTGTGCATGAATGTTTAATTTTCTCAATTTTTTCTGAAAATAGTTATTTAAAATATGATCATGGCTAAGGTTTTGTACCCATTTCTCTTGTAATTTTTTTTTTTTTTTTTGGAGAGGTTTTTCCTATAGGGTGCATAAGGCGCTTGCACTCGCCAGAAAGACAGAGAGACAGAAAGTGAGAAATCACCTCCTGGGGAATGGCCATGCCGCAATCCCTTCTCCTCCATTCTCCTCTCAGGATCTTGGGCATGCACATGCGCCCGGTGTGAGTTTAAGTCACTGGGTCCAGAACTTGAACCTCGGTCGACTACATGGAATTCCAGCAACATAGCCATTATGCCAACTGCTGGTTCCCTTTTGTAATAATCTTAATTACACTTGCAATGATTATTCCTTTTCAAAGAGATAGACAACTAGGCTTTATATCAAGCTTTTACTCTAAGGACAGAAAAATCCTTTCCTTTATAAACTATATAAAAAGATGCCACATATCATGTACCAAGAAAAATTGGTAGTTTTTTTTTCACCCAAAGTGCCAAAGAATCTCTTACATCTCCTGGCGTCCTCTCAAGCTCATTATTGCTTCAACATTTGAACTTGTCAACTCTCCAAACTCATCTAGCTGCATTTTATCACTTTTAGACAACCTTAAGGTTTTTAAAAATGCCTTTGAATTTTCTATAAAAACTTATTTTTTGAGATTCAGAAAGCTTCTTTGACTCTAATTTTTAGCATATTTTATAAAACTAACCGATAAAAGGATGACCACACTTTAAATACAGTATCAGTTCAAATTTCAATTTTTATTAAGATTTTTGTTTGCTTTCACATTGTCTCTGTTATAACCCCCCTCCCCCCTGCCCCCCCCCCCCCCCCCCACACACACACACACACTGCTAAGTCTGTGAGAGGTTGCTGATCTTTCCTAATACTCACTGGAAATAAAGATAGAAGTTCTTGGGGAGACAGCATTTCCAATACTGGATGCTACCAAGAAATATAGTTAGATTCAGAACTGCTTAACCTGCTGAATTGGCCTCTACCACCTTTTTTCCCTACCTTACCCACTTTTAGAGAATTTCTTCTCTTCAAACTTTTTCTTTCATGTAACTTTTAGGTTTTCTGAGTGCAGTCCTGTGAATTACTCGAACTGTTTCTTGTACCTTGAAGATGAAGGAAAGATCGGCTTTAAATGTGTTTGTTCAGGTGTCCCAAGCTGAGCCTTCTTCACACTGAGGGGCTGGCCCTGCTAGGCCTGGTCAGTATTGCTAGAACTGAGTCTCATTTTCTGTGCAGCCTACAGAGGAGGTTTCATTTTCAAAGGACTGTTGCTGGGCACCCACCTTTCTGGGTAGGGGCCAGAGCTTTTCCTTTTGATCCTATTCTGTCACATAGCTGGAAGGATCAGCCTCACAAAGGACAGCTCTCATCTGCCTAACACTCCCTTCTGTATCATTTGTTTATACCGAGTAGAAGAGTACCCTCACACCAGCTCCTCTCTCAATTTAAATAGCCGAATATCAGTTTCAAAGCTCTTGGCTTCTTTCAAAGCTGCACCTCTGTGGTTTGGTAGACCGTTTTGAAGATATGACAGTATCAGCTAGAAAAACCAAGGGCCTAGTTAGGTCTCATCTTCAAATTGCCACTAACGTAAAGTACCTGAAAGCTTCTGGGTGTGAATAAAGAAGTCCTGAGTTCAAAAAAGGGTTCCTAGAGGGAAGAAGAATATGCATCATGAAGTGACAACATTTCACTCAGCTACTTCCCCAGAAGGTGAGTAAACATTCCTTCTGTGTGCAGGTCGCTTTTCCTGAGCATGGGTAAGGCCTGGTGGACCAACTCCAAACAGCCAGGGAAACTTTACAAATAGTTTTGAGAAGTCACCAGTGGTTAGTAAATGCTGCCTTGCTCACAAAGATTTTAATTTCCTCTCTTAAATGTGCCCAACTCCTTTGATTTGTCACAGAAGCATCTACTCTGGCAAACATCAGAATTTTTCTCCACAGAACCAGACTTTCATGAAAACACAAAACAAAGGGTTGCAGGAAAGAAAGAAGCCAAAGTGCAGCACATTTCTTTAAAGCTCATTTCTTGATTCTCATTAAGATTTCTGAGTTGGAGCCTATAAACGTAAGTGTTTATTCTACATACCCAGTCAACATTCTGAGTTTTTTTTCACTTTGGAGAGCCCTTTTTAAAAGAGATATTTTTGCTATAGGGCACATGTGATCATTGGAGAGACAGAGAGACAGGAAGCGAGAAATCACCCCCAGGGGAAGATGGCCGTACCACAATCCCTTCTCCTCCAGTCACCTCCTGGGGTTTTGGGCACACATATGCATGTGCTCAGTGTGAGTTTTAAGTTGCCGGGTCCGCAACTAGAACCATGGTTGCTTGGAGTCCACATAGGTGTCCAGTGATGTAACCTTTATGCCATATGCTGGTCCCTTTTTAAAAAATATAATGACCTAAATGTATGTTCTGGATTCTGGCCTTCTGTAACTGCTTATCTATTTGACATTCTTATATTAATTTAAGAAATATCTACTGTCTTTTTTAAAAAATTGACATTTAATCACTATAAATCTTTACAGTGTACAACATGTTTTTTTACAAGTTGTAAATTCTATGAGGATTTTTCTGCCTTAATTCTTAAAACAGTGCACAGAGCCTTTCCAAGAGAATTAAAAAATAAATAGTAAATGTGGTCACTTATTTTCCCCTACTACCTGTATGTGGAAAGTATACTCAAAATGGTTTGAGCTAAGCATATCAAAACAACACAGTGGGCCCCTTGGACTACTCAGGTAGATCAAGCTACTAGATGGCTAAGACACTCCCAGATGTAGAGTCCTAAGTTTCATGTTATGGATTGAAGCCTTTGCAACTTCTCTTTCTCCCATCCCCTCTGAATAACTCTACTGACGCTTCAGATACTTGGGTTCTTTCAGGTGGGGTTCAGATCTAAGTGTGGACCACTTATTTTGACAATATGGGGATAGTTTAAGTGGACAGTTGAATTTGGTTGTTGGTTTGGATTGATAGTCCAAGAGCAAGGTGAAATATGTTGGGTACTCAGCTAGAACACAGCTAATGAGATAGGTTATTATGTAAATTGGATACTGCTAAACATCTTTGTGATATTTTTTCCCCTTGGTAATATTGCTTTTAAGGGCTTATGTTACTAATATTATTTTTTTGTTTCTAAAATTACAAAAATAATATGAATTTGTGGTAAAAAAAGCAAACAATAGACAGTTACTGTGTGTGTGGGTGTGTGCACATGTGCATACATTATACCAAAGTTCAACATCTTCCTTTTATATTTCCCTGATAGCCTGAAATAGTCCTTCTCACAACCTGTTCCTTTTTATATACAAATAGAGTCAAGCATATAAGCCCAAATGCATTGTTTGCTGTTACTGAAATAGAACCATGCTATATGCAATTTTTTTTTATCTTTTTCACTTAAAAATCCTTGTAAGTCAGTAGTTATGGGACTAATGTGCTTCTTTCCAGTTTCTTTATGCATTTATAAACACATATTTTAATGTTACATAGTACTTCCTGTAGGGAATTACTTTTTCATTTTTTCATAACTTCTATTATTTATTTATATACATACTGGTTTACAGATTATAAAACTCCTCTCACATACACCATCTCACTATTAAAATGTCTGTAAGAGGGCCAGCAGGTGGTGTAGTGGTTAAGGTGCTGGACTCCCACATGGCTGACCACAGTTTGAGTCCAGGACCTGGCAGCTTGAAAATCATGCTGGGCATGTGTGTGCACATGCCCAAAATCTGAAGAGGAGATTGGAGGAGAAGGGACTGTGGCATGGCCATCCCTCCTGGGGTGGGGGGAAGAGTGATTTCTCATTTTCCCTCTCTATGTCTCTTTCTGTTTCTCTCAAGTGAGTGTACACACTCAATGGCAAAGAAACAAAACAAACAAAATGTCTGTGAGGTGGTTATCATTAACTCTACTTTGGTTGATAAAGAAGCTTGAAGAAGTTGATGCCTACTCTTCATTATAAAGTTAGTAAAGATCGGTTAAGATTCAAAGTTGGTTGGTCTTACTTATACCTTTAGAAAACTCTTAATCGTCTGATGATGTTTGAAACTATTTATAGGAAGGTAGGTAAAGCCCTACTAAATAACATTCAGAATTCCCTTCAATATCACTTTTAAAATTTGACCTATAAACCTCAAGTAACACATTCATCAGCTTAACTAACCATATCTGTTTGTTCTACCATGCCTATTGTACAGAGTTGTAAATTCTATGAGGATTTTTCTGCCTTAATTCTTAAAACAGTTTCTTATCTATTAAACCAAAGCATTGTTCCATTTAAAATGTATTTCCACATTATATTATTTGCTTCTAAACTCATTTTATCTACATTTTCTCTGGACTGAGCTCAGTTTGCTACACATTAGTGCCAAAGCCCAAATGATTCATCTGAATCCAAAGTACATTATTTCTCATTGTATCTTGTTTTTCACAATTAAACTTCACCTGTAAGCTTGATTTCCATGCATCCTCTAAATTAATAGCAGAAAAATAAACTTTTAAAGATGAAAATAAAGTGTGCCCTTGACTTCATGGAAAAATATTGTTTTGAGAAATGGCTAGGGTACAGTCTTGATATATCCCAAGAGACACTTCTCTTTTCCTATTTTGTCAATGGTAATGCAAAAAAGATTAATCATAATGTTAAGTTTTAAACACCCAACCATGGAGATCCAACCAACAATGAAAATAGGAACTTTAAAGCAAAGATGGTAGTTAATGAAAAGTATATGGTTATAGAGTAGTGAGTAGCAGCGTAAAAACAGAGTGGGCTTTGGAGATTGGGAGATGTAGGTTGTTCTGGCACAGGCTAAGTCTTTGACCTTGGAAAAGTTGATTAATTTCTCTAAGCTTACTTTTCTTCAATTGTAATAAGATAGGAATCATGCTCATAGATTTGTTGAGAGATTAAATGATATCATGTGCCAATTACCATATGGTATTTGACATTTAGAAAATCTTCAGTAGATGGCAAATTTAACCACATGAAATTATTGATTTTAAAATGCTTTTTACCTACCAAACAGCTATTTTATGCCTAATATACCTGTATAACTAATATGAGGAGTCTTCGAAAAGTTCATAGTAAGTGCCTATTGAAAATAATTAATTTAAATTTTATTTTATTTTAATTTATTATATACATGCAATCAGTATACATCACTTAGCTTGTAAAGTGGATTTACCCTACATGAATACACTTCACAACAATCCAGTTCAGGATACTATACATATTATCATCAACAGATAATAATCCATTTCTATGTCCCATAAATATCTTGCCTCTCTCTCTTCCTCCTTAATTTCTTTCCTCATACTCTCCCCATTCTCCTACCCTCTTCCCACATTATCTTCAGTATTCCTAACCATTTTCCATGCTTCTATATTCTCTAGTCTTTTCAGTTTCCGCCAGAGAGTGTGGATAGTTGGTATATGTTAAGTGGAGACATACAATGTCTCTCTTTCATACCCTTGCTTGCCTCACTCACCAGTAAAATTTCCACATTCATCCACTTTCTGTCAAATGCCATGATCTTATTTTTTATGGCTGAATACTATTCCATGGAGTATGTGTGTCACATTTTTCAATCCATTCATCCATTTGTGGACATTTGGATTGGTTCCATGTCTTAGCAATCGTGAATAGTGCTGCAATATAGTTATGCAAGCACTTTTCTGACTGAGCATTTTCCTGTCCTTTGGGTAGATATCCAGGAGTGGAATTGCTGGATCATATAGTAGTTCTATTTGAAAATCATTGAGGAACCTTCATATTGTTCTCCACAGTGGCTGGATCAATTTACATCCCACCAACAACCTCACCAGTCCTTATGTCTTCCTTAGAGAGTTGTTTGTTTAGTTCATTTTCCCATCTTTTAATTGGGTTGATCATTTTTTTCTTTTTTGGGTAGGCCACATGAGTTTCCTGTGTATTCTGGTTGTCAGTTCCTTATCTGAGGCATAGTTTACAATAATATTTTTCTATTCCGAGAGTTGTCAATTCACACTAATTACTCTATCTCTTGTTGTGCAGAAACTTCTTAATCTGATATAATTCCACTTGTCTATTTTTGGAGTTATTCCTAACAATTAGTGTGTTGCAGACTATCTCTCCTTTTAGAACTAGTAGTTTTTCCTTTATGTATTTGGGTGTTTCTGAGTGGGGTGCATAGTTATTTATAAGTGTTACGTTTCTTGATGAATTAGCCCTTTTGCTACTATATAATGCCCTTCTTTGTCTTTTATTGCAATTTTTGTCTTAAAGTCTATTTTGTCTGGGATCAGTATCACAACTTGAGCCTTTTTTTGATGTCCAATCACATGGAATACCTTTTCTAACCCTTCACTTTTAGTCTATGTATGTCCTTATCCAGGACGTGCATTTCTTGCAAGGCAGCAGATAGAGGGTTTCTATTTTTTTAATCTCATTCAGGCAGTCTGTGTCTCTTGATTTAAGAATTTAATCCATTAACATTCAATGTTATTATTTAATATTTCTGGACTTGTTCCTACCAAAAGTTGGCCATTTTCTTGGTTATTGTTCCACACCCCCCCCCCACTTCTGTCCATCTGTCCTTAGTTTTCCAGTAAGTACATATTTTAAAGAAACTATTCAGAGATTTCAGTGTGTTTTTTTTTTTTTTTTTTTTTTTTGTACCAGAAGAAACTCAACTTTCATTCCATTTGTTCATGAACTTTTTTTTCCCCCCAAAGAATTATTTATTTACTTTCATTTGTTGTTATTATATTTTAGTCTGACCACAGTGAGACAGAGAGACAGAGAACGGGAGAGTGAGAAACCAAGCCAACCCATCTGGGACTCAACCCACGGTTGGCCATGTGGGAGTTTAATACCACAACCACCACACCACCTGCTGGCCCTCTTCATGAACTTTAAAAAATTCCCTCATATAATTAAATAGCTAAAATTAGATTTTGCCTTTTTAGTCAGGTTCTTATGTAATTGTTTTTGCTGGTTATTTTATTTTTGTCACTTATCTATGTAACTAACCCATTTCTTCCTATTTTGAAGACACATGTTTGTACATGAGTCCTCTTAAAGATACTATATTAATTCTTTCTGTTAAGTTAGTAATAAGTTAATAGTGCATCATTAAACTATGTCATTACAGAACTCTGAAGGAGTTAAACTATCATCTTCCTTTTGAGCTTATTCAAGTATGAATTCAAATTTTGGTAACAGAACTTACGGTTCAGTTGCACAGTTTATATGGACTTATATTGAGATTTTATAGTATTTAATTAGAAGCATACTGTTACATAGTTTCAAATACATTTTTTAGTCTTTCACTTTCTTGAACACTTTGAATCTGGATCTATGGACCTAATACTTTTGAAGTGTTTCTTTTGGTTTTAAGCTGGATTTGAGCTTTGTTTGTTCACATTTGCTGAGAGGGGTGAGTTGTGGTGGTAGAATCCTTTGAGAATAAATATCTTCTGGTTACTTACCATACTCATAGCATTTTGGAGAACAGAAGACTATATTCTGTTGTCAAGGAGTTTATGATCACTTACTTGTTGATAATGGGCCAGGTGCTATTTTTTAAGAGCTTATTTATTTATCCTAGGAGTCAGAGACAGAGACAGACAGACAGACAGACAGACAAATACAGCACCCCCTATGTGGTCTTGACACTGTGATCCACCCTAAGCTTTAGCCAGACTAGATCATGGGCACCTAGGTACCCGTTTTGTATTCAGAAAGGTCTCCAGACATAAACCTGGAACTTTCCCATGGGGTCAGCCTCACAGCCTCATGTTGTACCTCTGCCACCCACTGGTCCCCTTGGTGTTATTTTAAGCAATGACAATAACACCAGACAAAACAGATACCCAGACTTCGATGAGCAAAGATCCTAGTTGGAAAGAAACAGAAATGAACACCTGAACAAACAGATAATGACTTCAGACTCTTTATGTGCCATATGAATATAATGGAGGGCAAAGTAGCATAAGGGAAGGCTTCTTTTTGAATTGAAAACTGAATGATACAGAAGCTGGCACATACTAGTCAAGGAAGCAGAATTCCAAGCTGAAGTGAAAACTGTACACTGTTTTTAAATGCGAGCAAGCTAGTGATAGGACAAGATGAGTGTCTGAATGACTCGCACGAAGATAAAAATGTGAGTGAGAACTTCACATTTGAAAGTCATTTTTATACAGGTGAGAAGTGAGGAATTGAGAAATAGATATTGATAGTGTCTCTGCTTTATGGCACCTTGTACTCAATGTTAATGAATTCTTGCTTAATTCCAATTGACACATCAACTGAGATTCTATTTTGTTATCCTAAGGGAGATTTTGCAAAAAAGTGGTTATCTTTCCCTAAAAGATAAGATAGATATGTGATATGCTTGTAGATGTGAAAACAGTTTATATGTGTGTGTGTGTGTGTGTGTGTGTATGTGTGTGTGTATGCACCTTTCATTTTAATTAATTTCAACTAGAAATGAAAGCTTTTAATTTTAGGGTTGGTTCTTTAGGGCTTATGCCTGTCACTTCACTCAAGCTGCATTTTTTTTTTTTTTTTTGAGAGTTTTTGTAATAGGGCACCTGTGCTTGCCAGAGACACCGAGAGAGAGAAAACGAGAGAGAAAGTGAGAAATCACCCCCGAGAGGACATGGTCATGGCTCAGTCCCTTCTCCTCTATTTTCTTCTCAGGATTTTGGGCACACATGCACACTCACCAAGAATGAGTTTCAAGCTGCTGGGTCTGGGACTTGAACTGTGATCAGCCATGTGGGAATCCAGCACCTTAACTACTATGCCACCTGCTGCCCCCAAATTACATTTTTGAAACTGTGTTTTTATAATTAAAAGTCCAATAGATAAATACCTGATATAGTTGAATTCTCTCTGTTTTTTTTTTTTCCTCTAAATTGGCATAAGATCATCATATATCGGTGCCTCTAAAAATGAAGCCAGAAATTTCCAAAGTAGAACTTTAAACTACTTTTTCCCTCACTCTTGCTCCTCCTCTAATAAAAAGACATGTGTTTTAACTAGGTTAATGCTTTTCCTGGATCTCCAATTATAGTACATCTTCATTTTAGGCATAAACATCTTACATTTTTATTTCCTGAATCATCTGAGCTGAAAAACATAAGCAGTTATACAGTTCAACCAGATTCTCAAATCTTTTTAAAGAAACTTTATCCCCTAGAGAGAAAAGGGAGCAGAAGGTGTAGGGTCTACACAACGTTGTAATTAGCAAACCTTGTAATGTCTGAACTTTTGAATGTAAAAAACTTACCACAATCATAATTATTTCTTAAGATTTCTTGAGCAAAGAGAACATTTTAACAGCAAGACTGAATACAAACTAAAAGCATCTTCACCTGTATGTCATTCTCTACCTTCCCAGGAAAAACAAACTATCTGTGGGGGAAAAAATTAATAGCCCTTCTACTAAAATGCATCAAAAGCGTTATTATCTCATTTTGTTATCTGGATTTTTTATTCCCAACACTAGAATTTCTCAGCAAGGCAGTAGAATAATTGACCTTTGTACAAATGGAAATTAATATTAGATGCTACATTCAAATTGTTTTGGTGGAAGATTTTTAGAATAGATCATTAGGTATTCCAAATAAATCTAGTTTTCCAAGGATATTTTCCTTAGAGAAAACAAAGAAAGAATCTGAAACATTAGTGAATTATGTGGATTCTTAAAATCAACATGTCTCTGACTTGGCCTGGCTGTGGGTATGACACAAGAACACAGAGAAGGCTTTTACCAGGAGGTTGAAATTCCTATGTAAACAGGCAGAACTACATTTTATTGGGTTGTCGGAAAAGTCATGATGTATATTTTCTATTCAAAAATGCGTCATGACTTTTCCGACAACCCAACATTTTGTGGTGCTGATTGGCATTTATAGAAGGTCACAGAGAATGAAGGGCATGGATATAAAACAGATAGTTAAGAACAGTTTACCGTAAGAAATGTGAGATGTGGCATGAGTATCATGAAAAATATTTAGCCTTGGTGCATAGTGTTTGGAGGGAAAATATTTGGATTTATTGTGAAGCCAATTTAATTTTTATTTTAAAATCAGCCAGTCCATCCTAATTTCTCCTCTCCTCCCTAGGCCAAGAAACTATATTTATTTGCTACATATTTATCCCCCCAGGGTTTCTTTATGCAAATTCAAGCACATAGAATTATATATTCATAGTCTACTTTCTTGACACTGTGAAGTATTTTAGGAATGCAACATTATGTTTCATGCTTTGAAGACATGCATCTATGCATATCATCAATGTATCATCAATGCTCACAACCACCACAAAGTAAGATGTATTTAACATATGAAAAAGTGAGGCTCACGGGAGTTTAAACATGCTCCAAGTTCACACATTGCTGGAAGTAAGATTCAAAGTACCCTTTTTTTGCACTTATAATAGTTCTTGGTATAACCTCAGCAATTTAGCACTTCTGTATTGAAATGTCTGGATAAAATTCTGTAGCTCTTAAATAACTAATTCTATCTTCATTGTATTCAAATAACTTCATAAAATGTTTTAATCTTTTAATGTTCAAAATAAAAAATGTCTTTCTGACTAACATTACTTTTACAATGTAAGAGAACAGAACTCAAGTTAATCCCAGCCGTCCATATAAAAATCACTATTTACATGCTGGTATCTATCCTCCTTAAATGTTTTTGTTTTTGTGTGTAAGGTGGTATCATGCAGCATTTTTTGGGATTTAAGGAATGACAGATGGGCAGCAATTTCTCTCACACACATATGCACAGTGAAGTTCACCATTTAGCTACCCGAGATTCCGGAAACTTACCAGCAGTGTGTAGCTGTAATGGGCAGGATCCTCACAGCATGTTATTTTCTGGCCCCAAATCTCTCAGTGAAATGCATAACCACCAGTGGTAGCATCCATACCCAGTGGAGTCCTGCCTTATCTTAAGAAATGTTAGAATTTTTGCTGTGTCCCCAGAATAACTTAGCCTAACAGTCTGCTGGTCGCCGCCACTTGAGCAAATCCTTGAGTTAATCCTTGAGGCGTGGTCATACATGGCTGCTGGGGGTTTGGTAGTGCCTATTGGTAGTGCCTATCTCTCTGTCTCTTTCTCCATCTCTCTCTCATTCATGGTATAAGTAAATAAATAAAACTACAGAGGCTAGTTGTTTAGCATTCTAGTTGAATTTTTCTGAGACCATTTCAATTAGTAACAAAGGATCATACTGAAAGTAGTCAGCTTAGAATAAAAAAAAAAAAAAAAAACTAGGGAACCAGCAGTTAGCGTAATGGCTATGTCGCTGGACTCCCACGTAGTTGACTGCGGTTCGTGTCCCGGACCCGGTGGCTTAAAACTCACGCCGGGCGCGTGTGCGTGCGTGCTCAAGATCCCGAGAGGAGAATGGAGGAGAAGGGATTGCGGCGTGACCATCCCCCCTGGGGGGTGATTTCTCGCTTTCTGTCTCTATGTCTCTCTCTGTCTGTCTGGCGAGCGCACGCGCCCTATAGCGAAAAACCTCTCCAAAAAAAAAAAAAAAAAAAACTAAACTAAACATTTCTGTAGGCCTTATAAGTATATCAGTTTAAAATATACTTGCCCTTTTATCAGGGCAAATGTGAAATTCTATTTAAGGAAACTTTGAAACTTTCACAGACCTTCACAAAAGTCACAGTGCCTCAAAGTCGACATTGCTTGCCAAGAGGAAGATTTAGCTCACACTTCAACTTGAAAGTCATCTTCTTCTTGAGGCTTTTATCAGAAAAGGTTTGTGAAGACAGATTTTAAAACTTTTATTATTATCAGTCTTCTTTAATTATGTACAAGGTTGAGAGTATAGATGGTGCCATTAGGGAGAATTTTCTGGCAAGACCTAGTCTCATATGACATGAGACAGAGATGCCAGTAGAGACAGAGAGGAGAGAGCATGTCCCAATGGGGCATGGTCATGGTAGTCCCTTCTCTGTCTCTCTGTCCTTTCAGGATTTGGGGCATGCATACACAGGTGTGTTTCTCAGCAGCTAGGCTGGGATTCAGACCATGGTTGACCATGTGGGATCTGGCTTCCTTAACCACTACTCTACTGGGCCAATTCTGTTTAATTATTTAATGTCTGTTTTTATTTGGCATTGGTGAAGGAAAAGTTATACATACATGTATCTGTGTATAAGTCTCAATGTGTAAGGAGTTATGTGTATGTGCATTAGTAATTATAAGCACACACAATATATAAAATTATAAAATATCCAGAATGCCATACTGAGTACACCAGTAAGAATGTCTTCCAGTCTTGTATTCCATTTTTACTTTGTGTTTTTAAGCTCATTATGGAGGGAGTACATACAACCTTCTTCCTCCAATCCTCTAACCCACCAAGATCTTGGGCATGCATACATGTGCTTGATGTATTTTCAGGCTGACTGCACTGAGAACTTAAACTGTGGTCAGCGTGTGCCTTCTGGCTCTGAATCTGGTATTCCACTATGTCACAGAGACCGAGACTATGTTTACATTTTTAGTAAAGGACTTAAGGGAAGGCCAGTAGGTGGTATAATGGTTACGTTGCTGGACTTCCACATGGTCTACTACATGCAGTTCAAGTCCAGGACCCAGTAGCTTGAAACTCATGCCAGGCATGTATGCATGCATGCCCAAGATCCCAGGAGGAGAACGGAGAAGGGATTGCAGCATGGCCACCCCCCCGGGAGGTGATTTCTCACTTTCCCTCTCACTGTTTCTGTCTGTCTCTCTCTCTCTGGCAAGCACATGTGCCCTATAGCAAAACCTCTTAAAAAAAAATAAATAACTTAGGGGAGTTTTTTTTTTAGGGAATATGACATTTCTCAGTTCTGTATCTCAAAATGGCAGAACTTAGAATGTCTGTAGCTTTTTCTTAGTGATTATTGTGATGCTTTTATCTATTAATTTTAAATTAAACCTTCTGAGCTTTTTAAATGCATTTTCTACATTTTATATTTAAATATATAACTTTTATGATGGGAAATAAAAACTGAATTTTTACTTGTACTCGCGTTTTTAAAAGACTATTTCTTCAAAATAGCGAAGAATTTAGTCATGTGAGTTTTTATCCAGTCTGAAAATTTTTGCTTTCTATATAGAACATGTAGTCCATTTACAGTTAATATAATTATTCATATGGTTGGATTTTCATCTGCCATCTTGTTATTTGATTCTGTTTGTTTCATCTGTTCCTTCTCAATGACTCTGTTCTTGCTACTCTTGAGTAAATCACTGTATTTATCATTTCTCTTTATTTTCTCCATTGCCTTTTTTTTTTTTTTTCTTTTCTTGGAGAGGTTTTTGCTATAGGGCACGTGTGCTCGCCAGACAGGCAGAGAGAGACAGAGAGCTAGAAAGTGAGAAATCACCCCCTGGGGGATGGCCACGCTGCAATTCCTTCTCCTCCATTCTCCTCTTGGGATCTTGGGCACGCACGCACACGCGCCCGGTGTGAGTTTAAGCCACCGGGTCCGGGACGTGAACCGCGGTCGACTACGTGGGAGTCCAGCGACATAGCCATTACGCTAACTGCTGGTCCCTCCATTGCATTTTAAAATGTTTTTTTTTTTCTTTTTTATATAAATGAAAGAGACAGAGAGCACTTCAACAGAGTCTTGACGCCATGATTCACTCCTAGCCTTAGCCATCTGTGGATTATGCACCCATGCCTGGTATGTTAAGGGAGGTTTCTCGATGCAAACCTGGAACCATCCCATGTAGGTTAGACTTGTGCAGCATCTGCATTACCACTATGCCACTATTTGCCTCCCTGTTGTCTTTATTGACTTTAATTTATATTTCTGTATATGTATATGTGTGTGTGTGTGTATACAAATATATATATGTGTGTGTGTGTGTGTGTGTGTGTGTGTATATATATATATATATGGAGATTTTTGCCTTAGGACTCATGCACTTGCTGGAGAGAGAGAGAGAAAGAGAGAGACAGACAGACAGTGAGAGGGAAAGTGAAAAATCACCCCCTGGGGGGGATGGCCATGCTACAATCCTTCTCCATTCTCCTCTCAGGGTCTTGGGCATACATGCACATGCACCTGTTATGATTTTCAAGACACCAAGTATGGGACTCAAACTGCAGTTGGCTATGTAGGAGTCCAATCATAATGACTATGCCATCTGCTGGCCCCATCTCTGTATAATTTTTCATGGTTGCTGTAGAGGTAGTAAAATGTAAAAGTAAATCTTTTAATGGTACAGAACTCTGTGTCAGTGTAATTCAATTCTCATCCTGGCCAGTTCTTTCAGTTGGTTCTTTTTTTTTTTTTTTTCTTTTTTTGGAGAGGTTTTTGCTGTATGGCGCGTGTACTTGCCAGAAGGACAGAGAGAGACAGAAAGTGAGAAATCACCCCCCCCCCAGGGGGGATGGCCACGCTGCAATCTCTTCTCCTCCATTCTCCTCTTGGGATCTTGGGCACGCACGCACAAGTGCCCATCATGAGTTTAAGCCACCGGGTCCAGGACTCGAACCACGGTTGACTACATGAGAGTCCAGTGACATAGCCATTATGCTAACTGCTGGTCCCTTTTTCTTGTTTTTGATTGCAGTTTCTATCTATGCTAAAATTCCTCATCTGCTCACACATGTTGTCCATATTTTATATTAAATCCTTTAATGTATTTGTCATAATTATTTTAAAGTCCATGCCTGATAAATTCAATATCTGAGCTCTATCCAGATTTGGTTCTGTTGACTTTTTATCCTTGATCATGGGTCACATTTTTTAAAGAATTATTTATTTAATTTTAGTCATTCATTCATTTTAATTTGACCATAGACACACACACACACACACACACACACACACACTCACAGAGAGAGAGAGAGAGAGAGAGAGAGAGAGAGAGAGAGAGAGAGAGAAGGAAAGTGAGAAAGCAAGCCACCAGGTCCAGGACTTGAACCGCGACTGGCCATTTGGGAGTATCCAGCACCTTAACCACCATGCCACCTGCTGGTCCCCCATGGGTCACAATTTTCATACTTCTACACATCATTTATGCCAGACATTATGTGTTAAAGAACAGTGTAAACAATTTTATCACCATAAAAGTGATGTTGCTTCTTCCCTCAGGCTGTTCGTTTGAGGGACTAAATCAATCTCATCTGTAGTTGAGGTGAGTCTGGGTTTATCCCAGGTTTAGTTATAGACAGTTACCATTGGCTTCAGATATTTTGAAAGAAGGAATAAGACATCTTCAGCAGGGTCTGATGAGACTCTAGAGATCTCAGTTGCCAGCTTCAAGTGTCACTGGGAGTCCTCTTTGCTTTCTAGTCCTGCCCCAACTTTTCCACTTCTCAGGAGACTTTTCTCCATCCAGCTGCCTTGTCCTTATTTCTGTTGGACTGCTAAGCTACCTTCTGTTAAGGCCCAGAGTACCTTTGAAGGCTTCCTTTTGATATTCTGAATATGTCATATAAAAGAAATCTTACACTATGCTATGCTTTCTGCCTGACTTCTCTCACTTAGTATGTTTGAGATTTCTCTTGGTATTTTGCCTTGTCCCCAGCTTTCTGTATCTACTCCTTTCCCTTGGTGAAAGTCTGGAGTGACTTGTAGGGATTTCATTCCAGTCTCCTGCATTGTTCTCAGGCCTCAGGGGGCTGCTCCCTGGTATTTGCATCTGGTGAAGAATCACTCAGCACTATTACCTATTCCCAGACTGTTAAGTTCCTTGGTGAGGGGTTGACAGATAGGGGAAGACTTGTTTGTGATTAAGGTTTTGTGTTTTTTAATTCATCACACCAGCACCCATGGAGCAATGAAAGTTTCTTTCAAATTTTGGATAGTTTCCTTATCTCTAATTTTGGCAGATTTGTCTTCCTGTTATTCTGCCAGGAAGTAAAGAAACAGTAGCTATCTTCTCTCCAGGATGAATTCATCATTTCCTGGAATATAGTTTATTTGGGTTTCTTTGCATCCTCGGCAATCCGATGAACCTTTTAAAAACATAAATTTGTAGCTTTTCTGGCTATAAAAAAGTTTAAAGTGACAATATCTTATCACTTTCTACAATTTCCATTTATTCTTTTAAAAAAATTATAATACATGTTTATTCTTAAAATAAATTTTGTTCTTATACTCATTTTATTTAAAGAATGTACTTATTTTTTAAAAATTAATTAATTAATGTTAATTTGACCAGAGAGGGACAGAGCAAGAGAGAGAGAAGGGAAAAGTGAGAAAGCAAGCCAGCAGGTCCAGGATTCAAACCATGGTTGGTCATGTGGGAGTCCAGTGCCCCAACCACGATGCTACCTGCTGGCCCCAATGTTCACCTTTTTATGACTGGCTTATTTCACTTAGGATGTCTTCATAGTTCCTTCATGTAGTTACAACTGGCAGAATTTCTTTTCTTTTTTAAGACTGGATAGTATTCCATCATACAGATGTACACCATTTTGCTTTCCCATTCATGTTATATCTTGTAAGCTCTTGATTTAAACTCAGTTTTGTCTGATATTAGTATGACTGCCCCTGATCTGTCTATTTTAGTATTTGCATAAAATACATTTACTATTCTTTCTTTGTCTCTTTTTTAAAAATTTACTGTAGGGCATATGGGCTCAGTGGAGACAGGGAGAGAAAGGAAAAATAAGAGGGCACCTCCTTTTCTTCCTCCAGGGGAGATGGCCACACCACAATCCCTTCTCCTCTATTCTCCTCTCAGGACTTTGGGCATGCACACACATGCACCGGCATGTTTTTCAAGCTGCAGAGTCCAGGACTTGTGCTGTAGAGTGGGATCTAACTGCCTAGAGCACCACACCACTGGCTGACCCATATTCTTTCTCTTTCAACCTAGGTATATCCTTAGATCTAAAGTGAGTCTCTTGTATACAGCACATAGTTGGATCATTAAAAAAAAAATAATCCATTGTGCAAATCTGTCTTTTAAATGAAGAGTTTACATTTAAAGTAATTACCAATAGGAGGGATTTAATTCTGTCATTTTGCTATTTTTTTTTATAAGGCTTTTTGATTTTCCTGTCTACATTACTGTCTCCTTTTGTATTTAGTAGATTTTTTAAAAATGAAATATTTTGGGACCAGCAGTTAGCATAATGGCTATGTTGCTGGACTCCCACGTAGTCGACCGTGGTTCGAGTCCCAGACCCGGTGGCTTAAACTCATGCTGGATGCGTGTGCGTGCGTGCCCAAGATCCCGAGAGGAGAATGAAGGAGAAGGGATTGCAGCGTGGCCATCCCTCCTGGGGGGTGATTTCTCGCTTTCTATCTCTCTGTCTCTCTCTGTCTGGTGAGCGCACGCGCCCTATAGCAAAAACCTCTCCAAAAAAAAAAAAAAAGAAATATTTTAATTTTCTTCTCATTCTCTTTGTGGTTATCTTGGGGAGGTTATTTAATGATCTAAAGTTACAACTCCCTAATTTAAATTTATAGCTGCTTAATTCCAGTAACATACAAACTCTCTGCACCTTTACAGGTTCACCCCGCACACTTTTAGTTATTGTCATCACATTACATCTTTATATATTGTGTGTCCAAAAACATAACCTGATAAATTTTTTTCAAAATACATTAATCTGGGGACCAGCAGTTAGCATAATGGCTATGTCGCTGGACTCCCATGTAGTCGACCGTGGTTCGAGTCCTGGACCCAGTGGCTTAGACTAACACCGGGCACGTGTGTGTGTGCATGCCCAAGATCCCAAGAAGAGAATGGAGGAGAAGGGATTGCGGCATGGCCATTCCTCCTGGGGGGTGATTTCTTGCTTTCTATCTCTCTGTCTTTCTGGCGTGTGCACGTGCCCTATAGCGAAAAGCTCTCCAAAAACAAAACAAAACAAAAAACATTAATCTGGGCCAGCGTATGGCATGGTGGTTAAGGCTGCTGGATCCCACATGCCATATGCGAGGTTTGAGTACCAGAGCCAGCAGCTTGACAACCATGTCAGCATGCACGTGTGTGTGTGTGTGTGTGTGTGTGTGTGTGTGTCCCTAAAATCCTAAAAGGAGGGAGAAATGGAGGAGAAGTAATTGTAGTATGACCATTTGCCACGGAAGGGTGCTTTCTCTCTCTCTGTCTTTCTGGTGAGTACATGTACTCTTTGTCAAAATTAAAACAAACAAATAAATAAAATGCATCGATCTTTTAAATTATGTAGAAAACAAAAAGTGGAGAAATTGTTATTGCAACAAAAGTAACTTTTTTTTTTTCTTTTTTTGGAGAGGTTTTTGCTATAGGGCACGTGCGCTCGCCAGACAGACAGAGAGAGACAGAGAGATAGAAAGCGAGAAATCACCCCCCAGGGGGGATGGCCACGCCGCAGTCTCTTCTCCTCCATTCTCCTCTCGGGATCTTGGGCACGCACGCACACATGCCCGGCGTGAGTTTAAGCCGCCGGGTCTGGGACTCGAACCGTGGTCGACTACGTGGGAGTCCAGCGACATAGCCATTACGCTAACTGCTGGTCCCCAAAAGTAACTTTTATAGTTGTCCTTGTATTTACATTTACTGAGATCTTTATATCTTCATATGGTTTCAAGTTACTCTCGAGAATTCTTTCATTTCAACCTGCAGGACTTCCTTTAAGCATTTCTTTCAGAGCAGGTCTAGTGATAGAAAACTTCTTCAGCTTTTTTGGGGAGGCCAACACACAGATTCCTGATATTTGGAGAGGGTCCTTATATGCCACCTTACTCTTGCAAGCTGTGTGCAAGCTGCCGCAGAAGCATGTACATGATTGCCATAAGGCTGGGTCAACACAGCTGAGGTAAGACCTAGAACTGGCCAAAATTAGCTACATTTACCATCCAACCCTTCCCCTTTGATAGATTCTGGAGTTCCTAACTAGTTATACCAGACAGGTTGTGCAAGTACAATTGCAAGTACAATTGTTGTCAGATTCCTGGTGCTTATTACTTGCCTACTTCCCAGAATCTTCTGCCTATATTATATTTTATATATAAAAATATAAGGCTGTAATGCAAATTATGAAAAATAATTATGAAATAAGCTCTTATGAAGCTGATAAGAACTGTCAATTCCCTTGGAGATACTTGAGTGCTGCACCTCAATCCCATCTCTGCTTTCTCCTCAACAGTAAGCTATCACCGACATTTTACGTTTATAAATTTCTTCTATTTAGAATTTTTGTCTACAGAGCATGCATCCCAATAAAAAAATTGTATGTATTTATATATTTATAAATATATATATTTATAAATATTTATAAATATATATTTTAATTGGGATATATATGTGTGTGTGTCTGTGTGTATATATATATATATATATATATATATATATATATACACATATACACATATGTGTGTATATATATATATATATATACATACACAGATATATATCTTTACCTGTTTCTTTTTTTTGAGAGAGATTTTTTTTTTGAGAGAGATTTTTGCTATAGGGCGCATGCGCTCACCAGAGAGACAGAAGGCGAGAAATCACCATGTAGGGGTGATGGTCATGCCACAGTCCTGCACACTCCATTCTCCTCTCAGGATTTTGGGCATGCACACACACACATGCCTAGTGTGAGTTTTAAGCCACCGGGTCTAGGACTCAAACCATGATTGACTGCATTGGAGTCCGGCAGCATAACCATTATAACATCTGCTAGTCCCTAGCTTTACTTGTTTTTAAACTCAATTTGTCCACATCAAAAACAGTAAAATTAGATTCATACTTCTGACTACATACCAAAATCACTCTCTTCAGTCCTCAATCTATGCTAATTTGACTTCTTTTTTCTAAAAGAATTATTTAAATTTTTAAAATTATCATTATTTTTTAAAGAATTATTTTTTAATTTAATTTATTCATTCACTTATTTTAATTTGACCAGAAAGAGACACGGAAAGTGAGAAAGCAAGCAACCAGGTCCGGGACTCGAACCACTGTCAGCCATGTGGGAGTGTCCAGTGCCTTAACCACTATGCCACCTGCTGGCCCTGCTAGCTTGACTTTTACTTTGACTATTGTATGAAAACTGATCTCAACAAAATCTCCACTGACCTTAATTATGTCAAATCCAATGTCTATTTTCCTCTCTTTACTCCTACTCAGCTTTATAGCACTATTCATTTAGACAATGCTTTATTTTCAATGTCTTCTCTTTTTAGTTCTGTGATACTGCACTCTTCTGGGCTTTCTTTTCCATGGATGGTCTTTACTGCTGTCTTCTTTTTAGGGATTTACTTTTCATTGTTTTTAATTTATCTGAGAGATTTTTTGCTATAGGGTGCCTGAGCTCACTAAAGAGATGGAGAGAAAGTGAGAAATTATTTTCCAGAAGGGATGGCCAAGCTGCAATCCCCTCCCCTTCTTCTCCTCAGGGATTCTGGGCATGCATGCACATGTACCTAGTGTGAGTTTCAAGCCAGGTTTGGGACTCAAAACACAGTTGGCCATGTGGGAGTCCCTCACTTCAACCACTATGCCACCTGCTGGCCTAACATCTTACCCATTTTACCCTTTTACCCAATGTTTATATTTTGGAGCTCCTCAGGGCTCAGTCCTACATCTTCCTTTCTTACCCATTTGTACTTTGTCTTTAGATCTTATCCAGGCCCAGGATTTACATGCTGCTAACCACAGATGACTTGTAGATTTGTACCCGGAACCTAGCATTCTGTTGGGACCTTGAAACTTACATATAAATTCACACGAGTCTCTGCTCAGATGTACATTAGACACTTCAAACATTGACACTGTCATAACTGAACTCATTTTTTGGTGAAACTATTTCCCCTCCAGTCTTCCCTACCTCAGTCACCTATCTAGTTGCTCAAGTCAGAAATCTGGGGATTTTATTTTATTCTATGTACTCTCCAGTCACTATACTCAATTCTTGCAGATACTCCACATTGTCTTTGGAAGAATCTCAAACTCGTCTGCCTTTCACCATCTCTGTGGCCATCACATTGGTCCAAATTATCTACGTTTATTGCCTGTTTTACTGCCCCAGCCTCCTAATTGATTTTCCCTCTTCTATACTTGCTTCCTTCTGATATAGTCTCTACCAATCAGTCACAGAGGTCTTTCTCTAAACATAAATCTAACCATGATACTCCTCGGTTTGATACAGTTTATTATATTAAAACAAAATCTAGGGAACCAGCAGTTAGCGTAATGGCAATGTCGCTGGACTCCCATGTAGTCGACCGCGGTTTGCGTCCTGGGCCTGGTGGCTTAAAACTCACGCTGGGCGCGTGTGCGTGCGTGCCCAAGATCCCGAGAAGAGAATAGAGGAGAAGGGATTGCGGCGAGACCATCCCCCCTGGGGGGTGATTTTTCGCTTTCTGTCTCTATGTCTCTCTCTGTCTGTCTGGTGAGCGCACGCGCCCTATAGCGAAAACCTCTCAAAAAAATCAAAAACAAAAACAAAAAACAAAATCCATAATTCCTCCTCCTTCCCTCTCTTTTCTCCTGAACCATTCTTTGCCTTGTTCACTGTATTTCAGATATGATGGCTTTGGCCTTCATCCTGTTTCTAAAAGAGGCAATGCTTTTTCCCATTTCAGGGCTTGCCCATATCTTGTTCCCTATGACTATAATGCACTCCCCAGGTTCTTCGAATGGTTAACATTTTCTCAATCTTTAAACCTCCATTAACTGGGGCTTTCCCAGATAGACTTTTCCCAGTCATTCTGTTCAAGTGGATTCCTCTCCCTACCTACTCAAAATGCCACCCCATGCCACCTCTTTCCACCTAGTTCCCTAGGGCTGCTGTAATAAATGACCACAAACAAGATGACATAAAGCTACAAAAATTTATTCTCTCATAGTTCTTGGTGTTGTATGTTCAAAATCAAGGCTACAACAGTGATGTTCTCCTTTCAAGCCTTCTTACCTCTTCCTGTTTTTGGTCACTGTCAGCATGCCTTGAGTCGTGGTCATATCACTCCAGTCTCTGCCTCCATGTTCACATCACCTCCTCATGTTTGTGTTATTTCCCTTTGCCTTTCTCATATGAGAACAGTTTAAGGCCTATCCAAATAACTAAGGGCAATTTCAACTAAAGATCCTTTATTTAATCATATCTATAAAGAAGCTTTGTCCAAATTGGATAAAATTACAAATTCCAAAGGTTGGGACTTTATATTTTTGAGTGGCTATTATTCAACTTATTCCATTTCTATCATAACTTTCTGATAATCATATTCAGAAAAATTTTTCCACCTAGAATACATTTTATATTTATTCTTTATTTACTAGTTTATTGTCAATTCCCTTAGATCAGTGCTATGCAGTAGAACTGTAATGAGAGCCACATATATAACTTTTAATTATCTAGCAGACACACTAAAATGAAACATGTGAAATTAATTTTAATAGTATATTTCATTTAACTCAATATATTCAAAATATTACCATTTCAACAAAAAATCAGTATGAAAATTATCACTAAGCTATTTTACATTTTTTCTTCTTTTGAAATAAGGCCTTCTGTGTATTTTACACTCATACTCCATCTCAGTTCTGACTAGTCACAGTTCAAGTGCTCAGTAGCCACAGTATTCAGTGGCTACTACTGCACGGACACAGGACAGGGCACTAGATGTACAGCATATATCTATTTTACTTTTAGGGCCAAAACAGTGCTTGAAACAGAAGTGCTATATTTGAAGAGACTTCAAAAGTTCATGAAAAAATGGAATTAAAGTATGAGTTTAGGGCCAGCTGGTGGCATGGTGGTTAAGGCACTGGATCCCACATGGTCAACTCTGTGGTTCGAGTCCTGGACCCGATGACTTGAACAATATGACAGGTACATGTGAAAGTATGCCCCAAATCCTGAGAGGAGAATGGAGAAGGGATTGCAGCAAGTTTATCCCCTCAGTATGAGTGTGGGGGAGGGGAGTGATTTCTCCCTTTTCCTCTACTTCTGTCTTTCTCTATTTCTCTGGCGAGCACATGTGCACCATGGGGGAATAGTATTTTTGTGCCAAAAAAAGTTTTTTTTTAATATATTTTAAAATAATATAAATTTTCCCTGAACCCTTTGAAGACTGTATGTGTATGTGTATGTCTGTGTATGTAAAATTTATTTTTGGGTAAAAGGAAACCAGCAAAGTGTCATGTCAAACCTATGAAAATTATCATAACATCTGGTTGAGGCACTGGGCTCCCACATTTCCAACCATGGTTCAAGTCCCAGACCTAGTGGCTTGCTTTCTCTCCTTTCTTCTCTTTTTCTATCTCTCTCTTGTCAAATTGAAAATAAATAAATAAATAAAAAATAAATAAAATTAAGCAGTCATTCAAAAAAATTGCCATAATATCTATCTGTCTATATTGATAGGTATATATGGCAGTCACTTTTATCTAAAGTTAACTGGGAATAGAAAATTAGGTATCAGTGAGTTTTTAACTTTTTAAAGTATTTTAAACCAACTCACATATTGCTTGTGCTATTTCTCTGAGTGATGAATTTTACGTTTGTGTTCTATTACATAAAAACTATTTCATATATGTTTTAGGGATATTTGTAAATACTTAATATTCTGAGATTTCATTAAATAGATCTTAATATATTGGGATATATTTTTCCTATGTAAAAAATGCATTATGACTTTTCTAACAAACCCAATATGCTTATTGTAATTTTTCCTTAGTTATGGTGAATTCTATTAGCCAAAAATTACTATGGAATTCATCCTCTTAAATATTTATTGTCACATAATATTTTAGATTTGAGCAGAGGGGAAATAATGCAGCAATTCAGAAAGAAATTAGAACACTAATGAAATTCAATCTTGAATAGTTTATACATCATTTTGAACTGACTAATGCTAGGCAAAGCATACATATTCAATTAAAAATATTAAAAGTTATTGAGGGCAAATTTTTATTTAATAATAAAATAAAATATAAAACCTCTTTAATCACTGGGAAGAATCCTCAGAAGTGGAAAGAAAACTCTACATCAACTTAAACATTTCAGGACAAGCAATTTCATTAATTTAAAACAACTTCCAGAGCTAAGAATCCAAGCAAATGAGCCATTTTCTTTAAAAATTCTGACTCATCTTGGGAGCATTAAAATTAATAGAACTTATGATCTTGAGTTCTATTCATTTGTGAATGTGTTTTTAGTAAGTACACATAATTGGGGTTGGGATCTGACAGTCCCTCATATATAACCACCATGAATACTCACCAAGTTTTATGTCATTAATATTTCAAGTGGTTTGATTCATAATTTTATAAAATGAACACACCCATGAAGTGAACTGATGTAGAAAACAAATCTGATTGTAGACTGGTAGGATGTGCTATAGTCATAAAACATTGGAATTGAAAGCTAAGTTAATGTTTTAACCCAAGGCCTGCTTCTTTTCCATAGAACTCCGGAGAGGGAAAGGTGGTAGGAGTTGCAGTGGAGAGAAGGAGGTAACCATCAGGGAAGTTTTATAGTCACATTTCTCAAGGATCTCAGGGGTGAATTGGTCAGTGCTTCATATGAGACACGTTTTTAGAACTGAGTATCAGGACCAGCAGATAGTGTAATGGTTACGTCACTGGACTCCCACATGGTTGAAAATAGTTCAAGTCCTGGACCCAGTAGCTTAAAACTCTCGCTTGGCATGTGTGGGTGCATGCCCAAAATCCCAAGAAGGGAATGGAGGAGAAGAGATTGCAGTGTGGCCATCCCTCTGGGGGATAATTTCTCACTTTCTGTCTTTCTGTCTCTCTCTGTCTCTCTGCGAGCACGTGCACCCTATAGCAAAAATCTCTTTCTCTAAAAAAGAAAAAAAGAATTGAGTATCACCAAATTTTCTCTAGGAATGACTAGGTTGTGTTCTATCAATATCTACTTTACTCAGTGTTGTGTCTACTGCTCTTCCTACCTTCCTCCTGGCGCCATAGGCTGACTGAGATTCTGAAGAAATTCTGATGAACGCAGGTGAAATATTTTGCACCTTACTTCTGCCAGTCATTGGTGTCTGAGTTTAATTGTGCTACCATAGAATTCTTTACTGTTGTGTCCAGGAGAAGCCACAGGGTTGGATTAGGCTACTCAACTTCATACTTACTTAGTTTTCCTGCTTAGTCCTCTGGTTCCCTATTGAGACTCCCATAGTCAACCTTTGCCAGTTCCCTATTCCTATAGGTGGATATCATCTTTCAGTGAAAACAAAGACAGATAACAGCAACAGATACCTTAGACCTGTTTCCCCAAGGTTTTTGATTTTTTTTGGAGAGGTTTTTTTCGCTATAGGGCGCGTGCGCTCGCCAGACAGACAGAGAGAGACATAGAGACAGAAAGCGAGAAATAACCCCCCCAGAGGGGATGGTCACGCCGCAATCCCTTCTCCTCCATTCTCCTCCTGGGATCTTGGGCACGCACGCACATGCGCCCGGCGTGAGTTTTAAGCCACCGGGTCCGGGACGTGAACCACGGTCGACTACGTGGGAGTCCAGCGACATAGCCATTACACTAACTGCTGGTTCTCATCAAAGGTTTTTGTTTTTAACCATGAGGTTTTTATAAAATCATGTAGCCTTCAGTGATCTATGAAAACCACATCTCCTAAATATTGGTATCAAAGGGTAAGAATCAGATAGTGAATTATCTAATTTCTGAGCTTTGAGCTCAGAATTTAAGAGATGTCTGCTATGGTTCAAAGATATGGTCGTTGTAAAAACCGTGACACATTTTTACATAGAAAAGTCATGAATTTTCTGATGACCCGATAGATTGTTCAGAAACTTATGTTGAAATTTGATTCCAAGTATGACATGATGGGAGGAAAGACCTTTAAGAGGTGATTAGTAGGTTAAGAGAGAAGTTAATGCTGTGTTTTTTTGTTTGTTTGTTTTGGCTGGGTTAATGCTCATAGAATTGAGTGAGTTCTTACTCTGAAGGGGCTGGATTGTTCCCAGCAGAACAGGATATTATAAAGCAAAGCTTCTCTGGCCTACATGTTTACCCTTTGCTCATCCCACTTCTCCTTCCCGTTTTTCTGACATGGGTTGATGCAACAAGAGGTTCTCACAAGAAGTCTACCAGAAGTAGCTGCCTGATCTTGAACTTCCTAGTTCTAGAACCGTGAGCCCCAAACCCTCTTGTTCTAAATTACTCAGTTTCAGGTATACTATTATAGTAACGGAAAACGGACAAGGACAATGTTATTTATTTTAAACTTAATGTAATGTCTAGCATGTTTATAAGAATTCAATGTGTTTATGAAGTTTTTTACTAAAAGAAAGTTAGCTATTTTCAGTGTTTACTTATGTAGTCAAAGATGTAAACATTTAAAGAACGGTAAAATGGCTTAACTCTAAGAACTTATTAGTAAAAGAAATACTAATGAAACTTTGATGGACGTATCAAATATATCAAGAATCAAGAGTGAGAGTTGGTGAGGATCAGCAGTTAGTGTAATGGCTATGTTGCTGGACTCCCATGTAGTTGACCACAGTTCGAGTTTAGGACCCGGTGGCTTAAAACTCACGCCGGGCCAAGATCCTGAGAGGAGAATGGAGGAGAAGGGATTGCAGCATGGCCATCCCCCCTGGGGGAGTGGTTTCTCGCTTTCTGTCTCTCTGTCTCTCTCTGTCTGCGAGCGCACGCACCCTACAGCAAAAACTTCTCCAAAAAAAGAGAAAAGAGTGAGAGTTTTGTCACACTGAAGGAAAACATCTATGAAGAAAAATGACTGTGAATGAGAAGAGAACATTTTCATAAGACTGACAAAATAGAAGAACACGCAAATGATCATAAGCAATAATCACTAGAAGAACATAATAATGTTTTATGATATTATCACATATATACACATTTCATATAATATAGTATATAGTTTATATTGTATTACATATTTATATATCATGTGTACTACATGATCTATTTTATAATATGAACTTAATTGTGATATAGTAAATATGTGAGCTCTGAAATAAATATAGATTATCATTGCATATTTTATTTACCTATCTATCATGCCACTGGAAACAAATATACCTTCATAATTAAAAGAACAAAATTTTTCATACATTTACTGCTTCAATTGTCATTCATAGTGTTACAGTACCATTCAGAGTTTTCAGGGACAGATTTTTTACCTTATCTGTTTATGCCTTTAAAAATCCATGAATGTAGACAATTGAAAAGTGTGATTATTGGACTCATCTACTGTATCTGAGAAGCATTAGTTATTTAATTATGCTTAAACACTGAACTTGATAAAGCTGTGACTAGAATGTATTTATATTTTATTAATAATTATTAGGATCTAGAAGAATAATGCATATTATATCAGGTCAGCTGAATTTCCATAAATTCCATCTGCTCTTTGATATCAAGATATGAATGCTTTATAATTTGAAACTCATGGAAACAAATTGAAATTTGTGTATCACATCCATTTCCATTCCTTCATCTAAGCTCTCCCACAAACTTATATCTCCCCGGAAGATAACATCTGCAGGAAGTAGGTTCAAACTGACCAGACTTCTCTGGACATTGTTCATTGGATTATTGACTGCTCTAGATGTGGACTAACCCTACAACAACTGGATCCACTTTTTTTGACTCTTCCTTTCCTTTGTATTTTCTGTTCACTTCTTTCCCCAGCTAGCTTATATTAATTAGGCAGAGAAAAAGACAAAGAACAATACTTCTTTGTGTTCTTATATAGTCAGCTACTATCACTAACTGAATTTCCAAGCTAGCAATTTAGAATCTCTCCACATATCTCAAAGCATGCTGCATAATTCTCAAGACTCTCAAATCCCATTTACTTTTCGTTCATTTTAATATTGTGTAACACAGAGTTCTTTGAAGAATAAAGGGTGTTTTGTGAGATTAAGCAACAATGGTATGTTATGGTTCTCACTACTGGTGAGGCTGAAGCTCACTAATATTGCCAGTGTAGTGACAAATCTATCTCATAGTGCGTGGTCAGGAACCATTCATTTCCTAGGAGGGGAATGGATGTGCTGCTTCTCCTCTAGTTGATGTGGCCTCTGGTTGGTATAGTGGTGAGATGCGCCATCTCAGCTACCCTCCCTCTGCACATTCTGGAAAGGACCGGAGAATTTCAGAGGACATCAGCAAAACCTCCACCTGTGAAAGCTTCCCTACGTGAATGGGTTGGGGGTGGGTTTAAGTTGAAAGGGGGCCTTTAACTTACATTACCTTATTATAAATGATAATGTGTACATTAGATGTCTTCACTCCATTTCTCTGACTTATCCTATCCCTCACACCATCCTCTCCATAACCTACACTCCATCCCTGACTCTGTCCTTGAATTTCATTTAATTCCTGTTTTCCATTCAACCCAGGAGACTCACTTTATGTCTTAATTTCATCTCTGAGTGGAAGACACTCAAGGATGGTTGAGGGATGGAGTGTGGATTAGAGTTCAGTTAGTGTGAAAGGTGAAGTGAGGCTCTCTCACAAGGTGATGGTTTAGGGCTATCACTGCAATAACTTTGTAATTTTGGTTCCAGTCTGATTTCTGTCTGATGCACACATGTGCCCATGAATTGAAGTGGGGGGGGTGGATCACAGTATCAAGAGCCCGTTGGGGGTGCATGCTCTCTCTATGTCCTCTTTGTCTCACTTTTGGAAGAAATAAATAAATAAAATTTTTTTGGTAATTTTAAAATAGTGTTTTTACATTCTGACTTACATCAGTCTATATCTCATTATCAGAAAAGCTGTGTCAAAATATCCTGCTGCTCAACCACACAGAAGTGTCTTTCTCTGGTCATCGGTGTGATTTCAACAACTGCCTTGAACAGTGATAGGGAAGAGATTATAGTGCTGTCAAAGATTACTTTACAAATTTATGGAAAAAGATGGAGACAAGGAAAAGTTCTTGGAATTTGCTGCCAGACTAATAGTATATTACTATATTTCTTTATCTGCCTTCAGGCTTTTATCTCATTAGCTCTGCCCCACATGGGCCTTTATCATTTCTGCCAGCAGTGTCTGGTTCATCAAAAACATCATTTACAAGAGTATTTAGTTATTATACATGTGAAAATTGTTTGGAAATTTATTATTACCAAGAGGCTGCTTTAAATGCTACAGTGGCATGAATATAAATATATCAGTTCATAGCGAGCAAATATAACATACTGTCATGCATGGCTTAACAACAGGGATACATTCTGAGAAATGTACGGTTAGGCAATTTCATTGTTGTGTGAACATTAGAGACTGTACTTACACAAACCTAGATGGTATAGCCTAATATCCTCCTAGGCTGCATGGTATAGGCTGTTATATAGTCTTATGGGACCACCGTTCCATATGCAGTTCGTCATTGACCAAACATCATTATGTGGCGTGACTGTATAAGAGCTAGTCATAGACCAGAGTTTCATGAGGTAGAAGGGCTCTGAGAGACAGAAAGTGGGGCCAGGATAACTTATTTCTAAACTTTGAGTTTGGGGCCAGATGGTGGTACAGAGGTAAAATGTAATATTCTGTGTGGCCCATTCACATGGGAAGGTTCCAAGTTTGCATGCAGAGATCTCCCTGAGTATGTTGTGTATACGTGTGCCCATGATATATAGCTGGCCAGGTCTGGGGGTGGGTTGTGGCATTAGGACCCTGTTGAGGATGTCATGTCTCTTTTTCTCTCTCACTCATGGAAGAAATAAGTAAACTTCAAACATTTTTAAATTTGAGCTCAAATTTCTTTGTAACATTTCCAATAAATGGTCAGACACCTTACATGATCAGGAATGCCTAGTTCACCCAGTGGAATACTTCATATCCAATTAGTTCTAATTCAAGCCTTTCCTTCCTTTAAACTGAAATTTACCTTCCATATCTTTCTTCCAGTCCAAGTGTAGCTCTCTGCAACCATAGATGAGATGAACTCCTCTTCCCCATGACAATTTTTCAAATATTTGAGGGCAGGTACAACTGATCTCTAATTTTTGGCTTAAATGAAATCTTAACTTTAATTTGTGACACTGTGGGATATGTCAGCAGTGATAGAATCCTGATGTTAATCGGTCAAATGTCATGGTTTTGACTTTTCTCAAAATTTGCCACCCTATCCATCACAGTATATGCAACCACAGTGGTGCTGGAAATCAGGTGATTATTTATAAAACCCCTGATGTGTGCAGATTCTCAGTATATATAGTTTAATTTATAACCAGTCAAATAGCACATGCTGGCAGATAAAGGGGCTTTTAAACAATAAGCAGACCTTCAGGAGGCACCTACAGCTCTAAAGAACTGTGAGGTTTTTGAAAGCTAGATTTCACATATGTTATTGCTGTACATTAAGATAATCTATTAACTAGCAAATGCTTAAATAAACATTATCCAATAGTTATAATACCATTAGAACTCTGTGCTAAAAATATTGAGAATTTTGTCTTTTTTAATAGAAAATAGTCATTTAAAAATAGTATTACATTCTATGCTTTAGATGTTTTTATTGATTTCCTCTTTTTGCAATTTCTTCATTTTTGGTTATTTTATTATCTGAGATAGAATTCTGGAGGCTTTGCCTCAATCTCTTATGTTTTAATGCAGAGATTAAAGTAATCCTTTTTGAAACTGTGATGACAGTAAGCCATGCTGAAATATTTATCAAACATATTTATAATCTTTTTATTATGTGACTCTTTTATTTAATAACTAAAACTTGTTTTAGACACAAAAGGATAGGATTAACTTTTCTTATGAAGAAAAATGTGAAGAAAAATATGTTATTGCTGCTCTGTGAGTTCTTAAAGTTACTTAAGAATAGCAATGAAAATAATTGTAAGAAAATTGGAGAGAAAACCTCCACATTTTGACATGATGAACAGAAAGTGTTTTTTCTTAGGAACAAGTAAATTATTTTCATATATATAGTTGAATGTGCATTCCAAAATTTCATGTCCTGAATAGTGGAAAGATTTTAAAAATTAACTGGATTTTTTGGAAGCAGGTTATGAAGTTCATAGGATAGTTGATAATATTCATTCATTTACTTATCTGTAGGACCAAAAAAATGTTACTTTTATGCTACTTACCATATTTTGTCTTGTAGGATATTTTTTTGTATGTATATATGTATAGCTTATAATTTCCTTGTAGCCGGGGTCTGTGTGTTATTCGGTAGGCCCTCACTCACTGCAATTTCTGTTTCCATAGACTTTGATGTTGTGACTAGAGTACTATTTCCACATGCTTTTAAAAATCTCTTTCCTAAATAATTATCATGTTCAGCTCACGGCTGAATTCCGAGTGAGGCACAATTGAAAGGAGTGGGGAGGACTGATGTTAAATTCCAACACAATAAAACATGAATGATTGGTATGAGAATGTAGGCAGAACACAATGTATTTTCTTCAGCTCCCAAGTTAAGTTAAAATAGAAATTTGAATTCATATCCTACTTCCGATTTTATAAACCTTACAATACTGTTTCTTAATTTGGCACCATTAAGCAGCCTGATTGGAAGCCACCGTGTCTGCCCAGCCTGATCCAATGAACCAAAAATTAGAGTGAATGAGTATTAGGAAGCAGCATATGAGCAGAACTGCATTACAGAAATTACACCAACAAATGGCAAAGTTGCTATGCTAAAAATATCTGGGAGCAGTGGTATAGATTGATTCATGATGATGGTGGGCATTGGTTTTTATCTAGATTGACTGGTAAAAAGCAGATTTAAGGAAGTAGTAAAATTCTAACCAATGAAGTCAAATAACAAAATCATTGAACTGGATATTTTTCATAATAGGTATAATTTTAGATTTTCAGTTATACAATGCAGGGCACTCATGAATGGATACTTTATTGATAGCAGATAAAATTCTACGGGATGCTAAAACATTACATAGTTGTCAAATCCAAATGAGTATTGATGAGAGACTAGCCTCAAACAGATTTATGCCACTCTGTAGGAATACAGATAATATGAATTTTTCGAGAATGATTTGAAAGTCAAGAATTATTTGAAAGGTTGTCACACCAGCCACTGCAACAATGAATTTCCCACTGACAATTCTGATGGCTCATTAGTTATTTTCAAATAAATCTTTTGCCAAAGAGGAAAGGGTCTATTCCACTTATGCAGAAGACTTAACAGAGATAGTCAAATTAAAAATATTCATGTGAAAGAAATGTGTGTCTAAATAAGTAGATTGTAAAATAATTTCAATTAGCAATAATCGCGCCTCGGATAAACCTCATTGGCTACGATACTGCCACTGCGCAAAGCTTGTAAAATAATTTCAAAAAGCTGTTCATGGGACCCAGGGGTATGGAGTTCCATAGAAAGAACAAAAAAGATTTAAAATCCCTGTCACGAAGCTGAATGTCAGTAGTGGTAGTGGTGAGACACAAACAGATAATAAGTATATTACCTGGCACACCTAAATGTGAAGAGTTAAATGGAGAAGATTAAAAGCAGAAGAATGATAGGGAGCAAGAAGAATGGTAGGAGGAAGATAGTGGTTACCATGGGAAATGGGGTGGCTCCAGAAGGCAGGACTCTGGAGCAGGACCTTTGTGTTTATTGTATTCAGGGAAGAGTAAGGAGGTCAGTGGGACAGGTTAAGAGAGGACAAGGAAGGACACGTACCAAAGCCCCAGAGATAAGGGGACAGACGCAGATCCTGTTTGGTCTTAGGGATCATTTAATGACATTGGCTTCTATTATTATGAGTGTGATGTCACTGGAAAATTTGGATTCTTTCTTTTGATTTTATACTGTGGATTCAGTTTGTTTCCCAGATTCCTGTGTTGAAACCTTAGTGCCCAGTGTGATTGTATTTGGAGGTAGGACTTTTAGGAGACAAGGCCAGATAAGGTCATAAGGACAGGGTCCAAATCCAATAGGATTTTTGGTTTTGTAAGAAAAGGAATGGGCCAGCTCTATGGCCTGGTGGTTAAGGTAGCTTGATCCCACATGGCCAGCTATGGTTCAAGCCCTTAACCCAGGGGCTTGAGAAACATTCCAGGTGTGTGCGTGTACATATTTAGGGTCCTGATAGGGTAGAGAGGTAGGGGAAAGTGATTGCAGCAGAACCATGTGCCTTTTGGGGGATGCTTTTTTCCTCTTCTTTTTCCTCTCTGATACTCTGTCTTTTTCTAGTGAGCACATGTGCCCTTTGGCAAAGAAAACAAAAACAAAAAACAAAAGCAAAACAAAACAAAAAAACAATAACAAAACAAAAAACTTTTTGTTTTTCTCTTTCTCTTTTTCTCTCTTATGGGAGCACATAATAAGAAGGTGGTTGTCTGCAAAGAAGGAAGAGAGCCATTACCAGGAACTGAATCAGTCAACACTTTGAGCTTAGACTTCTCAGCCTCTAGAACTGTGAGAAAAAAAATTTTTGTTGTGTAAGCCACCCAGTCCATTGTATTTTTGTTATGGCAGCCCAGTTACACTGACAGCATAGAAAATCTTTTTTTTTTCCCTCAAAGAATTAGTTATTTATTTAATTTTATTTGTTATTGTTATTTTTAAAATTTGACCAGAGAGAGAAAGGGAAAGTGAGAAAGCAAGCCGCCAGGTCTGGGACTCAAACTGCAGTCAACCATGTGGGAGTCCAGCACCTTAACCATCATGCTACCTGCCTAGAAAATCTTAGCTATATTGTTTTCTTTAGAAATATTCTTGGGGCAGCAGGTGGCACAGTGCTTAAGGTGTTGAACTCCCACATGGCCAACTATGGTTTGAGTCCCAGACCTGGTGGCTTGCTTTCTCACTCTCCTTTTCTCTCTGTCTATCACTCTCTGGTCAAAATTGAATAATAATAAATTAAATTAAAAATAAATAAATCCTTTAAAAATAAATATTCTTGTGGGACCAGCAGTTAGCGTAATGGCTATGTCGCTGGACTCCCACGTAGTCGACCGCGGTTCGAGTCCCGGACCCGGCGGCTTAAACTCACGCCGGGCGCGTGTGCGTGCGTGCCCAAGATCCCGGGAGGAGAATGGAGGAGAAGGGATTGCGGCGTGGCCATCCCCCTGGGGGGTGATTTCCTGCTTTCTATCTCTCTGTCTCTCTCTGTCTGTCTGGCGAGCGCACGCGCCCTATAGCAAAAACCTCTCAAAAAAAAAAATATTCTTGTGATTTTGTTGTTTTTAATATATAATATGTATGACTGTTCTTTATACATGTAGTGGGATGGAAACAATTGTTATTTAAAAGTATGTGTGACTGTAGTTCATTCCATCCTCTAAAGCAGTTTATTCTGTCCAACAATTCATATCTGTTGGAAAACAAATATTTACATTGTTTTCTTCCATTTTTGAATAGCAGGTAGGAAGAGAATCCTACTTACAGGTTTCTGAATTGGAATTTGTCAGGCTTTTTTTTTTTTTTTTTTTTTTTTAGGTTTTGATCATAGGGTGGGTGTACTTACTGGAGAGAGACAGAGACAGAGAGAGAGAGGGAAAGTGAGAAATTATCCCCCAGGGGGATGGCCATGCCACAATCCTTTCTCTTCCATTCTCCTCTCAGGATTTTGGGCACATATGCACATGTATTTGACGTGATTTTCAAGCTGCTGATTCGGGACTTGAAGAGAAGTCAGCCATGTGGAAGTCCAGCATCTCAACCACCACGCCCACCACCTACTAGCCCCTTTCTCAGGCATTCTGTTTAGAAATATTTTATTTTAAAAATCACAGGGAAGTACGTTTTTATTCTCTGTACTATATATCAGCTATTCTGTGTTAAATAGGCTTTAATAGGTGACCCTGGAAACATTTGTTGTATTATTCTATGATAAAATGCAGTATGGTTTCTAAATCATTAACTTACACATGAACTTTAAGAACACAATTCATTAACAATCTAGAAATTGCCTATACAAACAGGTAATGCTAATAATCAATCTTCAGTAAATCAAATAGTTTTAATGAATTATTCAAATAGGACTATCTTTCTCATGCATTGTGAAATGACTCTGGGGGTTTAGCATGTAATCTTTGGATACACAACAAAGGTTTTATTGTTTGGGATTGAAATTCAGACTGCTTCAGAGATTTTTATCCTTAAACTAAAATCTAATATCCAGGAGAAAGTTTGATTCATAGAAAGTAAGAATGGTGGGACAGCTTATAGTGTAGTGGAAGGCCCTAGACTCACACATAGCTGACTGAGGTTCCAGTCCCAGACCTGGTGACTTGAAAATCACACCAGGCGCATGGTGACTTGAAAATCACACCAGGCACATGTGCATGCATGTCCAAAATCACAGGAGGAGAACGGAGGAAAAGAGATTGCAGTATGGTCATCTCGCCTGGGGGTTTATTTCTCACTTTCCCTCTCACTGTTTCTCTCTGTCTGACTCTGGTGAGTGTAAGTGCCCTATGGCAAAAACCTAAAAAAAAAAAAAAAAAAAAAAAAAAAAAAAAAAAAAAAAAAAAAAAAAAAAGTAATTAAGAATGGAGAGGATGTGCTTTTCCCCCTTCCCCTCTTTGGCCTATTCCAACTGTAAAATCATTTCTTGTGCATTTTCTGACATGGTATTGAGACGGAATCTTAGACTCCTAGGCAGATGGATTACAGCTTTTGAGCAGTGAATGTTCTAGCAGTAAAGGGAAGCAATGATGCACAGTTACTAAGAGCAGATGCTCTGGAAATACACAGAATAAAGCTTCAATCTCACCTCTGCAATTGATTGGCTGTGGGACTTTGGGCATATTATTTAACTTCTCCTCTAGGCTTGTTTGTTCATATTTAAAATTAAGATTGTATTTAATTGATTTGAGTTGTAATGAGGATCAAATGTAGTTATATTTTAATGTCTATTACATAGCAATGCTTGCTAGTTGCTAGTAGGTTAATTATAAAAGTGACAGTGATTGTTTACCTTTCCTGTATTTACTCCCTTTGACATATGACTCTAAAGTATCTTCCATCAAGACATAAAATCTGTTTGCTCACCACTTAAATAGAAAATAGCCTGATTTATCTTGGTCAGAATGGTGATTTCAAGCCTAGACTTCAAGAAGCCATTTCTCTAGGACTCTGTGACTGCCATGAAAATGAGCTTGAACTATTGGGTCATTGGAAAAGTCATGACATATTTTTCTATGCAAAAATGTATAATGACTCTTCTGATGACCCATTACGTTGCTGGAGGATGAGAGACCATATGGAACTGAGTAATCTCATCTGAGTTCATCTTAGGTCACCTATGCCACTAGTAATACATCAGATAACCAAGACACAGAGTGATAAGCTTGGCTCAGATCAGTAAAACCGATTAAATCAAAATATAATAACAAGACCAAAAAATTAATTGTGGTAGCTGTTGTCATTGTTGATTGAGGTAAAGTTTATATACAACAAACTACACTTGTTTAAAACATACCATTTGGAAAATTTTATATATATAGTGGGATGAAAACTCTATGTTTATGTCAACTAAACCATCCACTATAGTCAAGATAATGAACATATCCATCATTTCCCAAAGACTCCTTGTGCACCTTTGTAATTTCCACCATCCCTCTTTTCCATGTTCCATGGTATGTATTCTTTTCTTTTTTGTCTGGCCTCTTTCATTCAACATACTTATTTTTTTATTTGTTTTTATGTTTTTGCTATAGGGTGCATGTGCCCACTGGAGAGCCAGAGAGAGCGAAAGTAAAAAATCATCCCCCAGAGGGGAAATGGCATGCTGCAATCCCTTCTCCTCCATTTTCTTCTGGGATTTTGGGCATGCTTGCATATGTACCTGACATTATTCTCAAGTAGCCATGTCTGAGACTCAAACTGTGGTCAGCCACATGGGAGTCCAGTGCCTTAACCACCACACCACCTACTGGCATATTGATTGATTGATTGATTGATTGACTGATTTAGAGAGATTTTTGCTATATGGTAAGTGTGCTTGCCAGAGAGACAGAGAGACCAAAAGTAAGAAATCACAAACCCCCGCCTCCCCGGAGGGTTGACTACACTAGAATCCCTTCTTTTCCATTCTCCTCATGTGACTTTGGGCATTCATGCACACACACCTGGTGTGACTTTTAAGTCCCTGGGTCTGGTACTTGAACCATGGTCGACTTCGTGTGAGTCCAACAATATAACCATTACACCATCTGCTGGTCTCAAGCATAATTATTTTAAAATCCATGTTTTTCTTAACATATTGCTGAGTAGTATCCCATTTTATTGACATACCACAAATTGTTTTTCCATTTACCTGTTGATGGATATTTGAGCTATTTCCATATTCTAGTTACTGTAAACTAAAGCTGTTATAAATAGTTGTGTGCAAATTTTTGTATGCTTTTATTTCTCTGGGAAAACATGTAGGACTGAAATGGCCAGATTATATGATATATGTATGCTTAACTTAAGAAACAGCAAGACAATTTTCACATTTTTTTTTTGAGAGTTTTTTGCTATGAGCGTGTGCGCTCACCAGAAAGACAGAGAGAGACAGAGAGACAGAAAGCGAGAAATCACTCCCCCAGGGGGATGGCCATGCCACAATCCCTTCTCCTCCATTCTCCTCTCAGGATCTTGGGCATGCACACACATGTGCCCGGCGCGAGTTTAAGCCACCGGGTCCGGGACTCGAACTGTGGTCGACTACATGGGAGTTCAGCGACACAGCTATTATGCTACTGCTGGTCCCAGTTTTCACATATAGTTGTATAATTTGTGTTCCAGCACGTAATGTGTGAGAGCCCCTATTGAAAGGGTGGACCCAGGAGGAAGCTGTAGTTTAAATCCAAAGATAGTCTGGTGGCGTAATTCCTTCTTGCTTAAGGAAGACAAGTGAGGGTTTGTTCTGTGAAAGCCTTCAAATGATTAAATGAGGCTCACCCACATTATGGTGAGAAATCTACTTTATTCAAAGTCCACCAATTTAAATGTTAAAATATCCAAAAAAAAAGGGACCATCAGTTGACGTAATGACTATGTCACTGGACTCCCATGTAGTCAACCATGGTTCAAGTCCCAAACCTGGTGGCTTAAACTCACGCCAGGTGTGTGTGTGTGTGTGCGTGCTCAAGATCCTGAGAGGAGAATGGAGGAGAAGGGATTGCGGCATGGCCATCCTCCCTGCGGGGTGATTTCTCGCTTTCTGTCTCTCTGTCTCTCTCTGTCTTTCTGGAGAATGCACGCGCCCTATAGCAAAAAACCTCTCCAAAAAAATTTAAAAAATACATCTAGAACATGCTTTTTGTTTTCTTAAGTGAGACTTTTATTATAGGGCATGTGCACTTGCTGGAGAGACAGTGACACAGGGATAGAAAGCGAGACATCACCCCTCAGCGGATGGTCATGCCACTATCCCTTCTTCTCCATTCTCCTCTCTGTATCTTGGGCACGCACGCACATATGCCCGGTGAGAGTTTCAAGCCTCGGAGTCCAGAACTTGAACTGCAGTCAGCCATGTGGGATCCAGTGACATAACCATTACACTATCTGCTGGTCCCAACCAGAACATGTTTAACCAAATATCTAAGTATTGTGACCTAGACAAATTCAGTAATTAAAACAGTGTGATATTGGCCTATAAAGACATTTAGGCCAGTGGAACAAAGTAGTAACTCCAGAAAGAAAAACAAGTACAGGAGACATCAAAAAGTCCATGGAAAATGGAATTAAAATACTAGTTTATATTTGTTCAAAATTTTTTGAAATCCATGCAGTCTTTTTTTTATTAAGGAATTATTTTATTTAAATTCTTTATTATTATTATTTTTAATTTGACCAAAGAGAGGTAAAGTGAGAAAGCAAGTCATCAGGTCTGGGACTCGAACCATGATTGGCCATGTGGGAGTCCAGTGCCTTTAACCACCCCTGACGAAACTTTTGCACAGCAAAAACCACTATGAGGGAGGAGGATCCCAACAGTGAAATCCTGCCAAAAACAAAACAAAAGAAAACAAAAAGCAGAAAAACGAAGATAACAAGCAACAAGCTTATACAAATATATTTGTAATTCATAACAAAGAACAGTTAAAGTTTCTAATATGAAATGAATTCCTACAAGTGAAAAATTTTAAGATCAACAATTCAACAGCAAAATGAACAAAAGAATATAAACCATTTGTTAAATGAATTCTGTAGTCCTTAATTAGACTCCTAATATAATGAAACAAAATTCTAGATGTTCTTACATGTCAGTTTTTACCAATATTGGCAGAAATTAAAATTTTAATAATGTATCATGTTTAGTACTAGAGCAAACTGAAGTATCTACTGGTGGGAGGATAAATCAGTAGCACTCCATCAAGAGCAATTTTTCAAATCTGTGAGTATTACAAATGCATGTAATAGTTCATCTGCAATTATTCTTTTAGGAATTTATTCAAGATTTTATTTATGTTTGCATGAAATTACCTTTATAAAATATAATTATAGTATTTTGTTGAGGAAAGCAAAATTTGGGGAATAACCTAAATGCCCTTCAGTAAGGAACATGTTAGTTAAAATAGTTATATTCATTAAAAAAGAATATGGGCCAGCTGGTGGCATGGTGGTTAAGGTGGCTGGATTCCACATGGCCAACTCTGTTGTTCAAGTCTAGGACCCAGCAGCTTAAAAAGCACACTAGGTTCGTGTATGTGTGTGCCCAGAACCCTGAGAGGAGAAAGGAGGAGAAGGGATTTCAGTATCCATCCTCCCTGAGGATACTTTCTCACTTTCCCTCTCTCCGTCTTCTCTGTTGAGTGCATGCTCCCTATAGCAAATTGAAACAATAAAATGCAACATCAAAAAGAGTGAACAAACTCTTTTATGTGTGAAGATAGAATGATCTTAAAGGTAGAATGTGTGTGCGTGTGTTTGTGTGTGTATCAAAGAGCAAGATGAATGAAGCAGAGTGTATGGTGTGCTATCATATATGTTTAAAAAGGGGGAAGTATGAACATAGTTTTGACTATATAGGATTTAAGAGGGATATATGAACTTTCAAGCACAGCTACTGCTGTGTATCTGTGGGATACACAGCTAGGAGGAGGACTTTTTACTGTAATTAAAATATATAAAGGCATAGAAAAGAAATAGAAATCATAATAAAGGAAAGGGACAGAACAAAGATTTTATGCTAGAAAACATTTTCACTGTCTTGGATCTTTAATGTACACCAACGGCAAGCATGTTGTAAGCACTTCACAAATGCCTTATGTGGATCGTGTAGATGCTGTGTCTATAAGGCATGATACAGCAGAGATATTTACTTAATAAGAGGCCATCCCAGCAGCACATCTAGATTTTCCTCAAATATTTTTGGATAATTCGTAAGGCTATGAACCAGAGCAAGAACTCAGCTTCTGTCAATTCAAGTGAAACCTCCTTGTCAGTGGTGCTCTTTAGAAAGAAAGATCCAGGTCACCTGCGGTGGGCTTTCAACATTTCTCCTGTTTTGAGTGCTATCTGAGAAACCAAGGGAAATTACATTAATGGAGATCCTGTGATCTCCGATTCAATGCATGCCAGCTCATGTCACCAAACAGCACATATGGGAAAAAGGAGGAAGTGGAAGGGAGGGGAAGGGGGCATATAGTACCTTGATAGTACTATTCCTACCTGTGCAATAGGCATCCCATTCCATTTTGCAAAATTCACTCACCTATAGCCTAAAACGCAAGCCTCAGAGTTACCGCATTTAAGATACCCAGTTTCTTGCATTTTTTACTTGAAATATCCATGCATATACCTAAAGAGTAATCAACCACTCTTCTATGCAATTCATTTTTTTTTCTTTTTTTGGAGAGGTTTTTGCTATAGGGTGTGTGCGCTCGCCAGACAGACAGAGACAGAGAGACAGAAAGCGAGAAATCACCCCTCAGGGGGGATGGCCACGCCGCAATCCCTTCTCCTCCATTATCCTCCCGGGATCTTGGGCATGCACGCACACGCGCCCGGTGTGAGTTTAAAGCCACCGGGTCCGGAACTCGAACCGCGGTCGACTACATGGGAGTCCAGCGATATAGCCATTACACTTACTGCTGGTTCCTATGCAATTCATTTTTTACTTAACAATGTTTCTTGAAAACCTTCCTTTCTTAATGACTCCATGCGTTCATTTTATATATTTGGACCATCTTGTAGTTGAGTCGGTTGTGAGCTGGGACTGAAATCCAGCCTGTGTACCTCTGGTATGGGGCTTAAAGCCCAGAGGAAGGGGATCCCCATGTCTATTGTTTCACCCAAGACTGCAGTGAACAGGTCTGTGATTTCTTTTCTTTCTTTCTTCCTTCTTTTTTAATGGTAAGTTTTTGCTATAGGGCACATGCACTTGCTGGAACGTGAAGAGAGAAAGAGAGACAGAGAGAGGGAAAGTGAAAAATCAGCCCCCAGGGATATGGTTATGCTGCAAATCCCTTCCCCTCTATTCTTCTGGGGTTTTAGGCATGCACACACATGCATGCACGCATGCATACACACGTGCCTGGTGTGATTTTCAAACTGTTGGGTCTGGAGAACCTTGGCTGTGTGAGACCCAGCTGTCTTAACCTGCTCGCCACCTGCTGGCCCAACAAGCTGGTTATATATGTATATATATGTGTGTATACATATATATATATATATATATATATATATATATATATATATATAATAAATAAAACCAGCTTGGCCTTAACCACCATTCCACCTGCCAGCCCCATGTTATATATATATATATTTTTTTTTGAGAGGTTTTTGCTATAGGGCGCATGCACTCGCCAGACAAACAGAGAGAGACAGAGAGATAGAAAGCGAGAAATCACCCCCCAGGGGGGATGGCCACGCCGCAATCCCTTCTCCTCCATTCTCCTCTCGGGATCTTGGGCACGCACGCACACGCGCCCGGCGTGAGTTTAAGCCACTGGATCCGGGATTCGAACTGCGGTCGAGTACGTGGGAGTCCAGCGACATAGCCATTGCGCTAACTGCTGGTCCCCCATGTTATATTTTTAATGCTAGGTGACTCAGATTAACATGTGGTGTCAGCAATTCTGTGACATGGTAGTAATCCACTGCTCAGGAGAAGCTGGGTTCCACATGGCAGCTGTGGTTTGATTCCTTGGCCTCGTCAGCCTGACATGCAAGAATGAGAGTGTCCAAGATCCCATAGGCTGGAGGGCTGAAAGGCTGGAGGGAGGGGCTCATGGTGTGACCTGACCCTATGGAAGATGCTCATCCCTCTCTCTCTCACTCATGTGTGTGGACATGTGTCCTATGATGAATAAAGAAAACAATTTAAACTACAAAAAATTATGTAGTTTATTTGGCAATTAGGCCTGGGTTATTTGCTGGTTCTCGTAGCTTGAGTTTAGTTATACACTTTTCTTCTTGAGCATTTTCAGACTTCCTTGTAGCCTCTTTATCTGTTTTCATGGTCTGAGATTAACTCCTTAAGTTTCAGACCTGCCCTTCACTTTGGCAGTGGCACAGGAAACCGTGCCTGTGTAGACACATGCCTCTCCATATGTCTCAAGCAGAAAAATTAATAAAGGGAGCGGAGAATGGGTAAAGCATAACATGTGCAACACGGGCGCCTTGGAGAGGAAGATGCATTTATTGGCAAGGTGATGAAGACAAGGAAAAAAGAAATGCTACCATCTGTAGCTCCTTTCTGAAGTGAAGCAAGAAAGAACTCACAAACTCCACCAGACAGAACAGTCAAGGCAGTGGAATCATCTGTTCTCCCTCAAGGAAGAAAGCATCAAATGCTTGGGAAATTGCAGTGAAATTAAATGTCAAATACTTTCAAGTGAATTGCCTAGCTGCCCTGCTTTAAGCAGTGTCATCCACATCTTCATCCTTTCCTGGAGACTGCTTTCCCCCTTGCAGTGGAGGAAAGAGTACAGAGCCCTATGGGCAAACCTTCTCTTCCACCTCTACCTGCATTGTATGTGATGCATATAACTTTTCTTATTTTATAAACTGTGGTAGGATATATGTAACATAAAATTTACCATTTCAGCCGTTTTTAAGTGTGCAGCTCAGTGATGTTAAGTTCATCCCATTGGTGGATAACCATCACCGCTATCCACCTGCAGAGCTTTGTTCATCTTACAAAACGGAAGTTCTTTTGTGCCCATTAAACAACAACTCCCCATTCCCCCTTCTCTCTTGCCCCTGGCAACCTCTAGCCTATTTTCGATCTGTATGAATTTGACTGAGTACCTCATGCAAGTGGGATCATGTATTTGCCTTTTTGCGATGCCTTATTTCCCCTCAGATAATGTCTTCAAAGTTCATCCATGTTGTAGGGCATATTATAATTTCTTACCTTTTTAAGGCTGAATAATATCCCATTGTATGTATATGTCACATTTTCTTTGTCCATTCATCTGTCAACAGGCATTCAGGTTGTTTCTATTTTGGGGAAATTGTGAATAATGCTGCTGTTGAATGTCGGTGTGTAATATTTGAGATTCTGTTTCCAATTCTTTGGGGTAAATACCCAGAAGTGAATGGCTGGATCATGTGGTAATGTAATGCCTAATTTTAAAATAACCATCATACTGTTTTTTACAGTTTCTATACCCTTTTATATTCCTACCAACCACGTGCCAGGGTTCCAGTTCCTCCACTCCTTGTGTGGCACATGTAACTTCTGAAAACCACTGACAAATATCTCCTTCCCATTTCTTCGCTTTCCTTTTGTGATATTTAGGGCCCTAACCAATAGTTTTAGGGAACTGATACCCATCAAAGTCCTTTATTCAGAAATAGATGATATACATACAATAATCATCAAAGGACTGTTAGGTAAAGATTAAAAAAATGTAATTTTCCTCCCTTACTTTTAATTCCTTCCTTCTTCCTTTCCTCTTTTTTTTTTTTTTTTTTTGACATCACTACTATCTCCCTTGTATATAGGTGAAAGTCCTGGGTTCAAGTCCCAAGACCTCCCTGTACATGCTGGGCACATGTGCCTGTGACCCAGCTGACCGAGGCTGACAGTGTGGGGACCTTGTTGGGAATGTCTTTCTTCCTGTATCTCTAGAAAAAAAATTAAGCTCATAGTGAGCATTCATATCCCATATGGTGTACTCATCCTAGATGAGTGAAAGTACTCAAATTAAAATGCCTGGGCTCCTGAGAGAAATAGTTACGGAATTCTTGTTTTGTGCCTAATGAGGGACCCTTTTCCAATTCTGAGTCTTCTTGGAAGTTACTCTCTTTGTCCAAAACAGGGGAGGAAACATTCCATCACCATCAGGCAAGGAACAGATAGACCCAGAGGCAGATGGGGTGGAGCGGCACATAGCCAAGACCCAAAAGGGGACCTGCCCCAGCTCAGGGTGATTCCAACCAGTGTTTGGCAGCTACCTTGGAACAAAGCCAAACTGACCCCAATACACCAGTTGATGCGTTCTGCACTAAGAGACTAAGACATTTCCGCCACAGTAAGAAATTCTCTTAGCAGTGGAAATCAGAGCAGGTCAGGAGCAGACAGTGGCATGGGAGGAGGAACAGCAGGACTTAAGCTTAAACAATCACAACAGTAATAAAAGCAACCACGCAGTGAACTCTAATTATGTGCAAAGTACTTAAAATAACTATTATTGGGACTAGCAGTTAGTGTAATGGCTATGTCGCTGGACTCCCATGTAGTTGACCACGGTTCGTGACCCGGACCCGGTGGCTTGAAACTCACTCTGGGCGCGTGTGCGTGCGTGCCCAAGATCCCGAGAGGAGAATGGAGGAGAAGGGATTGCAGCGTGGCCATCCCCCCTGGGGGGTGATTTCTCGCTTTCTGTCTCTCTGTCTCTCTGTCTGGCGAGTGCATGCGCCCTATAGCAAAAACCTCTAAAAAAAAACCCTATTATTTTATAATATTATAAGGTATCACATGATGATGATAATGTAATACTTTTAATATTCATAATTTTATTTAATAATAACTATATTACTGTTATTTCAGCTAGTTCAACTTAATTATGCTATGATAATAAATAACCCCCTAGTCCCAGTGCTATCCCATATAGCATACGATATGGTTATTTCCTGCTTATATAAAGTCTATTGAAGATCCAGGATAATTCTGCAGGGCAGCCATACCCTATGTTTCAGTTCATAATTAGAGCCTGCCTCAATTGTATCACATTTTAATATCAATGCATCCTGCTATGATCACAGAGGCTGAGGATGAGAGAGAGCTGAGGAATCAAACACCTATGATTAAATACTTCCACTTGGAAGCAACGCGTCAAAGCTATTCACGTTTCTTTGACCAGGACAAGTCATATGGTCATGACTAACTACAAAAAGATAGGGAAGTGCAATCCTCTGAAGTGCCCATAAGGAAAGGGAATCAGATCTTGGAGAATATATGTTGCCACATCAACGGTGTAAATACCATTATCTTCATTTACAGAGGGTGGAACCAACTTGCAGAGAAATTTTAAAAAACACTCAACCAAGGCTACTCTGCTATAGGGCTCTGTCTCTATATGCGTGTGTGTGTGTGTGTGTGTGTGTGTGTGTATAGGGCCTGTACACTTGCCACAGAGAGAGAAAGTGAGAGAGGGAAAATGAGAAATCACCCTCCAGGGAGGATGACTGTGCCACAAGCCCTTCTCCATTCTCCTCTCAGGATTTTGAGCACTCATGCACATGCACCTGGCATGTTTTTCAAGACACCAGGACTTGAACTGCACAGTCGACCATGTAGGATCCAGTCTCTTTAACTACCACACCACAGGCTGTCCTAAAATTATATTTTATGAATGCATTGGTAGATAGATGAAGATAATCCAGGATTCATTAGTATAGTCACCTCTTCTTCTGATAAAAAAATCAAAATAGAAATATTTCTGTGGACTCTAGGCACTGAGCAATTCATGCCTAATAGATAAATCAGTCCTGCTCAGTAATTGGGATTGGAGCAAAGTCTGACTCCTAAGACTTTTTTTTACAGCACTGAAATGCCTATTTAAACCAGAAAAACTACTTTAGCCAAAGTAGACACAGTTCTCTTAATCACTCAGTTAGTTGAATATTTTCAACAATTTCTGAAAATGAGAATTAGAACTTACTACCAGAATCTACTATACCAGAGTTTGAAAGTTAGGGTATTTGGATGGGGTTGGAAGACAGTGAGATTGTGTCAGATCATATATATTGAATTGAAGAGTGCGCCACGTGTAGTTCTCTTTCTGGAAGATGACTGTCTCATCCACAACTAACCCTAAGGTTCTAGTTGATGAGAGTACAATATGCCGTAACAAATGCTGACTTGGCTAGACTCAGTTCAGCATGAACATATATATGTGTTCATGAAGAGTTGGAATTTTCTTTTTTCTTTTTTTTTTTTTGGAGAGGTTTTTGCTATAGGGCGCGTGCGCTCGCCAGACAGACAGAGAGAGACAGAGAGACAGAAAGCAGGAAATCACCCCCCAGGGGGGATGGCCACGCCGCAATCCCTTCTCCTCCATTCTCCTCTTGGGATCTTGGGCACGCACGCACACGCGCCCGGCGTGAGTTTAAGCCACCGGGTCCGGGACTCGAACCGCGGTCGACTACGTGGGAGTCCAGCGACATAGCCATTACGCTAACTGCTGGTCCCAAGAGTTGGAATTTTCTATAGGAGAAAGGAAATAGTTGATATTCAAAGTAAACACTGCCTGTAGGATTTTTTCTCCCCTTTGCATTGCATAGTTCATCTCTGGGGTTAATGTTTTGTTTAATAAGCCACCTTAATGGGCTTATTTTGCTGTGGGAGGTGAAGATCCCAGGGTCTAGAACAGCAATGTCCAATAGAAACGGAACATGAACCACACACATAACTGCAAGTTTTCTAGTAGTCACATTAAAAAAGTCAAAAGCAGGTGAAGTAAATTTTAATATTTCTTATTTAGTCCAGTATATTATCATCAGATTTAACCCAATATAGTATTATTCAGCATATTTATTTGTTCCAATATATTATCATTTCAGCATATAATCAATATAAAAATTATTAATGAGATATTTTATTACTTATTTTTAGAAAACTAAATCTTTAAAATCTGGTGTGTGTTTTATACTTACAGTGTGTCTCGATTTAAATTAGCCAGGTTTCACGTGCTCAATAGCCACATATAGCAAAGGGCTACTGTACTAGACATCAAGAGTTAGATTTAAAAAGAACGCAGAGATGGGGCTAATTGGTGGCATGGAGGTTAAAGGTGCTGTATCCCAAATGGCTGATTGTGCAGTTCAAGTCCTGGACCTAGGGCTTGAAAATCATGCCAGGCTCAGGTGTACACATGCCCAAAATTCTGAGATCCTGAGGGGAATGGAGGAGAAGAGATTGTGGTGTGGCCATCCCCCCAGAGGGTGATTTCTCACTTTTCTTCTCTTTGTCTCTCTGGCAAGTGCACACACCCTACTACAAAAAACACAACCAAAACCAAACGAACAAAAAAGGTGCAGAGGGAGAAAGAGGTAAATTATCCTGCATTAGAAAGTGTCTAAGAATTATGAGTTTCCTAGAAGGTGATGGTAGATATCCCAGAAGTCAGAAAGGGGAGCTGTAAGAGGAGTGGGGGTGGGGAGGAGAGGCGGCATGTAAGAGAGGATGCCAGTGGTCCACAGGTGGGAAAGGGTTGGAGTGTGTTTAGACTTGGGCTGTGGTTTGTTGGCTGTGATGTGCTGCAATCAATCCTCTCTCTAAAGCACTCCTTCATTGTTACTTTTGAGCAGTAATAAAAGTGCTATACACAAATATCTGTTGTAAGTAGTAGTTTGGGAAAATCCAAGAAAACTATCTGTTTCACCATGGGACAATGTGGAGTAAGATGAGAAGCACGACTCAGTCTGAAAGAATTGGGGGTCTAAACATCAGGGTGGGAAGGAGCCCTGGGCTTCTCTTGCCTGCAGTGGTCATTTGGTCTGCTTAAGTTAAAGGTTAATGGATAGGGCCCCTGACTCCCACCCTTACTTTTATCCTTAAGGTCAAATTCTATCTGGAGAGTGGACCTTTACACTAAGTGGGAGAAGTGTCACACTTTTAATATAATGGTATATTCTCTCAGTCATTCATTCATTTATTCATTTAACTAGAGGGTGCATGTGCTCACCAGAGAGAGAGAAGAGAGGGAGAGGAGAAAGCACCTCCTGTGGGGAACAGTCATACTGGAATCCCTTCTCCTCCATCTGACTTTCCTTTTGGGATTTGGGGCATGCACATGTACCTGACATGTGTTGCAAGCTGACAGGTCCAGAATTTGAACTGCATGGTCGTCCATGTGGGATCTGGTTGCTTTAATCACTAAGCCATGGAGCTGGCCCATCTGTGCTATTTTTCTACTGTATTGCCAGATACTTTGCCAGAGAGCAAAGAGAAATAAAAATGACCCAATCCATAAAAATGTTTTATCTTGTGAGTCACAAATACTAACTGATATAGAACATGATTCTTCACTTATCCTCAACTGCCATACTTTGGAAAATAAGGTATAATTTTAATAACTTTTCCACTGAGATGGAAATAAATTTTTTTTTTTTTTTTGGAGAGATTTTCGCTATAGGGCGCGTGCGCTCGCCAGACAGAGAGAGAGATACATTAGAGACGGAAAGCGAGAAATCACCCCCCAGGGGGGATGGTCACGCCGCAATCCCTTCTCCTCCATTCTCCTCTCAGGATCTTGGGCATGCATGCACACGCACCCAGCGTGAGTTTTAAGCCACTGGGTCTGGGATGCAAACTGCGGTCGACTACGTGGGAGTCCAGTGATATAGCCATTACACTAACTGCTGGTTCCCGGAGATAAAAATTTTAATGCATTGTAATATAACTTAAAAGCTATTTTTGCAATTCCATAACAAAGCACATTGTTTTATTTTACAGTGAGCACTTGGGTAGCCTTAACCCTTTGAATTATCATCTGATTTAGGATAGTTTGCAATATCTGTTCTCACCCCAGTCATTTATTTTTCTTGCAAACTTGGGATCATTTTTAATTTTGGGATATCTCTTTTTATTTTTCCTTGATGACCTTAACTTTGGTGTTCATGTTCTCTTCTTCAAAATACACAGAGGTGTTTTAGTGGAATTGAAATCTAGATTATTACAAAATAAAAAATGAGACTACCTAGGAAAGGTATTGGGACTCCCAAGTCGAATTAAATGGGTCACTTTTTTCTTTTATTAAAGTTTATTTATTTCTTCCCTGAGAGAGATATGCAGAGAAATTAACAGGGAAGATAGTGTCCCCAATAGGGTCTTCACACTGCAGTCCGCTTCCAGTATTAGAGAGCCCAGTCATAGGCAGTGTGCACGCACTGGACATAGTGGACTCCAGGAATCCACGACCTTCCCCATGTGATTCCAGTCACCTTACTCCTGTGCTACTGCATTCCCCATCCTTTGGTTTTGTGTGGTGTCTGACTAGATTAATTGAGATTGTCCTCAACAAGGATGAACAACATGGAAAAAAAAAAAAAAAAAGTAAGGAAGCAAGGGAAAAAAATTCATTTTGATAATATGAAGACTTAAAAAGAGAACTTGATTTCCCAATGAAATCAAGTTAAGTGGCCAATTTACTTGACTAGAAAACATATTTCTTTGGTAAGAAATTTCCAGAGAAAGGATGTTAATAAAAAGTATTAGCTCCCCTGCCATGAGGTTTGCATTAAATTTTTGTTCATTTAGAAGTATATTTTGTGTAGTTTCATCTCCCAGATACTTGTTTGGTGAATCAAAGTGCTCAGAGACTGACTTTTCTTTTTTTCTGAAAATTTTAGAGCCTTGAAAATTACCTGTACTAAGAAAGGCAGAGAGAGAATAGGGAGTGTGAACCTTGGAGATTGGCAAACTGGCCGAAATGCGGGATGGGAAGATAAATCCTCATCTGTTTGTTTGCAGCCGGTTTGGAGAATGACTTCTCTGAGGTAGAATGGGTGGCCTTATTGTTCTTTTTGCCAACGTTCTTTCTTCCATCGGAGAGATCATGAGAAAAGGCAACTTTATTTTTTCTGATGGTCTGTTCAGATGGTCCTTTCAGTTAATTTTAGCATGATTTTTAAAAATCCTATTTCCATGAGTGTTATAGCCTTTTCCTATACTCAGACGGTCATCTGCAAAGACTCAGAGAGAGCCAATAAGAAAAATTCACGTGCTCTTGGCCACCCACTTTGTAAGGCCACATATATTATCATTTTGGATATGACTTGTGAGCTTCTGTAAGAAATGAAGGAAAATCTGTTCACCTTTTATCCTACTAAGGTATCAAGCCAGAAGGAAAGAAAGCTCCAGAGAGAAAGAAAAAGATCACAGTGCTTTGTTTCAGCTAACAAAATCCATGCTCAAAAAGAGGAAAAAAAAATTCTGGAGGCCTATTGTGCCCACCAGGCATTTTTGGTAATTAGGAAAAAGTCGCACAGGTCACTAGAGTGAGTAAAAGCTACAGATATACTGGTTTCTCTCTTTGATGAATTTTTGAAATTGGTTTAGTGTGTGTGTGTGTGTGTGTGTGATCATCCTAATGATCTGACATTGAGTGATCTAGTTATACAAATTATCAGAGTTCATGAGATTATCAAACTTGCCTCAAATGGTTAAACAACTCAAGAACAAAAGAAAGTTTATTTCTTAGAGAATTAACTCTTAAAGCACAGGAATATGTTTGTTTAGAACAGCCAAATCAATTTTTTGAGCTCCATTTGCAGCACAAAGAAGGGCTACATCAACTTTGGACAGAGGAATGTTTAACAAATAAGAGAAAAAAAGATAGTGCCTCTTTACTTTGATATTGCTTTGATTTTTTTCCCCCATAGAGGAGAATGATCTTTGAGCAAGAAGGATCAACTGAAAGTCAGTAAGAAAGAATCGAAGTCCAAGAAAAATTTAGAGAAGAGCACTTGGGTCTTTACAAGAGCCCAGATCAAAAGTCATAGGCAGCTTCTATTTCATGGCTCTGATCAAAGAACCATAGTTGGTAATCTGAGAAATCATGGAGTGTGGGAGAGTTTCCAGAACCCTGGGAGGGTGAGCATCCCAATTTTCAAAAAAAAAAAAGATAAAAGAAACAGCAGGCTAATAAGCTTGACCTTGTTCTGAAGTAATTCAAAACGACTGTGAATAACTGGGGGAAAAGTGGTGTTGACTCATTCTTAACATAGGTTACTCAAGTCAGGCCAAATTAGTATCTTTTTTTCTTTTGATTATTCATTAAGCTGGTGGACTAAAGACAGACTGCAGTTAAAGTACAGTCACATCATTCCTATCTAGGTCGTGGCCATAAAAGTTCACTACATTGTTTTATTCAAAACATTTATCAATATTTAAAGTCATATTGGAATGATTTTATTTGTTTATAGTCTGGTCTCTTTCCCACTAGCATGCAGACTCTGTGGAGTTGAAAATCACATATGTCTTAACCTTCCCTGTGTTCCTAACAACTTAAACAGTGTCCTACAGCAAGCATTCAGTAAATGTCCATTCAGAGAGTGCATGTTGCTTAAATGCACTGTTTTTTGGTGCAAATATTTCCTCAAGCATAAATGTGAAATATGGTGATTATTTCAGTAAGGCATTTGACTCATGTCATCCACTATTCCCTTCATAATGAGACAGAGAAATTAACTGGATGGTTTTGTAGCTGCCAATTTGTGGTATAGGCATCAGTTATAGGTGTTTCAGACCAAATAGGGACAATGAGTAAGTTACAAGGAAGACCAAGGACAATGGCTAGCTTCTGATTCCCTTCACATTTTCATCTGTGATTCTGTCTGTGACCACATGAAGCATATCCAACTGACATTACAAGGGAAAGCGTAAGCTGGTCCCAGAAAGATGCTTCAGCACATCAAAATGACCTTTGTTTTTGCATCATGCTGCTTGTACTTTTATTTAGTATTTATTTTAGTCTTTATTGCTTTATTACTTATTTTCATTTCTTTTTTTTTTTAGAGGTTTTTGCTATAGGGCGCGTGCGCTCACCAGACAGACAGAGAGAGACAGAGAGACAGAAAGCGAGAAATCACCCCCCGGGGGGATGGCCACGCCGCAATCCCTTCTCCTCCATTCTCCTCCCGGGATCTTGGGCACGCACGCACACGCGCCCAGTGTGATTTTTAAGCCACCGGGTCCAGGACGCAAACCACGGTCGACTACATGGGAGTCCAGTGACATAGCCATTACGCTAACTGCTGGTCCCATTTATTTTCATTTCATTTGTACTTTTGAATAGGTTCAAAATTCAAAAGGTAAAGTGTACAGTGAAAGGCTTTTTCTCACCACCCACTTCCCCATCCTATAAGAAATCAAGTTATTAATATCTTTGTCACCTTCCAGAGACATTTTAGTAAATACAAGAACACACACATACACACAGTAGGTATGTTAGTATCTATCCATCTCATTGCTATTGTCTATCTATCGTCTCCTCCCCTCTTTTATATACAGATGGTAGCATACTGTATAGACTGTTCTCTGCTTTTTTCCTCCAAATAGTTCAGAAAACTCTTCATATTAGTACTTTAAGAACATTCTCATTTCTCTTTTACAGATGCCTGGTATCCCATTATTTGAGTGTCTCTGAATTTCTTTCACCTATCCCGTAATGATGGACTCAAGTTTTTCTATTTTCACCCTTAGAAACAATGAGTAATAAATATATTTGCATGTTATATATTTCACAGAGGAGCAAGTGTGTATTTGTAGTTAGGAAAAATTTTCTAAAAGTGAAGTTGTTGAGTCAAAGGGATAGGCAATTCTAATTTTGATAGATGTTACTAAATTGACCTCCAAAGGGATGGTACCAGTGTACATGCTAACTTCTCTCTCATGTTCTTCCCAGTACAGTCAGTGTAGTCTCGAATGCCCTCTCTCCTGTTATGGGTGAGGCTGGTTATCATTTCCATGTTTGAGAGCCATTTATGTATCCTTGACTTGTCATTTTATATATACTCTCCCTTTTCTATTGGATTACTAGTATTAACTTAATTTCAGAATTTAAAAAATAATTTCAGGTCACAGTTTTAGCCTTCTTTGGTGAACAGGATTGCATATATTTCATAGTAGAATTCTAACATTTTCTTCATATAGAGTCTACTCATTTCTAAAGTTAGGTGTTTTGTCTTTTGTATCATTATTATAAATGGGTTATAATTGGATTTTATGTATCTGAGCTGCTTACTATGTAAGAGTTTAGCAAGTTATAGCTCTCAGGACAAATCTGGCTCTTCACCCGTTTATGTTAATAAAGTTTTACTGGATCATAGCCATGCCTATGTATTTCTATGTTCTGCATTCCTGTGGCTGAGTTAAGTAAGTGTAATAGAGCCCAAATGGCCTGCAAAACCTAAAATGTTAACCTTTTAGCTTTTTATAGAAAAAAACAAGCCACTGCATTTCTTTGAGGGCTTTTTAGCTTTTTAATGTATACCCATTAGCAAATAGCACATATTGCTCTGAATAGGATTTAGTCAGTTTGTTAGATTGGATACTGTCAGCCTGAAGCATTTATTGTCTGTATAATGTAAAACATGGTTTTCTACTAAGTTAGAGTGACATTCATTTGGCAGGTATTGATTGAGCATCTACTATATGCCTGACACTATTTGAGGTGCTGTGGGATATCATAATTAACAAAATGAGTGACGATTCCTATTTTGAAAAAAGTCATTGGACATTTCCAGTCAATTCTGGTTTCATTTGGAAGTAGGAGTTATAGTTCAACCTAGCTTTTTTGTCTAAATAATTATTGTTAATATGTAATTCTCCTGCATGTCATTTGTTGATTAGCAATCAGTATAGTTATTTTTGTTATATATGATGACATTTTAAATTTCCAAAATCACATTATTGTTAATTTTCTATATATGCACTATACTGTAATGTGCCACGGGTTACATGTAACTAGTGAGCACTTGACATATAGCTAGTCCTAACTGAGATGTTCCATAGGTACAGATACACCTCAGATTTCAAAGATTTGTTACAAGGATATTAGAAAATCTCTCTTTATTAATATAGATTGGTTATATATTAAAAGTAATATTTTGGATATATTGGCTTAAATAGAACATACTATAAAATAATTTCAATGTTCCTTTTACTTATATTTATGTGGCCATGACAAAATTCAAACTTACATATACAGATTACATTACGTTTCTATCAGACAATATTCAGTTACCTCCTTTATGTTTAGCTGATGTTTCTCAAATGTGGGGTTGTAGTAAGATAGGAACACTGGATTAAACAAAGTTTTAAATTGCTTATTGCTGAGACTTTAATGTGTTCATTAGAAACTGAATTTCCAGGGACCAGCAGTTAGCGCAATGGTTATGCCGCTAGACTCCCATATAGTTGACCGTGGTTCGAGTCTCGGACCCAATACCTTAAACTCGTGCTGGGTGCGTGTGCGTGTGTGCCCAAGATCCCAAGAGAAGAATGGAGGAGAAGGGATTGCGGCATGGCTATCCCCTCTAGGGGGGTGATTTCTCGCTTTCTGTCTGTCTCTGTCTTTCTGGCAAGCACACATGCCCTATAGCAAAAACCTCTCCAAAAAAAAAGAAAAAAAAAAGAAACTGAATTTCCATGGGGATAGGAGTTGTTTACAGTGTCTCTCAAATTCCTTTTGCTAGGAGCCTTTATCAAAGTGGTAGCCCTGCACTGCTCATTTGGAGCCTGGTACAGTGACACTGGGATCTGAACGGGCCTTCATTCCCAAGGTCAGTCTTCAGTTCATCTTCCAGATCTCTCCTTGATTTTGAAGATAAAATCAGTTTGGATGGCTTCTCAATGTAGGGTTACTATTTCAATATAATTCAGCATCTCTGAAAAGAGATGGTGATTAAAGAAAAAAAAAAAAAACTAAATGCTGAGATGGACTAAATTTACTAAATGATTCTTTTCCAAAATTTGTAGTTGTAAATGGGCTTCTCCATTTGGGTGATGATACAGAGGGAAGTCCAGTGATAAATGGTGGAGAATTATGAGTTGATAAGTCATATTTTTGACAGAAGAATATACCACTTACAGGACCTACACACTGGGAAATGATAAATTCCAGAAAGCAATTGAGCTGGGAGTTACTTCAATGATAAATGTTTCCATTTATTATATTTGGAAGTCCTTTTTATAAAGATCCAGGAGGTATCTAGGTGTAAGCCACAGTGTCATAAACCTCCACTGAGCTTTCTGTCATTCTACTCATTCCATAGTGAGTTTCCAGTCTGAGAATATCAATTTCACACTTTCGGATCAACAGATCCAGTCTTTGAGAGCTTTGGGGTCTAAAAACCATTACCTAGGTTCTGGAATGTAATGAAGACATGGAAAAAGCCAAAATTGCTTTAGGTTATGGTGCATAGATTAATCATCGAGACAGTGCTGCAAGCAGTTCCCAGTAAAAGCTTGACTATTGTGCCTCCATTTCTGGGCCTTATATCCTGATTAGCTGTTTCTTAGGGTTCTATCTCCTTTTTCAGTGTGAATTTGTAGATACTGACAACTTATCTGAAAAGTTGTGTTGAAATTTTAATCTAAAATGGGAAAGCATTAGCTTGCTATGGAGACTGTCATTCGTCATATTTACATGTGTGTGTGTGTGTCCTTGTTCATGTGTGTTGTATATATTCACTTCATGGAAACTATAAAATGTTAACTCATGAACCAATATATAAATTGTGATTGGCCTGATCCAACATGACATTTTCCACTTTCATAGAGTGAAACGGTTTGCTCGTTTGTTAGTTTTAAGCCCACGGAAAGCTGTGGGCTTGCCAGAGAGAAGGGGAGACAAAAAAGTGAGAGAATTAGAAAGCGACCCTTCACCCATGGAGTATTGTCATACCACAATCCCTTTTTCTTTATTTTTCAACCTCGTTGATATTTGGAGCCTACAGGTACATGCACTCAGAATATTTTTCAAGCTAACAGTGCACAACCGTGTGGGACGCAACTCCCTGAACCCCTGGATCATGGGACTGGTCCTTTAACTATTTTTCATATAAAATAATCCATTTTACTATAGGAAATTTGGAATTATAAATAGGCAAATTAAGGGAAAAATTATCAATAGCTGTCACTTTACCACCCAGAGATAATCTTACTAAGATGTTGATGTCTATCTTTCTAGACTTTCGCCTCATATTAGAATTTAAAATTATGCCATAAACACTGGTTTTCTTTTTTCTTTTCCTTTCTTTTCTTTTCCTTTCTTTTCTTTTCCTTTCTTTTCTTTTCCTTTCTTTTCTTTTCCTTTTCCTTTTCTTTTCCTTCCCTTCCCTTCCCTTCCCTTCCCTTCCCTTCCCTTCCCTTCCCTTTCCTTTCCTTTCTTTTCTTTTCTTTTTTTTCTTGCTGTAGGGCGGGTGGGCTCACCAGAAAGACAAAGAGACAGAAAGCGAGAAATCATTCCTAGGGGGGATGGCCACTCTGCAATCCCGTCTCCTCCATTCTCCTCTTGGGATCTTGGGCATGCACGCACATATGCCCAGTGTGAGTTTAAGCCACCGAGTCTGGGACTTGAACTGCGGTCGGCTACCTGGGAGTCCAGTGACATAGCTATTACACCAACTGCTGGTCCCAACACTGGTTTTCTAAACTGCATTTATAATGTAATGGCTTTTATCTTTCCTTGATAATATGTATTTAAATTACAAAATCATCAGAGACTGTAAGAGAGGGAAATGATGGATGGTGGACAGTGAGTGGTAGAGGGCAGGCATGAGTGCAAAGGGAAGAAACATTTAATTTAACAGGCAAAATATATAAAGTTCTCTGTTAAAAAATATGTATATAGTATACATCAAGATGGGGACTTTACGTAAACTGTGTAGTTAATCTGAAAAAATGGTACATATTCTTACTTTAAAAAATTATAAAATTAATTCATGTATACTTTTCTATAGTATATGCAGATAATATTTTATTTAACCAATCCTCTATTGTTGAATAATTGTTTCCAATTGTTTGCTCTTATAAACAATACTTCAGGGAATATCCCTGCATGTATGTCTGTTTACTTGCTCAGTTATTCCTCTGGATGTATTTGTAAATATATCCAGATGAAATAGATGGTCAAAGAACAAATATATTTAAAAATTTTTAAATAACCTTTGTGAGATTGCCTTTTAGAAGTTCTATCATTGACAGCACTTAGTTAACTGTCTAAAATGCACTAAAAGTGAGCAACATTCAAATCCCTGACTTAAGGAGACTGATAACCTAGGAGGACAATGCTTAGATGTCAACATCTTTAGGCAATTATAATTTTGCAATAATGTCACCACTTAGACAAAGCTTTAAAAAAGGAAGCACTGGGGCCAGCAGGTGGCATGGCGACTGGGGTGCTGGACTCCCACATGGCCAATTGCAGTTCGAGTCCTGGACTGAGAGGTTTGAAAGCCACTATGGGTGCATGTACGTGCATGCCCAAAATCCCAAGAGGAGAATGGAGAGGGGATTGCAGTGTGTCTGTTCCCCCGGGGGTTGATTTCTAACTTTCCCTCTCTGTGTGTCTCTTTGTCCTCCTCTCGTGAGTGCACGCACCCTACAGCCAAATAAATAAAAGCACTTCTAACATTTTAAATATATTAAAAACAAGCATTTAAAAATAGTTACTTATTGGGGCCAGCAGGTGATGTGGTAGTTAAGGCACTGGACTCCCACATGGTTGACTGCGGTTGGAGACCCAGACCTGGTAGCTTGAAGATCATGCTGGGTGTGTTTGTACGTGTGCTCAGAGATACCAGTAGGAGAATGGAGAAGAAGGGATTGCTGTGTGACCATCTCCTCTGTGTGATTTCTCACTTTCCCTATCTTTGTCTCTTTCTAGTGAGCTCATGCACCCTATGGCAAAAACCTAAAAAAAAAAGACAATTTTTGCCAATTTAGTTGATTTAGCCCAACAGGGTTTGACTCAACCAATAAACCAGAACAAGCCCATTAAAGTGATTGTCTTTTTGTCGTATATTTTCCAGTCATACAAACACATAAAATCATAACCAAAAAATGAAAACTGCACAAATTGTAAATGTGTGGCCCATTAGCAGCACCTCAGAAGCTCCACTCTACCCTTGCTCAATCGCTAACTCCTCTCTCATCATCAAAGCTATGACTCCATGTCACGTAAAACTTATATTAAATAAATTTGTAGACTTTTTTCTTGTTTAATCTAATGTCAATTTAATTATTAGACTCAGTCCATAACTCTAAGAGGGGAGAGATAAAATTTTTGTCTCTTGTATAATATATACTGGGAAATATTATTTAAATTTAAAAAGGAATGAAATTCTTCTCCTCCTCCTCCTCATCTTTCCCCTCCCTTACCCCTTCCTCTATGTTTTTGCATTTTATATACATTATAACATATGGTGAACTTTCTTTTACATACTTACCCTCTCTTCTTAAGAAATTTTTGCTATAGGATTCGTGCTCACCAGAGAGACAGAGAGACAGAAAGCGAGAAACACTCCCTCCCCTCAGGGGGTGGGGTATGGTCATGTTGCAAAACCTTCTTTTCCATTCTCCTCTCAGGATTTTGGGCATGCACACACATGCATATGCACACGCACATGGCATGAGTTTTAAGCTTCCAGGTTTAGGACTTGAACCATGGTAGAATACGTAGAAGTCTATCTGGTGGTCTCTGTGCTGTCTTTTTTAATTGTCAGATGGTGCATTCATTTGCTAGAGAGAGACAGAGAGACAGGAAGAAAGCACCCTCTTCACAATAAGGAGTGTTCACACCGCAGTTCTCTCTCCTCCATTTCTGTGTTGTGTTGTGATTTTGGCATGCACACACATGTGCCCAGCATTTTTTTCAAGCCATGGGGCTGGGATTCCAGCTGTGGCAGGCTATGCAGGATCTGTCTTCCCTAACATTAAGCTATGGGGCCGGGCCGCCCAGTGTCTACCTTCTTTTAACATAGTTTCTTCCCATCAAATTCACACCATACACAAAATTTAATTCCAAATATCTCATAGAGGTATTCTTTATAAAATTTATTATTTTTTATATTAACCAAATTTATTATTCTTTATAAAATTTACTCACAGTGTTGCATGTGATAGTATTAGCCTGTTTAATAGCTTTAAAATATTTATTTATTTATTTATTTTTTAGAGAGTTTTTTTTTTTTTTTTTGCTATAGGGCACATACGCTTGCCAGACAGAGAGAGACAGAGAGATAGAAAGTGAGAAATCACCCCCCGGGGGGATGGCTATGCCGCAATCCCTTCTCCTCCATTCTCCTCTTGGGATCTTGGGCACGCATGCACATGCACCCGGCGTGAGTTTTAAGCCTCCGGGTCCAGGATGCAAACTGCGGTCGACTATATGGGAGTCCAGCGACACAGCCATTACGCTAGCTGCTGGTCCCTAAAATATTTTTAATATGGATTAAACTATATTCTCCTATCGATGGATATTGATTTCAGTTTGTTTTACTATTTTCAATAAGGCAGCTATAGATATTTTTGTATAAGTCTTTTGGTGTTGGTGACACATGAAGAGGTATCTGGTGGGTACATAATATCTAATAGAGGAATTGCGGTGTCACTGAGTGTGCCTGAAACAGCGTATGGGAGCTCTAATTGTTACATATCCTCATCAACACTCAAGTATTCCAGTTTGTGTAACTATTGAAAGTTTTGTGATGATATTATTTTAATTTATGTTTTCTTGATGATCAATAATGTCTAACATCTTTTATTAAGTGCATTGACCATTTGGAAATCTTGTTTAGAGAAGTATCTTTTATCCATTTTTGGATTGGATTGTCTTTGTTTTTCTTATTGATATATAGGAGTTCTTTATTCTGTAACCTTTGTGGGATACACGTATTCCAAAATATTCCCACTCAGTGACTTGACTTTTTACTGTATTAATGGCGCCACTTGATAAATAGAACTCTTTCATATTAATTTAGAGTGGTTGATCATTCTTTTCCTCCATGACTAGCTGGTAAATTTGTATTCTATTTAAGAAATCTTTGGTTATCCCAAAGTCCTGAGTATATTTTCTAATGATATCCTCTAGTACTTTTATGTTTTCACCTTTTGCATTTACATCTATGAGGTATTTGGAATTAAATTTTGTGTATGGTGTGAATTCGATGGGAGGTGATTATGTTAAATCTTATTTTTTTCCCTGTACAAATAGCCAGTTGACATACTGTGATGTATTGAAAGGATCAGTTTTACTCACTGCACTTTAGTGCCAATCTTTGTCATAACAAGAGTATGTGGTATGACTTGATTTCTGGTGTATTTTGTTATATTTGTCTGTCTATTCTTGCATCAGTACTATAGTGCTACTTTATCTTAGCCATTTAATACTTAGTTGTGTAGCCGCTGAGATGATTATATGGTTTCTTTCCTTTTTTCTCTATTAATCCACAAGGTATTTTTCATCGATATAGCACTGTTTTGGTTTGCTAACAAGTGTGTTTATGTTTGTGTGCATGTGTTTATATATGGGTGGCACTGGTCTTTAGTTTCAGGGAAGCTTTTTAAAAATCACGGTTTGCCATCAATTTGAGATATATTGTCTGTTTACTATAGAACTTTATGTTCTATGGCTCAGTTTCTTTAATATGTATAGGGCTATTGAGATATTCTATTTTCATGTCAGTTTTCTGTTTTCTTTCTTTCTTTCTTTTTTCATTGAGAGGTTTTTGCTATAGGGCACGTGCACTTGCCAGAGAGACAGAGAGAGACAGAAAGTGAGAAATAACCACCCAGGAGGGATGGCCATGCTGCAATCCCTTCTTTTCCTTTCTTTTCTCACGATCTTGGGCATACACACACATGCGCCTGGTGTGAGTCTAAGCCACTGGGCCTGGGACTCAAACTACAGTTGACTACTTGGGAGTCCAGTGACATAGCCATTACGCCAACTGCTGGTCCTGATTTTTGTGTCAGTTTTTTAACTATTCCTTGAGAAATGTGGCATTTTATATATGTTTTCTTTTTGTTTACTATAGGAGATGTGCACTTGCTAGAGAGAGAGAGAGAGAGAGAGAGAGAAATCATCTCCCCCAATAGGGGAGATGAATATGCTGAAATCTCTTCTCCTCCATTATCTCTTGGGAATTAGGGCATGAATGCACACATATTCAGCATGATTGTCAAGCCTCTGGTTCTGGGACTCAGACTGCTTAGGCAGTCATGTAGGATCTAGTTACCCTAACCTCTGCACCATCTGTTGGCCCCAATTAAGTTCTTTTTTCTTTCTTTTTTTTTTTTTTTAGAGATTTTTGCTGTAGGGTGTGTGTGCTTACCAGAGAGACAGAGAGACCAAAAGCGAGAAATTACCCCCCAGGGAGAAGGCCACACCATAATCCCTTCTCCTCTCCTCTCCTCCCAATTCCAGGCATCCATGAACACATACTTGGTATGAATTTTAAGCTGTTAGGTCCAGGACTCAAACCATAGTAGGCCATATGGGAGTCCAGTGCCTTAACCACTACACTACTTGCCCCGCATATACATTTTCAAAATTGGCATAAACTTGTTCGTAATAACTTTATTATCTCTATAATGTCCTTAGGACTTCAGTCATTTCTCTGTTTTCATTTTTGATGTTGGTGATTTATCTCTAATCTCTTCATCAGTATTTCTGGGAGACTACTAGTTTTATTCTTTACAGAAAATGACTTTTTATCTTTGTTAACCTTCTCTATCTTAAACTTGTTTTGTATGTTATTGATATTTTTCTATCTTTACTATTTATTTCTATTTTCCTTGGACCTAATTTGCTTTTAAATAACTTCCTTTCTTTTTAAAATTTTCTATAGAGCTCAAGTGCTTGCCAGTGGGATTGAGAGTAGGGTATGGGGGTCGGGAGAAAGTAAGAAAGCAACCCCTCCCAGGGAGGTTACTATGTTGAATTTCCTTCTCCTCCATTCTTCTCTTGGGAATTCTTTGGGCACACACACATATACGCCCAGTATGTTTTTCAAGCCACCAGGTCAGGGACTTGAAACACACAGTCAGCCATGTAGGACATCTGCCTTAACCACCACACCACCTGGTTGGCTCAATACCTTTTTTTTTTTTTTTTTTTTTTTTTAATGTTTTTCAATTTAAACATTGTGTTTTATAGAAAAAAATGAAGTGTAAAAATGATTTTTATTAAACTTGAGGGTATATAGCTTCCGAGTCTTCAGGTATATGCACAATTACAAATAAATCGAAAACTTTAGATTTTAGAACTTAATATACTTTAGCATAAAATAAGACTTCCTGTTATTTAAGAAATATTAATGTCATGCTATATACATTCATCATCAATGTTATTTTTATTGTATTTAATTTATAAATACCTTTTCACCAATACAACCAAAGCTTATTCTGAGGGAAAATAAATAGAAATTTCACTTCAAAGGACATGAAAATGCCATATCATACAATTTTAGAGACTATTAAATATTTTCCAACCATGTTCAAGAACTTGATATAAGATATAGCAATTTTTCAAGAAATACTAGTCAAGCCATAATTACATCTTAAAGTATCAGTGACTATCTCCCTTCTCTCTACCATATTAAGCACCCTATCAGGTTTTAAAGAACAAAATATTTCAATGTTTTAAAAGGAATGAAAATAATTAAGATTTATAATATATGCAGACTTTTTGATACGGATATATTTTGTGCTTACTATTCTACAGAAAATCATGGCTTTTCTTTTTAGTTTCAAAATCCTCTATTTTGAGTTCTTCAAGCTTTGGTGGAATTTCTGATATTGTGAGGTTAGTCCAGTATCCTGGGCTGACTCTGGGGCCTGTGCATTGGCTAAGCAGCTGGCAGTGAACATTTTTAAGTAGGTGAACCAGGACGCTCCTAAAAGTATAATGAGCCACTCTGGGAAGCAGAAATCCTCCTGGTATGTAAGTGTACTGACTCTCAGAATCCAGTGGGGCAGAATTGGCTTTTTCACTGCTCCCTAAAATAGATGATGATTATTTAGTTTTCTTTTTTAAATGTATGAATTTAAGGCTAAAAACATTTTTTCCAAGTATGTCTTTAAGAGCATCCCACTCCTTTTTCTTTTTTTTTTTTTTGGAGAGGTTTTTGCTATAGGGCGTGTGTGCTCGCCAGACAGACAGAGAGAGACAGAGAGACAGAAAGCAGGAAATCACCCCCCAGGGGGGATGGCCACACTGCAATCCCTTCTCCTCCATTCTCCTCTCGGGATCTTGGGCACGCACGCACATGCGCCCGGCATGAGTTTAAGCCACCGGGTCCGGGACTCGAACTGCGATCAACTACGTGGGAGTCCAGCGACATAGCCATTACGATAACTGCTAGTCCCCCCACTCCTTTTTCTATATGTAACATTTAAAGTAGAGTTCAATGTAAAGATGTTTTCAAACTTCCCCTGAGTAGATATAGACAAAAGCATCTGACAGAGTCCATCATCCATTTATAATATAAGTTGTCAGCAAACTAAGAGTAGGAGAGAACTTCCTCTATCTGCTAAGTGGTTTCCATGAAAAACCTTTGGGTAACGACATACTCAATGGTGAAAGAATATAAGAATTCTCTCTAAGATCAAAACCAAAGCAGGGAGTTCTGTTCTCATCACTCCTATTCAACATTGTACTAGAGATTCTAAAGCAGGCTAGCTTGAGGTCTAGCAGGACTGCAGCCATTTTGAAATTAAGAAAGCCTCTGATGAGCGCAGTCTGACCAATTGCTGAGTCATGGAGAGGTCTGTTTGAAGAAGGGTCAGAAAGAAATCAGGAATGGGTATTTGAAGAAAAACAGGAATCAGGATAATTCCTCAAAGGAAAGCAATTGATTTTGATCATAGCGAGGAATGATTTGCACATGTTTGTATCTTTTATCTATAAACACTGAGCACATGCTGAGCTTTTTGAGATAGTTGGATGGTACTTGCTGGCTGTTTTCCTGTAACCTGGTTGCAGAAAGAAATTAGTTTCTTCTCTAGTCTCTCTTCCTCTCATTTCATGGACTGAGTAGAAGCAGCTGGTCTTAGTTTGCTGGATATAGTTCTACCCAGTGCCATCAAGTAAGAAAAATCATAGAAGGCATCCATGTGCCCCATAGCTTAATGGTCAAGGGAGCCGGGCCCACTTGACTCACTGCAGTTTCAACACCTGGCCCTAGCAGCCTGGGAAACTCACTGGGCACATGTGCATGTCCGAAATCTTGACAGGATAGAGGAATGGAAAAGATGGGATAGTGGCATGCCCCACGCCCCATTGGGAGGTGCTTTCTCCCTGCCTTTCTCTCCTTCTCCGGATCTCTGACAGTGCACTCACTCTCTGGCAATGGTATAGGAAATAAAAGGAGATAAAACTTTTGCTTCAGTGTAATTGTTACTTAATGACATATAGTTGAGATCAGTATTCAATTTTCCTGGCTGCTGATACTATTGTTACTAAATCTAGTGTTTTCACCCAGCCTATACAGTAGAAATACCACAGTTGTAACAGGAATAATACCTTCTGATAATGTGTATTCGGCTCATAAGAAACATTCTTTTTCATCTATCAATATTTAAATTTCATTTGTGCTGAAAAGTGCATTAGGTTTTGTTTGGGTTCGAACATTTTGAATCACCTACATGGAATGGGTATCTCGTTGGCCAGGCACAATGCTAGGGTTTTATGTACACTGACTCATTCAGACCTGGTGGCAACTCCTTGAGTTGAGACATTTTTATCACTTTCATTTTGAGACAAGGAAGCAGCATTTCAGAGAGGTTCATTAACTTGCTCAAGTCACACAATTAGTAGGTGACAGAACAAATGCTTGGATCTGTGATGTAGTGGGATAAATAGTGGTTTTTGGACTCAGACTGGGCTTAATACCCTGGCATTGTCACTGATTCACTGCATGACCTGGAGCAAGGGCCTCTCCGAGTCACAGTATCCTCGTTTAGTAATGATGAGACTCCAGGAGCGATGTGGTAAAGGGCACGTTAAATAGTGGACATACGTGAGCAGCACTCAGGGGACAGGAGATGCCAAGTAAATGCTAGGGTCCTTTTTTCCTGCTCGCATAACAATAAACACTTGCAAAGGACTTTCAAACATATAAAACCTTTTCAAGAATAGGATATATGTAACCCTTACAATTAATCTGAGTGGTATTCTGGGTAGGTAGAGGTGTGAAAATCACATATCAGAGAAATAAAGTGAGTTGCCTCCAATTATGCAATTAATGTATAAGAGAGGAGCTTTGTTGATTGCAGTGTGCCTAGATTAATACTATATATATATATATATATATATATACATATATATGTATATATATATGTATATATATATATGTCCTGACATTGGTTTTGGTGAATTACTTAATGTTTCAAATGCACAAAAGGAATTCTACAATTTAAAGGATCCCGGCAGTGACTGTTTTTGTGAAGTCAGGAATTATTCTGGAAAATGTAAATTATATTTCACTAATTTATCTGCCTTATAAATTTGGCTTTTAATGTTTTCTTAAATCTAGATGTGTCTGATATTGATTTTTCTATTCTCAAAATGTCTTGTCGATGAGATATTGTTACTTTATTTCTAGAATCTAATTAAAGTTGATAGTAATCTAAGGGATAGCAAATGTCAAAATTCACTAGGGTTAATTATTTTGAATGTCTTTTAAAAGCAAAGGAACAAATAAAACCAATGAAACTGTGGTAGCAGAATTAAATTATCCTGAGACTGTTTTTGCCAAATATATGATTCATTTGAACATTTTAATATTTGTTCAAGAGAGACATTCTGTCTGTAGCTTAGGTCTACAACAGCGCCCTCCCTATGATTAGATGCATACTTAGCTCAGCTGGTCTCCATGCACAGGTAAGGTGCTTTTCTGGTCAGATCATTGTTCTGGGAGGATTCTTGATTATCATAAGGACCCTCCTGTGTCCCATTGACTAGAAGGCTCCTTTTCCAGGGTCCTTTCTGGCAGAGAACTTAGTCTGAAATTCTCCTTTGCCCAATCTCAACCAAGCTCAGCTACTTAACTATTCTTACATTTATAAATGCCCAAAAGGGGGGCTAGCAGGTGGCGTGGTGGTTAAGGTGCTGGACTCCCACATGGCTCATCGTGGTTTGAGTCCTAGACCCAGCGGCTTGAAAATCACTCTCTGCACATGAGTGCCTAAAATTCCAAGAAGAGACTAGATAAGGGATTGTAGCGTGACCTCCCCTCTGGGGGTGATTTCTCACTTTTTTACTCTCTGTCTCTCCTGAGCAATTGTACGTGCCCTATGGCAAAAACCTAGAAACAAACACCTTAAAGGATTTTTGCTGCATTCACTTATAGAAACCACTCTTTCTCCTCATACCTGAGCAGGCGTTGATCCTGAAAGAGCTGGCTGAAACTCCACCCCTCTTGTGATATTTACATGCAGCCATCCAGCATGTCGAAGTCACAAGCTTTACAGTCATTGCTCCTAAACGTTTCACCACTTATACATGGAAGAGGCTGGGCTGAAGCACCTCATCGTTTGTCCCTTCTTCAAATCACTCTCACTGAATTGCTCTTTGTTGGACTGTAAACTTAGGTTGAAGAATATTAAAGGAAAAAACATGTGAAACTTATTATCTAGCATAGGAATCTTTGGTAGTGTGCAAATTGGTTGATAAACACAGCTTTATTAACAATTAAATGATACATTATTAGCTACATTAATATATTAAATATAATAAAGAGAATACTTAAACTTTTCATCACTTCCTGTCTGCTGTGTATGTTTTAATGTATCTCTGCTCTTGGGGTGATTAAAGGCTGTTAGTATGAAGGAAATAGTACATAAGGTGGGCTATGGCACATTTTGTCCAACTCCAAGTTGTTTGTGTTGGTAGCTTCAAACTGATCATGTGTGGGGGTCTTTTACACCAGGTGCCTCACATCAGCACCCCCTTCCCCAAGCCAGTTGTGAGAAAGATACCCCAGCTCACTGCTTAGTGTTGCTGAAGGTGTGGTATTGCACCTGGTAGGAGAACCTGTGTTTTTTCTTTTCCTTGCTTTATTTGCTCCTGAGACCCAAGGGGAACCCTTCCCACAGATTCTCCTACCAGCTGCAATACCACACCGTCAGCAACACTGAGCAGTGAGCTGCGGTAGCTTTCTCACAACTGGCTTGGGAAAAGGGGTGCTGATGTGAGGCACCTGATGTAAAAACTCCAGCCATGACTAATTTTAAGCTACCAACATAAACAACTTGGAGCTGGGAAGAAATGTGCCATAGAGCGTGAGAGGGAAAGTGAGGAATGACCCCTAGGGGGGATGGCCATACCACAATCCCTTCTCTCCTCTCAGGGTTTTGGGATTGCATGCACATGTGTCTGGTATGATTTTTCAAGCCACCAGGTCCAGGACTCGAACTACAGTTGGCCATGTAAGAGTCTAGTCCTGAGAAGGAATGTTTTTGACAGAGTATCACCATGCTGACAGAGGGCCCCAGGCTCCCAACTTTCTAGAACTATAGGCCTGTGCCACAACTCCTGGCCTGTTTAGGTTGGGCTGGGAATTGAACCTGGACTTCCCATGTGGCCCTGCCTCCAAGTAGCAGCATGTTAGCAGTGTACATGCCTACAGCTGAGCCCCCCGCCTTATTTATAGATTTTCATCCTATAACATTTCTAAAGACTTTTTTCTGCTTTAATATGAAAAAAGAACAAAAGAAACACTTGTTAAGGACCCATAGAAAACATCTTGCAAGGGGAATAGTGTACTTATTTAAATTTTTTATTGCCGGGGGTATGTACGTTCACCAGTGAGATAGAGAGAAAGCACACCTAAATGGGGCATGGTCATGCCACAATGCTTTTCTTCCATTTTTCCATTCCATCAGGGCTTGGGGCACACACACACATGCACCTGGCCTGTTTTTTAGGCTACCAGAGGTGGTATTTGAACCATGGCTGCCCATGTGCAATCTGGATGCCTCTACATAGAGTGTAACTGCTGTACTGTATGACCGGCCCATAGTTTATTTATTATTTGTTGTCTGACCCCTTAAGAATATAAGTACCAAGAAGGGAAGATGTATCTAAAAATGTTTGAAACTACATTTGGCCTTCAGTAAGAATTTCTGAATGAATGGATAAATAAATGAGAATTTTCTAATGCTCAGTGGTTATGAATAATAACTTTTTACTTTTAGTGATAACATTATATACACACATATATATTTAAAAACTTGTATTTTATACCTGTCGCTTCCAGTTAGGCTCAGTTTCTCTAGATTGTAATTTTTCAATTAAATATTCATTGCTAATGTCCTTCTTTCATTAGCTTTATAGAAATATGGTCACACATTATGAAGAGAAGCAATATGGCATTTTCTACCTACGTGGAAAGACCAATTACCCTAAACTAAGCCTAAAGTTTAATACGTCTGTATTCCTCTGATGAATCTCATGAATCATTCACCACAATTCTGAGGCTTTATTTTTCCCTGAGATGGGACAGGAGAACTAACACGTATTGAGTGACTACTTTGTGACAAAAGCTTGCTGGCTATTTAATTACATTTATTTCATTAACTCCCACAACAGTCCAGTGAAGCAGGTACTAGCATATCCCATTTTAACAGGTAATATGATAAATTCTGGCTCTGATGCCACAGGGCATCTCTGCCCCACTGAACTCAACTCCAGGTCACATCCCTATCTCTCACTCATCATTCCCTTGTCCTGCCCTCACCTTTCACAGTTCTTCCTTAACTGCTGCTTAAATTTCTGTATTTGGTTGGTAAGTGAGAACTCCCAGTTTCTTGATGGGAATGCCCAGCTAAGCAATTTGGTGGTCAGTGAGGGGAAAGACATTGGGGTCTCTGAGTGGAAGATGATGATCCAGGGAGCAAAGAGGGCAATGGCTCAGAGGCGTGATGGGCAGGTGCTATTCAAAAGTGAATGGCTCCTCTGAGTGAACAAGCTCCTATCACTGGAACCTGTGCTTGTGGCTTTGCATGGCAATAAAAGGGTCTTTGCAAATATGATTAGCATTAAAGATCCTAACACAGGAACATTAGCCTGGATTATCCAGGTAGGTTCAATCTAATCACATGAATGCTTAAAAGCAGAATACTTGTACAGCTATTGTCTCAGGGACACGTGACTGCAGAAGATGGCCAAAGAGATGCAACACGCTGCCTCTGAAGATGAAGGAAGGTGGCCGGGAACCCAGGTGTGGGGGCAGCCTTTAGAAGTTTGAGAAGGTTGAGGCCAGCAGGCCAACAGATGGCATAACAGTTATGTTGCTGGACTCCCACATGACTGACTGTGGTTCAAATCCTGGACCTGGTGGCCTGAAACTCATGTTGGGTGCATGTGCATGCAGACCCAAGATCCCAGGAGGATAATGGAGAAGGAATTGCTACATGGCCATCCCCTCTGGGGGTGATTTCTCAGTTACCCTGTCACTGTCTCTGTCTCTCTCTCTCTGGTGAGTGCACTAACCCTAAGGCAAAAACCTCTTTTAAGAAGAAGAAGGAGGAGGAGGAGGAGGGGGAGGAAAAAGGCAAAGAAAGGAATTCTTTCCAAGAATCCCCAGGAAGGAATGTGGTCCTGCTGATGCCTTGGCTATGCTCTAACAAGATGCTGTCAGACTACAGAACTGTGAGATAGAAATTTATGTTGTTTTAACCCACGTGTATTAAGATCGTGGCGATTTGTTACAGCCGTTATAGAAAACCAATCTAGGGTAAAATTTAGGCTGCACTAGGGCAGTAAGAATGTCACTCTTCTGTTCTGAAATCTTTAGCACAGTCCCCCACTTCCTCCTATTGCTCTTGAGCTCAGCTTTCCAGCCCAGCTCTCCAGGTTCTGTGAGATCCGCCCCTACCATCCTCAACAGCGTTCCTCCTTTTTGGAACCTGGTCAGGTCTCTGTTCTCCCTGCCCTGTGAACTAGCTGTGCGCAGCTTCCCAGCTGTGTGTTGTATGTCCTTCCCACCAAGCTGCCTCCTTTATTGCCTTCTTGATTATTTCTGCCCTCTTTGAGTTCCATTTTCCCTGATCAGCTCCATCAGTGAAGTCCTGGAGACTCATTAGTACTCCATTGTATTCATACATTCCATCTGTGACACACATTACCCATTTTTCTTGGTGTTTATTGTATTATTTGCTATTTTGTATTGGTTGCTATTTTGAAAAAAAAGCCACACATTATTCTATAATCTATTAGAAAATGTGATATTGTGAAAAGATCATGTGCTTTGAATTCTGAGCAACTTTCTAGCTGTGCATCTTTGGCAAGATACTTAACCTCTCTGAGCCTTGGTTTCCCTGTCTGCAGACTGGAGACAATATCTGCTTCACAGGATTTTTGTAGGTATTAAAGCACTCTGTGGCTGTTACTTATGCTCCCAGGGAGTGGAGGTGATCTCTCATTCTCCTCCCTGCTGTCCACACCCAGCACCGGGCTTGGACAGCTAGAATACTTACATGTTGACCTTAGTTTGTCATTAAACTTTTGCATCTTGTTTAAGATTTTGCTGCCATTTCTGTAGTTGCATGCCCTACCAGTAAGCTTTCATGCAACACTTTATAATAGAGTCTCAACAGTCTATTATTAAGTCTTAATAAGTGTTATTAATTAAAAGTCTTAAGAGTCTACTATAGCTGTCTTAAAGTCTTAGCTTATTGTGTTGTCTGCTTAACTTCTGACAGATTTCTGAGTTAATTTAACAAAATATTTCCTGAGCATGGCTCCCTCCACATAAATCCCTCCCACCTGTCCCTGGCCCCTCTTCACGAATGCTCTTCCAGTGGTCCGTTTATATTCTTCCCTGATCACAACATGCTAACTCCACAAAGCTGACTTGCTGTTTCCTGATGCTTTTTCAGCTTCCATTTGCTATGGACACCATCTCGAGTTTATTGCGCTCGGATCCAGGTGTTTCTGTGATAGGCAAGGTGCTCTATAATATATGAGTACTTTCACCGCCTGCATTCTTGAGATTTGAGGATGCAGGTTATCTGCTCTTGAAACCTTCTGTGCTTTTCACGGTTCTCAGCTTCATCTCTTTCTCAATTTACATTAACCCTTGGCTCTTTCCTTGGCTACATTTTTCCAGGTTTAAATGCTTTTGTTCTACTTCCCTGATGGGCCAGGGAACAGAGGCTTTTGTTTCTTCGGGAAGTGCCTGTTCTTCCCTCTTCTCTGATTATATCCTGCTGATATCCCTATCAAGTCTGAGTCTTCGGTCAGGTGAACTTTGCTTCCTACCATTGTACTGCCATAAATTTTTATACTAGCCTTACAGTGTCTGATACCTGCTTGGTTTAGACTTGCTGGAAGAAATCTTTATAGGTGAGATGATTTATTGCTGAAAATTGAATCCTAAATGTGTCTTAGGAAACCATTCTTTTTTCTTTTTTTTTTTTGGAGGGAGTGGGGGTGTAGATTTTAGGAGAGACCTTTCCTGTTTTCACTGATTTCCTGTGGCTGGGTGATATTTGCAGAGTTCTAAGCTAACATCCTATTTTTGAAAATCAACAATAATAATTCTTTGAGACTAGTTTTAGTTCAAGAATGTCTATTAAGTCTTTTTATTTCTATACGATCAATACTGTGTTCTCAGCTGGTGTGCCTGGGTAAAGGTAGATCCCTTACAGGAGTCTCCAAACTTTGGTCATTATGTAAAAATTACTTCTGTTAACTTTGAGTCATATTGTTTTTTTGTTAGGATGTTGTTTGTTACATGAATTGTTAACCCGAACAGACCATATGATGCCCTATATATTGGGGTATGGGATTGTGACAAATATGCATTTCAAAGTATAGAGTAATGTCAGCCTAGTAGTAAAAGAAAGAATTCCCATTTACTGGAACATTCATTCTTAGCCTCTTAATTCCAAGAGATTGTGGTCATGCCATAAAACAGTTCTCAAAGAGATGAGGACTGCAGGATGGCCAAAGGTATAAGACAGTCAGAGACAGAGGTGTGAAGCAGGTTTATTTCATGATAATGTTATATAAAAATTTACGATTGTTCTAATGTTGTCTTGAATCTTCTGACATTCAAAAAAAAAAAAAAACTGATATAACCAAAAGAGTATACTAACAAAACTGATATAACCAAAAGAGTATTTGTGAAGACATGCTGTGAATATAGCAAGGTTTATGATGAGCAAGCCTAAAGTAAAGGAAGGCTTACCAAGGTTAGGGAGTGGGCTTTTTGCATTATTAATTAATCTCCCGGGACCAATATCTGAATAGTCCTTGAACTTCTTTTTTTAAATTATTTTATTTTAAATTTATTTATTTACATTCATTCACTGTACATCATTACAGTATACAAAATGAGATTTTCTACAGAATACTCTGAGTATTGGCTCAATCAAGGATGTTACCATACATGCTATTGTCAACGATAATTTTCTACTTCTTGTTTCTTACAGGTTTTGCTTCTCCCCACCCCCCTTGATTCTCTACCTCTCACCCTCTGCCATTTCCCACCCTCCTCCCATACTTTCTCTGGTATCTACAGTTGTTTTCCATGCCTTTTTTTTTCACATTTCATTGATTCACAAAAGATCTTAATTAATTAAATACTTGCAGTAGCGAGTGCAGCTGATTGAAATTTGTGTGTGTATATATATACATATATACATACATACATATACATATATACACACACACACATACACACACTATATATATATATAGTATATACATGTCTGACTTTAGGCACAAACCTCAGTGAGTAGAATGAACATACTATAAAGTAATACCTAGCTGGGGTTACATAGCTTACTGCAGTCATTAAATAGGTATTCTTTAAATGTACTTTTGAATTTCAAGAAAAATAGTTTTAGTTTTAATAGGTCAAAATAAAAAAATGTTAAGAGAAATTTGCTTAAGACTTAAAGCCAGGAAAAAGGTTAGGATTCAGTTCAAACAGTAGGTAGATGAACCTATCAACAGCTCAAGAGGAGATGAAAATCCTTAAATCTGGAAAACAAAGTATAGAAGAAAATCAGTAATGTTTTAGTCAAAAGTCGCAAAATTCTATTTCACCAACTCAGTTTCATGTAATTAATCTCTCTTCTGTTGAATTTACAGTGTTTCTGTAGTGTGATCTTTCTGTTTAAACTCTGGAAATTAACATTCAATGTTATTATTGATCTTTCCAAAATTGTTCCTACCATTAAGTTGACCATTTTCTTGGTTGTTTTTTGTACTCTTATTTCTGTGTGTCTGACTTTAGCTTTCTTGGTATAGCACCCACTTCAGCACTTCTTGGAGAGCTGGTCTGTTGTTGGTAAATTCTTTCAGGTTTTGTTTATCTGAGAATGTTTTTGTCTTTTCTTCCCAAATGAAGTATCATCTTGCCAGGTATGGTATTCTTGGTTGAAATTGTTTTTCACTTAACACGTTGAATATATTTTCCCATTCTTTCCTTGATTGTATTATTTCTGATGAGAGGTCCGATGTTAGCCTGATGGGATAGCCTTTGAAAGTAACTTGATGTTTCTCTCTTGTTAATTTTAGTAACTTGTCTCTGTCTATGACTTTGGTCACTCTGGCTATGATGTGCCTTGGAGAAGATCTTCTTGGGTTGATTCTATGTGGGTCCCTTTGTATTTCTTGGATCTGGATATTTGAATGCCTCTTTAGGTTTGGAAAGTTTTCTTCCAGGATTTCATGGAATAAATTATCAATGCCCTGATTAGTTTCTTCACCTTCTGGAATACTGTTTGTTTGGGCATTTAATGGTATCTAGTACAGTATTCTCATTTTTTGGGGTTATTTTACCAGTCTTTTTGGTGAAGTTATCTAGCTCAGAGGTTCTGCCTTCTACATTTGAGATTGATCTTCTGCATGATTTAATCTGCTTCTAATATTTTCAAGGCAGGTTCTGATTTCCTGTATTACAGCCTTCATCTCTAACAATTCCGTTTGATTCTTTTGAATGGTGTGTATTTCCTCTTTCAGATCGTGCAAGAACTTCCTCACCTCCTGGAACGCATCTCTTTTTTCCTGCATCTTCTGCAGGTCATCGTTTCTTTTCTCTTGCATCTCTGTTAGCTTTGTCACTATGAATATTCTCAATTCTTTTTTTTATTTTTTGGGAGAGGTTTTTCACTATGGGGCGCGTGCGCTCGCCAGACAGACAGAGAGACATAGAGACAGAAAGCGAGAAATCACCCCCCAGGGGGGATGGTCACGCCGCAATCCCTTCTCCTCCATTCTCCTCTCGGGATCTTGGGCATGCACGCACACACACCTGGCGTGAGTTTTAAGTCACCAGGTCCGGGACGTGAACCGCGGTCGACTACGTGGGAGTCCAATGACATAGCCATTACACTAACTGCTGGTTCCCTATTCTCAATTCTTTAGCTGACATTTCCAAGAGTTCTACTGTATTGTCTGTGGGGGCTGAAGAGCTATTCTTTTTCCTTAGGGGAGAGGTATTTTCTTTGCTTCTTGTATTATTTGTGCTCTTGTGGTGGTTTCTGGTCACTTGATGGATTATACATTTTTTTCTTTGAATTTTGGCGTTAAATCTAAGCAGTCAAAAGCATGCAGGAAGAGGTGATCTGCAATCTCTCTGCAGTACTGTTTTTCTCCCTTTGTGCAGCAGATTCCATGGGAATTGAGAGTTACTCTGACCCTGGTTAGATTTTAGGGTCAGGAGGGTGAAGTCTGGGCAAATGTACGTGGTTTGTGATTGACCTGGCCTGGATAGATCATAGGGTCAGGAGGGTGAAGTTTGGGCAGAAAACCTTCAGTTGTCCTAGTTCCTGAATGGGACCTCTCAGAGCTCAAATGTAGATGGCTTGTGATTAGCCTATCCTGGTTAGATCTTGGCGTCAGGAGAGTGAAGTCTAGGCCTGAACTTCTTAATATAGGTGGCAACATATCTATTGCTATTTCCAAAAATAAGAATGACTTTCTGAAACACTTTCATTTGTTCCTGGGAGATGCTCAGTGATTTTCCTTCCTGTTCTTCATCAACTGCAGATTATAGACCATCAAATAGGCTGGAAACAGCCTTTGTCACACAAAGTCATTTGTGAACTTCTCATGGTTCCATCAAAGCAAGCATGCAGAGAGTTTTCTAGCAGTTATTTATGGTGGCCTTCAATTGACAGGTAGTAAGTAAGTTTAATTATCAGACCTATATAGACCATATTCCATTGCTTATAAACTCTGCGCTATTGCTGGGGCCAGCAGATGGCATAGCAGTTACGTCGCTGAACTCCCAAATGGCTGACCATGGTTTGAGTCCCAAACCCAGTGGCTTCAAACTTATACCAGGCATGTGTGTGTGTGTGTGCCCAAGTCCCAGGAGAACAGAGGAGAAGGGATTGCAGCATGGACATCCCCCCTGGGTGGGTGATTTCTCACTTGCTCTCTTTTTGGCTAGCACACACGCTCTATTGCAAAAATCTCTCAACAAAAACTCTCTTAGACAAAACAAAATTCTATGCTCTTGCTAATATTGTTGTAAAATTTGTAACAAGAAGAGCTAGGCATTTTCATGCTTACTTTTTCACTGAAAATACTTTGGACTTTCTTTATGAAAAGTTGTAGAGCTATTGTACTCATGACAAAATAAAATAGGATTTTAGATTTTACTGAAGGCCAGGGTTTCAGAAATTGGTAATCTTGTCTGATTGATTCAGAAATTGGTAATCTTGCCTGATTGATTTGTATAACATATATTTGATGAGTATTTATTTCATCAAAGTCCCTGCAGGAGAGCTCCAAGAGGGCCAAGGGAATGAAGCACCAGATACTCCTGTTAAGTAAATGCAGCATAACCTATCTTTGCAATTTTCTTTGTATCCTATTTACTTCAGTCAGAGTGAAAAGCTCCCTTATGAAAATAAGTTTATGTACTTGAAAAAAATCTCTTACATTTTTCACTTAAAGTAAAAAAAAAAGTCTGCAGATAAAGTAATTGCTGTGAATCCTTTCACTATGTGAAGAAACCAGAAGCTGTCTTTCTGAAGTTGTCCCCATGGAACATTAGTCTACCGAAAAGACTTTGAGTTGAATGTTAGCTCTGTATTTCAACCAGAAGGGTGCACTGTTGTATCTTATTTATTGCTTGGGGGAGGTGAAGAAAAAGAAAACAATATTCTTTCCAACCAACTTAATTTATAAATCTTGATAATTTGCTTTTACTTTTGAATTTTATTGGCATTGTAGTTTCAATTCTTGACCTCCTAGATTCTTTTCATTGTTTTCTTGGTACCAGTGAATGACCTGGTTTATAGAGGAGAAAGGTACCTGCATGTTGAAAAACTTCCTAAGCAGTACTGTTTTACTTTTTTCTGACTTTTCTCTCCTCTCAGGGAGAATTTATCACCTTTGTTACAGAGCAGGCAGGTTTGGCAATAGATGCCTCCAGATGCAAAGTTCTGGAATGTTCCCAACCTTAACATCTGGAGTTCAGCTAGCTCATTCCCAACTTTCTTTCCCTCTTCCCTGGGCTGTGGTTATTGTTGTGGGGGCTAATTACACACTGACTCTAGTGAGAAAGATATAGTTATCTTCGCGATGTCACTTAGGATCCCCAAATTGGTACTGTTGAGATAATATTTTCATAGGAAAATAGGTGTATATGTTGTCCTTTCTAATTAGTTATTTAAAAAAAAAAAAAAAAAACAACAATCAACAGCGACAACAACAGCAGACATTTTATTCTGAGAGCCATTGCTAATGAACCATTGGAGGTAGTGCTTGCAAGAAAATAGAAGAACAAACATGAAAAATTGTTTCTGAAAATTTTTGGAGATACTTTTTTTGGTCATAGTTGCATAGATACAGAAATATGTGTCTGATGTCAAATTTCTCAAGCACGGAATTGGCATGGTAAACTGCCGGCAGTTTATTTCTGGTCCCTTGTTAACAACATTATTTTAGAGTTCTTCCAAGGATTTCTCTATGAGAGTATACATACTCTCATGATTTTTAACTAACACCATCTGAAAATAAGAATTGTCTCTTAAATAAGTAAATAAGTATAAGGAAAAGAGCAGTAGCAACCTATAGGGATAATGTATGAAATGTAAGGGAAAAGATTGAAAGAAAATATACCCAAATGGATAATGTCGCCTCTGAAAGGCTGGGAGATTTCTTTCTGCTTTTTGACACTTCCATAGTGTTCAAATTGTCTACAATGAAAATATGTTATGTTTATAATTAGAAAAGAGAGAGAAGAAATAACTCGTCCTGTGCAAACCAAAATAGTCAAAGCATGTTATAGGAAGCTTCCCAGTATCATCTTGATACAAAATACCAGATTTTAACATTTTAAGGTAAAAGTTTTTAAATGTAAGTGGTCATATGTATTTATGGGTTTAACATTTAAAAATCAACTTCATCTCAACAATGTCCACTTTCTAAATGAAGCTTTGTGCAATGAATATTGATTTGGCACCTAAAGTTCCCCTTCGAAGTAGCCTCCTCTTCATCCCTGTTCAGTGTTCTATAATGACAGCTAAAGGGCTGACACTTACCCGACTAAAGTTCAATGAAATAGTTGGTATCACTCTTTGTTTTTTTTTTTTTTTTCTTCTCTTTTTGGATTGGCCAGCCTTTGGACTAAACTGTCCCAAACAACTGATGACCTCTGTATAATGTAAGCACAAGTCAAGTAACTGAAACTGACTTGTTGGAATCAATTAGTGATCAACCAGAGTCTCTTTAGTATGCTTGCTTCTGTTTCACTTTGTTATTTTAGTTTTTTAGGACAAGTGCAGGAAGATGAATCTCTGTAGTTAGACAAGAGCAATAACCCTTGTTAACTGGGACGGTAGCTGCTGAGTAGATGGTAGAAACTTGATGTTGCCTAGATGGGTTCACAATGTAGGCTTTTCTCAGGCATGGATCTGGGGCTAGGATAAGTCAAACGAGGCAAATCTTATTCAAGACCTCTCTTAATGGATAGCTATTAGAATAATTAAGCCACAAGTATTTTTCTTTCCCATGAAAATATGACCCTAGTTAATAATGTGTGCTTGTAGTCCCACCATGGTAGCATGTGTTGGTTGATACTACTGTTTGGAAGGCTGAGGTCACGTGGAAGGCCTGAGTTGGATTCTCGCCCATCCTAAAAGCTTTGAATGGTATTGTGCACCTAAATTCTCAAGTACTGAGGAGGCTGAAGCAGGAAAATCATGACATAGCAAGGCATTGTCTTTTTTTTTCCCCCAAGTGTACTTGTATTTAAATACCACAATAACTTGTAGAAACAACTCAATTTAATCTGGAAACTGACATTTACAATATTTGGCAATTTGGAGTACAGGTCAGTTAGCTAGAATATTTCTGTCCCAAAAGTCTCTAGGGTTACCTATTTAACTGTGACCTTAGGTTATGCATTTTGCACTATGGGTTATAAACTATATAAATCCTCAGGCTCTATTTATAGTATTTTTACATAGGGATTTATAAACAAAGTTTGAATATTCTTAAGACTTTTAAATAGAAATGTCAATGTTTGGTGGTTGGTATTAGTGTTCTGTTGCAAATGTAGCCATGGAGGGCTAGCAAGTGGTGTGGGGGTTAAGGCATTGGAGTCACATGACTGACTCCATAGTTTGAGTCCTGGACTCAGCAGCTTGAAAAATCATGCTGGGAAACTGCAGGTATGCCCCAAACCCCAAGAAGAGGTTGGAGGAGGAAGGATTGCAGTGTGGCCATCCCCTTGGGGAGTGATTTTTCACTTTCCCTGTCTTTCTCTCCCTTTGTCTCTCTGGTAAGCACACACACCCTATAGCAAAAAAAAAAAAAAAAAAAAAAAAAAAAAAAGAAAAAAAAGAAAAAGAAAAAAAATTCATGGAATTTGAGTTCAAGGAGTAGAAATTCAAAATGATCGAATGCACATTTATTGTATCATAGTTTCTACTGTATTACTAAATTATACTTTATATGAAACTCTAATATGCCATTAATATACATATGTATTTAGTTGGAGAAGTATTACATATGGCCAACGTTTTCACTGTTTTTTAGCTCTATCAAATATGAGGGAAATGTCACTCTTTCCTAAAAGGCAGTAAAGAATTACAACAGTTATTCTTGCCATTTATCTGTGAAAGGTAGAGGTGGAGTGGACATTCTAGACTCTCTGTGGATGTGTTTGGGGTTGATAAAAGCATACCTTTTTCCACCCTCCCCCCAATTGAAAATCTTGCATACTGAGCATTTTGGTGCCTCATCTATAGTATGTAATTTTTATAATTGGTACTTAGGTTATCCTTATTAATAGCAAGCATAGGGCATATATTCTTGTTTAATTATTTCCTATTTCATAAAGGTTATGAGGTGGTTACATTAGTCATCTTTCTAGCCTTACATCCTTAGCATCTGTTATAGTCTGATACAATAAGAAATAGATAGTAAATCTTTATTCCTGGGTGTTGGTAGAGAACACAGAACTCCTAAGAGCCTTGGAATTTCCTGAGTGATAGGAGCAAGACAAATGTATTTTGTTATTCATATTAATCTCCTTTTGACCATCTTTGAGTTCATTCTAATTAGGCAGCCCTTAGAGGTTGGAGCCTGGTTGCCAGAGGGACCAGTCATGTAATTAGAGGGGTTGGAACTTTCAGCCTTTCCCTCTGACCTCCACAGTGGACAGGGGCTGGAGACTGACTTAGTCATCAGTCACCAATGTTCTCATCATGACTATGTAATAAGATTTCCATAAAAACTCAAAAGGATGGAGTTTAGAAAACTTCCAAGCTGATAAACAAGAATAAATCCACACACCAAGAAGGTGATACATCCAAAACCCTATGATGTAGAAACTCCTGTTTTCAGCCCTTCCGGGTCTCATAGCTCTTCATCGTGTGTGGATGCCCCAGTGTGTCAACTGGGGACCTTTCCATGTGGGTCCAGTCATGCTACCACTGTACCACTATCTGGCCCCCAACTCAATTTTCATTCTTTAAAATACCATACACATCTTTCCATGTCTAGAAATATACTTTTATATTATTTTATGGTTGTTTAGTTTTAATTATTTTGTTTATATAATTTATTATAAACCTTCACTGCTAATTTCTCATTGTTAGTCACTTAGGCACCTTGCAGTTTTTCATTATACATAAGTCTTAGGTGAACACCCATATTCACATGATTGTAGACATTAACCTGAATGAATTATTTTATTAGAATAAATCCTTAGCAATGAGATTGCACCATGGCAGATAAATACATTTTTAGGATTTAAACATGGTTTGACAAATAAATTCCCATAAAGATGGTACCAACTTATTCTACTATGGTATGTGTAATGTACATAGTAGGGTGACACCCAGTGCTGTTGGGTCCTAATCTCTGGCATCTGTAAATGTTATTTTATTTGGAAAAATTATCTTTGCAGATGTGCTTAAATTAAAGATCCTACAATAGCTTCTCTGGATCACCCAGATGGGCCCTAAATGTAATCCTAAATATCCTTACAAAAGAGAGGAAGTCAATGTGACTGTGGAAGGAGAGATTAGAGTGATGTGGCTGTAATCCAAGGATTCCTGGTGACCACCAAAAGATGGAATAAAGAAATTGTGGGTTTTCTCTACACCATGTTCCTGCCAAGACCTTCATTTTGTCCATTTCTACTGAGTTTGGAAATCTGGCCCCTAGCACTATGAGAAAAATACATTTCTGTGTTTTGTTTGCTTTAACTTTGTTGTTGTTGTTGTTTTGTGCTGAAGGATGTGTGCACTCCCCAGAAGACAGGCAGATAGAGAGACAGAGAGAAAGTGAGAAATCACCTCACAGGGGAGATAACCACATCACAGTCCCTTCTCCTCCATTCTTTCCTTGCAATTTTTGGAATACTTGCACATGTGCCCAGCATGTTTTTCAAACTGCCCATCTAGAACTCAAATCATGCCTTTGGCCATTTGGAATCCAGCTGCCTTAACTACCATGGCACCAGCTGGCCCAATTTTCCGTTATTTTAAGCCATAAGTTTATGGTAATTTGTTACAGGAGCCGTAAGAAACTAATACAATCTATGAGAGTGAATAGTTTCTTCTGTCCTTATGGAGATCCTTTGTGGTCTTTAGAAGTAAAAATTGAACTTTTCCTCTATTTGTGATTCTTTGAATGTTGGAAAATACAAGATTCATTCTTTATTTCTTGGTTATTTTAAATCCTTGAATTTGAGGTCTATCGATTAACCAGCACATGCAAGCTTACTTATTTCTTTTTTAATGAAATACTTACTATTTTTATGTTTCTCTATCTGATAGAAGAATTTAAAAAGAATGGCCTAAAAGAAATAGACTACACTCAACTTATTTACATTCAATGTACATTGTCATGAGATTTTTTATCAGTTTTTATAAAGGTGGTACCATTTCAATCATTACAAGGATTTTGGAACCAAGTGTTTAATCTTTCCTGGAGTAAGAATTTAAGCTTCTGAAAGGTTGTAAAATACTTGTTAAAATTGTCCTATTTTCATTCTCTGAAACTTCTTCACTGTTCTTAAGACACTCACTGAGAAGAACAAAATCATCTAAAAATTGTTTAGAAAATATTTTCAATGAGAAACTAGTGAATAATTTTTCTCTCATGTTCCTTTTTTCTCTGTTACACACACATATGCAGTGTACATATATACATACACAACCTCACAATTAATAAATGGGATTACATATTATATACTTTAATAATACAGTATTTTGGGCCAGCCAGGGGCATGGTGATTAAGGTGACTGGATCCTACATGACTGACTTTGTGATTTGAGTCCCAGGCTGGGCAGCTTGAATAACATGCCGAGTGTGTGTATATGTGTGTGCATGCTCAAAATCCCAAGAGGAGAAGGGATTGCAGTGTAGTCATTCCCTTGGGGGATAATTTCTCTCTCTCTGTTGAGTTCATGTGCCTTATGGCAAAACTGAAAAAAAAAAAAAAAAAAGAAAAAAAGAAAAATAAAAGAAAGAAAAGAAAAGAAAAAAAGGAGAGAGAGAATTAGTATTTTAGACTTTTCTTTACAAATGTAGTATTGTTCTTTTTTGCTTGGTTTCCTCTTTATTCTCACCTTCCCTCTACCCTCTTGTCCCAAATGACCACTTTCCCATTCTGGGAATGAATGTTAAAAACCTGGACTATTTCTTCCTCTCATATTATTTGCAGTGATCATATAGTCATATAAAAACATGGTTTCTAGGTCATTGATTAAGATGGAATTATGTTATTATGTTATGCTTTCTGAGTCTACTAGTTTAGCTTCATTTTGTTTGTTTACTTGCTAGAGGAGTGTGTGCTCTTCAGAGAGAGAGAGAGGGAAAGAGAGAAAGTGAGAAATCACCCCTTTAGAGGGGGATGGCCATGCCACAATTCCTTCTCCTCCATTCTCCTTGCAGAATTTTAGGCATGTATGCACATGTGCCCAGCATGTTATCAAGCTGCCAAGTCCAGAACTTGAATCATACAATTGGCCATGTGGGATCCAACTGCTTCAACCACCATGTCACCTGGCTGGTCCCTAACTTATTCTTCTTAATAGAGACATGATAGTTCTTAATGTGACTTGATCATCATGTGTTTCACCTGTAATTGAAGGCCATTATTTTACGTTCATATTTTGCTACCTCAAACAATGCTGTTATAAATATTCTTGATAATACATGATTGTGTATTAGTGTTTATTAGTGGAGATTCTGAAGTATAGGAGTGCTATTACAAAGGCAAATTGCTAATGGCTAAAAACCATAAAGTTTTTTTTTTTTTTGAGAGATTTTTGCTGTAGTGCATATGTGCTTGCTGGAGAGAAAGAGAGACAGAGAGACAGAAAGTAAGAAATCACACTCCAGGAGGATAGCCATGCCACAATCCCTTTTCCTCCAAGCTACTCTTAGAATTTTGGGAGCACGCACACACATGCACTCGGCATGAGTTTCAAGTCACTGGGTCCAGGGCTCAAACCCCAGTAAACTATGTGGGAGTCCAGTGATGTAATCATTATGCCATCTGCTGGTCCCAGTATTTTTTGTTGTTGTTGTTGTTGCTTTTTTTTTTTTTGAGAGGTTTTTGCTATAGGGCGCGTACACTCACCAGAGAGACAGAGAGAGACAGAGAGACAGAAAGTGAGAAATCATCCCCCAGGGGGGATGGCCATGCCGCAATCTCTTCTCCTCTATTCTCCTCTTGAGATCTTGGGCATGCATGCACACGTGCCTGGCGTCAGTTTAAGCCACTCGGTTCAGGACTTGAACCGCGGTCAACTACATGGGAGTTCAGCAACATAGCCATTATGTTAACTGCTGGTCCCAATATTTTTGGTTTTAATAAATGTGTTTAGATTTTTTTTTAAAAGGCTATACTAATTCACATATCCATCAGCAATGTGGAAATATAAAAATTTTCTTATCTTCACAAACAGTGGATGTTATTACTATTTACTTTTTGCTTTTACAATAGGTGAGAAATAACATTTCATTGATTATTATTTTCCTCTTACTTTTTATATGTTTGTTCTAGATGGTCTTCTTCCATCGCAAATATATCCTCAAATCTATATTTTATTTAATGACTTTGTTTATGGTACTTTTTATCCTTACAAATATTTAATAATTATCTGTAGTTTGGGTTCATGTCTTCTTTTATATCTCTAGGTTTCTGTCTTTTTTTTTTTTTTTTTTTTTTTGATAGATTTTTGCTATAGGGCACGTGCATTCACCGGCAAGACAGAGAAACAGAAAGCAAGAAATCATCACCACTGGGGATGGCCATGTCATAATCCCTTCTTCTCCATTCTCCCCTCAGAATTTTGGGCACATACGCACGCACACATGCCTGGTGTGAGTTTTAAGTTGCCAGGTCCAGGACTTGAACTGCAGTCAACTACATGGGAGTTCAGCAATGTAACCATTATGCCATTTGCTGGCCCTGGGTTTTTATCTTTAATGTAAATGTCTTCTACCCCTTCTAGATTATATAGATCATCCCCAAGAGCTATTAAAACTTTACATTTTGGGACCAGCAAATGGCATAATGGTTATATCACTGGACTCCCATGTAGTTGACCATTGTTTGAGTCCCGGATCTGGTGGCTTAAAACTCATGCTGGGCATGTATACGTGTGTGCCCAAAATCCTGAGGGGAGATTGGAGGAGAAGGGGTTGTGGCATGGCCATCTCCCTGGGGGATGATTTCTCGTTTTCTTTTTCTCCAGCAAGCATATGTACACTATAGCAAAAATCTCTCTCTCAAAAAAAAAAAAAAAAAGTGTTTTGGTTTTTATATTTTAGTCTCCATGTAAGTAATGTTTACTTTATTTTATCAAACGGTCTTTCAGTCAAAATTTATATGATATTATGGTTTTTCCCCTTTAATAAAATGAGGTGATGAATTTTATTACAGATTTTCTTATACTAAGTCAAATTAAAGTTAATTAAGTTAAATTCCTACAATATACTGTAGTTTATCACATGGTATTATTATTTGATTAATTGTTAAATTCCACTGATAACATGTTATTTATGTTTTAAAATTATTATTCATAAATTATATCTCTACAGTTTTCTATGTTTTTTATTTGTAATTGTGCTTAATTACTTCATCATGTGAATTGAGAAAAGAGATTCTTTTATTGTATGAATTGTGAAAGTTTCTATCACTCTGGAATAATCTTTCCTTTATGCAGCTGAATTTAGCAGTGAACTCTTATAGTCCTGATAACTTTTTTAATATCTTTTTAATTATAAATGTATTCTTTTTTGTGGTAGTTAGTTAAAATCTTTTACTTCATCTTGGGTTAGTTTTGGTAATTTATATTTGGCTATAACACAAATACTGTAGTGTCAAATGAAGGCACTCAGCGCTTCATGTATATTCTTTGCTGTGTCCAGTGGATTTGGGCGATAAAGTGTTCTCCTTTTCATTGCTTTATAGATAATTTTAAATCTCACTTTTGATTTGACTCTAAAGTTATATAGGTATATGTTTCTTAACTTCCAAATAATTAATATTCCTGTAATATCTTCTTCATAATTAATTTCAAATATTATTGGATTTTAGTCAGACTGTGGCTCATATAAGCTCTACTTTAAAAACATCTGTTAGGGGCCAGCAGGTGTTGTAGTGATTAAGATGCTGGACTCCCACTTGGCCAACCATGGTTTGGGTCCTGCATGTCAGTAGCAGCTTGTCATTGGCATGTAAACCATATGTTGATAGCATGGCAATCACCTGTCATTCTCATGCTACTCACATACTGGCAGAATGTCTGTGTCAAGACTATCACATGTGGGTCAAGTGCCACTTGAATGTCATTGGTATGCTAGTCACATGGAGACAAAATGTTACCAACATTTTAACACACAACTCATGTTATTGGCATGTCAGTCTCATGTCAGTGGTGTGCAGTTGACATAGGAATTGTATACCAATGACATAGTTGCATGTTGCCTGTCAGCAGCATGTTGATGACATGTCTGCCACATGTCATTAGTGTGTCATTGTCATGTTATCCATGTGTCAATCAAATGTCATTCATGTTGTGTGCATGTTGTGTGATTTCTCACTTTCCCTCTCAGTGTCTCTCTGTGTCTCTCCCCAGTGAGTGCCCTATGACAATTTTTTTTTTAAATTAAAATATTAACAACTAGAAACATCTGTTAAAAATATTTTCTTAGGGACCAGCAGTTAGCGTAATGGCTATGTCGCTGGACTCCCATATAGTTGACTGCGGTTCGAGTCCCGGACCTGGTGGCTTAAACTCACACCAGGTGTGTGTGCGTGCGTGCCCAAGATCCCAAGAGGAGAGTGGAGGAGAAGGGATTGCGGTGTGGCCATCCCTCCTGGGGGGTGATTTCTCGCTTTCTATCTCTCTGTCTCTCTCTGTCTGTCTGGCGAGCGCATGTGCCCTATAGCAAAAACCTCTCAAAAAAAATTTTTTTTTCTTAAAGGTATTTTTGATAAAGTATGGAGCCAAAGTGTGCAAATATGAATAATTGAACAAATATTCATTGAATTCAACTCCATGCCAGCCTTTTTTCTAAGTGCTGGCGATATATCGGTAAACAACATAGATGCACAAGGGGTTTTCAAAAAGCTTGTGGAAAATTCATGCTACAAATAAATGCATGGATTTCAAAAATTTTTGCACCAGTATAAAGCTATACTTTAATTCAATTTTCCAAAAATTCTTTTGAAGTCCTCACATACTATATGACTTGCTTTATGGTGTCCACATTTTAGTGAAATTACAATGTTCTATTATAGATAAATATATAACCAAGTTCCTTGATTCTTTCATTCAGTTCCCTTTTGTCCAAACTTGTTTTTTGTCTGCTAGATCTGTTCAACTCTATTATAAATATAATGTATTTTCATTGTTATTATTCTTTAGCAAACTCTGCTTTGAGATCACGTATAATAAATCAGTAAAATATTGAAGATTTTAGAAGGTAAAAATGTTATACAGAAAAATAAAACAGGGTAAGGTTATGGGCAATGTTAGGCAAATTACAATTTAATTTTTATTTTTAAAAAATTTATTTATTTATGTACATTTAATTACATCTTTACAGTGTACATTTCCTTTTCCATCACAAATACTATGCATGTCAGTCAAGCCAAAGATATTACTCTATAATTTATCAGCAAATAGCTTCTCATTTTTTTGTCAATTAAGCATACTTTTACTTGTTTTTTCCTTCCCCTTGCCCCTCTCTTCCTTCCATACTAAACTTTTTTTCCATATTTTATTGAGTCACTAAAGATCTTAAACTAAAAATATGTACAAAACTAGAATTTAGTTACAAGTAATTATTTTACACTCATTCCCTGAGCATCGTCAAAGCATATAAAATATGATTTCCCGGGGAACAGCAGTTAGCGTAATGGCTATGTCGCTGGACTCTCACGTAGTCGACTGTGGTTCGTGTCCCAGACCCGGTGGCTTAAAACTCATGCTGGGCACGTGTGCGTGTGTGCCCAAGATCCTGAGAAGAGAATGGAGGAGAAGGGATTGCGGCGTGGCCATCCCCCTGGAGGGTGATTTCTCGCTTTCTGTCTGTCTGTCTGGTGAGCGCATGCACCCTATAGCAAAAACCTCTCCAAAAAAAAAAAAAAAAAAAATATGATTTCCCATCCAGAATATACTGCATAGTGGATTAATCATACATGTTATTGTAAATAATTTTCCATTTCTAGTCTTTATATACATATATATGTATGTGTATATGTATATATGGTATATATATGTATGTGTGTGTGTGTGTGTGTATATATATGTATATACATATATTTTACCCCTATTTCTCACCCTCTGCCATTTACCACCTTCCTCCTACACTATCTCAGGTGTCTACAGTTGTTTTTCATGCCTCTTTTTCCCTACATTTTATTGATTCACAAAATTTCTTAAATAATCTAACTACTTTCAATAGCAAGTTCAGCTGGTATATACATATCTGTGAATACATGTCTGACTTCAGGCATGAAACTGAGTAGAATGAAAATACTATAAGGTAGCACCTAGCTGATGCTATATAACTTACTACAGTCATTAAATAGGTATTTTTAAATATATTTTTTAATTTCAAGAAAAGCAGTTTTAGCTTTAATAAATCAGAGAAATGCTAAGGAACTTTGCTTAAAACTTAAAGCCAGGAAACAGGTTAAGATTCTGTTCAAATAGTAGGAACATGAACCTATCAGCAGCTCAAGACAGGACGAAAATCCTTAAAACCGGAAAACCAAGCATAGGAGAAAATCAGCCATGTTTTAGTCAAAAGTCATAACATTCTGTTTCACCAGTTCAGTCTCATGTACTTAATCTATCTTCTGTTGTGGTTCTATCTTCCCGATTAAATTCTGAAATACCATATTCAACTCCAGATTTGTCCCTACAATAAAGTTGGCCATTTTCTTAGTTTTTGAACTGTTATTTCTGTGTGTCTGTATTCAATTTTCCTGATATAGTACTCCCTTGAGAACTCTTGGAGATCTGGTCTGGTGTTGGCAAATTCTTTCAGGTTTTGTTTATCTGAGAACGTTCTTGTCTTTTCTTCCCATTTGAAGGATAATCTTGCCAGCTACAGTATCTTGATCGAAATTGCTTTTCCCTTAACACTTTGATTATATTTTCCCATTTTTTACTCAGTTGCATTGTTTCCGATGAGAGGTCTGCTGTTAGACTGATGGGATAGCCTTTGTAGGTAACCTGATGTTTCTCTCTTACCAATCTTAGTATCTTGTCTTTGTGGTTTTGCTCAATCTGACTATAATATGTCTTAGAGAAGATCTTCTTGGGGCGATTCTATTTGGGGTCCTTTGTATTTCTTGGGACTGGATCTTTGAATGCCTCTCTAGGTTTGGAAAGTTTTCTTGCAGGATTTCATGGACTAGATTATCAATGCTCTTATGAGTCTCTTCACTTTCTGGTATACTAATTATCCGGATGTTTGGGCGTTTGATGATGTTTAGTATTTCTCGTACATTATTCTCATGTTTTTGGGCCACTTTCTTGGTCTTCGCGGTGGATTTTTCTAGGCCAGCATTCTATTTTCTACGTCTAAGATTTGATTTTCTGTATAATCTAGTCTGCTTTTAATACTTTCGAGGGAGATTTTGACTTCCTGTATTATAACCTTCATCTCTAACAGATCCACTTGATTTTTTTAAGTGTTTATTTCCGCTTTTAGATCTTGCAAGAATTTCCTCACCTCCTAGAATGCATCAATTCCATTCTCCTGCCTCTCCTGCAGTTCATTGCCTCTTCTCTACCATCTCTGTTAGCTCTGTCACTATGAATATTCTAAATTCTTTATCAGACATTTCCATGAGTTTCATTGTACTGTCTGAGGATGAAGAGGAGTTACTCTTTTCCCTTGGAGGAGAGGTATTTCCTTGCTTTCCCATATGTCTTGTGACCCTGCAGTGATTTCTAGTCATCTGATGGATGGTGCATTTCTTCCTAATTCTTGAAGTTCAATCTAAGCATTAAGAGGCATGCAGGAGGAGGTGATCTGCAGTCTTTCTTCTGTTCTGTTTTCACTCTTTGTGCTGATTCAGTGGGAATAGAGGAATATTCTGACCCTAATCATATTCAGATGTTTGGATCCTGTTCACCTGGACCTGTCTAGACACTTAGTGCATAGAGGCCACTAAAAATGAATTTGGAGGGGGATGTCTCAACAGAAAATCTTCATTTTTGGTCAAGGAAATCAATATTTCACAGCTCAAGTTCAGTATCCATCCTAGAATGGGCCTGGGGTTGTGCCTTTCCCACTAGAAGTGAATCTGGAGGGGGAAGTTTGAGCAGAAAATCTTCAGGCAGATTACAATTTAAAATAGGATACTCAGAGCGAGTGCCACTGAGAAAAGCACATTTGAGAAAAGAGTTGAGGAAAGTGAGGAAGGGAGCCAAGTGGTATGAGATAACAGATTTCTAAGCCAAAGGAATGGCCATTGCACATGATTTTCATGGGACCATTAACATTCAAGCTATCACAAAGGTTAATGTGGTAGTTGGTTAGATAGAGCAGGTAAAATGAAGATAATGAAGTAAGGGACAGGCTTGGCAATTATTTAAAATATTTTGAGTTAGTGGGAAAGTCAGTCACTGGCGATTATTCTTTAAAATTTTGGGTAATCACATTTATTGAGATACTTATATACAATGGGTGAACCTGGCTGAGTTTTGACACACTTACATATCTGTGTAAGCACCATCAGGATCAAGATACAGAAAATTTCCACTACCTAGAAATCCCTTTATGCCATTCTTAGTCAAGAACTAGCCCTCGTCCCTGGCTCCACTGATCTTCGATCAGTAAGGATTAGATTTGTCTTCTCTACACCTTCAAAAGAATGAAATGAAATCACAATATCCTTTGGTATCTAGCTTCTTTTGCTCAGCCTAGTGCTATTTAGATTTACCCATATTGTTGTGTCTTTTAGTAATTTGTCTCTTTTTATTGCCAAATAATATTCTGTTATATGACCATATCTCAATTATAGAGTTCATTTATCTGATAATGGACATTTAGGTTGTTTTTAGTTTTTGAATGTTATGAATAAAGCTGTCATGAACAGACATATGCAAGTCTATGTGTGGAAAACTCTTTTCCCTCCCTCCCTCCCTCCCTCCCTCCCTCCCCTCTCTCTCTCTCTCTTTCTCTCTTTCTCTCTTTCTCTCTTTCTCTCTTTCTTTCTTTCTTTTCTCTCTCTCTTTCTTTCTTTCTTCCTTTCTCTCTTTCTCTCTTTCTCTCTTTCTCTCTTTCTCTCTTTCTCTCTCTTTCTCTCTTTCTTTCTCTCTCTTTCTTTCTTTCTTTCTTTCTTTCTTTCTTTCTTTCTTTCTTTCTTTCTTTCTTTCTTTCTTTCTTTTTTGGTTAAATGCCTAGACATAGAATTGTTGGGTTGTATAAGGGGATATTTAACTTTATAAGAAAGCACCTACCTATTTTCTAAAGTGATCGAGCTCCTTTATATCCTGATAGAGCATTCCTATTGCTCCATTTCCTCTACAATACTTGATTTTTTTTTTTTTTGCTTTTAGTCATTCTAACAGATGTGGAGGAGCATCTCATTATTGCTTCAGTCTGTATTACCCTGATATGAGAGAAGTTAAACAACTCTTTATGTGCTTATTACCTTATTAATGTATTTTCTTTTGTGGCAGTTATATTCAAATCTTCAAATATTATTTCATTGATTTGTTTGACTTCATTTTATTGAAAAAAGCCATCCTTTATTGAATTGTAAAAATTCTTATATGTTCTGGATACAAGTCATTTGTTATATACATGTGTGTTGTGTATATATGAGCATGTATATGTGTGTGTATAATTATAAATATGAAGGGTCTTCCAAAAGATTATGGACAATGCAGTAAATAAACTATGCATAGATATAAAAAAATTTTTGCACCAAAATAAATTTGAACTTTAATTCAATTTTTTATAAACTTTTGAAGCCCCCTCATATATCTATGTATGAACTCACACATTTATACTACTGTATAGTCAACTATTACCAATGTCAATAGAAATTAAGCAATATGTAACAGTGTATCAATTTTTTAAAATGCTAACATTTGTTATGAGTTAGTCTTTTTCTTTTTTTAAATAAATTATGGGTCAGGGCAATAGCTTGCATGAGGCACAGTGTTTTAACACTTCAATTCCAGACAGGAAGTTACTGTGTAGCACTCATCTATGTTTAAATATTTTGTAACTCCCTGTGCAGAAGTATTGCAAATTCTTTAATTTCACGTGATATCATTAACTCTCCACTGGGTACAAACTGAGCAGCTTAATTTTACTTGGCATATTCCTTCCCTTCCCTTTGGCTTGCTGAAAACACATAGTATGGTGAATACATTATACCTGTAGATGTTGCATGTCACATCACAATTCAGACTGTTATTAGCAGTTCTTCTCCAGCTCTGTAGCTCAGTTGATCAAGAATTACCCTGATTTATCTATCTAGCATGACCTTCTGGATTCTCACAAGGATGAAGTTATATGTCAGGGGCTTAAAAAGATGCATTTACCATTTTAGCTCCCTGGGGGCAACAGGAAGATCTATTTTCCCAACAGTTAGTTAATTCCATCATAATATCTCCTTTACCTATAGGGAAGCAGCAGTGCATTTCTTTGTGCTCTGCTCAGCCTGCCAGCCAAGTCGTCCTCTGCGTTCTTTCTCCTCCACACCTCCCTTCCCGTGCTTGCTTAGTATACAAATATCAGAAGCCAACCTTTCCATTTCCTGTGAATTAGGAAATATTATCACAGTCAGGGTATTGTTGAAAAATTAAATTTAACAAATAAAAGTGTAGTGAAGTTTTAAATATAAATCAGAAACAGCCCTAGGATTTGCTTTTAACTGCACACCTTCTAAGAAATTATATTTTTACTCCCAGCAAATTACCTGGCAGAAAAAAATGACAAGAGTAATCTATTTTTTTCACAGCTGGTCGGTTGGCCAGAGTTTCTCATCAAGGAGTACATGCTGTTTGCTCCCCAGATGGACAGCCTGGATGAGCTACAAATCCACAGAGCCTGGGACACAAGGTAGAAATTATACTGCCAGTACTTTTAATCTTGCACAGCTCTGCACACTCAAAATTGCAAGTGGCCCATTTCCAAATGAGCATCTACTGGGACAGTACCCTATATCTTGTCAGAATGAGTCCCATTAAATCCTCGGCTGGAATTAGACCAAACACTTGTAATAATTACGGGAAACTTATTAAAAAGTTGAAGCCCTAGACTGTGACAGTGAAAACACTCAGGCGACATTAACAGTAATTGAAATCTCTGTGAGGTTTTCTTTTTCAATCAGTGCTTGTTGATGGCCAAGCACAGAATGCCCAAATGAGAAGGTGTGAAACCAAAACACCCAACTTGTAAGAGGGGTAATTGCCTTTTGTTACATTATAAAAGTATAGAGTTGCAAGGAATGGCTCTCTCAGTCAAGGCGCCTGCCAGACCAACACCCAGCTCCTGTCATGTGCCCGGTTGATCATTAGGGCCACACAGCCGCCTCCCAGAAATGTGGGTGCCCTTTCTTATCTCCTCCTCCAGTCCATATTCAAAACTCATTGCTCCCCTACTATGATCTGAGACTTAAGGACAGCAATATTGAAGAAATAATTATGAAACCTAGGGTGAACTCTGAACAAATAGAGTCATTCAGATTCAGGAAGGGTCTGTAATTGGTTAATTAGGCCTCAGTTTTTAAGAAATCTACCAGCCATTCGCTGAGGAGTTTTTCAGCACTCTGTGTTCCTTAAAAAACAAAAACAAAAACCCAGAACTCCTGCAGACTGAACCTTTGAGCATTTGTTCTTCAGTCAATGGGACTGCAATCGTGTCAGCCAATCAGAACTGAACAAATTCCAAGTTTCATTTGCATAGACAACCTAAATGGGAACCTGGGCGGGAACTTTTCCTGTATAGAACTAAGGTCTCCTCCTTGGTTCCCTTGAAACATGTGTTGAAAGCTTATGTTCAGTTTAGGCCAGAGGCTACATCTTTCTGGTTTTCAAACTGCTACTCAAATAAAGTCTCCTTTACTTCTCAGATTTTTTTTCAGGGAATTTTGTTGACATTGGTCTAATAAATGTTTTGCTAGTACATTAGGACTTTGTTTCAAAAGTAGAAAGTGTTAAAATCTGATTTTGGGTTTCAATCACATGTCTGACCCTACTTTCAATTTATCCTCAGATAGGAAAGTTTTTAAAAGGAAATTGATCAAGAGTGGGGCCAGCAGTTAGCGTAATGGCTATGTCGCTGGACTCCCACGTAGTCGACTGCGGTTCAAGTCCCAAACCCGGTGGCTTAAACTCATGCCGGGCGCGTGTGCACGCGTGCCCAAGATCCCGAGAGGAGAATGGAGGAGAAGGGATTGCGGCGTGGCCATCCCCTCTGGGGGTGATTTCTCGCTTTCTATCTCTCTGTCTCTCTCTGTCTGTCTGGTGAGCACACGCGCCCTATAGCAAAAAAAAAAAAAAAAAAAAAAAAAAAAAAAAAAAAAAAAAAAAAAAACCTCTCAAAAAAAAAAAAAAAAAAGGAAATCGATCAAGTAAGGAGACTCTTTCAGCCTGTTTTTGCAGTTTTGATGTTGAGCAACCTGTCATCTGATCGTGTTTGGCTTTTTATTTCTGTATTCCTGGGGGTGCTTGTTTGGCAACCTTAGTTTTGTTCTGACTTTTATAATTGTGCATAACTTGAAAAAACAATTTGGTCTGTTAAGAGAGGAGCGGTAGAGGAAAAACCAAATCACAAAATGTGGACTCACTGGAGAGCAGGCCATTCTTGACGTCAAGTCTGATTCAGAGCATAGATAAAATGAATGTAATTGCATCTTTTTTTATATAGAAATCCTGGGGCTCCAAATAGAGGGCCAAACTGCAGCTCAGATACCAGGTTGAGTTGTGGATACAAGGTAACAGGAAGCAGTAACGAATCGAAGTAGAGAAACAACGATGTTCTTGTCCCAGAGTAGAGGGACAAGGAAGGAGAGGGGGTTCATAACCACACCACACATGCTGGAGTAGAGAGAGAGCCCTGGAAGAGGGAAACAATGTATTCTGCCTGGCTGCAGAAGGCAGAGGTGCAACCGAAGGGTAGAACACGAGCCACCAAGGTACACTGATTCTCAGGTGAGGACAAATGAGCTGTCAGAGATCCGAGTATATTCCATTTCTGCGAAGGTATCTAAAAAAGGGCTGGGTCATTATTAGTTGGAGTTATTGTGAAGGAGATTTACTTATAGCTGAACAATGGAAGAGTAACTCTAGGTCCCTTCCATTCAAATGTTCTATGGCTTTATGAAACACATTTATTTCTTCAGGAAGACGAGACATATTTTGTAATTAGCATCCAAATGAATGCCAATAGTCCACAGGAGAATCACTTGAAATATTTTATAGATTCAATTGTTAGAATCTTCTTTACGACCTTTTTCTTCTTAGAAATTATGATGTAAAACTTACACTAGTCAAATTTAAAGTTATCATGGATTCTGAGATAGCTAAAATTGAATGATTTGCTTTTGAAATGAAAACATGGATACTAATGAAGATGACAGTAATTATCTCCACTTTAAACACTTGTTTGAGAGGAAGAAAACATATTTGAGTGGATTTACGTTCTTTTAGAAAGGATTCAGAGAATGGATTGCTATGCAGCACTTGTATTCTAAATATTCTAAGGTGTGAGAGGACAGTTATAGTGTCACTAGATTTTTCAGTATTTAAAATATGCTCTTGAAATGAGATGATTCTAGCTCTAGAGCAGAATTGGACTCTGTCGCTCTCTTTTTTTTTTTTTTAAGAATTATTTTATTTAACTTTATTTATTTATTCTAGTTTGAGCACAGAGGGAGAGAAAGAGAAAACAAGCCAGCTGCCAGGTCCAGGACTTGAATTGAGGTTGGCCACGTGGAAGCCCAGCGTCCTTAACCACGACACCACCTGCTGGCTCCTGGACTCTGTCTCTTTAGATAGTAAATTATTCTTCAATGATTAAATGATAGCACTATTAAAGTATTACTTCAGGGTCCTGTGATAGGTTCTTTTTAATATTTTTAAGCCTGTGTGTGTGTGTGTGTGTGTGCAGGAGAGGGAGAGAGAGAGCACTCCTCAAGACGACCGGGACACGCTGCAATCCTCTCTCTCCCAATTCTGTATCCCATCAGGATCTTGGGCATATGTACACACCCAGTATGGTTTTTTTTTTTTTTTTTTTTTTTTTTTGAGAGGTTTTTCGCTATAGGGCGCGTGCGCTCGCCAGACAGACAGAGAGAGACAGAGAGACAGAAAGCGAGAAATCACCCCCCAGGGGGGATGGTCACGCCGCAATCCCTTCTCCTCCATTCTCCTCTCGGGATCTAGGGCACACACGCACACGCGCCCGGCGTGAGTTGTAAGCCACCGGGTCCGAGACGCAAACCGCGGTCGACTACGTGGGAGTCCAGCGACATAGCCATTACGCTAACTGCTGGTTCCCCAGTATGTTTTTCAAGAGACTCAAATGGGACAGGACTTGAGCCCTGGTTGGTCATGTGGGATCAGGCTTCCTCTGCTTGTCTTGGGACTGGCCTTATAATGGGGTCTTTCTCAGATACCAGCGTGAGGCAGTGAGAAAGTATTATGTGAGAACCTGAGCATCATTAGCTCCATTTTCATTCAAACCAGTAGCTGGGATGTACTTTCCTGCGTGGTGAACGTGTGTGCCCTGACCTAATCGCTTGCTCAGGAAGAGATTAAACCCGAGCATCAGAGGACTGATAATTGAAGACAATTTAATCCTGCTTTCCAGGGTAGGTAGGGCAAAGGAGGCCAGGCAGCAGTGAAAATGACAGGAGTTTAGACCAGAGAATTTGGGGACAGCAAGATATACAATTACTTCTTACTAGACAGCATTTAATAAATCCGCTTTCCTCTGCTGCTGTCCTCTCTGTCAGCCGCTGTGAGATCTTACTTGGTTTTTGCTTGCATTGTGCAAGGCCCTTAGGGTATAATCGCTTTTCTTAGTTCCTTAGGGCATAAAATAACAAAATGGTGGTGCTCGATATTATGCTTTCAGCGTAATTATCCCAGAGTGTGCTTGGCCCATGACCTGATTTCCTTTTCCTCACTCTCTCAGTCAGGACTAGGAGGAGCAGGGCTTCCCCTGCTCATCTCAGTGCTCTTGGCCTTGCCTGACTGCCTTGGTTGACTCCGGGGGAGATGAGCTCAGATTTGTGGGGATTTGCCTTGACTATCCGGTGCTGTCAGAATCTGCTTTAAGCCCTAGAGCAGAAATTGAGGGAGCCTCACTTACCAGTGAACATAGAAGCTGGAAAAGAAGTTCGAGAGCTTAAGACGCAGGCCTAAGGGAAACAGCAGAAGGGGCCATGCAGCCTGCACCTCCACGACAGTTCTCAGTCCAGCGACACTCCCCCTGGCTGACGGCTTGATAGCCCCAGACTTCCTTTCCTTCCCTGCCCACTCCTACTTGCTAATGAAAGGCTCCGCATTCTGTGTCCTACCCCATTCTGACAGAGTGTTCTGGAGGGCTCCTCTCTGGCCTCTTCTGCACTTCCGCATTTCCTTCCTCTTTCCTCCACTGAAAGTTAATTCTGTTTTGCTCATAACCTGGTCACAAATGGCAGTGGATCCACTTCATGGATTTATTCTCTTAGAATTCTGGAGGTCACAAGTCCCAAATCAGGGTTCCCAGAGATCCATTCCTTCTAGAAGCTTTAGGGGAAAATGTGTTTCCTTCCCTTTTCTGGCTCCTAGAGGCTACCTGCCTGCCTTGGCCTGTGGTCCCTTCCTCATAACACTCTACCCTCTCCTTTCTGTTCTCCTTTCTTCTGTTGTTCACTCTGGTCTCCGGTCTCTTCTTATGTGGATTTTTATGATAGAAGGTGGATCCTAGATCAGGCCCACCTGGAGGGGCCTTGAGTCAGCCTCCTATTATGGTAATCAGGTAGATACTTCTTAATTCAGTGTTTCCCAAACCAGAACAATATAGAGACTTTTATTTAAAGGCATAAAATGTAATAGACCCCTCTCATGTTGGCTTATGTTTGTTCAATTGTTACATAAATACACATAAATATTAAGCTGCTTATAAACTCTTTATAGCTCTCATACAGTAAAACTAACATGTATAAACTAAATACGAATAAGCCATAAAATGTATAAAATTCAAATTAGTACATCGCTTTCATGTGGCAGTCGATGTGGTTTCACTGAACGTGGAATTGTTGGGACATTCTAAGTTCAGCCATAACCATGCAGAATCAGTTTCATCCGAGTTTAACACACCTGTACTGTCATCTGTCATGTGATGACTCAATTTTTCTTCTTTGATCTTTCAAACTGTGGCAAAACTTTTGTTCATATGAGATGCTCTAACCAAATTGGCTTTACTATCATAAAAACTTGCTAATTTTGCTTCTTTTCTCGTTTGCCCAACATAATGAAAATAGTACACTTGTTTCTAAAACAGACACTGGATCTGAATTTACATAGCAGTACTGACTAAAAAGATCGTTTTCCAGGTGATCGTGAATATACTTTATATGTTTTACATGTTATTTTGTTTACTTTTTTAATTGTCAGAGGCTGCATATACTTGCCAGAGAGAGACACCAACAGACAGAGAAAAAAAAAATACCCATTGGGATGTTGTCATACCTCAATTCCTTTTTCTTCCTTTTTCCATCTTATTGGGATCTGGGGGACATATGCACATGCACTTGCCAGGATCAGGATTCAAACTGCAGTTAGTCATATGGGATTCAGGTCCCTTAACCTCTAGGCTATGGGAATACACTTTTTAAAAAATGAAGAGTGTTTTAAAAGTGAAAAGCCTCATCATTTCTTACAGAGGATTCATTTGAGCAACTCTGCTTTAACTCTGGCTTTAACTGTGGAAACAACAGGTAGTGTAGGAAATATTTTTTATAGAAAGTATTATTTCAGGTTAATCATCCTTAGGTTTTAACTTTTAAAAATCTTTATGAGATACATCACAGCTCTCCAAAGAGGTACTTTAGAATTTGGCTTTTTCAGTAATCTGTGACCATATAATTGATGGGGGAAAATTGGAAAGGGTAAAAGAGAGAAAAAGAATGAAGGGTAGGAGAATGAATGAATAAGAGGCTATAAATTTATGAGAAACCTGATTTAAATTATGCTAAAGAGTCAGGCTATTGGAGTCCACAGTTACCCTGGAACAGATAAAACTGAAACGTAGACAGAATCTGGCAAGGTCTGTAGACTTTGCTGTACCTCTTTCGGGAGGCTACCTCCTTACCCATCTGTTATTTCCTTGGTTTCTTCCTCTGTCGGTGAAGGTGGGTAGGAAACAGAGTTAGCAACTTCTCTGAAGTTCTCTTCTTTACTGAGTTTTGTGCTATTTTTCTTCTTCTTTTTTTTTTTTCTTTTTTAAGATTTTTGCTATTGGGCACATGATGTACTCATTGTTGGAGAGGGACAGAGAGAAAGTGAGAAATCCTCCCACCTCTCCCCCTGCTCAACCAAGGGGGAATGAGCATGCAACAATCCCTTCTCCATTCTCCTCTTGGGGTTTTAGGTATGCATGCACAGGTGCCCAGTGTGATTTTCAAGCCACCAGATCTGGGACTTGAATCACATAGTTGGCTCTGTCGGATCTAACTGCCTTAACCTCCATGCCATGTGCTGGCCCTAGTTTTGTGCTGTTCTGAAAGCATCAGTCACAACCTTGTCAGTTCTCTTCTGAGGGGAAACTTTGGTTTTCAATGGGGTACTATGGTGATCTGTAATTTTGGGTGGTGTTATTGGCACACCCCCATTCCTGTTTTGCCAAGATTAATTAGCTTATATTTTTTCTTTGTTCTAAAAAAGAAAAAAAGACAAGTTTAAAACTTCTACATTCCCACAAATAATTATTTTCTTTGGATTAACCTTAAAGGCTGGTGCTGTCATTCACATTCTCTTTGTGAAACAAATCAATGACTTCTATAATGGAAGAAAGAAATATTTAAAAAAAGCAGGGTATGTAAAATTTTATTTTCTTGTATTTGAATTTGGCAGTTAATATATACTCTAATTAACTGTGTAAGATTTATTGAAAGTTATCATTTTATTAAATCCTATATGCTGTGCAGAATTGCCTGAATTTACCTTATGTTGGTGAGTTCACTCATTTTTTTCTTACCTTGTTTTCTCCTTAATTTTAAGTCTCTTAAGGGAGACCTAAGGAAATGTTGCAAAAACAGCACTTAGCAATTGTTTATCCTGATCATTATAATATAATTACCATGGAAAAACTTTGTTTATAATGGAGACACAGTTAATATTTAGAAAATGAATGGATTAAGAAGTAATACTAAAAAGCTGCTTTTATTGATATAAATTTAATGAATTGTTTCGATGCCATCATAAGAGTTCATTTATTATAAGTAGATTTTACTGGAAACCAGGGAGGCCTTTTAAAGAGATGGAATGGGATAGGGGTGAAGTGAGGGCAGAGTAGATATGATTCGTTGCTGTGTATTTGGAAAGATTCATAAAACATAGTAAAAAACATCATATTCACCACCCAGAACTGATTATTTTTATTTTTTTAATATTTGTTTCAGATCTCTTATTTCTGAACAAAACTACAAATATAATTGGTGCTCTCCATGCCAACACTCATTACCCATTTTTCAAAAGTAGTCACAGTTATGAATTTGATGTGATGAATCTTTCTAGTTTAATCTTTTAAGCTTTTACATGTATAGATACACAAGAAGAACTCAAAAAATTTGTGGAAAATAGAATTAGAATATGTATATTTTGAGACAAAAATTTTTGAAATCTATGCATAGGTTTTTTTTGAGAGATTTTTGTTATAGGGTGTGTGCACTTGACAGAAAAACAGAGACAAAAAGTGAGAAATCACCCCCCCTCCCCCCGGGGGGTGGCCATGCCACAATCCCTTCTCCTCCATTCTCTCGGGATCTTGGGCATGCATGCATGTGCCTGGTGTGAGTTTTAAGCTGCCAGGTCCGGAACTCAAACCATGGTCGACTACATGGGAGTCTAGCAATGTAACCATTATGCCATCTGCTAGTCCCAGTGCATAGTCTTTTATTAGTATTTTCTGTGAACTTTTTGACTCCTCATAGTATTTTCTCATAAGTCTTTTTAATTTGCATAAATGGTAGCATAGATATGGTTCCTAGGAGAGTGATAACTTCTCCTTTTTCTCTTCTTTTTCTGTTCATGTTTTTGAACTAGTTTTTTGTTTTTGTATATTTTAAAGATAATTTCCTTTAAGTTAAGAAGTAAAAAATGTCAGGGCCTACTATTTTCTACAAATTGGATCTGAGGGTGGGTATAGGGAGGGAGTAAATTGTACTTAAACTCTCGCCAGGTACAACTAGTGACTATTAGCATTTTGATTTACATCACGGGCTCCAGCCCACAGCATCCATCCCTTACCTCCTCCCTACCAGAAGTCCTCAGAAGAGCAGGCCTGAGTCTTGCTGCTGGCACTTGTAAGCTTGTGGTACCATCAGCAGGCCTCCGGTTTCCTCACTTTGTAAACTTCACATAGCCATCCACGTTTTAGTTGCTTCTGTCCATGTTCCATATGGTGCCTCTGAGTGAGAAACAGAAAACAAGCCTCTGATTCTTTTCTTTTTGCAAACCATCATCCAGTTTTGTTGAGTATCGTATTTCAATACTTCTCTTAATAGGACATGCATCACGGCCTGAATCTCTTTGTGACACCCCCCCTTGGAGATATTGGCTGATCATTCAGGAATATAGCTTATTTTGTTGTGCTAATTTCATAAAAACTCCTGCCTATGACTTGATTTTTCAACACTGTTCAAATCAATAGATCAGAGGTGATTTATTTGCCTTTACATACTATCCTGTGATCAATAAGCGACTGATTAAATGTCCTCAATTCCTAGCATGTAGCAAGCACCACATTCCTCAGTTCCTAGCATACAGACATGCTGTTAAGTCCTAGGGGGAAATGTTTTTCTCTGTAGGAGGATAAGCTTCTCAGTAGCATGAACTTGAGCATAAATCAGAGACTCATCAGCTTCAGGGAAATATCCTTTCTACTTTCCAGAAAAATATACTTTTTAATTTGCTTGCCACTAAAAGCTTAAGGGACACCAGTTGTTTTTAAGTATTCATCTAAGTTGGTTAGCCTAGGATGGCCTGTTCAAGATCTCAGAATAATAAAGACCTTATAGGAATAAAAGCTGTTGTACAGTCCTCTAGGAAGGGAAGATTATATTTACATGTAAAATATATGGTATTACATATGATAGATAGAGTAGTAATACTTCCTATTTTTAGTGTTCTTAGCTTATAAAACTTCTACAAACTCTATCATGTGACCCTTGCATCCTGAATATCTTCATTTTAGTGGAGCAAAAGCTGATTCATAGAAAAGTGTTTCGTGCAGTGTCTGATGAAGCCAGTATTCAAATCCCAGTCACTGATACTGATTCTTATGATGACGCCTAAGTGTTTGGCACTATCCAGTGTTCTCCACAGAGTTTTAAAAAATACAAATTCCAGCAGGTGGTGTAATGGTTATGTCACTGGACCCCCATGGTTTGAATCTACCCTGTTTTGAGTCTCGGACTCAATGACTTAAAACTCATGCTGGGCGCATGTGTGTGCGTGCCCAAAATCCTGAGAGGAGAAGGGATTGCAGCATGGCCATCCTCCGGGGGGCGGGGGGGGGGGGGATGGGGGAGGTGATTTCTTACTTTCTGTCTCTGCTGCAAGCACACATGCCCTATAACAAAGATCTTTCTTAACAAACAAACAAACAAACAAAAACAAAACTAAAAAACAGATTCTGGGTCACTGGATATGAGACAGGACCAGGAATCATTTTTAAAAAGCTTCCTGGCTGGCCTTGTAGCACAGTGGTTAAGGGAGCTGGATCTCACATGGCTGGCCATGGTTTGAATCCTGGCAGTGAGTGACACATGAAAAACACTCCTTGTGTGTGTGTGTGTTTGCATGTCCTCAAATCCTGATAAGATGGAGAAATGGAGGCAAGGGGACTGTGGAGTGAACATGCTCCATTGTGGAAGTACCTTCTCGCGCTCTCTTTGGCAAGTATCCACTGGCAATAATGTTATTACTAATAAATAAAAGTTTCTCAGGTGATTCTAATATGCAGCCAAGAGACTCCCTGCTGCAGCCTCCCTGAGGAGATGAAACAATGTACAATTAACTACTAATCAAGAGAAGAGGCAATTTTATTCAAAAAAAAAAAAAAAAGAAAGAAAATAATTTTGTCTTTATCTTGCTGTCCCTCCATATTAGCAAAAATCACAGAAGTTCACAGATCATTGCGGAGAGACGTAATTTTTTTTTATTATGAATGATAGAATGGCAGAAGCATGTAGATACTGTGTGCCCCCTCCCTCAGGGTAGGAAGCCATCCACTTTGGGGGGGCAGATGACCCCCCTCGACATCTCTGTGTGGTGAGCAGATTACTTCATGACCACCTTATCTGACCTATGTCCTTTTGATGATGCAAAAGAATGTTAATCATGGTTGACTCTTTTTTTGGGTTCATTATAAGAGCTGACCCTAGTCACTGAATCTCTACTCTTTGTTTAAAGTTTCGAAGTGCAAAGATTTGACTGTTCTATTTGTCTTCTCTGTCTAGTCTGGAAGGGCTGGCAGATTTCCAAGGCTCCCACTGTTTGGCTACTTTTCACACTCTGATCTCAGAAAAGTGGTGGAATTCTCCCTTGTATGCATATCGACACTGTTGAATCGTGAAAGGGTTTCTGTGGACTCCAGTAGTGCCTCTTCAGGGGGTCTGCTCTATGTATATTTTTTAACCAGTGTTGATGCTTGATTTATTGTGCCTCATCTCTGCTGCCGTGGAAGGGCCTTCTCAAAATTCTAGTCCTATGTTGTTTGTCTCCCTTCATGTGCACTGTTCTTATGGAACTACCTACCTTTTAAATAGTTGGCTTTTAGCGGGTGAGAGGCAAAACTAAGCCCAGTCTTTAGATCCAGGCACAGCTGCTTCAGCTGGTGTCACAGCGCTGCCACTCGGGCTGGGTGGCCCGAGCTAAAATGCTTAATTTCTGAGCCTAAAGTTGCAAGTCACCTGAAAAGGGAAGTGGTATTTATTAATGTCCATTCACCTTCCTAAAAGAAACAAAAACAAAAGACACATCCCCAACTCACATCTGAAAAAGCGCTCAGCATACTGTGCTACTCGGGGCTTTCTCCACAAATGCTTTCTGAAGCAGGCCACCACATTCAGATTCTAACCTTACCAGGGCCAGTCCAGTGGCCTAGGGGAGGGGAACTGGGTTCCTAGCATCTGAGAAAGAACATAAAGCAAGTGTCAGCGAGGTGAGGCTGTGGTGTAAATCCAGTCAGCAGTCTGGTTTTGCAAATGAAACTTCACTGAACACAGCTCTTGCTCATTCATTTATGTATAATCTGTGGCCACTTTTGTCCTCGACTGACAGAGTTGAATGCAGTCAGGTCTGCTCTAATGTGGCACAGTTGTCCCTAAAAATCATCACACTGTGCATATTTTGTATATTTGTACTTTCCTACGTGGCCCCAGCCTAATGTGACTGACCACAGTTCAAAGCCACAGAGGAGAAGGGATTGCAGCGTGACTGCGCCCTGTTGGGGAGTGTTTTCTCCTTTTCCTTCTCTTTCTCTCTGTCTCTTTCTGGTGAGCACACAGGCTTTCTGACAATTAAAACATACATTCTAATTGTGCAGACTTGGACTTGAGACTCAGAGGATTTAATCTGCCCACAGGCACACAGCCTCTAACTGATAAAGCTGGAATTGCAACCCTGATCTGTTTGGTTCCATACATTGCTGCTTGGAGGAAACATCTCCTGGCTTTTTTGATAAGATTCCTATTTGGAGAACAGTAAGAGAGATATTTGAACTACAAAGTCGAAGTCATCCTCTATTTGCATAAACTCTGACCTCTGCATAAAACATGTGGGCAGAATGGGGTATGAAAAGTTTGGGAGTGCTGGTGATTTTGTGCATAGTTGTGTATTTGTGTGTGTGTGTGTCTCTGTTCATGAGTGTGCATCTGAAGAACAAATGTGATTAAATTCACAAAACTCATCACACTAAGTGGCAGAACTGCCTGTCAAGAAACTCCAGAGTCTTTAAATAAAAAACGTCTCACAGGAATCAGATATCAACAAAACATCTGTGTGGCTAATCAAGGAGGTACGAGGCCACACTTAGTCAACAAGAAGAGTCCCCATAGAAAGACATCACTGAAAGAAGCGCCATATGATTTATTCGCTGTTACTCAATTTCCATCTGTCTCATAAAATGGATTGTGTACACATTGCACTCCAGGCATCCAGCCAGGGCAGAAGCATACCAGGGAGCAGAAACCTTTCCTGTCCCCCGGGCTGTTAGCGACATGCTCTGCTAAGAGCCAGGCATGGCCAGGGGTCTATAAGGAAATGCTTTGGACCACCTGGCAACATTGCAGACCTTTGAGGGTTGGCTGCAGCGTGGGCCTTTGTACAAGGCTCCATAGCTACGATGGAGGCCGGCAAGGCTGTGAACATTGTTTTCTTCTAAAGACTTCTTTGACTCACATTTCTAGGCTCCAGATGGTAATTTGCCAGTTAGGCAAGATGCTGTTCATAGTGGTTTTTATTTCTTACGTAAATGGAGAATGGGCCAAATAAATGCTTTTTTTTTTTTCTCTATAGTGTGTTAAAGTAAATCAGGTGAAACTGGAACTCTCCCTCATTCTGTAAACAGAATACACAAAATATATTTTTAACTTCTTATGGCTGAGTATTATAGAAACCAGTGCGGTCTTATAAAACCAAACTATTATGTAAGAAGGAAAGAACTCCTGGAGCCCTCTGAGAATTAAGCATTATTTTGGACTGAAGACTGGCTTCTCATTTTGTCTAGGTAACAGAAACCTCATCTATTTTGTTCATAAAGTTTCCTTGTTTAGGCTACTATAACATCATCAATAGATCTTACGGATGAGATTATTTTGGAATTATTTTATTTCATTCATCATCATCATCATCATCATCATTATTTTTAAAATTTGACTAAAGAGAGACCCAAAGAGAGAGGGAAAGTGAAAAAGCAAGTTGCCAGGTCCAGGACTCGAACCATGGTCAGCCGTGTGGGAGTCCAGCGCCTTAACTACCATGCCACCTGCTGGCCCCTATGAAAGATATTTTTTAAAACTATACCTGTAGAAAATTTTCTCCTTTTGCATTTCTTTTTTTTAGGTAACCTGTATTTTTGGAAAATCTGGGGGATGTGTAACACATTTGCCGTGAGAAGAAAAGGAAGTCAATGCGAAGGCATCCCCAGACAGAATTAAGGGTTCTCTACCCTAGACCCATAATATGTCTGTGAGCATGCCATGCTGTAGCTGTATGACTTAGGGCAATTATTTAATGACCTGAGATTGAATTCCCTCACCCATGAAATAGAGATGGTAATATATATCTTGGTTTCTCTTGAGGGATAACATAAAATCATGCTTTCACTCTAGTATGCTGAGTAGACAGGGTTCATAAACATTACCTACATCTGAATCTACATGTCAGAGTCTCATGCTGAAATGGAAGATAGATGAAGACAATTCTTGCTCATTTGGAGTAGAATATCCTCTGGGTGAGGAGACTCCTTACTCATTTAATTACTCAGCAGACCTTCTGAGAGTCTGTATGCCAGGCACAGTGCTGGGTGCTGAGGAAAGAAAGGAATGAAAGAATCCCAGTGCACAGAGGTCACGGCCTAGCTGGGGAGAGGGGCCTTCAAATAAAGACTACTATTTGCATACGTGGTAGAGAAAGAATGCAAAGTGAGGGTTGACAAAGAAAGGCTATGGGTTAGACTGGGCCTGCTATCTGCTTTTGCAAATGAGATTTTGCTGAAACACTTCCTGCTCATTCATTTACGTACAGTCTATGGCCACTTTTGTCCTCCAATGACAGAGTTAAGTGGAGTCAGGTCTACTCTAACGTGGCTCTGACATGCCACCACAGTGTGCAAGATTGTGCAATAAAAAGCACAGGGCAGATGGAAAAAATGGCACTGGGGACAACATCTAAGAACTTGGCTAGTACATACACACACACACATACACACACACTGATAAAGACAATAACACAGTCTTACACGTGTTAAGTGATTAAAAAATGTGGGACCAGCAGTTAGCGTAATGACTATGTCGCTGGACTCCCACGTAGTCGACCGCAGTTCGAGTCCCGGACCCGGCGTCTTAAACTCACGCCGGGCGCGTGTGCGTGCGTGCCCAAGATCCCAAGAGGAGAATGGAGGAGAAGGGATTGCGGCGTGACCATCCCCCCTGGGGGGTGATTTCCTGCTTTCTATCTCTCTGTCTCTCTCTGTCTGTCTGGCGAGCGCACGCACCCTATAGCAAAAACCTCTCCAAAAAAAGAAAAAAAAAATATAAAAGTACTACAACATGTTATGACTGCTTACCTTTAAATAAGACCTGATGTTTGCTTGTGGAAGTTGGTGTGGAAGAGTTGCAGTGTGTGAGATACTGAGAAATGGTGGGAAAGGGTTGTTTAAAATCAGAGGGAAACTTGCAGCTCCAGATGGGGAGGGTGTGTTATAACGCCTGTGGTGAACTGAGGTAAGTACGTGTTTTGTATATCCCTGCTTATCTTGCTTTGGTTGGATTTTGTTTTCTGCTTTCACCTAGTATTTCTTATAGGGGAAATTGCACATAAAGAAATGTGAAATCTGTGTTATTCTTATATTGTTTCCTAATACATTAACCACATTGGAATGAATCTATGTTTTGAAACCAGTGTTACAGCAGCTTTGTTGTTGTGACGGAGACCACATGGCCCACAAACCGTGAGATACATACTATCTGGCCCTTTCAAAAAGTGTTTGCTGACTCATGTTGTGGAGAAAGGAGGGGTCAATGCTGAGCCATCAGAAAGGCTCCCAAGGGTGTCATATCTTAACTGTGTTTAGGAGACTGGAGGGGGAGGGGTTTGACAGGTAACGGGGAACAAGAACATTTTGCCATTATTGTTACTCCCTCTTCTGTGTGTTTATCTCTATTAAGTCATCCTTACCTACCTTCCCAAGAACATAGTTCTTACCTAAGTTTTATGCACAGTGAACCATGGTATAATATGCAGTCAACCTTCTGGGTCAGAAAATGATCCTCTGATTTAGGAGCACTCAAAGTTCTGGGGGGATAAAAAAAAAATCTGTTCCCATCAGTCCTGTCTGGGAATGACATAGGCCCTGGGCAATCTGTTCCATGTGGACTAGCAGATGGATAACCAGTAGGGCTTGAGCCCAACTCAATCCTCCACTTTGTACACCCAGAAACTAGAATTTTTCTGGAGACTGAGAGTGAAGCTGACACTCAGGGTAGACTCACATAAACTATATTTAGGAGCCTGATATATACTACTGGATGGTCAATGTATTGTTGGTTTCCTGTGAGCAATAACTTGGATTAAGTACATCGGTAATGCTATCATGTGTTTTCTTTTTGAACCTCCATATTACCTATGATTCTCTTCCTTATTACCTTTGCATTTTCCAGCCCAGTTTGAGGATCACTTCCAATGTGTATGACTTCTATGACCTTCTCTTTCCTACTCCTAGCTCATGCTGTTCTCACTGGCTTCCATACTCCATTGCATATTATTTGCATAAGCCAATCTCAGAACACTAGTAACATTTTACTTTGCACTACAGTTAATTGCCCATGGACTATCTCTTTGCCTAAACTTGGAACTTTGGGAAGGCAGAGTCTTATTTGTATGACCCATTGTACCCAACACAGTAAAGTGCTTAATTAATGAGCGGCATCCTGAGAGCATCGGTAGGTATAGCAGTTACGACGTGCATGCGTGTCTGTATGTATGTATATGTATTGAGAAGTTGCATCTGGGGCAAAGGTATTTTGCTGAGAGAAGATACACCCAGTTAAAAGTGATGTGGAGGGGGGTCAACCAGGTGGCATGGTGGTGAAAGTAGCTGGATTTCCATATGGCCATGTGTGCAGTTCAAGTCCTAGAACTGGTGGCTTGGAAAATATGCTGGGCATGTGTGATGTCCAAAATCCTGAGAGAATGGAGTAGGAGGGATTGCAGGGTGGCCATCTCTGCCAGGGATGAAATGTATGGTTCTCCTCAGGTGGCACCACTTCACTTCCTCTACTCTCTGTCTCTCTCCAGTGAATGCACACACCCTATAGCAAAAAAAAAAAAAAAAAAAAAAAAAAAAAACAAAAAACAAAAAAACTTAAAAAAAAAAAAAAAAAAGTGGCATGGAGTGGGAACAGGAAAAGCTGGGTAGTCAGGCTAGAATGCCTTAGCCCAGGACCCTGGAGTAAGATCTGTGGTAGACACTGTTCTGAGCACTTTGCATATACAACCTCCCTTTATCCTCTTAATGATCCTGGAATGTAGGGGAAGTTTACTCTCCTACATTTATAGCTAAGGAAATTAAGCTCAGAGAGCTTAGGAACTTGCTCCATACCAAGTAGCTAGTAGCTAGGTTGGCTCTACGCTTCCTTCTCTAGATCATCATACAAGAGCTTCTTGCCAAGCCTAGCCTTGGACCAACTCCACATAAAGGGCAGGTGGCCTAGCAGCCACCACTGGGCAATGAGGCACTGGCAGAAGACTGCCGAGGAAACAGCGTGCATTCAGAGTCCCTGCCCAGTGCATCACCAGTGGAGCCCCTGGGAGTCAGGTCCTGCAGGCTGGCCTTCGAGCCCAAGTCATGCCTGTCTGCCATCCTGCCCCACTTCTGACTTCTGTGTAAGGGACCACCTGTGGCAGGCCCCAGGATTTGTTGAGGCTAATTTTTGGAAATAGATCTCAGAGAGTAATACCTATGGGTGGGTTAACTTGCAAAGTAAGTTATAACAACTCTCTTTTCCTCAAAATATTCAAGCAGTGTGACCAAGCAGGAAGGGCACTTGAGGGAGGGTGAACTCTAAGATCTCTTTTTAAAATTATTTAAAAGATCCAGGACCAGCAGTTAACGTAACGGCTATGTCTCTGAACTCCCATGTAGTCGACTGCGGTTTGAGCCCCGGACCTGGTGGCTAAAACTCACGCCAGGTGCTTGTGTGTGCATGCCCAAGATCCCAAGAGGAGAATGGAGGAGAAGGGATTGCGGGGTGGCCATCCCCCCTGGGGGGTGATTTCTCACTTTCTGTCTCTCAGTGTCTCTCTGTCTTTCTGGCGAGTGCAAGCACCCTATAGCAAAAACCTCAAAAAAAAAAAAAAAAAAGTCTAAGAGTGTTTTTTTTCCCCCTCAAAATAGGTATAATGAAAGTGCACGAACTAAAGCATTGCCAGTAGAGGAGAAGTGGACAGTGGTCCAGAGGTGGCTGGTCCTGTCTGACTGCTGCTGACTCACTAGGGGATTTGGGTGGGAGTAAAGACAGCCAGCTTCTCTCCTTCCATCTTCTTATCTACAATTAGGGATAAACTGCCTTCTCATCTAGCAAGATATTTTTGGAGGAGAAAATCAGATTATAGGGGTGCATGTGTGTTGAAAGAAATTGTTAAAAAGGCACCATGACACATTCTGCATCTCTGTTTTGGAGAAGGCAATTAAAAAACCCATACCTACAGCACGTCTAGGAGATTATTCAATATCAAAATGGCTCTGGGTTTCAGTTGGAATATGTTTCCCACCCTTTTCTTTCTCCTGGAGTGCCTGTCTCTGGCAGACTGATCAGTGGTCCCGGATATGCTCGCATGCTGATCCTGGAACCTGTAAGTACTTTACCTTCCAGGGCAGAAGGAACTATAGTTTGACTAAATTAATAATCTCAGAAGAGAGATGATTCTGGATTGTGCAGGTGGGCAGAGTGTGATCACAAGTGTTTCACTAAAAGGGAGATATGAAGGTCAAAGGGGAGAAGCAGATGGGAATAAAGGAAGTGGAGGCCGGGCTGTGCACTTTGAGGACTTGAACAGAAAAAGTGGCCAGAAGCCAAGGAATTTCCAGAAAGGCGAGGGAACAGGTTACTCCTGAAGCGGCCAGGAGGAGAGCAGCCCTACCAGTGCCTCGACCCTAGGCTTCTGACCTCCAGAACTATAAGAGAATACATTTGTGTTAAGCCACTCAGTGTGTGGTACTTTGTTACCACAGCAATAGGAAGCTAGAAGAATTTTCTCTATACTTCCTCTACCTTCTCCCTCCCCTTTCCTTCTTTCCTTCCTTCCCGCCTTTTCCTTTATCCACTCTCTCAGTTCCCTCCTTCCTCCTCCTCCTGCTTCCTACCTTCTCTGTTTACCCTTCCCTGTGGAAGAAAGACAAACCAAGTCGTTAGAAAAAGACCTGATGATTTAACAGTGATGGTTTTTTGGCTTATGTAATTTTAAAGTTTTCTGCCGATTATTATAAACTCTGGTGAAGAGATTATTCAGTTACTGTGATTTGTTTCCTTGTCTTGACTTCATAAAAGTCACAGGGATACAATAATATAGTTATACATCCCCTGGGCTTGAAAATGCCCAGTAATTACAAGTGATTCACGAGAACAGCTTAACTTGTAAGGGATTGTATTGTGCTCCATCGTAAGCAGTCATTTATTAAGTTTTAAAAATGCCTTTAGAAAGGATATAATGAGCTCATCAATTAAAAGTATGTTTGGAAAAACTCTGGGGCTGTCAGTAGTAATTCTTCTTTCTTGAAACCCTCCTTTCCAAAGCTGCCAACTTGTGTGTGGCTCCAGAACTCCTGCCCTCTTTTTCCGATGTTTTCTGACGAGGCGGTGCCACCCGAGGAGAACCGGGCAGCCTGCTCGGTGCCAGCGTGGCTCAGATGGTCCGGTGTCCAGGGCTGAAGGACCACGGTTCTCCTTCACAGCGTGGTCATCCATCATTCGATTAGAGTGAGGTTACCGAATTGACATGGCCTGGCTCGCACGGCTGGCGCCACCGCCGAGAATCACAGGGCCTCCTCCAGCACTTGGGCTGCTGTCGCATTCCTGAGGCTCAGCCCTGCCACTAACAGATGGCTGCGCATGACCTTCCAGGGGACTCAGCTCTTCACGGCAACGCGTGCTCCCAACATGTGACTTGTAACTGTTCTTTTCTTCTGTGGTGGTCTAGAACAGGCTTCACTTTCAAAGCTTGGTTGGGTGGGCTACTCTTCCTACACCTTTGGCAGAACAAAATGTGGGAATGTTAGGCTGAGGAAACGTGGGAAGCTAGGCTGCATGCTTTCTTTCTTGGTAATGTACCATTCCTTTCTTGCTCCCAGCTGAAATCCTGGCTTCTTATTTCCTGGAGCATGAGAGCCTCCCCATCAGCAACTCTGTGCTACTTTCTCTTCCCCCTCCTTGCTAGGGTTTTTGTGCCGTCTTTCTCAGAGCTAACTTTTCTGCTGGCATTCTGTATTCTAGGGTTTCCTGGGGGACCTCCCAGGCCAGAGTCCTTTCCCAGCCTTTTCACTGTCTGCTCAGGCATTCTCCCCTTTGTAGGAGAGCCAGCTCTTCCATCCTGAAACACTGTTTTACTCAACACTCTGCACCTGGCAAGGATTGGCTGTTTCGTTTCTCCATTCATATCCGAATGCTTTCATTTCCCCACTTTTTATTTCTCCTGAAGTCCTTACAGGCTCACTCTTACCATAGTCCACTCCAAACTGCAGTCAGGTGGTCTTCCTCTCTCTCTCCTTTCTGAGACTAATACACTGCTCATTCCTGAGCTATTCTTACTCCACTCTATCTTGGACAATGTTGATACCACTCCTTCTCCCCCATGATTTAAAATTCATTTTCTGCCTAGTTTCTAAGCTGTCTTCAAAATTCCCCATGCTTGTTTCTCCCTGTTAATTTTCCCTTCACAATGGTTATAATTGTTTCTGTGTCGTCAGGACCTCTACTATTTGTTCTACAGTATCTACATCATTCCAGCTCTCCCCAGCCCCTGATATATAAGCTCTGTCCTAGTTATTCTGGCTCCTGAACTTTCATTCCCTGTATGATTTTATTTTTACCTTTCTGGCTTTGCTCATCAACATTCAGAAGGGCTCATGGAGCACTTACCCTGTGAAGGATACCGTACCAGCGGTAGGGATACAGTGTGAACAGCACATGAAATCCTGCCTTCATGGAGCTTATAGTCTTCTGGAGAAGACACTGCTAGACCAACAGATCGCACAGATAAGAGTCAAATTTACAAATGTGATAAGGACTCTGAAGAACAGGAGCAGATCCTGAGAGATTATGGGCAGGGCAGGGAGGGTGGAATGAGGAATCTAACTAACTGGGTCAGAGGAAGGGAAAGTTGAGTTGAAGTCTGAAGCTTCTTTTTATATATTATCTAGATGCAGGGGGTGAGCAAAGAGCTTTATGACCTGTGGAAATGGCATGTGCAAAGGCCCTCCAGTGAAAGATGTAGGGACTTGGTTTTAGAAAAGGCTATAGGTGAGCAGAGACCCACACATGCAAAGTTTGCAGACCACCCTAAGAATGAGGGCTTTAAAGGGGAGGAGAGGGGGAATGGCCAGAGTTGCCTTTTGAAAAGATCCTATTCATTTCATCTTCTTTCACATAACCAGTTCTTTCATGGAGCACACATTTTTGAGACTTGCCAGGAAAGATGGTTGGCTGGACTAATAATGGTGAACTCTGAGTCTGTGGAGAGTTTTCAATGAAGATGCATGAGGCCTCAGGGAATAGGCCTAACAGATGTCAGCGGCAAGGCAGGAGGAAAGAGCTCCGGTTTAGGCAGACTCCTCTGGGACCTCTCAGACTCAGCTTCTCTGGCTGAGTTACATCGCCCTGATCTGATACTCAAGAGCAACAGCCGACGCTGAGGGGGAGGTGGTGGTAGCTGTGTGCAGGTTGCAGTGGGTAATTGAAGATTTAAAAGAAAAGGAAAAGTGGATCAACTAATTGCACTCTAAATTATAGCCATTGTTCAATTCATTTCTTAAAAGTACTTGATGCGTTCAAGAAGAAAAGTCCTTTTCTGCAGTGGGGAGGTTGAGGTGGAGGTGGAGGGGGCAGGAGGAAGGGTGGGTGCGCATCCTCGCATTACCTTACTCAGGTGTTCGGGTTGTAAGTGCAGATTTGAGTGGCTTGCTCAATTATTTTCACTGTGTGCATGCTAACAGTAATAAACTTGGAAAACTGAAACACATGAGTCTACGGTAATTGTTTTTTAGATAGTGTAATAATTCATGATAATTGCTTGCAAAGCATTTCCCCCCTCCATTTCTACAGGGGTAAATACATTAAGGCAGCATTCTTGTGTACTATTTTACAATCTATTAGCATAATAACCCATTGTAAAATAAGCCCTGCTGCTGTGGGAGAGTGTGTGATATTGGTCCATTAGACACCTTTGTCTTATATGCAAGCAACTAATGGCACTATTTATGGGCCTGATGTGAGCTTGGTATATGCTTGTTACCAACTAATAGATTCAGAGCATGAGGTGCTGTTTGATAAAAGTTATCCAACACTAACAATCCAACATGACTCTAGCCCTTTGCTTGCTTGAAAATTGCTTTTAGCCCCATGTGAATGGGAAAGTCATCTTGATAAATTTAGCTGCAAGCCAAGTTATAACCAATGTTCACAGAATGTAATCAAATTAGATCTTAAAGCCTTTAATTTCATCATTAGCATGTATTATTTCTTCCTCAAACCTTGTAATTAAATAGCATATTAGGAATAGATAATTTTTTCCCTTTTATACATTTATTAGGTATCTGGGGTTAAATCTGAAGCTCTGTTATGATACACATCTGCTTATTCTTCAATTAGGGTGGCTTTAATGATACCTGAAGAATTAGAGAACTAATTGGTTAACTAAACTAAGAGGATTCGTGGCAAATAAGATATCATTATGTTTACCCAAGCACTATTATAATCTCAGAGTTGTGTAATTAGCCAAATTATGCAGAGGGAAATTAGACACTCATTATTTACTTTTCCTGGACATTTTGTGGGTTTGCACAAAAATTTTCATAGCACATGTGAGATTAATTCTTCTTGAAGTTTACATCTGGTTTACTACAAGTCAGGAATTTCAGATAAATACTCTCTTCATATTCCCAATTAGCAGAAAGAAGTCCATGGCTTTGCAATTACAAAGTAGCAGTTGCTGCAGAGAACAGAGGTACATGGCTGTACACAGACGTAGACCAGCGGGTGCTATGACTGCTAATATGCACACCCCTCTGAGTAGTGGCTGGTCTGGCTTTAGACAAGGCCTTCTCTAGACCAGCTGGCATCCTTCCTTATTTAGCCTTTATCCCATCTCTAACAGGACCTTCTGCTCAGTTTGGTTAAGTGAATTTGCAATGAATGGTAGCTCAGTGGTTACCTGGCTGCAGGTCAAACTTTAAAAATTTTGTATACTTGGCCCCACCTCTAGAGATTATAATTCAGGATGTGACCAGAGTTACACAGAGGACAGGAGCTTGAACAGAGTGGAAGGTACAAGGGGCAGAGGGTATTGTGCCACATCTGCCCTGAGGGCCAGGCCTGCCAGGGTTTTGGGATTGCAGCTCATTTATCCCCTGAGCTCCAGATTCACTTCTTCTGAAAGCTGATGCTGACTGATCAGACTTGACACACAAAATGAAGCAAATATGTCATCCCTGGCTTAAGGTGTTACTTTATAGGTACCGTAGATAGAGAATTCATGTATTCCTTTGACAAATATTTAATGAACACTTCCTTGCTGGATGCCAGGCTCTCTTTTAGAGTCTAGGGATATAATACTAAAGAAAACAGACATTTTTTTGTAACCAAGTGGGGGAAATGAAGAAAGAGAAGTAAAGGAAAATGTATGCAAGGTAGTAAGTCATTTCTTAGGGAGGAAGCTAAGATGGAAAATGGCAGTTCTAAATCTTGAAAAGATCGACTTGCCAACGTGTAGCCTTGGTCCTAGGATAGGCTTATTATTTTATGTATTTTTTTGTTTGTATACTTTTTTTTGTTTGTTTGTTTGCCATAGGGCACATGCACTTGCCAGAGAGACAGAGTGGGAAAGTGAGAAATCTTCCCTGGGAGGATGGCCGCTCTGCAATCCCTTCTCTTCCATTCTCCTCTTGGGATTTTGGGCACTCATGCACATGCACCCAGTGTGATTCTCAGGCTGCTGGGTAAGGGACTCAAGTAGGGGTCAGCCATAGGGGGAATACAGCACTTTAACTGCCACTCTACCTGCTGGCTACCGGAAAGGCTTTTATATGAGCCATCCTGATTCCAGGAAGTCCTTCTGGACAGCCAAGGCCTGAATCCTCCTTCTCTCATCCTATCTTTACATTCACAGTAGTGAAGTTTTATCCTGCCTATGACGTGAGGTCGTTGGGGCGATTTGCTTTCCTGGAGCTGACCCTTTGTTATGCCCACCTGTTATTTCCCCTGGGTATGATGCTCTTCATGTGTAGGGTCTCCCACGAATCCATCTGCTCAGTGGCTGGCTGCTTCTCAAGTCTGTCTGCAGAGAACAAGCAGCCACCTGAAAAAGACCCTTGGATTATAAAAGGTCCCCTCTTCCTCTGTCTCTGACCCCCTTCAAAACTGAAGGCCCGAGACTCAGCTCCTTTTTTTGTATGATTTCCCCAGGATACAGGCTAAACATGGGAGGAGGATAATAATGTTCTCAAGGACTTCTCTGCACTCCTGCAAGGGAAGCCCTCAGTGCCAAAGTGTTGACACTGCCTCATTTTCTCTGCCACATTGAATAAATATATTTAAGATGGGATTAGTTTGTGAGTCTTTGGCTTGATTTATAATACATTTTCTATTCAGACATGTGCTGCTACTGTTTATCTCCACAAAATAAATATTAAAATTACATTTGAACCTCACATTAAATTTATATTCATGCTATTACAATTTTATTTCTGTCGAGTGATATTCACTTTTCAGACATAAGGCAGAAATAAGAGCACATAGCAAACAGAAGTGGTTGTGATTATTTTCATTTCTCCTGATTGTCTTCTTAAGCCGTCCTTGGTGCCTCCTCTTTTCCTCACATACAATCTGTGTGATGAATTTTGGGGAGATAATACAGTTCCTTGATTCTCACAGTATATCTAGATGAGCAGTTTCTGTTTGTGAAGCTTTTTTTCCCAGCTTGAGATCTAGACAGACAAAAGCAGTGAGCCTTTTGTCATTTGCAGCCATTAGATCTCCTGTTGGTATCATTTACCTCGATTGGTAGAACGTGGCTTTGGGCTTGTCTTTCCAGTAATACGAATGGTTACTGCCGGCACCCACACATTTTTTTTATCTAGTTGCTCTTACAACTGGTGGCCAATGACCACATGTGTGGGATAGCTAAAGTCAGAGTCCAGCTTTATGCCCAACCTCTTTGACCTCGTCTTCACAATTGTTCTTTGCTACCATATTGCCATGTTACACATCAGCCTATGGCCACAATGATAACAGTTGTGGTGAGTAGACCTTATTGTTTTTGAAAGCTTGTGTATAGGACTGGTGTAGGGAAGAGGCAATATAATTTACAAATTTCAAGCAAACTTCTCTCTCTAAAGTGGACCCTATTCTTTAACTTTGGGAGTACTCAGTGATTAGCTGTTGGGAAGTATGGTATTGGAACCCAAGACTTATGTCTAAGAGTTGACCTTCAGGTTTTTTTTTTTTTTTTTTTTTCCGGAAGGTTTTTGCTATAGGGTGCTGATGCTCACTGGAGAGAGAGAGAGAGAGAGAGAGAGAGAGAGAGAGAGAGAGAGAGAGAGAGAGAGAGAAAGTGACAGAAAGTGACAGAAAGTGAGAAATCACCCCTGAGGGGATATGGCTACAGCTGTAATCCCTTCTCCAATCTCCTCTCAGGATTTTGGGTATGTGTGAGCATGCATGCAGTGTGATAGTGTGATTCTGGAGTTGCTAGGGCTGGGACTCAAATTTGGTTGACCATGTGGGAGTCCAGTGCCTTAACCACCATGCCACTTGCTGTTTCTGTTTATTTTCATTATTTAAGGCAAGCATTTTAGTCATCATAATGCCAAAAGAAGTAATATTTCTTGCCTCTAGTACATGACAGGCTGTTACAGATAATATTGTTACAAATGAGAATGATCACAGCTCCCATATAGTAAGTACTGTGCTGGGCAGTCTACACTCTCTCCTTTATTTCAGCCTCACCTTGAACCTGTGAACTAGGTACTATGATTCTATCCATTTTACAGATGAGAAAACTAAGACAGAAATTAAGTGATATAATCAGCATCATCTTAGTGACTTAGTGGAACTGAGTTTCAAAATGTCTATCCGTATCATTCTTAAGTTGCTGTTCTCAATAGTTTTTATTTTCTGTGAAAAAGGGTTTTTTTTGTTTTGTTTTGGTTTTGTTTTGTTTGTTTGTTTTTTTGTGGAAGATGAAGTTTGAGAATTGTAAAGTTTGAAGTTTATGTGAATTTTTAGCTGTTTCAACTGTACCTGAAGGACAATTAAGATAAAAAGGAGGCTTAAGTTTCAGTTTGGGCTTAATCACTTACTGCTTTTGTGTCCTCAAACAAATGGCTTCATGGTTTTGGATTTTAATATCCTTATCTAAAAAACAGGGCTAATGATAGCTAACTTGAATAGATAGCAGGAAAGCATTTTGTAATTTCAAGGTACTTTGTGAATGGGCTCTATCAGCATGCTGCAAATCTCTCCCTGTTTCTATTTTATCCAATGTTTCATTATCTTGAAGACTTGTAGGTCATAATCAACAAATCTGTGGATGACACAAGCTTGGGAATGATAACTAATCTGCTGAGTGAGGTAATCAGGACACAAAGTAGTATCTTTATACCAAACAAAGAGATTAAGACATTCAACATCTTTTTTTTTTTTTTTTTTTTTTTTTTTTTTTAAGAGAGAGAGTTTTGCTATAGTGTGCAGGCATTTGGTTAAAGAGACAGAGAGATAGAAAGTGAGAAACCATACCCCAGGGAGGATGACCACACTGTAATTCCTTCTCTATTCTCCTCCCAGGATCCTTGGCATGCATACACACATAATCTGTGTAATTTTGAAGCTACTGGGACTTGAACTGCGATTGGTCCTATGGGAATCCAGCAACGTAACTGCTATGCCATCTACTGGTCCCATTCAAGATAAAATTTAACCGCTTTAGAGCATCACATAAATGATGCCTCAAACTTATGCCTAGTATTCATTGAGCACTTACTATGTGCCAGATGCCGTTTTACACTTTTTACATGTGTTATGTAATTTTCATAGCAACCATGTGGAGTAGGTGCCATGATAGTTTCTCTTTACAGATAAGGAAACTGAGCTGCAAAAAGATCATTTATTTATTTTTTTGTCCAGTCATGCAGTTAATGAATAGTGAGAATAGCATACAAATCCAAAAAATCTGGGCTCTTTAACTGTATACCACAGATATTATTCAGAAAACTAATAGAGTTTTTAACCATGTTTACAGAAATATTGCATCTAGGTGAGAATTTAGTAAGAGTCTCAGCCAACATCCTCTTGAATGTTTCACAAATTATAAATTATTATATCCATACCTTAAAGGGCCTTGACAAACCACAGGGGATGCCGAGGAAAGTCATCAGGATGATGTCATTGAAAGGAATGTTTGGAAGAAACAAAAATGTCAAGGCTCAAGAAGAGATGTGGTAGGACAACCATCTTCAGGTATTTAACATGTGGAAGTTAGAACCCAAACTCTCATGTGTTCACTCCAGAGGGTAGGCCTAAGCATGTGGATGGACATGAATGGAGGCTGTTTTCTTTTTTTCTTCTTCAATGTAAGTAGAATCTGTTTGAAGATGAAATCTGCCCATCAGTACTATAGGCCTCTGCCAAAAAGCGAGCACCTGCTCACAGGAAGTGTTCAAGCTGAAAACGCTTATACAGCCTTCCATGTGGAAAGCCAAGGTGTTAGGGGATCTCTACATTGTTGAGAAAATTCACTGGATGACTTCTAATGTCCTTTCCAACTTCAAGATTCTACTGCCCCATTTATTAGTATTATGCTTCATGCATCATTCTCAAACATAGACATTTTTGGGCCAGCCCCATAGCTTACTAGGGTTAAGTGCTGCGATTGGGAGCTGAATCCCACATGGATGACAGAGGTTCAAATACCAGCCCTGGTGGCCTGAAAAACATACTGGGGCATGTGTGCATGCATGCCCCAAACCCTGACAGGAAGGAGAAAGGAGGAGGAGGGATTATAATATGAGCCCACCCCATTGGGTGTTCTTTCTCTCTCTGTGTCATCTTTTTCTCTTTCTGGCGAGTGCATGTGCCCTTAGCAATTAAAAACAACAAAAACATAGACCCTTTTTCTTTGGGCTAACTCCAGAAGGTTATTGATGAACCGTGTTAAGGCTTGTGTATTTCATTGAAGCAGCCATAGTTGATTGCAGAAGGAGTGAACACCTAGACCAAACTGTCTTCACTGGGTTCTCTTTCTTGGAATTTGAAACTGGTAGTCTTCCTGCAGCTGAGAGGTACTGGGGCTGTGGAATAGGGAGAGCCATTTAAGTGCTGTCGGGGAAAACTGAAAATGCCCATTGACAAATAGGAAAACAAAGCAAATGCATAACAGGATGCAAAAATGAGAAATCATTTGATCCACGGGAGAGAAAGAGAGAAGGCGAGAGATCATGAAGTTGGCTGCTTCCGATCCTATTGGCTTCCAAATTCTGAATTCCATTTCCTTAAGTCTGGCTGGACTCACTGCATCTGGTTCAAGGAGACACCCTTGGATGCTCCTAGTTATTCCAATGATTTTGCTTAAACCAGTCTAAATAGGTTTGTCTATACTTTTCATTCAAAGTTCCTTAACTTTGGACAATTCTTTTTATATAGAGCGACTTTTTTCCTTCTTTTTCTTTTTTTAATTTTCACTGTCTTTAGTTGGTCACTTAATAGTGGCAAGTCATTACAGGTACACATTTTCCCCCAAGATATAATGGTTATAATTAAGTGATTCAGAAGTACTTTAGTGCAGAAGGGCCAGGGCTATCCAAATGTCAGACTAAATTATAAAGTGAGCAGAACCAAAATGCCACAGGATGTAACCATCCATAATTTATGAGTAGCAGGATCAGATCAGTCCATAAAATGAGCTGGAATAATTTTTTTCATGGTTTCATATGTTTTTATTAAAAGATATATCTCAGCAGCAGTGAATCACTGAAGACGAACGACATTGCAAGAGAGCGAAGCATTCTTCCCATATCCCTGGGACCCCCTGCTTTTGATCGTGTACTGGTGGGAAATGTCATTAGTTGAGGCACTGCTTTATCTGCCTCTGGGAATCTGAGCCATGAATATTTTAGGTGGGACACTGGTTCTCAGGAGGATCCCATGCTGCTGTTTTTGCCCTGGAAGAAATCTCATGTGTCTTCCAGAGAGACACCGCTGAGATGTGTATGGTAAGAGAAATTCTCATAGGTCTCTGGAACAGACCCCTGCCTGCCAAGAATAAATTCAAACACAAGATTATTTGGAATGGGTCTACGTGACAGAAACATTTGCAATCTTGTCACTGAAAATGTTTGTTTTACTGGGTCTACATGGCAAATGGGACACAGATCAGTGAGCAGAGAAATGGCTTGCTGAGTAGGCTGGACATTGCTGAGGAAATGTTTGCTGGGAGCGTGTACCATGCGTCTTACTTCTGTACCCCACGTAGGGGTTGCCAGGCTGGCCGACAGCATTTCCAGCCTCAGCATTTATGAGAAGTGAGCTGAAGTATTTGTCATCATTAAGGCTCTTGATTATTTCTCGGAGTGTTAAGCCTTCTAACCATATTGTCGCTATGGAGTTTAACCCGCTTCCCTTTTGAAGTTTGGAGTAGATGCAGGACAGCTATGCCTTAGTAAGTTCCAGAGGCTGCCAGTGAAGTATATGATGTAGAGAAAATCCATGCCCTGCTTATCCACTTTGTAAAATTAGGATAGTATTCTGGAAAGAAATCGCCCAATCTTTGGTAGGGGGATAGAGGAGGTGGCCTCCACTGCAGCTCATGGTGGATCCGTCCACACGTCCTCATTCATGAATGCCTGCAGAGCTAGGACCGTTGGTTCCTTTGTTTTCTTCTGTGCAGTTTCCCTGCACCAGACTTCTTTCTACACACTGGACATCAGCTCTGTACTCTGTGTCCTAGAGGGTTTTTCTAAGCCAGGAATCTTCTTATCTAGAATTCATGATTTTATTTCCCTCTTTCTCCGTTAATCTACTGTACTCATGATTTTTTTTTTTTTTTTACTTTTTTTTTTGAGAGGTTTTTGCTATGGGGCATGTGTGCTTGCCAGAAAGAGAGAGAGAGACATAGAGACAGAAAGTGAAAAATCACTCCCCCGGGGGGATGGCCACACCACAATCCCTTCTCCATTCTCCTCTCAGGATCTTGGGCACGCACACACATGTGCCCAGCGTGAGTTTACGCCACCGGATCTGGGACTCAAACCGCTGTCAACTATGTGGGAGTCCAGCGACAGCTATTATGCCAACTGCTGGTCCCCTGTACTCATGATTTTAATCTTCTCTTATTTTTATCCTTTAGCCAAGCTGGACCATGATAATCATATACCAGTTCAAATCTCTAAAAATGTCATAGTTGTGATAATAGGATACGAATTGAAAACTCCAGTGGGTACACAGGCCTAGAAGATACTATCATTTTAAAATCAAGAAGTGACACGGGAAAATAATACCTAAGAGATACAGTTGCAGCCTACTAAATAAATCTCTGAGATTAGACCTATATATTTTCATAAGATGTTATGAATGAACTGAGGAAAAATGAGTTAGAATGTACTAAAATAAGTTTCCCCTCTACAAAATTACGTAAAGCCACATATTTACTTTTCAACACATTGTTTTGGGTCTAGATAAACATGGGCTATTCTTCATCCTGTGATGAGTGAAATTTATCTTTCCTTTGTGGTTGCTGTGGAAGGGAGAGGGAAGCTAGCTTGTGGAAGTTTGTGCTTGAAGGTTCTGTTTGGTTAGTAGCAGTGAGCAGTCTTTTGCCTTTAGATTCCTCAGAACTGTAATGCCTAGGCTTTGTTCCTCTGTGAATTTTTAAAAAAAGTTTTGCTATGTTCTCACCAGAGAGAGACAGAAGGAGAGAGGGAGGGAGGGAGGAGAAGAAGGAGAGAGAGAGAGAGAAAGAGAAAGTGAGAAATCACTCCCCCTGAGGGATGGCCACACAGCAATCCCCTCTCCTCCATTCTCCTCTTGGGATTTGGGGTGCACATGCACATGTGCCTGGGTTGTTTTTCAAGCTGTCAAGTCTGAGACTCAAACTGTGAAGTCAACCATGTAAAATTCAGCCACTTGAATCACCAGGCTACTGGTTGACTCAGTTTATCTTAATTTTAATAAGTGGCACTGTTTTTTTTGTTGTTGTTGTTGTTGTCTTTTTTCAATTTCCCTGTTTTCAAGTTTTTATATGCATCTAGTGAGAATGATAAAATTTCTATAGTTATAGAGGCTTAGCATTTCATAAATTTATTTGAACTAAATGTACCTAGATGTTCCAGGAATCCAGTCCCACTGTAGGTTGTGTCCTCTATGTGCTTAATGAGTACAGTTCATTTTTCAGTGTAGATGGTCTCTGTTGCACATGTCATCTTGGTCACACTGATACCCTTGTGACAAAGAGGCCATGGCACCAAGGTTTGCCTATCTCTCTAACAGCAACCATTGCTTACCTGTACTGGGCACTCACCTTGTGCCAGGCACTGTGTTAGACACTTTACTTGCCAGCTTATCACTGTCACAGATAGGAGAGCCAAAACTCAATAGGTGTATTAAGGTGGTTCGAGCCCAGATCACCAGTGTGGAACCAGAGATGCCAGGGCCAATCCTGATAGTCACTTTCTCAACTTCCTCTTTTTTGGCTGCCATTTTCTTATAACCATTTTATTAAGATATGGTTGACATATAGAATACTTTGCATATTTAATGTATACAGTCTGATGAGTTTGGAGAGAAACAGATATCTGTGAAACTGTCACCACTGTCTATGCCATAAACATATCTGTCACTTCCAGATTTTCTCCTATACTCCTTATATATTTTATTATTATTTATTATTATTGGGTCGTCAGAAGAATCATGATACATTTTTGTGTCGAAAAATATAGAAAAACATGTCATGGCTTTTCCAATGACCCAATATTAAGAACACTTGAAATAAACTCTACCAGGGCCAGCAGGTGGCTTAGTGATTAAGACACTGTACTCTCACATGGCTGGCCATGGTTCAAATCCAAGACATGGCAGCTTGAAAATCATGCTAGATGTGTGTGCATATGTACCCAAAATTCCAGGAGTAGAATGGAAGAGAAAGGATTGTGGTGTGGCCATCCCCCCTGGGGAATGATTTCTCACTTTCCCTCTCATTGTTTCTCTTTCTCTCTGGTGAGTGCACATACCCTATGGCAAAAACCTTAAAAAATAAATAAGATCTACCTACTAAGAGAAATTTTAAGTAGACAATCAAGTATGGTTAACCGAAGGCATTATGCTATATAGTAAATCTCTAGGACTTATTCATCTTATATATCTAAAACATTGTACCCCTTGAATAACCTGATTTCTACTTCCTCCCAGTCCTTAGGACCCACCATTGTAATCTCTGTTTCTATGACCTTTTAGATTCATGTTGTAAGTGGTATCATGCAGTATTTTGTCACAAATTGCTGGATTTTCTTTTTTCTTAAAGTTGACTAATACTACACACACACAGACATGCCCCACATTGCCTTTATCCAGTCATCCTCTGATGAACATTTATATTGAGTCCATATCATGGCTCTTGTGAATAATGTTGCAGTGTGCCAGCGAGTGCAGATATCTCTTTTGAGATCCTAATTTCAATTCCTTTGGCTATATATCCAAGAAGTAGGATTGCTGGGTTATTGGTGGTTCCATTTCTAATTTCTTGAAGAGCCTCCATACTGGATGTGCCGGTATACATCTCACCAATAGTGTACATGGATTCATCTTCTCCACCATCTATCTTTTTTAAAAAAATTATAATTATCCTAATGTACTTGTCACTTAAGACCAGAAGTCTTAGACCACATCACATGAAATGGGCACACCGTAAACTGTCAAAATAAATAATTCAAAATTTGCTGAAGGAATTTTGACAGACTCTGGACCTTAGCTAAGTTAAAGTTTCTGTGCTTCAAGAACTAAAAGCACAGTAGAATTGTTTTATCCTTAGTAGACTTCATGATAAGCCTGTCGTGTATTATTGACCTATGAGAGGACAATTGCAACCCAGAGGGTAACTTTGGTTTCTAGGATATTCTATAAATAGTATATTTGATTAATGGCTATGTCCATGGAGAATGGAAGTCCACATTGTGCCTAAAGACAGGGTATACAGTTCTCATATTCACATTCTAGATGTCTCCCAAACTGGTCCACTTACCTGGATCACTTACTGATTTTGACTTTTTTACTTAACCTTTACTATCTCAGGGATTTAATTTATTCAAGGTCTGTGACCTCAGCTCATAGGACATTTTTGCCCAAAGCAGGACAGAAGTATTCATTTCTCTCAGAAATGAATCTCCGCGACCTTTGTACTACAGCTTAGGGTATGAACAAGTGTTTGAGATAACACTCCATCATAATATGGCAAGGAAGGTTATCTTGGTCTCCACTATCCTACCACTATTATTACAGCATTCAGTATAGAGGATGGAAAAACTTTGGGGGGTGACCAAATGTCTCTATGTGATGCTTAAGCAATGTTGACTCAGATAGGTCAGCTTAATAACTTATCAGTATGGGCCAAGAAAAATGGAAATTGGATTAATTCATCTGTAATTTAAAAAAATTGCTCTGGGAGCTTCAGGGGGTTTTTTCCTTAAAGAAAAGAAACTCAGGGACAGCAGATGGCATAGTGGTTTTATCAGTGGACTCCCTCATGGCCCACCATGATTCGAGTCCAGGACCCAACGACTTGAAAATCACACTGGATGTGTGTGCATGCCTGCCCAAGATCCTGGGAGGAGAATGGAGGAGAAGGGACTGTGACATGACCATCCCCTGTCAAAAGTATTTTCTCACTTTCCCTCTCACTGTCTTTCTCTCCAGTAAGTGCACCACATGCCCTAAGACAAAACCTGTTTTAATAAAAAAAGAAAAGAGGGACCAGCAGATGGCATAATGCCTACATTGCTGGACTCCCACGTAGTCAACTGCGGTTTGAGTCCCAGACCGAGTGGCTTAAACTCACGCAGGGCCCATGTGCATGTGTGCTCAAGATCCCAAGAGGAGAATGGAGAAGGGATTGCCATACCCCCAGCGGGGTTATTTCTCACTTTCTGTCTCTCTGTCTCTCTCTGTCTTTCTGGTGAGCACATGTGTCCTATAGCAAATGCCTCTCCGAAAAAAAAAAAAAAAAAAAAAAAAAAGAAAAAGAAAAGAAAAGAAACTCTGTTCCCAATATCAGAGAAGAAATGATCTATCTGAGACATAGTAGCCTTCTGTTTTAGAAGGCAATGAAGGCAATTTACTTACCCAAATTGTTTCTATTATATTATCCAAGAATAAGTTTTTAAATTTTTTCGTAGAAGATTTCAATGTGATAGAGTAAAACAAAGGAAAGAAAAATGTCCATAGAGTCCTCCCACTCCTGTATACAAGCACCTTTGCAATGTGAATTTGCTGTTCCTTCTGTCAAGAGTTAGATTCATTGTTTTACTATTCACTTGAATCCAAATGGCTTTGTGGCTGCTTTGACCAATAGAATGGTGCAGAAGTGATGATGTTGTAGGAGTTCCAAGTAGAGGCTTCAGGAGGTCTTGCTGCTAACCTTCTTTTGCTCTTGCTGTCTTGACACATGACAGCTTGGAGAAGCCTTGGCTAGCTTCCTTGAGGATGGGAGACCATGTGGAGTAGAGACATCCCAGTTTAGGCTTCATAAACCAGCTAGCCTGTCCACAGCTTATTTATGTGAATGAGACTGCCTGGGACTTCTGATGCCAGTTAGTCAACTGACTGCTTGAAGAATTACTCAATTAACTCATAGATTTCTAAGTAATAATATAATTACTGTTATTTTAAGCCTTTAATTTTTATATGCTTTTATGCACAAATAGATAATGATTATATATCGTATAAGCCTAATAAACATACACACACAATTAAAAATTGTAACCATATCTCTGTGCACTTAGATTGCAAGTAATTTTAATTTTCATTTTTGTGCTTTTATACTCTTTCTAACAAACATGCATTACTTTAATGATAAGCTTAATGATGTTATCAAACATACCACTGATTTTAATAAAATGATGATGGCAAGTAACTCATTACTGATTGGACAACTCAATCAATTCCTGTAGGGATCCCTAAAACAGTATGCTCCAGTTATCTGCTGCTAATTAATCACCCTAAAACTTGGTGGCAGAATACAACTTTCTAATTATGCTCATGGTTTTGCAGATCTGGAATTTGTACTAGGTGTAGTGAGCATTTCTTTTTTATTTTTTTAGAGTTTCGTTTCGTTTCTTTTCTTTTCTTTTCTTTTCTTTTCTTTCTTTTCTTTCCTATAGGGTGTGTGTGCTCACTAGAGAGACAGAAAGCAAGAAATCACCCATGAGGGGTATGATTATGCTGCACTCCCTTCTCTAACATTTTCCTTTCAGGATTTTGGGCATGCATGCACATGTGCCCTGTGTGACTTTTAAATCTCCAGGTCCGGGACTTGAACTGCAGTTGACTTTGTGAGAGTCCAGCAATGTAACCATTACACCACCTGCTGGCCCCCAGCATAGTGAGTGTTCTTTATGACTGGGGTCTCAGCTGAGGTACTCAATATGCAGGAGATGTCTGAGAGCTCAGCCAGATCCATGTTCTCAGGGCCTTTATTCCAGCGAGGCTGGTTCTTCACTTTTACACATTGTACCTGCTGGGTCTTGAAAGTTCAAGATGGCTTCTCCAGTCACATCTCTGGTGCAGGGGCTGTGATGAGTGAAACACCTAACTTTCACCTCATGTTTTTTTCATATATCAAGCTTGAGCACTAGTATTCTCAGAATAGTAAGATTTCTTACTTGATGGCTAGCTTCACCCAGAACAAATACTCTAAAGAGTATAAGCTGTAAGGTTTTTTATGACCTAGGCTTGGAAGACCTAGAATCCCACTTCTGTTGCATTTAATTAGTCAAGAAAGCCACTAAGTCCATCTTAGATTCAAGGAGAGGATTACTACTAAATGGAGCAAAACAAAAGACAAAAAGACAGTGTCTAGTTTATCACAGTCCACTCTTTGACCACTAATTATGTACATATATCCATGTGCAAAATGCACTCATTCTTTTATAAGAACTTTTTCTCTCAAATTACTTTTATTACAGCATTGGCTGTGAAGGATTCAGATGTGGTTAAATCTTCTTGGATGTGAATCTTTGAATACAGGTTCTTGAGTACGAAGTCTGAACACCTGTGAACTACAGAAATAAGCTATTTATACCTACACACACCCAACCTACAATGGAAAGAAAGGTGTACTATAGCCACGGTAGACACTTTAATCCCCAAAAAGGGGGATGGAGGGCACATCACAACCAGTTGTCCATAGTGATTTTGAAATCTATCCAGGCACATGACAGCAATTTTTTCTTCCCTGAGGATAGAAACATTTATTGATTAGGGATCAGTGTTACTTCCTAGAAGTCAGACCTGATCTGGAAATTCTTGTCATTGTATCAGTAGAATGGAAAGAATCAGGCCTCCCTGGGTTTTATTCCTGACTCCATATTCACTAACTGTGTTTTTATGTGCAAGTATTTTTATTTCTGGACCTTGGGTTCATCATCTCTAAGAAGCATATAGTCATATCTTCTTATAATTTTATTGTACAGATTAAATGAACTACTAAATGTACTTAACATGGTACCTGACATTCTACATGACTATTATTTTTCGTCTCTCTGTAATATTATGTTGGTTTAGACAGTGGCAAGATTTTCACATACCCTTGAGAAGATCACAGCAGCACCCCTACCCACCAACAGAAGCTGTTATGGGAAAATTGCCTATAGAATTACTAAGCTGTGAATTGGACACAATTCATAGAATTGTTGAACAATAGACTTTTATTCCAGGAAGGACATTTTGAGAGAATCTAGTGAGCTCAGTTACCAAAAAAAGAATGCTGACGTCTTTAAGAAGTATTGGGTTGTTGGAAGTCATGATGTATTTTTTTTCTATGTTCTTCAAAGGTCATTTATTTATATAAAGATCAAAGATCAATCAATGATATATGGCCCATTTTGTTCAATAACTTTTTGCCATCTTTCAATGAGCTTCATAATTCCTCGTTTCTAGAAGGACCTGTCTTTATTGGTGAAAAACTGAACAAGGTGCTGATTTATAGCCTCATATGAGTTGAATGTTAGACCACACAAGGAGTTTTGAATGAAGTGAAACAAGTGGAAGTCTGATGGTGCAAGGTGTTAGGTGAATATGGTGGATGTGGCAACACATCTCATCAAAGGTCCAATAATTTTTGAACAGTGATCAAACTTGTGTGGTCTTGCATTGTTGTGATGGAACACAACTCCTTTATGATCAATGAGCTGGGGATGTTTCTGAATGATGGATCTGTTCAAACTGTCCAATTGCTGACAGTACACATTTGAGTTGATTGTTTGGTTCCTTGGTAGAATCTCAAAAACCATGATATCTTTAAAATCCCACCACACTGAACACATAACCTTTGTCTGATGAATGCTTTCGATGTCTTTTGAGGCAAATTATCATGTCAGGACCAAGACCATTTGCACACCACATTGTTGCAATCAATTCACTTCTCATCACCAGTTACCAGTTGCTTCAAAAAAGGATTGTTTTCCTCGCATTTAAGGAGCATCACAGATGTTTATATGCACCATCAAGTGAACTTCTTTGATTCAATGAGGAACCCAAATATCGAGCTTCCTTTCAAATCCCAGCTTCTTCAGGTGGCCATGAATGCTTGAATGGATGTTCAGTGTTTCTGCAATCTCTCCTGTCATGTAATGGGGGTTTGACTCGATCAACGTCTTTATTTTGTCATCATCAACCTTGGTGGGCCTCCCTGACTAAGAAGTGTCATTGAGAGCAAAATCAGCAGCATGAAATTTCGTGAGCCATTGTTGGCATGAAGTTCTTGTAGAGCATTGTCACCATAAACTTTATGCAACTTTTCACAAGCTTGACATGCAGTCTTCCCTTTACAGAAGTAAAACAGTAAAATACGGTGAAACTACACTGTTGAATCTTCCATCTTCAACTTGTTGTTGAATCTCTAAAACTCAACCAAATCACTCAGTTTTTTTTTTTAGAATGAAGCTAGAACTGTCAGCTGCCAAATGATATAGCAATAACATAGATGCAAATGACTAGTACTTCCAAAAATGAACTAGTGTCATTTGTTGCAAAAATGTGTCAAGACTTTTCCGATAACCAAATTTTATATTTGAGGTCACTTATGAGATGCTGATCTTCAGTCTCTAGTAGAATTATTTGTTTCATAGCCTATAATGTACATATAACTTTATTCTTTCATCAACTGTAGTTAAGCCATTACGAACATAATTCCAAGTGCAGAGAATGGCATCAAAATCTGACCTGTCCTAGCTAAAGTGTTTGGCCCTGCTGTCTGGCTAAGAGTTAAGCAGTTTTTTTAGAAGGGTTAGTATTTTCAAGTGGTTGGCTACCAGACCATGGTAAGAAGATGTAGTGTTTAATGTCAATAGCTGAGTTGGGGAAAGGAAGCATGCCAGATTATTGTAGTTCTCTTTTCTGGTAACATAACATAATTTAAAATAGCACTAAGATATGATCCCAAGCACAACATTTAGACCCTGGCACCTGGTGATTTAAGGGAATTCCACTGCTCACATAAATACATGCTCATGTACAACGAGGGAAATCAAAATACTGAAAAACTGTAATGCAAGCTTAATGCTGACTAGCATTACTATAAACATACTATTTTTTTTTTCCCTTCTGGAATGGTGAGACACATTCCATAGTCAACACAGGCAGCAGGCACTGTTAGTGCTTCACCCGTAAACCCTCCATCCCTTTCCAGTATTTTCATGCCCACTGGCTCCCACTGTACTTTCAACCCCAACAGCTATTGATAGCTCCTGGATCTCTTTTTGGAGGGCTGCCCACCTACTTTGCTGACATGCACTAAGAGCTAAAGTGCCTGGGAATTTACATCCCTTCGGGTGCAGCCCCTCACCGATGGCTGACTGGTTCACGAGTATTAATATTCTAAAGACAACTCTGAGGAATGACCTTCATTACCTTTTGACCTTCCCTTCAGGATTAAACCAAAGGTACCTTCCATGGAAGTTTGCTTGGTACGCTCCCTTTTTGCCTGTCCTCCTTTTCTTTAGGTTCCCATTCCCTACTGACCTGACCACTTTTCCAGGAAATATATTCTAATACATCATTTTACGTGAAACCTCATCTCATCATCTGCTTCTGGGAAACCTATCCTACTGACAGCAAGTGAAATGTCAGTTACCTTAGAAAATCCCTTTTATCTCCCTTAAGTACAAACCACATGACTTATGTATATAATCCTTTTAAAAAGATGTTTTTGCATGCTGCATTTTGAAAACCACTAAAAGACATCAAGCAAGGAGTAAAATAAGATTCTATATGAAAATGTTGTTTGATTGAGTCAATATACAGGGTATTCTGGATGGGAAAACTCATTTTATATGCTGCAATGATGTATACTGAATGAATGCAAAATAAATATATTTAAAATAAAAATAATAAAGATAGTCTGCAAATCTCGAACAGTAAATGGAGATGAATGGAGAATTCTGAAGGGTTCTGTTTGACTACATAGTTTATTTCATTATGTCTTAATATCAAGCCTTTATAATTTGAAAGAATGAATAGTTTTGCTTTTTGTTATTATTTGGAAGATAAAATACGCACATATACCTGGTGTGTGTTTCAAGCCACCAGGTCTGGGACTTGAACTGTGTAGTTGGCCATGTGAAATCCACCTTAACCACCACCTGCCAGCCCCTACTTAATTATTAATTATACTCATTATACTGTGGTTGCTGCTGCTCCTGTTGCCACCCATCAGTGAGTGCCTGTTCATTATTTAGGGTAGCTAAGCTTTCTATAACATATATATTATATTCATATATAAAATATTTAAACAATAAGCATATATATTCTCCCCCTCTTTCATTTAATTCTTATAAGAAACTAATGAAACTAGCTCCAGATATAGTGTAGATATGTATCTATATACCTACATTTTGTTTGCTCTGAGATCATACAGAGAGTTGGCACCAGACTCAGAATGGAACCAAACGGGACACAGATAGTGTGACTTTAGTACTGTGCTTCTCATTGCATACCGTGTGGCCTGTCAGTCACTGCCTTCCCTACCTGTCTCTTCTTCCTCAGAATAGGATGGCATCATATACACCACTTCGCCAACCACAGTCCCTTGCATAGAGCCAGTTCAGTAATTCCTTATGACGTTTTGTGAATTGTGTGTTCCTGACTCCCCACCCACTTTGTAACTGGCCAGTAAAACTTCACAGGAATCCTAGAAATGATCAAATCTAGTAACCTCACAGTATCCAGCAGCTTCCTTGCATGTTTGACACCGGGTGGCCCCACTCCAGGCACTTGTCTTATTTTCAGCACTCGATCCTTGTACTCAACCTCCCTGATGTCTCCTGGGCTTCTTGTGCTCCCAGAAACTTCACAGAAAAGACCTTACTGGACATTGAGGACCCCCACACCTAGTTTCTTTTTTTTAAAAAAAGTTTATTTATTTCTCCCGTGAGAGAGGGAGACACAGATACACACACACACACACACCCAACAAGGTCTTCATGCTGAGCTCCATCCCCAACTTTAGTCAGCAGAGGTCATGGATATGCACATGTGCTCCCATCATGCACAGGGAGGTCCTGGAATGTGAATCTAGAACATTTCCGTGGCTCTAGTTGCATGGGTCGAGTTATATTATGACGGTACCATTGCTGGCTACCAAATGTTTCATTTCTGATGCTAGTGATGATGCCAGTGTCCTGGTTAGAGAGAGATCTGGACACATTTAATTATGTGCTTACACATTCTCTTTCCCCTACTATCTGAAGGGTTCCCTTTCTCTGCATTGAGTTAGTTGTAGCTTGAGAACACTTATGTTATTTGACATATATTAATTATATAAGCAGGTTGGGTTTCTGCTGTAAAAGAAAAGTCAAGACAGCAAAACACTAATTGCTAAAATTTCTTTTTTCTATCCATTCACAATCACTTATATAAACTTGAATATTAAGTCCTAATTATTTGGCAACAACAAAATGCATTTGTAAAGATTCCCCTTCAATATGGCCAGTGATTTTCTGATGTTCTTCGGCTGATAATAACTCCGGACTGTGGACATCTGATCAGAATTAATTGCAGCAGACTAGAGTCTTGCAAATGTTAAAATGTCTGTAGTTTTACAGACCAGTGGGTTCTATGGTTCAGTAGTTCTGCATTATTATTAGTGAGCGCCTTGAATCTTGAGGGAGGAAGCCCAGCAACACATTGTAACCTTTATAAATTAATAAAAATTAGTGACTGTGCTTGTTGATTTTGAGTATGGATATAGCACAAGGATATAGAATTAAAGTAACATCTTTTTATATTTCCCAAACAATTAAACATTTAAAACTTGTTTTGCCTGAGAGGTTAAACTAAAGTAGTCAAACAAATATAAAATATTCATTATATGCAGGGGAAGTACCAGAACATTTTGGGAGTAGATTGAGAGACAAAGAAGAAAGAAGCCCTATTAAGAAGGTCAGGGGGCGAAGTGGTGGCACAGTGATAACACAAATGGGCCCACATGGGAAAGTGCTGGGTTTGTGTCCCAGGATCTCCCTGACCATGCTGGGTGTGTGCTCACAACCACAATCTCAGCAGACTGAGCCTGGGGATGGATTATGAGGTAAAGACACTGCTGGGAGTACCTGTATATCTACCTATCTCTGTTTCATAGAAGAAATTAATAAATAAATAAACTTTCAAAAACTCAGAACATCATTCAAGAGGTTACTGGATAGAATATGGTGTCAGGAAGACTTTAGTTTCCAAATTGAGGTGAAAGTCTGTAGTATAACAATCATAACTAAACTTACGGAGAACCAAGAGTTTGGGATTTCTGCATATCAGTGGTTCTTTCTATATGTCATATGTTCAGAAGACAAGTGGATCAGCTTTATTATGGAAGGCACATATAAAAATGGATATATAAACTTTCTTGTGGGTGGATTGTTAAAGTTGAAAATGATCAGGCCACCAAAACCTGGGAGAGGGCAGAGGGTGGTGCCTAAGGGAGGGATGAGAGGTAAGGGTGAGGAAGAAACCCGAGAGACTTGGCATGAATTAACAGACCTTGGCAAGAAACAAGAATTAGTTTCCCAAAAATATTAGTAAGATTGAATTCATAGAAATGATCTATTATCAGGGCAGCTCCATGGCCTGATGGTTAAGGAAGCTGGATCCTACATGAACGATCATGAGGTCTGAGTCCTGGATTCAGCAGCTTGAAAACATGCTGGGCAGATATGCAGAAATGCCCAACATTCTGAAAGGGGAGAGAAGTGAAGGGATTATGGTGTGACTGTGTTTCATAGGGGGTGCTTCCTCCTCTCCCTCTTTCTTTTTATTTCTCCTTTGGCAAGCTCATGTGTTCTTTAGCATAAAAAAAGAGAAAGAATAAACAAAACTTAATCTATTATTATTAGCAATGTTGGGTACCCCCCAGCCCACAACTGTTGACTAACTATATGGATTCTGGAACATTGTGCTTAGGGTTGGAGACATTAAGACATTACTATTCATTTCTGCATTCATTTGGCATCATTTATGTGCTATTCTTAAGTTAGGTAGTATGTGCTAGGGTAAGACTGGCACCTCCTGTTCTTGGTGCCACCACTTACTCTGCTCCATGACAGACATCATCAATCAATCACAATATTCTTCCTATTGCTTCTACTCATGGCCTCAGTGTCTTTTTTCAGCATGGATAAGATATTCACTATTGGTAGAGACCAAATGGAGGCTATTGCATTAAAATCAGGTGGCAGGGTATGAGAGCTAAAGTTAAGGTGAAAGAATGGGGCTGGATGGAAGAAGGCCTGCAGAGAAAGGTAAGCTCAGTTTAAGTACTTTGAGCTTTAGGTTGCTGTGGATCATCCTATAGCAAATTGGATATTTGAATTTGTGATTCAATGCATAATAAAAGCTAATGAGATGGTACTACAGAGTGATTGTTAGAACATAGACCCTAGAGTTCCTTTATCTGAATTTGAATCCTGGCTCTCCAGGTACCAGCTCTGAGATCTTGGTCAAGTTTCTTAATGTATCTTAACTTCCTGTTTTCTCATCTCTAGCATGGCAATAACAGGATCATCTTGCAGATTAAATGAATGCCTGGCACACATGTAGTAAGCACTATATGAATGCTAGCTTTTGTTACCATTGACTTGCATCTACATAATACTAAATAAATATTTGTAAAATAAATGAATCATGAGATCACTCAGAGTACACAGGACAGGAGGAATACAAATAGATCCTGAGTTTTTCATCCCTTAATGGGTTAGTAATCTAGATTGAGGAGAATTCAGATGTTTTGAAATATACTTTAGTAAGCAAATAAAGACTCATATCTAGATGGTGAGTGTTTTTATTTTTAATTGCTAGAGGTTGTATGCAACAGAGAGAGAGAGAGAAAGAGAGAACCCCCCCCAGTGGGGTGTGGTTATACTGTAATCCTTTTTCCTCCATTTCTCCATTCCTTCAGGATTTGGGGCACATATGCCTAGTATGTTTTTCAAGCTGTTAAGGCTGGGGTTTGAACTGTGGTTGTCATGTGGGGTCTGACTCCCTTAGTAAATGAACTATAGGACTGGCTCGAGAAGATAAATCCTTTTTTTTTTTTTTGGAGAGGTTTTTGCTATAGGGCGCGTGTGCTCGCCAAACAGACAGAGAGAGAAATAGAGACAGAAAGCGAGAAATCACCCCCCAGAGGGGATGGTCACACCGCAATCCCTTCTCCTCCATTCTCCTCTCGGGATCTTGGGCACACACACACACACGCCCGGCGTGAGTTTTAAGCCACCAGGTCCGGGACGCGAACCACGGTCGACTACGTGGGAGTCCAGCGACATAGCCATTACGCTAACTGCTGGTTCCCGAGAAGATAAATTCTTAACAGAAAACAGAAAAGCACTTCAGTAGGCAAAGAAATTTTTTGAGGACCAGATGGGGTAGTTAATCTTGAACCAATTAGGTCATCCTAGAAGGGACAGATTTGTCTCAAATGCTAGCCTTAACACCCACAGTTGGTTAAAAGGCAAGATGAGGAATCCAGGGGCAAGGTTTTGTTGATAAAACAGTTGGGCAGAATTGCAGCAAGCAGTATAGTGGCCAAAGAACTCATCCTGATGATACTGGAAATAACGTGAATTCACAAATTCGGCATGCTTCCACAACAAACATGTTCCTGAAAGGATGTGTGAGACTCACAGATCAGATTTTATGAGCTAGTAGTCTAGCTGGAGAAACTGTTTTTGAAAAGTCAGGTTGGGCCTGATGGTTACGGGGCTAGATCTCACATGGCCAACTCTGCAGTTTGTGTCCTAGACACAGTGACTTGAAAGACACACTGGACGTGTGTGCGTGCATGCCCAAAATTCTGAAAGGAGCAAGAGATAGAAGATAAAAGAGTATGGCGTGACCATGTCCCATGGGGGTTCAGGGGAGAGTGCTTTCTCTCTCTTCTGTCTCTCTCTGACTCTCGTAGGCAAGTGCATGTGGTAAATTAAAAAAAAAAGTTTTAGAAAATGCCTCCCAACCCCCTGGAGTTCTCAAGAACAAATCCCAAAAGCCATACTTGATTCCTGTCTTTACTCTGCCTTCCCCCTGATCAATTCATTAGCAATCCCTTTGACTCTAAGTTTCAAGAACATCTTCCATCTGTTATCCTTTCTTCATCTCCACTCTGACCATCCTCATGTGAGGCAGTACTGTCCCTTACCTGGGCAGCCTGCAGTACCCATCAGGCTCCCTGTACCCATAATCTAAATCAAGCCATGGCACTTTCCAGTTCAGAGTGAAATCCAAATTCTTTTTTTTTTTTTTTTTTTTTTTTTTTTTTGAGAGATTTTTTGCTATAGGGCATGTGCGCTTGCCAGACAGAGAGAGACAGAGAGAAAGAAAGCAGGAAATCACCCCCCAGGGGGAATGGCCACGCCACAATCCCTTCTCCTCCATTCTCCTTTCGGGATCCTGGGCACGCACGCACACGTGCCCGGCGTGAGTTTAAGCCACCGGATCCGGGACTCGAACCGTGGTCAACTATGTGGGAGTCCAGCGACATAGCCATTACGCTAACTGCTGGTCCCTCCAAATTCTTACCTGTGAGACTTTGTGTGATCTGGCCTCTGCCTACTTTTTCATTTTGCCACTTGTCCCATCTTGTACTCATTTAAGCCTCACTGGGCTCTTCCCTTTCTCATCTACTCCAACTTCTTTCCTGTCCCATGTGTCCCTGTGTGCCCAAGATCCCAGGAGGAGAATGGAGGAGAAGGGATTATGGCATGGCCATCCCCCCTGGAGGGTGATTTCTCACTTTCCCTCTCACTGTCTCTGTTTCTTCCTCTTTGGTGAGCATACACATCCTAAAGCAAAAACCTCTATTTTTAGAGAGAGAGAGAGAGAGAGAGGGGAGAGGGAGAGGGAGAGGGAGAGAGGGAGAGGGGGAGGGAGGGAGAGGGAGAGGTAACAGCTGAGGTAACTTCTTGGCAATGAGCTGAGCTTCCAAGTGCATAGGAGAATGACGGTTGTGCAGAGGGTTGACCCATGGCCTAGCCTATGGAAGACAGTGATGAGAGACACAGACAAAAGGGACAGGATGGACTGCTCAACCTTGGAATTTCAAATGGAACTCCGGAAAGGGGTGGTGGGGGAATGCATGTGTGCAGCTCCCACTTCACAGCGTGGACAGTGGAAATGGTTATGACCAGTGTGGCTGGACCGTAGGAGTCTCGAAGTGAAGGTTTATTAGGGTTTACTTTCCTGGGTGTTCTGAGCAGCCAGAAGATGCCAAGAGCAACCAGCTCATTTAAGCAGATAGGACAGGTTCAGATGTAACAAGTGGTGTACCTTCTGCTCTTGGAATTAGTCCTCAAACACTTGGTTATTTCTGTGTTTTGAACCTAATTTCCTTTTACTCATTGAGTTCAGTGTGTATCTATCTTTAGGTACTGTGTATCTAAAATTTTGGGTCTAATTATCTCGTCTTTCTTTTTTAAAAAAAATTAGAATTATTTATTTTATTTTATTATTATTATTGTTCAATTTGATCAGAGAGAGGTAGAGAAAGAGGGAGAGTGAGAAAGCAAGCTGCCAGGCCCAGGACTTGAACAATAGTCAGCCATGTGAGAGTCCAGTTCCTCAATCACCACACCACCCACCAGCCCCATCTTTCTGATTGCTACTTTTACCTCCTTGGGGAATGATTTATTAACCTCCTATTTCCCTTTAGATTCCCTGGAAACACATTTGAAGATGAAATTTTGAATGTTGACTGTTTACTGGGGAATGTTCTTGGGTGATATACCTGTAAGTAGGTGAGAAAGGCAGATTGCACATGAGGCCTCTTCCAACCCTATGGGACCCTGAAGCTAGGGTGGCCCTTCAGAGTAGTCCCAACTGAGTCCAAGGAGCTGGACCTTTATAATCCAGCATTAGCCAATCATAGACTATGAGTCTTTTTCCAGGAGTGGGCATAAACTTAAGCAAGGTAGTTCTCTAAGGCTGAGGGAATATCTCAATGATAGGTGCTACTGAAAGTCTTCTCTAGTTGACATTGTCAGTAGATGAAGGATGGGTGTGTTGGTCCTGGGCAACAGTTCTTTGTAGAGCACTACATTACCCATCACGCTCATCCTCCAAGGGTCCTGTCCTAGCTTATCCAGCTGGCCCTAGTTGCTTCAGAGTGCAGTAATACTGGGGTGAGATTGGAGATGAAGAGAGACAAACAAGGAAGGTAGGAAATGCTGAAGTTTTGTTTAATACCCTTCACAACATTGTGTGTGGACACCCATAAGGGGCAAGGCTATAAACATCACAGAGAACTGAGGCTAATGTAACATTGTGGAAATCACCTTAATGGTCCACACAAGAGAGGAAAGGAGAGTATGCATTCTGCATCACTCTCTGCAGCCACAGAGTGTCTTAGATATCTACAGGGTCATGTCCCATTGGGCAGCAATACTATGGAGTTACAAATAAACTGACCTACCTGTCACATGGATGCTAACAATGAGGAGAGAGAGCTGGTAATTATCAGAGAGTTAAGGGACTAATTATGACACAGCTACTTTCTCCTCTAGAACAGCTACCCTCGTAGAAGAAAGAGCAGTGAATTCTTCCATTATGAATATTTGTTTTTAAAAAAAGATTACAACTTGTTTAGACATCAGATTAAACGTAATACAGGAAAATGTAGAAGTCTGAGATGGCAACTCAGTGACACTATGTGGAGTACTAGGGTGTCTGATGTAAAAGTACTGTCTGGGCCCTATGAGCAGGACTGCAAGATTAATGTCCACAGATGTGTTTGGAACATGGTCTAGTAGGTGATTGTGTCTCTAGCAGGTTTTGTGACCCACTGAGGTGATTTTGGTGAAGTCCCAAAAATGTGCTTCGTTTATATAAGGACCTAAAGATCTTTTTGAGGCAATTATTTAAATGATTTGCCCAATTATCCTGGAGAATTATTGATTTCCTGACCAGCAGGAGGCATCTTTTGCTGGTTCCAAAGCCAAAAGCAAAAGTCACCGAAAACTCCTATTCTTTCACTGGGAAAAATTTTAAATGATGGCAATTCTCTTATTCCTTGGAAAAGAATGAAGGAATATAGGAAATGCCCTGGAAAGATACTTCAGATACATCCTCTTCATTAAAGTGTGCATTCTACTCTAAATATGCTCATTTTCAACCTTGTAAATTATAGTCAGAAAAAATAAACAGAACCTGGCTATTCCCAAGTTTATGAAATCATGTAGTCTTTCCTGATGAAAAATTCCCTGCTCAACAACCAATTTGCCGCTAATGATAATAAGGTCATCCAAGTGCACAGCTGTTGGGTTTCCATGGTACACACAGTGACTGATTAAAATCACCTAGCAAAACCATGGAAGTGGGCTATTACACTGGTTGGAGAATTGTGCATGGAATGAAGCCTTAGGCGTTGATGGGAGCTGGTTAGTCAGCCTGCCATTAATTAGCAAGGGAAGTCTCTCCTGTTTTAAATAATTTATATCTGCATCCAAAGTAGATAATATAAGGAGTATAATAATGAGGGAGCATTACTGCTCACCAGGAGGCCTTTTCCAAACACAGTTTGCCAGCCCAGGAAGTACCTGGGTTTCAGCACTGTGAACCTCCTGATAAAACTCAGCCTAAACAATTGACTCCTCTGATGAGATTATTTACTATGCAATGGAAACTAATCTTCTAAGACAGGTAGGACTAGAATATGGTGCTTTTATGACTATGGTGGGCAATTAGCATCAGATTTTTTGTTGTTGTTGTTTATTTTATACTTTTAGCATGTAAGAAGGCAAGGAAGGCAGATTGCACCAGAGGTCTCAGCCAACCCTGTGGGGGCCCTGGAGCTAGGATGGCCCTTCAGAGTTACCCCAACTGAGACCAAGGAGCTAGACCTTTGCATCCCAGGATGCAAGAATGTGTAAAGGAAATACACCCTATACTTATATCCTACGTCATTCCTTTTTTGTGGTGTGGTTTAAATAGCTGGCAAAGCCATTGAGACAAGTGCCATTTTATTGAATGAGAAAAATGTAGATTGATTTCATTCATATAAATAATAAATCCTCCGAACATATAAAATATTTCTTGAGCTGCATTAATGCACATTTGCATTTCTCTTTAATATGAAACAGCTGTTGTATTTTTCATTTTATGGCATTTTAAAGAGAAAGAAAGGCTTGAGAACCAACATGAATCACACATCCCCACTACGTTTCATTAAAGACAATATCGCATTAATTCCCATTGCTCCTGAGCCTGATGGAGAACAGAAACTTGCTTCATTTTTAAAACCCTGAAAGTTAACATAGAAACTTTAATGTAAGCATTTAAATTATCAACTTGAAATGAGAAAGTGAGTCGGCTCTGATATGCATCAGCTTAACTGCACCACTCTGGATTTAGGAGCTGGAAAGGTATAGAATTTACTTACATAAATCAAATCATCCTGGTGAAAGGTAGCCATGTAAATCCCCATTTCTCACCTGGCATTCTCATTTGGATGGAAGAATTGATTCTCTCAGCAATGGAATAGCTGTCCTCCTTATCCTTTTGCTAACATAGTTTCTTTATAATTATGCAAACTGAACTTCCGTCATCTTCCTTATCATGGCCTTGGGAAATAAAAATCTGGCTGGTTAAATATGGCTGATGTTTTTCATTATACTTTGATACCCTACCTTCTACATGTGTAACAATAACTGAACCTAGATTTTTTTTTTTTTGAGCTGTCTGAGATGAAAATAAAATGAATTTTTAGTTACCTGGACTTTTGACTTTATATTTTCAATAGGATTTTGAGTGCACACTCAAAGAAAACACTTTTATCCTCCTTTCTGCCTCCTCTCTCTCTGTTTCCTGAGTCTATACTTTGGCACTGTGGCCTAGTAGGAAAAAACAAAAACAAAAACAAAAAAAAACAGATGTAGGTCAGAATTTTGACTCTACTTCTAAGCTAGGGTGTGAACATCGACGAGCTAAATGAGTTCTCAGAGCTCCAAGTTCTTGGTTTGCTAAAGGAGAATACAAATTGTTGCCACCCAACATTGTTGTAAGGGTTAAAAATGATAACATCAGGAAAAACACCTGCCATAGGATCTAGATCCCAGTAAGAACTTACAGGTGGCCTTTTCCCCTCTTCTTCACATCCTAGTTCAAAGGGACAGTGACTTAGTTCAAAGGGACAGTGACTTGGCAAGAACACTCTGACCTACAAGAGTGTCTCCTATAGTTCAACAAGTGTCATGAGGAAATCTCCCAAGGAAAACCTCCCAACCTCCCATGAGTCATTGCCACTGTGGCTATGACAGTGGACAGTCAAGTGTGTGGAAATGTCAACCCAGGCTCAGCGTGACCCATCATGTCTTGAAGGTAAATCACAAGTGGCAGCTTGGAAGCAGGGGAGTCAAAGTTCTCCAGTTGTTTTTGAGTAGAGTCCTATCTCAGACTGAGTCCACTTCAGAGCCTTCAGGAGTAGAAATTGGAAAGCCCAATGACTGGAAACTAAGGCAGTAGAAAGCTGGAAGCATAGATACAGTCATGGCCCAAACCAAAATATTCAGCATCCGCAGCATCAAGAATATATTATGCTAGTGTTCAATGGCTTAAAATGTAATATTTTATTCTTATAAATAACTGTACAGTACAATGAGAGCTCCCATTCTATCCCTTGATTCTCACAACCCTTACACTCTGAGGATTGTTTGCCGAGTTTTACAAATAGGGAAAGAGAAGCTCACTGAGATGAAATCAGCACAGTCCTACCAGACTTTCCATCATGGGAGGTGGTGGGTGGAAATCGCACGTGTGTCCTCATAAACCAGGCACTGGTGCTCAAATTCCAGCCCAAGTATTTCCTTGCTGAGTGTTCTCAAACATATTACTTAACTTGACTGAACTTCGATTTCTTCAAGTGAAAAATGGTAATCACTTTATAGGGTTCCTTTGAAGATTCAACTAGATAATAGGCTAGTTGTTCAATCTCAAATCTAGGAACTTTTCTTTTCTTTCAAACTTCATTCTTCTTCCTTCTTCCCAATCTCAGAATCCTGCCCCTTCTGTAGGCTTTCTCATCACAACAGTGGTATCCCATCCACCCATTAGCTGTGTAGGTCAGTCACTGTTAGGTCATCGAGAAAGTCACGTGGTTTTCTATGCAAAAACGCACCATGACTTTCCTAATGGCCCAGTAGATGTCATCTTGAGTCTTTTCTTTCCCCCCTCCTCTCCTCACCCCCCTTTCCGATGCACACCTCTCAGGATCGCTCCTAAAATGCTTCACAAATCTGTCTACTGGTCTCCATTTATGCATTCAAATCCTATTGTCTCTGACTGGGCAGCTACAGCAGCCTCTGCTTTTATGCAAGGCCCCTACAATCTGTTCTCCACATTACAGCCAAGGCGACCTTTATACATGCCATGCCATCTATCTCACAACCCTGGTGCTCAAAAGCTTCCAAAAGCTGCTTGCTGCACCTGTACTAGAATTCAAAGAAACTCTCTTCATGGCTGTTGTTTGTTTGTCCCATCTAAGTCAGCAAGTGTCTCCTACTCTTGTCTTCTTGTTGGCCTACACCCTGCCACCCTAGGCATCTCAGGGCTTTTAAGAGTCCTGTGCTCTCTGGTTGAGATGCTCTTCCTCCCATCCTTCAGCTTTTAGAATCTAAAAGCAAAACTTCACGATACATGACCACAGAGAGACCTTTCCCAAACTCCTTGTGTAACCAGATCTCTTCCCTGGTTACTCTATCACGTCTTAATCCCCTTTCCTTCTAATGTTTGTAAATTTTGTATTATTTGTAAAATCACAAAGTTTTTGTTTTTGCTTTTACTATTTATTTTAAATTAAATAAAATTAAACAAAATAATCTCTGTTTTTTTCATAGAAACTGCTTTGTTCCTGCCTGGAACGCATCACTTCCTACCTTGATTGGTTGGGCCGAGTGATTGTTTTTAAATGACATGTAGAGTTCAAGGGGTCCCTGGGTATGATTCAAAGCCCCACAGAGCCAGAACTGGAGATCCTAAATGAGTGGGACCTCAGGACTTCCACCTGAACTAAAGAACTGCATTTTTGTCTGCTTTACCTGGTAGGCTTCTAGATGAGATCACTTTTGCTAAAAGTTTATTAACTGGGTCCAGCAGGTGGTGTGGTGGTTAAGGAGCTGAATTTCCACATGACCAACTGCATGGTTTGAGTCCCAGACCTAGTGGCTTGAAAATCATGCTGGGCACATGTGCATGCATGCCCAAAATCCCAAGAGGAGAATGGAGAAGAAGAGACTGTGGTGTGGCCATGGCCCCCGGGGGTTATTTCTTACTTTCCCTTTCTCTGCCTCTCCCTGTCTCCAGAGAGTGCACACACTCTATGGGAAAAATCTTAAAAAAAATTAAGTTTACAAACCTCTGTTCTCTTTACTCTTGTTAAATTTTCTGCTCAGACCCCTTGTGAATAGGATTTATCTCATACGTTTTTCCATCACTACACTACCAGATCCAGCAGTAGGCACTCAAATATTTTTAGCAGATTGAATAAGTTGTGTCCTAGGGACTGGGACCTGATGCAGCTCCACTCCATAACTCTAGGTACTATTGTTGTTGCTGTTATTATTATTATTATAGTTTTTGCTTTAAGGCATGTGTACTCACTGAAGAGAGACACACAGAGAGACAAAGAGAGGGAAAGTAAGAAATCACCCCCTGGGGGGGAATGGCCATGCCACAATCCTCTCACTTCTATTATCCTCTCTGGATTTGGAACATGCCCGCACGTGTGCCCAGTGTGTTTTCAAGGTGCTGGTCTGGAACCGTGCAGTCGGTCTTGTGGGATCTAACCACCTTAACCAGCACACCACCAGCTGGCTTGCCATAAGTACAATTATTGAGCCTCTTTTTCAATCAGATCCATATCCATTCAGGGTATGGAGGCTTTCCCCATACCACCGCTTATCACCCTCAGTGTTAGCCTACATGTAGTTTGTGGCATTTTCTGCTCCATGAATTTCTCTCTTTCCCTCTCTAACAATTATTTGTGTCTTGATTTACAATTTGGCTTACCTTTTCTGATCTGTTTACACCTCCTAACAACCTTCTATTCATCCATTTCTCCCTCGAGGGAGTTTAACCAGATTGGCCAATTAGCACTTCCTTTTTAACAAACAGATAAATATTTCACTCTACTCAAGTATGGAGGACACCTTGCAGTGATGAGATAAATCAGAACTTCCCTATAGATTTTCCTTACCTAGAGTGAGTGCATCACTTGAAGCAATTACATCAATAATAATAATGCACACACAAGCACATATTTCATGGTTATTTCTCCACTGGGAGCTTTGATTTCTCCTTGGAGTCAAGGACTGTGGAGTCTCATGTGATTTCTCAATTCCTTTGGAGGTAAGATGGGCTTTGTTCTTTAATAACTATAATATATGGTGAATGTTAATGCAAAGTGTATTTAGATAAAATATATGATGTATCTGTTTCCATACCTCCCCCATAAGATCACTAGAATTATATATTAGCATCATATTTTCTGAAAGACAGAATTTGATTTACTATCTTTCCACATTCCAGATGGTCTGACCTCTCTGCTAATTAGCTAGTCAAATAAATTGGGTGACAGTCCTGAGAAAGCAAAATGGATGTGCTAAAGTGTTAGTTTATTTAAAATAATGAATACCACATTGTACTCCAAAGCTCTTTTATTTATAGAGTTGCTCACTATATCTCTTAATGAATTAGTGGTTTTGCTGAAACACTAAATTGTCTTTGTTTAACTGAGGAACAATAATCTAACTGATTTTTGATGCACTAGTAATTTATAGCTGTGCAGGTGATAGTACCAGCATCAATCTGTGATGTCCTTTTATCAAGACTAATCCCAATGTAATATTTCAATTTTGTTTTCACTAAAGCATTCAATTTGCATTTAAAAGGCAGTCAATATAGGTTAATAAAATGATGTCAACTGATCACTAATGTGCTGTTCTGCTTGTATAACACTGCCCTTCTCCCCATGAATTGTCTTGGACTGACGTTCCACTACCCTGGGTGCCAGCCAAAAAGACATGAATACCTACCAGTGCCACACATCCAGAGATACTAAATGGATGGACTCAGATGGCAGTCTGCTATTTATTCTGTCTATTCCAATGTGGGGCTATGTGGGGGACATAAAATGAATTAAGACATGATATATACCCAGTGGGACAGTCATGAAAATAGCTAATAACAGTACAAGGGAGGGAAATAAGTATCCTCATGGAAGTCTAGACAAGATGTGGCAGGAATCCAGAGGGAAGAGAGTTTTGTTTTCCTTGGGGGTTGGGAAATGCTTTGCAGGTGGCGTGGCTTTGGAACATGATCTAGAGAATAAAGAACCATTGCCATGAAGAGCTCCTCTGTTTCTCCTGTTCTTCCCTCACTGTGGTAGGCATAATGGCCTCCAAACACATCCCTGTCCCACTTGGAACCTGTGAGAGTGTCACATTATATATGCCATTGCATATGAGAAGGGGAGAGGAGCATTTTTGGCAGCATATTAGGTTCTATTGCAAATGTAACAAAAGCCCAAAAACTCAGTGCTTTGAAATAATACCCATTTATTATCTTACTTTCCATGAATCTGAAGTCTAGTATAGCAAGACCAAGTTTTTATTTTTGTTTTTAAGTTTTACTTATTCATTCATTTATTCATTAATTCATTTTATGGGCAAGAGTGGTAGAAATAAGCCATCCTAGGTGGGATGGCCATGCCACAATCTCTTCTTTTCTGTTCTCATCTTGGGATTTTGGGCAAACTACACATGTGCATGTGCCCAGCATATCAAACACATTTTTACAGTTTATTTATTTATTCTATGGGCAAAAGAGACAGACACAGAGAGAGAAAGACAGAGTGACAGTACCCCCAACAGAGTCTTGATGCTGTTCCCACTGCCAGCTCTAGCCGGTCCCAGCCATAGGCAAAGGTGTACATGAAAATTGTTATGAAAACTGGGGACAAAGTGAAAGAAGAGTAGGAGAGGGGGAAAGTGTAGGAAAGGAATTTGGGGGGAAAATGGAGAAGTAAGAATTTGTGGGACACAGATATGGTTTCTTGCCTATTGGTGATATCATGTATAGTATTCTCAACTTGCCTGCTATGTAGTACATATCATGTTGGGTAAAATCTCTTTACAAACTAAATGACGTATAATGATTGAATGTATAAATAATAATAACTTTTAAAAAAAGAAATAGGCCTTATTTCTCTGGCAGAAATAGATTTCAGGACCCAGTTAAACCATTGCAAACTATTTTTATTCTTTCTTCTCAACTGCACTGAAATTCTGATCATTTTGCAAAGGATCGTGGAAAGGTCTTAGGTACCCACAGAGGGCCCACAGATGGACAAGTGTACAGGCCATGATACTCATGACAGCTGGTCTTCTATTTATGATGCTCATTCCATACGTATGCAGCTCCCAGAAACATTCCTCACAACTCTCACTCCTTCACCTCGAAGTCCCAGAACATTTTCCCCATAGCCCCAAGGACAGTGTGCCTTCCACGTCCCCTCAAGCCTCCAAGCGTTTGTTCTCCAGGAGCTGCTGATGAGACCGGGGGAAAGGAGAATTATATTACTGTGATCTTTTGCACTTGACAACCTTCCTTATGTGTGATGAAATATAAATAGTAGAAACCATGATTCACTATTAAATGTGGAAGAGAAATGACACTGAGATTCATAAATTAATGTTAAATCTATTTTCCGCAGTGATTGCAGGATTAGGGAGAACTCACTCACCTGTAGTTAGCAATGACAAATGATCTCTGAAGAATCATGCTATTCAGTTTTCAGTGACAATATTAAGAAAAATATTAAAAATACTTTATGGAATCATGAATGTACCATTTGGTAAAGTGGTTCTTTTCCCAGAGTCTTTTTTTTTTTTTAAATCACATGGCCCCATAATTACCTGAACTTCTTGACATACTAATTAACTCTGATTTAAAACAGCCATTATTTTTAGAGTTAAGCTTAGTGAACATTGTCTAATATTATTATGCGACCATTAATATGACTAGGGAAAAATGAGATAAGAAAAAGAAGAAGGCAGTAATTAAGATGAGTAATTTGGTAACAAAGTTGAACTAAAGCAGGTTGGTGACTCTTCAGCATGTGATAATGTACATTATTGGCATAATTTATCTTTCAAACTCAATGACTCTACTTATCCCCAGGCCCCTATACGTTAGATTTTTGTTTTTATTGCTCTTGGTAAATGGAGTTACAGATTTCAGAATGAGTATTGGGAAGTTATCACTCTGAGTCACTCTGCAGAATTCAGAATCTTTGAACTCAGGATGTTTTATAAAGCAGTTAACTAAGTCTTGATGCTTTACTAGTGAGTAACAAGAGGACGAACTTAGAATGCGTTCAGTGAGAAAATAGAAAATTTTGGCAACATACAATAAAACCCAAGGCAAAATGTCTTTTCTTTATCTGGAAAAGAGTGAGCTACAATCTACCAGCTGTGGCAGGACCACGCTGTTGCAGGTCAATTAAAATGATGAATTTTGCCAGAACTGAAATCAACATTTTTTTTGTCTACTCAAAGTATATTTCTTGTGATGAAGACACATCACCCAACATAAAAGAAAAAAATTATATCTAAGTGGTTCCATCATGTGGACTTAACTCAGTCATTCAATAAATATCTTCATTTATTCTCTGTTAAACATCATTGTTAGTCCTACAGATTCACCAAGGAATGAAAACTTCTTCTCGGTGTGCTAACATTAGCATTTTGCTCCTTGCCTGTGGTTACAAGCTAGTTTCTGCTGCTCCAGACCTCAGTGTCCACATTGAAGTCACGTAAGTCAGAAAAAGTGTGAAGAGTAGTGGCACCAGAAACATTTACTTATTATTATTTTTTAATGGAGACAGCACATGTTTCTTAGAAGCTCTCATCAGAAACTTGCATGTATTCTCATTGATCAGAACGATGTCATGTGGTAACCCCTAGCTGTAAGGAAGTCTGGAAAAGAGAATGTTTAGTTGATGCAAAGTTGGGGTTATTGTAGCAATAAAGAAGGGGCCTTTGACATTGGTTAGGCCCTTGACATTCACTCCAGGAGATTCCAATGAAGAAGGTCCAGAACAGGGAAGGTAGGGAAGCTGATGATGCTACATGTTCTAACACACATTAGAATTGAACAACAGCTGGTGTGGACAACAAGGAGAGTTCAAGAATGAACTGAGGAGGGTTTTATTTTTAACTTATAATTCATTTTTCTTTTCTTTCCTTCTTCATCTTTAAAAAAAAAAAATAATTAGAAGGTACACACACTTGCCAGAGAGAGACAGAAAGAGGAAGAAGGAAAAAGTACCCCCTAAATGGAGCGTAGTCATGCTGCAATCCCTTCCCTCTTTCTCTATCCAGTTGGGATTTGGGGCACACATGCACACACGCCAAGTGTGTTTTCCAAGCCACTGGACCACGATTCAAACTGGGGTCGGCCATGTGGAATTCAGCTCTCCCAGCCACTAGGCCATGAGACTGACCCCTTCCCAATTCTTAAAAACAAACAAACAAAAAAGGCAAAAACAAAACACAAAAAACCTTTCTGTTCCACCTTTTACCTAATCCCAGATTAATGGAGGCAACAGATGTGGGCCACTCTGTCTTTTTGAGGCCACCCTTTAGGCATTGCTATATGAAATGAATTAGTGTATTAAATCAGAGGTCATTGTAAATACGGTCCTTTTCTGAAATGTTGTAATTTCTCTTATTTGTGGGCCCCCTGCATTCCTGTGGGCAGAACGGTTCTTGGAAACATAACTTTCTCCAATTGCTGGGTGAGGTGGTTGTTTTTTCATCCCCCTACCCCTCCAGTTCTATCCTTTATCACCCTCACTCTGCCAGGCTCATCACACAGGTCAGAAGAAGAAGAGTGGATGGCAGCCCCAGTTATCTTGAACTTGGGTATAATACAATGTGTCATTCCCCATTATGGAAATTATCATTAATTATTAACAGGAACATCTTTGACATGATGTATTGTCTACATCATCACTGCCAAGAATGGTACTATGATTAATGGATGCCCCTTGGATGGAACACAGCAAAGCACAATGTAGAAAAGAAGGTTCAGAAGTTTATAAAAGAAGCACAGAGCATTGAATCCCATGGCTTTTCTCTCTCTTTTCACAAACATTCACACACAAATTCTCTCTTTCTTGTGTCTCTAAAGGGTTAAAAAGTAGTTACTTACCAAGTGAGAAAATAATAAAAGTAAAAAAAAAAAATCTAGGTGTCAATATATTTTAGCCTCCTTTTTATTTTCATTTAATCCTTTGAGCCTGTTTTCATATGTAGGACCTGGTTTAAGGCCCAGGCCCAGCATGTTTGGGCATGTGTGTGCATGCCCAAAATATTGAGAGAATGAAGGAGAAAGGATGTGGCCATCCCCCCTAAAGGGGAAGGTGCTTCTCATTTTCCCTCTCTCTGTATCTCCAGCAAGTGCATGTGCCCTATAGCAAATTAAAAAAAAAAAAAAAAAAAAAAAAAAAAAGAGAGAGAGAGAGATAATACTAAAGAACCCAGTCTCTTTCTAGATTCTGCACCCCCATTTTCAGCATATTAGGGGTAGTCTCACGGTTGCATTATAGCCATGACAGCTTCAAACATCTATTCACATTCAAAGTAAAAGGAGGAAAAGTGGTAGCAGCACTATCTGTTTTATTTATTTATTTTTTGTTAGCAAAGAAAACACTGCTCCAGAAATCCTAAAACTATAAAGAAAACTGGGAAGAAAAAGTATTTTGTTCAACAAAATTAGAGTTGTAGAAGGAAAGACACATTGATGTCCCCACAAGGCTCGGTTATGACTATGTGGATGGCCATGGATAGCGAGTGAGTCTTCCTGTACAGAAGTACACCAGGATGGAAGGTGGGCTGGTGAGAAATGGGGGTGCTTCCAAGTCTGGCCTTGTGACCTTCTGTTACGGGGAAAGTTGGAGCTGCCGCTATGACTTCACTATCTGTGAACTTCGGCAGTAAATCAGTGGTTCCTGTTCAGGGTCTTTGGAAGCATCTATCACTCCGAGTGAGGGCAGGAAGCATAGCTGATCCCAGAGTCCATCTCTTGGCCAAAGGAGGATATATTACTCTAGCACAGGGTATAACATTTGCTCTTAGCTGGAGGCCAAGCAATTAACAATATTTTATCATAAAATGTTAAAAGAATATTAATATCATCTGGGTTAAAATAAAAATGTAAATCTGCCACTATGTTCAGATGAACACTGGCATGGACTAATGATTATTTATTTTTGCCCATTCACCTCGTTAACATCATTTTTTATTCTTTTTTATTCTTTTTTAGTAAGAGATGTTTGCTATAGGGTATATGCGCTCACTGGAGAGACAGAGAGGCAGAAAGTGAGAAATAACCCCCCAGGAAATGGCCATGCTGCATCCCTTCTCTTCCATTCTTCTCTTAGGATTTTGGACATGTCACACTGACATCCAGGGTGATTTTCAAGCCTCTGGGTCTGGGACTTGAACCATGTTTGTGTACGTGGGAGTCCAGTGACATAACCAGTATGCCATCTGCTGGTCTCCTCCTTACCATTATTTTTTTTTCATATATTTTAAAGCTAGTATTATCTGCATGAAAATCGTGGTTCTTAAAATCACCATGGATCTCTGGCTACTTTTTCTTCATTAAAAAATGAGATATAGGGACCAGCAGTTGGCGTAATGGCTACATCCCTGAACTTCCATGTAGTCAATCGTGGTTCAAGTCCCAGATCCAGTTGCTTAAACTCACGCCAGGTGTGTGTGTGTGTGCGTGCATGTGTGCCCAAGATCCCGAGAGGAGAATGGAGGAGAAGGGATTGTGGCGTGGCCACCCCACCGGGGGGTGATTTCTCACTTTCTGTCTGTCTCTTTCTGGTGAATGCATGCTCCCTATAGCAAAAACCTCTCAAAAATAAATAAATAAAAAGAGCTATAACTTATATACAGTAGAATCCTCAGATATTAAATGTACCATTCTTTTTTAAAATTTATTTTTTATTTATTTTTAGTCACTGTACATCTTTACGGTGTACAACATGGTTTTTCCCAGAGTGATTATAGTACATATTAGTCAAATCAAAGACATTATCATCAACAGATAACTTCATTTTTGTCTTTTTTTCTCCCTTTGAATCTACTAGTGGATGTATATCAAGGCACAGGATAGTTGTACCACCTCAGAAACTTCCCTTCTGCCCCTCCCCATTACTTCTCCCTTCTCTACCATTGCAAATGGAGCTACTCATCTGATTTCTATAACCAAGTTTAGTTTTGCCTGTTTTAGAATTTCATGAGATGGAATACTTTCTTTTTTATTTAAATTTCCTATAAGTTGTGTGGACTCATAATGGGAAAGGAAGAGAGAGAGAGAGTGAGGAGGAGGAAGTGAGAAATTAACCCCTAGGGGAAATGGCCATGCTGCAGTCCCTTGTCCTCCATTCTCCTTTTGTGATTCTGAGTACTCATGCACACACACCCTGTGTCTTTATTAAGTTGCAGGGTGTGGGACTCAAACTATGCCATCAACCATTTTGGATCCAACCATTTTAATCAGCACACCACTGGCTGCCCGACCCACCCCCTTTATATTTAGCTTAGATTCTTTTTTTTTTTTTTTTTTTTTGGAGAGGTTTTCGCTATAGGGCGCATGCGCTCGCCAGACAGACAGAGAGAGACACAGAGACAGAAAGCGAGAAATCACCCCCCAGAGGGGATGGTCACGCCGCAATCCCTTCTCCTCCATTCTCCTCTCGGGATCTTGGGCACGCATGCACACGCACCCGGCGTGAGTTCTAAGCCACCGGGTCCGGGACGCGAACTGCGGTCGACTACGTGGGAGTCCAGCGACATAGCCATTACGCTAACTGCTGGTTCCCGTAGCTTAGATTCTTTGATACAGAATAATAGTTTTGTTGTTGTTTTTGCCATAGGGTACCTGCCCTTGCTAGAGAGAGACAGAGGGAAAGTGAGAAATCATCCCCATCACACACCCCCACCAGGGGGCAGAGGAGAGCCATGCTACAATCCCATTCTCCTTTTGGAATTTTGGGCACACATGCACATGCACCCAATATGATTTTCAAGTCACCAAGACTAGGACTTGAACTGAGCAGCTGGTTGTGTGGGATCCAGCTTCCATAGCTACGATGCTACCTGACTGGTCCCATGTTTTTTTTTTTTTTTTCTTTTTAAGTGTCAGTTCAAATATTTTTGTCCATTTTGTTTACTGGCTTATTTGTCTTTCTATTATTAGATTGCAGGTGTTCTTTATGTATTTGAACATAGGTCCATTGTCGAATACATGTATTGCAGATATTTTCTCTCAATTTGTGGCTTGCCTATTTATTCCTTGATAGTGTTGTTTTTTGTTTGTTTGTTTGCTTTTATAGAGAGATTTTTGCTATAGGGCACATGTGCTCACCAGAGAGACAGAAAGTGAGAAATCACTCCTCAGGGGCGTGGCCACGCTGCAATCCCTTCTCCTTTGTTCTCTTGGGATTTTGGGCACACACACACACACACACACACACACACACACGCATAACACCTGGCATTAATTTTAAGCTGTTAGGTCTGGGACATGAACTGCGGTCAACTACATGGGAGTCCAGCGATGTAACCCTTATGCCATCTGCTGGTCTATGTTTCTTTTATAGTGTTTTTAATAAATTTTATAAATTTATATTTAAATTAAGTTTATTAAATTTTTCTTTTATTGTTTCTATTCTTCTCTGAGAAATTTTCATTTACCTCAAAGTCACAAAGATAGTTTATATTTTCTAATAACTATTGTTTTAACTTTTATGTCTCTATGATCCATCTTGAATTGTTTCTTTTTTCCTGTAAGGAAAACAGTTATCTGTTTTTTTTAGTTTTTTTTGTTTTTTTTTTTTTTACTCAGATGCATAATATGATAATATTTGGAAAATCTGGTGAGCTTTTCAAGAGATGGCATTACTAATGAAGTAGAGAATGTATACAGCTCAGTGATTGAGAGCAGAGCATGATTTTGAATCACAGTTCTGCCAGTTGCTACTTATGTGACATTTGTAAATTATTCATCTCTCATTATGTCTTCATATGTAACAAAACAATAATATCTGGTCACAGGGTTCATGTAAATGCTCTGTCTAACATAATAATACTATCTACTCCTGAGGTTAATGTGAAGATGAAAGGAATTTATGCAGTTAAAGTACTTGATGGGACAAGCAGTTGTTGTAATATCTATGACGCTGGATTCCCATGTAGTCGACCACAGTTTGAGTCCTGGACCCGGTGGCTTAAACTCATGCTGGGTGAGTGTGCATGTGTGCCCAAGATCCCAAGAGGAGAATGGAAGAGAAGGGATTGTGGCATGGCCAGCCCCCCTGGGGGGTGATTTCTGACTTTCCGTCTCTCTGTCTCTCTCTTTCTGGCAAGCGCACGTACCCTATAGCAAAATACCTCTCTGAAAGAAAGAGAGAAAGAAAGAGAGAAAGAGAGAGAGAAAGAGAGAAAGAAAGAAAGAACTTGAAAAAGTGCCTGACACATACTAAGCAATTTATAATATTAGCTAAAATATATAATAATCACATAACCAACTCCATTTTCTCCTTTTGATCTTTCTTACTCCAGACTGGTCATTCATTGAGTGGTTACTATGGGAGTGCCCCTCTTAGGTGGAGTGAACAGGACGCACATGGTCTCTGCACTCATGGAGCTCTCAGCCTAGTGGAAGAGAAAGACATTAAGCAAATATTATAACAAGTGGTTTGAAGAATGTGTGCAGAGTCTAAAAATCCAAAGACCATGTCCACTGTGGGGAGTCAGGGAAAGCCTTTCTGAGGAAACGAGATTTCAAGTGGGCAAGAAATAAAGAGTAGAGAACAGTCTGACAGATGATAAGCCCACTAGAGGCTGGGGTCTACACGTGTGTATGATTTCTCACAACATCAAGCTGAGTGATGGCCTGGGGAAGATTAAGTGCTCTTTGAGAATCTATAATGTATATAAGGAGAAAGAGGCAATTAGCAGTGCCTACCAAATAAATGCTTCCCAAGTAAAGGACTGAATGAAGAAATGAAATAAATATTGGGCACCTAAACACTTTGCGGCACCCAGGTTGAGGGGCTCTCAGATGTCCATACTGAGTTTCCCTTTTATTTAAGGTATATATTGAGCAACTACTCTGGGCCTTAATTACTAAAATGTTGCTTGAATCCCCTTGCTTCTCAGGGCTGGCCTGGGCAGAGACTCAGAAAGCTAGAGTAGGTATGGAAAGGTACAGGCCAAGGGAGCTTCTCTTAGCAAAGCTGTGGTGCAGCTGAAATCAGAGGAGCCTCCCGGTGGTGGAAAATAAGGAGGGCTATCAGCCAGGAAGGACACCCAGCGGTTCTGTACATGGAGGAGGAGCGTAGGAGGGAGGGAGTCAGGCGCAGGCTGGTTAATTCACTGCAGATTCATGGGCCAGCAGCAATACCTGGCTGCCTCCTCATTGAGATGTGGGATGGTGTGTTTGGGCCCTGCCATGTTGGAAGTTGATGGTCCACTGTGGGAGAAAATGCAGACAAATGGGAAAAAGTGCTGTCAAAAGCCTCTAAGTTATTTTCTAACACTGTTTAGACTAGCTAGCACCTGAGTTGGATCTCAAAGTTTCCTGGGAGTTGCTTGCGTAATAACAAGTGAAAAGGACAGAGGGAACAGTTGGCAGAAATGTGGGAGAATGTGGCATATTGCCTCTCTAATGACCCATCGTGGGTCTGGCACCAGTGAATATTAGCTTCTCTGAATTTAACTGGATTGTTTTGGAAGGTCACTACAGTTTTGGTCTGCATCATCTCTTGGGATAATGAATATCCATTAACTGTGAAAGACATATTTCCTTTTGTTTGTTCTAAGTTTCTCTGTTTCCTAGTTTAATATTCCCTTTCTTTGCTACATACTTTCCTTCTTTCACCTAAATTAAGACTCAAGCTTCCTTAACACCAGAAAATGTATTATATACATACATACATACATATATATATATGTATATATATACACACACATACACACACACACACACATACATATATACACACACACAGAGCAAATCTCATTGGAATATATATTTTTTCTTTTTTTTGTGGTATGAAAGGAAAAGAGAAAGATAATGAGATAACATGTGTGATGTTTTAGACAAGGTCTGTGTCATGACCCTCTTGCCTCAGCCTCCTGAGTAGCTGGGACTACCATGCCTGGCTTTTCATGGTGGATTGGAAATTGAAGCTGGGCCTCAGTCTGCCAAGTAGCAGCATCCAGTGCACATTACTGTGGCTGGCCCTGGGATGCATTTGTTGAAACAGGAAATAAAAATTAATTAAGTAGGAAGTACAAAATATTTTCACTTGAAATATATTAGGTAATAAAATTTTATTAAGTTCAAGAACTAAAGGATAGTCAATTATATTTCCTCTCTGAAAATAATCAATTATCAAAGGATTAAGACCTACGAGAAGGAGTCTGCTTTACATTTAAATATTAAAATAGATTTGTTTGAAAAATGTGTCATTCAGAAATAATGGTAAAAGTCGAGATTACCATGACGCTTACATGGGATTTTGAGTTAACCACCCAAACTAATTAAGCAAAATTATCCTAATTTGTTTATTATGTTAATGATCTGAATTAATTTATAGTAATTTAGCATGTATTACTAAAGATTTATTATGTTTCGTACTAAATGACTTAAGAGCTATAAATCCCATGGTTAAATGTAATTAGTGGAGACATATTTATCGAAAGGGATAATTACATCTGATAAAAGTTCTTCAGTTAGGCTTAATTAAAACAGATTATTCCCCCATAAATGAAAAGTAAATATGGTAATTACTGGGTAGATTTTCATAGCAAAAATGAGTATCTCAGCATTTAAATTTTTAAAAGGGGTGGGAAAGTAAACCATGTAACTGATTACTTCCCAATAAAGTATGATTAATAATCCCTGGGAAACAGGCATTTTCCAGGAGTAAACATTTTTGCTGCTAAATTACTTAAGGGGGAATTCTGCTCAGGAAAATCTATCACTAATTCAGTTTTAAAGTGGACTGTGGTTATTTTTTAACATAATAGTGTTTTAAGGAAAAATTTTTTTTTTCCTGAGAAGATTATCACTAGCTCAGCTAAATAGCAACGTTAAAGAGAAAAATGACTGTTAATCACTCTGAAAATAAAATTTTCCACAGTAATCAGGGCTGGACATGGTGAGCCATGTGCAAGATCTGAAACTAGCAGAACATGTTCAGTACACAGGAGTCCACACAGAGAGAGAAACTTATGTTTCAGTTACATGCATACATGCATATTAATATGTAAAACTACTTGTGAGGCATATTTTAAATTATTTTATATTTAATCAGATTTTTTTCTATGGTAGAACTAATCCTTTTTTTTTTGGAGAGGTTTTTGCTATAGGGCACGTGCACTCACCAGACAGAGAGAGAGAGACATAGAGACAGAAAGCGAGAAATCACCCCCCAGGGGGGATGGTCACGCCGCAGTCCCTTCTCCTCCATTCTCCTCTCGGGATCTTGGGCACGCATGCACATGTGCCCGGCGTGAGTTTTAAGCCACCGGGTCCGGGACGTGAACCGTGGTCGACTACGTGGGAGTCCAGCGACATAGCCATTACGCTAACTGCTGGTTCCCTATGGTAGAACTAATCTTGAAAAACAACATTTTACTTTATCTTTTTAAGGTTTATTTATTTATTTCTTCCATGAGAGAGAGACATTACTCTCAACAAAGTCTTTATACCATGTTCTACCCCCAGCTTTGGCCAGTCCCAGATCATGGGAAGGTGTACACTCAGTGTGCTCAGAGATGTCTTTGGACTTGAATCGGGCATCTTCCCCTGTGGATTACCTTGCCAGGTGTCAGGTTTTTACCACTGTGTCACCATCAGATCCCATCTTTTTACCTTCGAAAAGGACTTTCAACTGTGTTATTAGTTCACAGATTAGTTCACAGTTATTAGATCACTATGTCTACCTATGAAGACAGATGAGCAGAGATTATTGTCTTCAGGGAAGCCAGGTTCATGATCACACAGTTAATTAGTGGGCTAGTTAAGACTTGAGTTGATATTTTGACCCTGAGTCCAACATTCTTTCTCCAACATCAGTAGAGTATAGAGGGATTTAGGAACATGACAAGATGTTCTTGTTGTAAGTGTTGTTGCAAGTCTAAGCTAGGGCATATAAACTCATCTGCAGTGTGATCAGATGGAAAATGTTATACTCACAGTATGTCTGTTTGCTTTAGTTTGCTTTAGGGTGTGTGTGCTTGTTGGAGACAGACTGAGTGAACGAGACAGAGAGAAAAGAAAAATGAGAAATCATTCCTAAAGGAGATGACCATGCCTTAATCCCTTTTTTCCTACTCTCCTCTTGGGATTTTTGGGCATGCCTACACATGTGCCCAACATGTTTTTCAAGCTGCCATGTCTGGGACTTGAACTATTCAGTTGGCCATATGGGATCCAGATGCCTTAACTTCTGCACTATCTGCTGGCCCAGCTCACAATATGTTTTTAATATTAAAACAAATGGTAAAACAAGTCTAGTGGATCCCCTTTAAAGTGGGGTAGCCAAAATGACCATCTGCAGACCAGTGATGATCAATGGTGTGCATTGGTCTGCATGAGGGCAGCTTTCAGAGGGATGATGGCTGATGGCAGGTAGACCATCATCTACTGTTATTTGCCACTCAGTGGAGCTGAAACTAGGCCCTGGCTGTTCACCATCCTCACTCCTAGGTTTTGCCATATTTAAATGTGTGTCTTTCTCTGGAGACCTCAAACTATTATCATGGACAGTATTGCATTCCTACTTACAATATTCTTTTGTGTTCCATAGAACCTAGGTGATTTATCACAGTCAGTGACTATGGCTAATATGCTCTGTGTTCTCCCAGAATTACATAAATGCCTAAGCACAGGGGCTGAGGAGGGACCTTTGCTGTTAGAGCTATAAAACGAGAGGCATTTTAGGAAAGATCTCAAGCAGAAGCTCGTCTCTTCTGTGCATGGGCTTGAAAGAGCTTTATTTGTTCAACCCTACCCCAGCAAGAATAATTGAATTAATATTTTAAGATGTATACTAAATGTTGTGCACTAGGCAGTTACATTGTATCAGGACTTTTCTTCGGACTTGAATCAGGAACCTTCCCCTGTGGGATTGCCTTGCCAGGTGTCAGGTTTTACCACTGTGTCACCATCAGACCCCATTATTATGCCTTTTGAAAAGAGACTTGCTTATTTATATTGTTGAAAGATACTGAGTTGTATTGGTCAAATTCAACTGAAGGGCATTTCAAACATTTTACGAAATATATCTTAAATATCACTATTAACACACCTAAAGGGGTGTATAGATTCTCTTAGACATATTGGGATTTGAGTAATACTACTTGCAGTGCCACCATATGGGCTACACTGTGACTTGTAGGTCATTTTTAAAATACAGAAACTTTGGCTATATTTGTTGAAATGATAATTGAATCATTATAATTTCTAATTCTGTGTATGAACTATATCGAATTAGACATGCACCTTTCGTAGTCTGAGGTTAAAACTCAGTACATGTGGATGAAAATAAACAGATTCATGACCCCAAAAATCCATATTTTGAAAACTAAAAAGAATTAATCTTTTGATGGCACAGGCATTAAGGCACAGCTGTGTGATGCAGGAGCCATATGGAAGACCCGGGTTCAGATCTCAGGTCAACTTGGACACACTGAGCATGCCTATGATCCTGGTTGGCTGGGAGGCTGGGGGAAGATTGCAGCATAGTGAGTCCCTGTCCAGGCTCTCTCTCTCTCAAGAGAAAAAGACATTCAGTTTTACGGATGAGTTGTTTAATGCTAGTGCCCCACATGGGAGAAACCCAGTGAGCACTTTGGTGAGAAATAGACGGGTGTAATGACTTCTGTCTGAACAGAAGCCCTCTAAGCCCCATGCCTGTACCCAGGCATTAGGGTGTCATGGCATCTTCACAGGCATTAGGGTGTCATGGCATCTTCACAAGAAACCTAACTGTATTCATGTAGAGCTGTGACAGTTAAACAAGAATCTCAGTAAGTGGCATAATTGTATCATCATTAAGAGTATGTAGTATTGGGACTGGCAGTTAGCGTAATGGCTATGTCACTGGACTCCCATGTAGTCGACTGCGGTTCGAGTCCCGGACCTGGTGGCTTAAACTCACGCCGGGCGTGTGTGTGTACGTGCCCAAGATCCTGAGAGGAGAATGGAGAAGAAGGGATTGCGGCGTGGCCATCCCCCCTGGGGGGTAATTTCTCGCTTTCTGTCTCTATGTCTCTCTATGTCTGTCTGGCGAGCGCACGCGCCCTATAGCAAAAACCTCTCCAAAAAAAAAAAAAAAAAAAAGAGTATGTAGTATTGGGGCAACAGGTGGTGTAGAGGTTAAGGTGCTGGATCCCACATCCAACTGTGTGGTTCAGGTCTTGGACCTGGTCGCTTGATAAACACACTGGTCGTGTGTGAGCGTGTGCCCAAAATACCGAGAGGAGAATGGAGAAGGGAATGAGGGAAGGGGCAAGTGCCCTATAGTAAACTTGCACACATACACAAAGAAAAGTGTGAAAACAGGAGCCAGAGTGCCTGGGTTCAAATATGACTTTGTCAGTTACCAGCTACTTGTCCTTGGGGAAAGTTCCTGAACTTGTATTTTGTTTTCCCCACTGAAACATGGGCGTAACATAGGTGCATGAAGGTTAAACAATTTTCAGTTTCATTGTTAATCCAACTTGATTTAGGATTAGATTTACTAACATTTGGGTGATGTCTGCAAATTTCCCATTGAGGGGTATGCATATACTTTTGGGCCCTGACTTGATATATGTTCAGTGATGTGAACTGGTTGATTCTGGAATAGGCTAATTGTGGCTTCAGATTGAATGCATCTATCTGCGTGGAATTAATTATCCTGTTTCATTACCCTGTTATCCATGCAGTTTTCTTTACACTGTTGCTTACCCTGCTTTCCAAGTAGCTTTCATCTTGAGGGAGGGCAGAATAGGATGTGCCCCTGGTAATGTAGAGGTTTGAATGATTATTGACAGGAAGGAGCTTCATCCACCAAAAGTTGCTTTGTGGTGGGCATCTAAATAACAGCTCTCTCTTAGATCTATTTTGCTTTCTTGTTTATATTCATGGTTTTCTTTAATATATTTTGGTTCTGAATTCCAAAGGATTAATGTCATTATCCTCAAAGTAAATAAAGTATGTCTAATCTCCTCTACTTTTTCATAGACGATAAATCAGTTTTTCAAGTCTTTTTCTCTGCATTTGCTCAGAGACTTTGCCATCATTAATTTTGGCTGTTTCCAGAACACAGTTTGCAGCCTAATGATACATCAACTTCTCAGCTGCTCCCTATAACATTTTTAATATTATCTTCCAGTTTGACTAAATTATTGGGCAGTTAAAACTGTAGTTGTGTCTAGTTTTAGGGAGTCAGAAAACTACCTTTTTCTTCTTTAAATCACTAAGCCTTTCTTGTAAGTGCCTTTACATTTCTGAGATATTTGGTAAACCCCATCTCTCCTAGGGAAAAATACCTAATGCTTTTACAGGTTAAGAAACTCATTAGCTATTCATGAGTTTAAAAATGCATTACACATTAATTTATTTATCTCCTTAAAGTTCAGCCTCTCTCTCTGGGATGTTTTCTCCCCAAACTAATTTCTTTAAAACAAAATTCAAATACATAGAGCATGATTGAATGTTACTTATTAGGAAATCCTGACCTCTTGGTGTTTTTATTACTTTAAGGTATATGTGATGAGCATGTGGATTTTTTTTTAGCTCTCTCATTCCCACCAAACCAAATACGTCCATGTTAAATACGAAACTACAGCAGTAACTTTCTCCAATGCTATCAATAGAGCACATGAAGGGGAAAAAATGTACAAATTGTTAAAAGTAATTCCAACTGTTTTATTGTCTTTCAATCCAAGATAATTGCATATAAAGAAATTCATTTAAATCATTGACATTAATTCCCTGACTAGAACTTTAAATAATAATTTCATGAATAGGAAAATTCAGTGAAGCCCCAGAAATAAACAAGATTTAACAACTTATTAAAACTATTTCTACATTATTATAAATCAAAACCACATTTTTGTAATTTTGGCAGTCACAATTTTCTTTCTGCAAAGTATGAAGTTAAAAATACCATGTATAAGATAGGGCTTAATAAATATATATATTTAATCCTTATTAAAACCACTCTATGGGCAGCTTCATTTCTTCTCTCCTTGCTTTTCTTCTTTATATGCTCTATTTCCAGAATTTGGAAACTGAAACATTATGAAAACACATTCAGGGACCAGCAGTTGGTGTAATTGCCATGTTGCAGGACTCCCATGTAGTTGACCGCAGTTCAAGTCCTGGACCCAGTGGCTTAAACTCATGCCAGGCGCGTGTGCGTGCATGCCCAAGATCCATAGAAGAAAATGGAGGAGAAGGGATTGTAGCATTGCCATCACTCTTGGGGGTTGATTTCTCGCTTTTTGTCTCTCTGATGAGCGCATGTGCCCCAAAACCTCTCCCCTGCCAAAAAAGGAAAACACATTCACTCTACAGGAGGAGCGTGATCGTTTTGTGATACTTTGATATGTTCAGTAAGTAAGCTCCTACTCCTCTAGGCCTTGTTTTAGGTGCTGGATACAGTGCCGACTGAGTCCTACGACCAGCCCTCATGGATCATAAGATCATGTTAGGGTTCTAGCTAAACACTAACAGTGGGGGATAGGGTGGTGGGGGTTAGGGAGGAGGCTATAAATGGAGGCTTTTCTGATGAGGTGACAGTTAAGCAGAATGGTGAGAAAAACCAAACTTTTACAGGGTGTGAGGGGTAAGTGTTCAGAGCCCCAGAGTGGGATCAGCTTGGTTTATTGGAGGACCAGAGAAAAGGTGGTGTGGCAGCCATATGGTGGGCTGCATTGCGAAGGTCAGCAGAGGCCGGCCCTCAGAGACTGAGGGTAAGGAGCCTGGATCTTATTCTGTGTTTTGGATACACATTGGGAGTTTTGAGCAGGCAAATGACATGATTTTCTTTACCTTTTTTTTTTTTTTTTTTTTTTTTTTACCGTAGTTGCTCATGTACTTGCTGGAGAGAGAGAGAGAGAGAGACAGAGACAGAGAAAGTGAGAAAGTGCCCCTAGGGGGATGGCCACATCACAATCCTGTCTCCTCTATCTCCTCATGGGATTTTGGGCATGCATGCACATGCCCTAGTGTGATTTTGAAGCTGCTTGGTCCATGACTGGACCATGGTCAGCCATATTGGAGTCCAGAGTCTTAATTACCATACCACCTGCTGGCCTCAATCTGCTTCGTCTTTTAAGATCATTCTGGCTTTTAGGTGGAAAATGGAATTGGTAGAGGGACATAAGGTACAAGAGGAGGACTTGTAAGAAGTTCCCTGTTGAAATTGCCAGAGCTTCATTTATGGAGATGATGTGGTACGGAGAGACGAGTTTTAAACTAGTTCTGCTGTATGTTCTCTCTTGATCTTGGGCTTCAGCATATTGGGCTAGATGATCCTTTCCAGTTCTAAAAGCTTAACTCTCTGGACTCTGCCTCATATATTGATTCTCAATCCCTTCCCACTTATTCCTTCCTGATAAGCAGACCTCTCTGCCATTCCACCTTTCCTCGGGAACATTGCAGACACCTGGCAGGCTCTTTGAGTTTCCTGGTCCCTGGATCTGCTAACTTCTGACCGGACCAGGGTCAGCCCAGCTCCTGGTCCATCTAGTTCATTTTAATGCAACATAGTCTCAAACAGTAAAGTCAGTAATAGGGTCACAACTTGTAAATTGACATTTCTGTTCAGGCTCCCATAGTGAAGTGACCCTGTAAATTAACAATTTTCTTCAGCTTACATCTGCTGCTCAAGATTGATGAGTCATATTTATTCTCAACATTAACAGATCTTTTCAAATGGAGGCATCAGAATTTACAGCTGAGCTCTGTTCTATGACCCATGATTTGTGCAGAAAAGAATTTCATGAAGAAATTCCAATGAGAATTTTTAGTACAGGTTAATGCATGCAATTTCAAGACATATTCATTTTTAAGACCAGGAAGAGCACAGGAAATAAGAACAAAGCATAGAGAATTCCCACTGAAAGTGTTCTCTTTAGCTGACCCATGAGAAAATCTTTAACCTGTTGAACAGCAGTGAAAAGGACTGGGCAGAGAATGAATAAATTGCCAGCACTATGGAAAACCAGGTAGTTGTCCGAGCAGTCAGCAGGTCTAATTCAGTTTAGAAACTTGTAGAGCAGTTACAAACTTGAGCTTTAGAGACTGTGTCTCTGAGTTCATGTCACTGCTAGGTGTGTGACCACGGACGGGATACTGAATTTCTTTATGCTTGTGTCCTTGATAATAAAAATTGGTATTAAATGAATAGTAATTGAAATTGCTTAAGCAGGAGAGTGGCACAGCAAATGGCAGCCTTGGTTACTATTATCAGATGCATTACTGTTATTCTCACCATCTCCAGTGGTGTCACTCTAGATCATGCCATGATCATATGTCACCTGGAATGTGGCCTTTGGTGGAAGGTGCTACTGTAGCAGACTGCTCATTGATTGCTCAATATATGCCCTTGACTCACTCAAGTCCTCTCGTCTCATTTTGGCTAGAGTGACTGAAAGTGGATCTGGTCATATCACTTCCAGATGAAAATCCTTCAGTAGCTGCCGCTAATGCAAGAATTAAGTCTGTTGTCCTTGATAAAGAAGACAGCACTTGACTTTATGGTCCAAATCACAATCTCAATGAATGAATTGTGTGATCATTTTGTATCTGTCTGTCTACCCCCACTGTGACCTCTATGAGGCAAGAGTGATCTGTTCCATCCCTCATGCTGGGCACAGTGCCTGCCACATGGTGCTCAGTAAATATTTGAAGAGATATCCACTAAGTGTAAGCTTTGTGAATGGACAGATATGACTAAGTACAAAGAGAGTATGACAGATAGCTTTGATATGTGGTGCGATGGACATTTTCCTTATGGTTTTGTCTCACATACTTTTTTTTTTTGTGGAGAGGTTTTTCGCTATAGGGCGCATGCGCTCACCAGACAGACAGAGACATAGAGACAGAAAGCGAGAAATCACCCCCCAGGGGGGATGGTCACACCGCAATCCCTTCTCCTCCATTCTCCTCTCGGGATCTTGGGCACGCACGCACACGCGCCCGGCGTGAGTTTTAAGCCACCGGGTCCGGGACGCGAACCACGGTCGACTACGTGGGAGTCCAGCGACATAGCCATTACGCTAACTGCTGGTTCCCTAAACTCTTATTTTAATGCTCTTTTAAATGTCACACAATGGGGGAAGAATGAAGAGAAAACTATCAGAAGGAAGAATAGTTTCAGAAGCAAATTTAACTATGGAAAATCACAACATAGTTTCACCTTAACATTTAAAGGATATGATTTTGAGTCAAGTGTTAAGAGGATTTTTTTAAAAACCTAGTTGCTAATGTACTTTGACTTTCAAGTCAGTGACATTTTATGGTGAAAGCATTTTCTCTTATTTTCTACATATTTTTAAAGCTTGAGAGTCTGAATTTATCATCCTTAAAATATAACTCTATGCCCAGCATAAATATGGGTAAACATCAGACCAAATTCTTTTTCTTATCACAGCTAAGAACTAACACCCTCTTCCTGGAAATTATATAAATTCCTCAATTTTTCCATTTATATCTTGGGTTTTTGCCTAACAAATATATGGTGTCCATTAGTTCATTTATTCAACAAAGATTTACTGAGTGCCTAATGGCACTGTGACCACTGTGTTAGGTTGGGCTAAACTTGAATTAAAATGCAAAGCAGGGGTTGGTCCCAGGGCCTAGTGGTATAAGGAGCCAGATCCCACATGGCTGACCAGGCAGTTCAAATCCCAGGCCCAGCAGTTTGAGAAACACAGTTTGAGTCTTGAACTAGAAACTTGTGAAACATGTTGGACATGTATGCATGTGTGTCCAAAATCCTGATGGGATGGAGAAATGGAGGAGAAAAGATTCTGATGAGACCATGCCCTATTGGGGGACACTCTCTCTCCCCTCCTCCTCTCTCTGTCTCTCTCCCTCTCTCTCTCTGGTGAGCACATGCACCCTCTGGCAAAAAAAAAAAAAAAAAAAAAAAAAAAAAAAAGATGCACAGCAGATTTTAGTGGGTAACTTTTGCTTGTTGGTAATTTTTCTTGTAACAATTTTTTATTTTTCAGTGCATTCAAAATATGTAGCAACTTTTAGCTACCCTATGCTTCTTAATATTATAAAACTTAAATGATCATAGTAATCTTTGTGTGTTTGTTAGTGTGTATGTGAGTGTCTGTAAGTGTGCATGAGTCAGGATAGGATGGAAAGAGATTCGAATGAAAGTCAGTTTCCTCTCTGAACTGGAAATCTCTATAAGGTACACTGCTTAGCAGTGTCAGTGGTGACCACATTGTCCAGAGCAGCATAAAGTACAGCTGTTTCCCTTACCCTTGAATAATTTTCTGAGAGAAAAAGCTGACTCAGTTTCTTTTAGCTATAATCCTTTGGACACAGATATGCTGAAATCCAAGGTTTTGTAAGTTTGGAAAGAGTGGACAAATTAATTGCTCTTGCCTTCAGTACTTTAGAAAACCCTCAAGTGCATAATGCAGACTTTTGATCCAGAGTGAACGATGCTTAAATCCATCATTTCGGTGTTACAGCTGTCTCTGGACCACTCCTGTGGCCTCCGCTCTTGATTACTTCAGGTGGTGCGGAGCTGAATTATCCCCTTGCTGGTGAGGTAGTTTCTTGCTTACGTACATGTTGGAATTTGTGAGATTTTCTTCTCCCCAGATTCCTTCGTTTCATCCTCCAGTGTAACTTAAACAGTGATAGAATTTTGTTGAAGCAGACTGTTTGATGAGCACCCAGAAGAGGTAATGTGTGTTTTGTGGAGTCTATTGTAGATTGGAGAAGCTGAGGTAGACAGTTTGCAGTAAGGGAAGCTATGGGTGTGGATTAACTCCCCTTCATTCCAACTAACCAACACCGTCAAATACTGAAAAGGGGAAGAGCTCAGTGGTCCACACCCTTTAGCACCCACCGGAATCTGTCATGGAACATGTTGGTATAAATAGCCAGTGACTTCAACCACCCTCCATCCTGCTCTGTGCCCTGCCCAAAGATAAATGTCTGATAGAGAATTCAGAATATTCATAATGACAAAGCTAAATGAGATGCAAGAGCTGAGAGATAATGAACTCCAGAAGATGCAGAAGAAAAGAGACGAGTTCCAGGAGATGTGGAAGTTCTTCCATGATCTGAAAGAGGAAATACACAGCATAAAAAAGAATCAAATGGAGCTATTAGAGATGAAGGCTGCCTTTCAGAAAATCAAAACCTCCGTCAAAATGATTAAAAGTGGATTAGTCCATGCAGAAAATAGAATCTTGGATATGGAAGGCCAAACTTCTGATATAGGAAAAACAACCAAAAAAAAAACTGATAAAATAACCCAAAACATTGAGAATACTATACAAGAAATACTAGACAGCATTAAGCACCCAAACATCTAGATAATTGGTGTCCCAGAAGGTGAGGAAACTAATAAGGGCATTGATAATCTATTCCATGAAGTCCTGGAAGAAAACTTTCCACATCTAGAGAGGCATTCAAATATCCAGACCCAAGAAATACAAAGGACTCCTAATAGAATCAACCTAAGAAGATCTTCTCCAAGGCACATCGTCACAAGACTGGCCAAATCTACAAAGACAAGATACTAAAATTGGCAAGAGAGAAACGTCAGGTCACTTATAAAGGTTATCCAATCAGGCTAACCTCTGACCTCTCATCAGAAACAATGAGAGCAAGGAAAGAATGGGAAAATATATTCAAAGTGTTAAATGAAAAACCGTTTCAACCAAGAATACTATACCTGGTAAGGTTATCTTTCATATGGAAAGAAAGGATAAAAACATTCTCAGATAAACAAGACCTGAAAGAATTTGCCAATAGCAGACCCCACTCTTCAAGAAGTTCTGAAAGGAGTGCTCTACCAGGAAAACTAAAGACACATAAAGAAATAAGAGAACAAAAGGCAACCAAGAAAACAGCCAATTTAATGCTAGGGACAAGAAATATCAATAATAACATTGAATGTTACCTTCTAGGATTTAAACAGAAAGATTGGACCACAGTAACACTGCATATTCAACAGAAGAGAGTTTAAATTGAGGACTGAACTAGTGAAATAGAATTTTATGACTTTTGAGTAAAACATTACTGATTTTTTTCTTACTATGCTTTGTTTTCCCAATTTAAACATTTAACTTTCTTCTGAGTGGTTGATAGGTTCAGCAATTTGTTAAAATATTTTTATTGTTTGTTTCTTTAAATGGAAACATAAACTTTTCTTCCTTCCTGACCCCTCTAGAATGAGAAAATATTTGGGAGTATTTTTATTTTGTGGCAGAAATGTTATTTGTATAAGTTCAGTAATGCTTCTTGCATTGAATCAGAAATTGGAAATACTCATTATTGGACAGGGCTTTGACTGGAATGTCATATCTGAAGTTTCCAGGAAACTATGGAACTAAGGTGGATCTCAAGTTAGTGAACAGAAGCTCTTAGAAAGATGGCCTGGCACCATAAATAGTTCTGCCTGGCAGAGAAGATTAGAGAAGATATATGAAAAAATTTATAACATAAAATAACCTGAACTTTTCCAGCCCAGCATTGTAATCATTAGAGATTGCAAAAGAGCAGCCACACCAGAGGATTATCTTGAGAAAGATGTTGAAGGAAGAAAAAGATACTGATCTTTGCTAGCAGGTGGTATATCACAGAATACTTGGCAGGCAGGGCTGAATTAAGAAGGTTTATGCATGACTTGTGTGCTGGGCATTTGCTTCTCAACCATTTGAGTAGTGGACATGTAAATATTTTCTTAAAAATATTTAAAACCTTACTGTCTGTTGTTATAGAGTCACAAATAAAATTATATAAAATTATAAGAAATATTTTGAACATTATCTTTAAGATTCAGTATTTTGAAATTTTGAAAGTTGTTATTAACTGTCAAGAACTATGGAGTATGAGCAAAAGTTTTTGATATGTAAAGTAAATGTCTGTGGAAAAATGTAAAAATAAATACAAGAAATAAAAGAAAAAAATATATATCCATGTAATGGAAAGGAAAAAAAAAGAGAGAATATGGACTCTACGGCCACCTCCATGGCCTAGTGGTTAAGGGAACTGGATCCCACATGACTGACTATGGAAAATCTGGAGGAGAAGGGATTGTGTGACCATACCCCACTGGGGATGTGCTTCTCTCTCTCTCTCTGTCTCTCTTTCTCTCTCTGATAAACTCATGCACTGTCTGACAAAAAGTAATATAGAGTATATATATATATGTCATATATATATTATATATGTTATATACATATATAGGCATCTTGCCTACCCTTTCTGTGCCACAGTTTTCCAATTAGTAAAACTGGGATAGTAGAAAAACTTACTTCATAGGATTCTTATCAGAAGTCAGTGAAGTAATACATGCCCAGTGCCCAGAATAGGGCCAGGCACATAGTTACCACCAGTGTATTTATTTTTATTACATAAGTGTTATTATTTACTCCTCACAATTCTATGAAGTGTGTATTACTAGCTTGATATAGAAAACACGAACTCAGGAAGGATTGGTAGCTTCCCTAAATTCCTCTGTTAAATTAAGTTTCTGGGATACCAACCCAGTCTGTCTGAATCAAAATCCCTTGATCTTTCCAATACATCACAACATTTCCTATGTTGTCAGAGAGAAAGTTACTGCTTATCCCTCTATTAGCCAATGTAGTTATAATCTTTATATTCTCACTCTCTCAGTGTGGTTTTCTCCCTTTCCATCGCTATTTTGATTGCATTATCTTGTACATTTCTTGTAAGCTGCCTCAGATATCTTTTGACAATAGACAGGGAATAATTTTCAAATAAAATAAATATATCAAGACAAATATTCAGCCTGTGTTTCTACTGCTTGAGTAAGTGCCATGTAAGTACATAGTGATTGGCAGCAAAAGTTGTGTCATTGGATTTAGTCCCAAGGAGAACATGCCAAGATTTTGGAGAAGCTCCTTTCTACAGAGAACTAAAAAAAGCAGTTGAGGAGTTAATTCTCTGCCATTGTTTTCATTGTACTGGACTTACCAACACAATTCTACAAATTATACAGAATGACAACAAGATATAAATCCGACGAATAAGAGGCTATATTTTTCTTGAAGGTCTATTGCAAAAATTGGAGGCTGAAACTGTGGTTTGGCTCACTTGATAATTGGTTGGAACTTGGATATTGATTGAGTCTAGTTCCTGCAGAGATTTTCCCTTCTTGCAAAGTAAGGAAAGTAGGTCAAAGCACATAGCATGGCTGGAATGCATAACGAGTTGCTAAGAAGAAGCTAAAATGGTTTACCAGAGACAGTGGTAAGAACTAACTTGCTGATTCATGACTGTGTGGTATGTTTGTTTTTGTATCATCATCTCTGTACCTTTAGTACCAAGGATAGAGACACACACCAGCAATAATCTCCAGCTCTTTCAGTCTTTGTCATGAAGCATACAGTTTTCCCTTCCTTATGGGGGATCTTCACCTTTTATTCTTTTCTGGACAACAGTTGATTGTTTCCCTGCTGCTTCAAACCTCAGGAATCACTTTTATGAGGCTTTGGAGCTGAAGTGCACTTTATGGGATTCTCTGAGACTGCAACTTACACCAGAGGAACTAGTCTTCTATCAAGACCTCTGAAAACATGGGTCACTAGAATCACTGTGGGAAGTTAGCATGCCAAGCATGCTGTGGCCTTCACCTTTGGCTCCAGTCTCTCAACCTCTGCCCCACCAGCCAACAGGATCTGCAAATGTTCTGACAGCTGCTATAGGTAGAGGGTCTGCTTGGGGATGACACAGACTTCATCTCAGGGAGGAGCTTCCCAACAGTCCACAGAGATTCCACTAGCAATTTGGGAAAGATTCTCATTCTGGGGTTGCCATGAAAATCACTAGCAGAAGCTTCTTAGTTTGAGAAGACATGCAAGCCATATGGAACAACCAAGGATGCTTTCGCTGTGTCACGTGGAATGAGAGTCTTTGCAGAGCATCACTTTCAGGCCCTGGGGATGCCTGCTTTCCTCAGCCTGATTGCTTAAAATAAGCTCTTATATTAGGTCATCCAGAATTTTTTGGTTTACTCCACAGGGAGACTTTTTTATTTCACTCTGAGGCACTTTTATAGAGGTTCCAGGATGCTCTAGAAAAGCCATCTTTCATTTCAGTGTGATAGAAAGGGTGCTTCGATGAGGCTCTGATGGAGCTACCAGTTAAAACAAGTTGAAGGAAACTCCATCTTAGCCTTGGCTGCTGTAACAAATTCCATAGATTGAGTGGCTTATAATGGACAGAAATTTGTTCATTGTCGTTTTGGAGGCTGGAACCAAGATCAGGGTATAGCGCAGCTGGGTTCTTGGGAGGGTTCTCTTCTGGGTTGTAGACTGCCTCCTACTTGCTGCTGCTCTTGTGAGGTAAAGAGATCAAGCCAGCTCTCTCTGATCACTTCTCATAAGGGCACTAATTATATCATGAAGGCTTTTATCTCATGACCTAATTACCTTCCAAAGCCTCACCTCCCAAAAGCATCAAATGGGAATTAGATTTTAACACACGAATTGGGAGGAGTGACACAAACTGAAAAGTTTATAACAAACCTAAATAATGAACAAAGAAGCAATTGTTTTATGTTATGACAAATGTGTCAACCGAACAGAACAAAAAAAACAATAGCAGAGCAGTCTCTCCATTGTTTATAAAGCCTGGACGAAATAACAATTTATTTAACAATTACTATTTGCCAGGCGGATGCTAAGTGCTTTCCACACGTTATTTCATTTAATATATGAAGCAAAATTGATGAGAAAGGTGCTATTGTTATCTTTATTTTACAAATTAGGGAAGAAGTTTATAGAAATTAAACAATGTCCCCAGAAACACTATATTAGTTGGCTTCTGCTAAGAAAATATAGTGGTTTAAGACAATAACATAAATTATTTCCCATAATATATGTTGGGTTGGCTGCAATTCTTTTGGACTGGGATAGCGTGGCTAGGTCTAGATGGCCCAGGATGGCCTCATTCACATCTCTGAGCTTCTGTGGGACAACAACACAGCTGGGTCTCTCTTTCTGTGGTCTCTTATTCTCCCAGACAGTCCCTCACACCATTCACATGATTGTACAGAGGCAAGAAAGGCAAACCTAAAACCCAAGCACTTTTTAAGCCAGTGCTGGCATCATGCTGCTAATGTCCCATTGGTCAGAGTAAGTCAAATTGGGCCAATTCCTGATTTAAGGGATAAAAAAATAGATTCCATTTCTTCTTTGGGGGAGTGGGGTAATCATATTGCAAAAGAGTGTGCATGTTGTGATGGGAGGACTTTGTGGCCTTTGCAAATCTCCTAATCACATAAGCAGTAAGTGGCCACGCTGGTATTAAAATCCAAGTAATTTAATTCAAAGTCTGTACTGCCTAGACATGTTACAATGATCTTCTTTGGGTATTTTAATGCTTTGGGGCATATTTTTTTCCACTCTTATATCATGAACATGAATTACTCTGAGAATTAAGTTTAACTAAAAAACAAACAAATGAACAATCAAAACAAAACAAAACAAAAAAACACCAGAAAACAAAACAAAAAATCCCAAAAAACTAAAAATGCATTGAGCTGCTCAAAGCACTTTGAGTGAAAGACTGATGTCATAACCACCTCTTTTTTTTGAGAGGTTTTTGCTATAGGGCGTGTGCGCTCGCCAGCCAGACAGAGAGAGACAGAGAGACAGAATGCTAGAAATCATCCCCCAGGGGGGATGGCCACGCTGCAATCCTTTCTCCTCCATTCTCCTCTCGGGATCTTAGGCACGCACGCACACGTGCCTGGCGTGAGTTTTAAGCCACCGGGTCCAGGACGCGAACTGTGGTCGACTACGTGGGAGTCCAGCGACATAGCCATTACGCTAACTGCTGGTCCCATAACCACCTCATTTTAACCTCTCGTCAACATGTCTCCTGGTTTGCCAGTTTCTGAGATGTTCACGAGTCACCTGCAGACTCTTAGCAGGCTCAGTACCTTCCATGAATCCCCCAGACTCCTCCCTCAGGACACGACAGAGAAGCCCTTTGATTTTCACCCTCATTTCTCCACTGTGAGCCAAGTCCATGTCATTTGAGCAGCTCTCTGCTGTGGAATTGTCCCGTCACCATAGGAATGCAAGGAAATAGCCACTGAACCCAAAAGGTTGTGATTGATTTGCCTCCTGCATTCACTAAGCCTTGGAAGGCTGGGTTTAGAATTAACCTTATGCTGACCAGCCCCATGGTGCAGTGGTAACACAAAGCCCTGTAATGCTGAAGCCACATAGAAGGGTCTCCAGTTCATGTTCTGAGGTCTCTCTGTACACACCGGAAGTGTACTTGCACATATCCATGACCACACTAGCTGAATCTAGGGGTAGATCACAGTATGCTTGTTAGGAGTGCCTGTTTCTTCCTTCCCACCTCTCTCTCTCTCTCTCATGGAAGAAATAAATAAGCTTAAAAAATAGACTTATTATGGGTTCTTCAAGTTGTATGCTGTAGATAGAAGTGGTGGATTATGCATTTACTCATCCCTCTTTAGATATTTATTGAATGCTTGCCAGGGGTCTGGCCCTGGGCTAGTTGCTGCAGATGCCATGGTGAATAGACAGACTTGGCCCTGGTCTCAGGGAGCTTCCATCCTAGTGAAGGAAACAGACAACTAACAGGTGAGCAGGTAACAGACGAGACTGCTGCATAGGAGCGAGGGTGACGACGTAGAGGTCACTGTGGGAGCCACTGCATTGGGAGGTCACCGAAGGCTTCTCTCAAGAGGACGTTACAGCAGAAATGCAGGGTGAGATGAGCTTGTGTTCTGAAAAGCTGGGGACAGGGCATTCCAGGAGGGAGAAGAGCAAATGCAAGGGTCTGGAAGCAGGGAGGCTCGTTTGCTGGAGGAGCAGGAGGCAGGTGTTGTGCTTTGTTCCTTCTATCGTCTGTTCTCTGCTGCTTCCTGTCTCAGGTGATAAAACAGCTCTGTAAGAAAAGGACCAAATCAAGCCAAGTTCATGAAAATATGGCAGACACAAATATTTTTCTAGTGCAAAGTATGACTTACCATCTAAAATAGTGTTTCTTCACATGTTTGATAGTTTGTGCCTTCAAAACCAGTATTGGTGAGAAAGGTGATCATTTTTTTTTTAAAGAGGTTTTTGCTATAGGGCATGTGCACTCACAGAAAGACAAAGAGAGACAGAGAGACAGAAAACGAGAAATACCCCCCAGGGGGGATGGCCACGCCACAATCCCTTCTCCTCCATTCTCCTCTCGGGATCTTGGGCAGGCATGCACACGCGCCCGGCGTGAATTTAAGCCACCAGATCCAGAACTCCAACCGGGATTGACTACATGGGAGTCCAGAGACATAGCCATTACCCCAACCGCTGGTCCCATTCATTTCTTGATTAAAAATCTGGTACTTTTAAGTGTGATTCTGATATATCAGTGAATACATATGGCATTAAATGGTACTGAATATATCTGTACATGACTGTCACTCAGTGATTATCTATAGTAAAATTATGAGCTATGTTTAAATTTGAAACTAATATAAAAATTATAACTTTTTTTGTAAAAATTTATATTGGAAATATATATATATATACACACATACATACATATATATACACACACATATATATAATACACATACATATATACATATATGTGTGTAATACACATATATACATATATACGTATATATACATACACTAGAAATTATATATGCACAGTATATATAATTTCTCAGTACTTTCCAGAGAAAGACTGGGGAGCGAGATAGGGAGAAAGCACCCTCCAATGTAATGTCGTCATGCTACAATCTCTTTTCCTTAGTTTCTCCATCCTCTTGGGACTTGGGACATGCATACACATGCACCTGGCGTGTTTTTCAAGCCACAGGGCTAGGATTCAAACTGCAGTGGCCATGTGAGATCTGACTCCCTTAATAGGGAGCTACGGTACCAGCCCTTAAAAGTATATATTGTTTTGTTGTTTTTCCTGCCTCTTATACAATTTTCTTATGAAACAGTTTTATCAGTGAAACAGTTTTATCACTTCTCTTAAACATCTATGCCATGTTACTTTATCTTAGGTTTATAAGATGCCATGTATTTAATAAACATTTATTGAACACTATTCTGTGCTTAGCCCTGGGCCAGGTGTTGGGAATATAATGACAAACAGGACAGGAATACCTGTCCTTGACATGCCATCATGTGTCTCTTAGGGGAAGCTTTCTATTAGGTTGTTGGAAAAGTCAGATTTTTTTTTTTTTTTTTTTTTTTTTTTTTTTTTGCGTAGAAGAAGTAACATCATGACTTTTTGTTGACAACCCTATTATTATAGAGAGACAATTTAAAATTTGATACTCCCTTAAAATGTTTAGTTTTACAGAACTAATTCCTACAGCAGTGTATCTACAAATGTATGTGGTAAATAGAGAACCATGATTTTGCCACTTATTTTGAGAGACAAAAAATAAAAACTGAAATGAACGCGAACTCGTGCCCAAACAAAACTTCCTTCTACACCCTGCCAGCCAACTGATGGACTCAGACATGGATGCTGGCAGGTTGGAGGCCAGGTCGTTTTGGATAAATGAGAGGGATCAGATGACTTGTCTATAGATACAAAGCACACATGCGTGTGTGTGTGTGTGTGTGTGTGTGTGTATGTGTGTATGTTTCAATAAAGGCTAGACCTTTGCTAGGGCTGCTATCAAGAGTAAATAGGTTGAGAAAAAGTGCATGTTTTAATGCAAGTAAATGGAATAATACTTCATTGTCTTAAAGCTATTAACAGCTGCTATTGAGCTCATTTTTATTTGAGAAAATTTCTTGTTTTAGTGTTCAATGTCAAAAGAAAATCCACAATTTGCAATTAAGTAAGCCAAGGTCATTCAGCAAAAGACAAAATAAATTTGCTTCAACAGTGTTCACGGTGACAAGAAAATCTGGCCAAACTTTATTAGAGTCAAATTCCTAGTGGTTGCCAGATGTATAATTTCTGTAATTTTAGTCTTCAGTAAGAAATATCTCATTGTGGGGAATCATAGAATCATGGTGAAGGGCAAGCACAGACATTGTGCCATGAGAGAGAGGATATTTCTTGGTAAACGATAATGGTTTTGAACCTCAAAATATTATATTGAGTGAAAGAAGCTGGCACAAAAGTATATATTATGTGGCTTCAATAATATGAAGTTCAAGAGCAGGCAAAATTGATTGCTGCTGATAAAAATCAAGGACAGGGACATGATGGAACTTTCTGGGATGATGGAAATGTTCTCAGTCTCATTTTGGATGGTGGTTACACTTTGGATCTGTGCATTTTAATGTATGTTAATTACACCTCAATTAAAAATGAATAAAACTGAACTGAACACTTCAGATCTGTGTTCTTTAATGTATGTAAATTATACCTCAATTTAAAAATGAATAAAATTACACACACACAAAGATAACTGTTAAATATATTGATGCTGAAACGTTGGTCTTTTTTCCCCTAAATCAAATTGATCCCCATGCAAATATATTGATTACTTCTGGTTTAAATGTCTTTCTTTTGCCTATTTTTCCAGTGATAATTGGATTATATGTCTTAAAACTAGTATAGTCTCACAAATTTTCTAATTATAAAGGTCTAGGGCTACCTCCTATGGACTGATACTGGTTTAGCTGAGATATCATTTAAAAGTCTCTAAGTCTTAGTGTTTTCATCTGTAAAATAGAGATGATTAGATTTGCCTGAAGGTGGTGATGGGACCAAATGAGACAATGTAGTTACCATGTATGTTATAATCCTGCTGTTCTCTCATCATCAGTGGACTGGCAGTCTCAGCATCACTCAGGAACTTGTTAAAAAATGTAGAAGGTGGGGCCCAGCAGATGGTGTAATGGTTAGGTCACTGGATTCCCATGTAGTCGACTGCAGTTTGAGACCTGGATCCGGTAGCTTAAAACTCACGCCAGGCACATACGTATGTGTGCCCAAAATTCCAAGAGGAGAATGGAGAAGAAGGGATTGTACCATAGTCATCCCCCTGGGGAGTGATGTCTCACTTTTTATCTCTCTGTCTCTGTCCCTCCAGCAAACACATGCACACTATAGCAAAAATCTCCAAAAGAAAAAAAGAAAAAAAAATGCGGAATCTTTTGGGCCAGCAGGTGGTATGGTGGTTAAGGCTCTGGACTGTGGTTTGAGTCTGGACCTGGTGGCTTGAAACTCACACCAGGCACATATGTGTACGTGCCCGAAATCCTGAGAGGAGAATGGAGAAGTGATTATGGCATGGCCATCCCCCCTGTGGAGGATGATTTCTCATTTTCTGTCTCTCTGTCTCTTTCTGTCTCTCTGGTGAGCACATGCACTCTGTAGCAAAAATCTCTTTATAAAAATAAAAATAAATGCAAAGTCTCAGATGTACTCTGGACCTATTGAATTAGAATTGCCATTTTTTACACAATGCCCAGGTATATATGTACACACTAAAGTTTCAGAAGTACAGTCTTGGGCCAGCCTGTAATCTTGTGGTTAAGGCAGCCACATCCCACAAGACAGTGTGGTTTGAACCTCTGCTCTGGTGACTTGAAGAACACACTGGGCAGGCATGTGTGCATGCCCCAAATCCCCACAGGATGGAGAAATGGAGAAGGGATTTCAGCATGACCGTGCTCCACTGGCGGGTGTATTCTTCCTCTCCCTTGCTCTTTGTCTTTCTCTGGCAAGTACACATGCCCTCTTTGATAAAAATCAAAGTATTATTTAAAATAAATTGTAAATTGAGATACAAATATTAGAAATTGTCATTAATACAGTGTCTATGGTAGAAACATGGCCCAGTGTTTTGCATACATGCTTCCTATGTTGGTGAGAGGCTGTTGGCCTGAAACCATGTGAGTGACATACTTGCAGCATACACGGATAGCATATTTGTGAGCTGTGACTGCACATGTTACTCATGAAGGCACCTCATGAGTCAGAGTGAATGCTGTCCTAGACCAGTCAACAAGCTGCCTTCCAGGTAGCTTTTCAGGACACAGAGAGAGTAGCCTCCGATCTGTAAGACCATGACTTGTTCTGTCAGAACACTGGGTATGTTCTATGACTCAAAAGGTGGCAAGAGATTTCCACCTGGAACTTGTTTTTTTCCTCCCAAAATTTGCTCCTAGTCAATCTCAGTGAACGCTGCTGTCATCTACCCTGTTACTCAAGCCAGCAGCCATTAGGTCATCATGATTCTCCTTTTGCAACCCCCCTAACCCTATCCAATCCATCAGCAAGTGCCATCAATCCTGTCTCTCCTGAAGTCTACCTTCAGTTTCCCTCCTCTCTCCATTTCACTCCCACCACCATCTCATCTCTGGACTACTTTCCACTGTGGCTCCTGTCTTCCACAGTGTGCCCTTTGATCACTCTCCAAGCTGCAGAGAAAACAGATCACATCACACTTCCACGGAAAACCCTTCCATATGTTCCTATTTACTTAGAATAAATTCCATGCCCCATACCTACACCTGGAGTGGCCCTGCAGGTCCTGCCTAGCCTGGTCCCTGTGGATTTCAGTGGGCGTATCGTGTGCCTCTTCCTGTCACTCACTGCCCAACCATGCTGCTCTTCAGTTCTTCAAGTGTGTCCCACCATGCTATGCCCATGCTGCCCTAGATCTGACTTCCCTCCTCTGAATGTTTCACGTCTTTCTATCCTTGGAGGCTTGGCTAATCCCTCAGCTCCTCTGAGGGGGTCTACCAGGAGTGCCCTAGCTAAAGTTGCCCCTCTGTCAATCTCCATCTCAGCCCCTTGTTTCTCTCCCTCATGACATTTCATTACAAGTGACAGTCATTTTTTGTTTCGCCATTCTATTGATATTTTCATTTTGTCTCTCCCTTTAGAATAGAAGAGTGGGACTCATATCTGTATTCACCATTTTATCTCCAGGGTCTAACTCAGTGTCTGGCAGACGGTAGATACGTAATAGATGCGTGAAATGACTGACTGACTGATTATGTGAGTGAATGAATGCACACATGAACATACTGATTCCTTTGCATGGTCGGATAACTGCTTAATTATGGATGCTGTCTAGAATTTACCTCCTGCCAAAGCAAAAAAAAAGAAAAAAAAACACCTCTTTTTCTCTTTTCTTTAATTTTGTGTATGTATGTGTGTGTATTTTGAAGACAGAGTTTTATCATGCCATGATCTTCCTACCTCAGCTTGCTAAGAAGCTGAGACCGTAGGCTATATGCCACTGTGCATTTACCTCTTAATTCTAAACTCATCACCTTCACACCAGATCACTGAATGCATTGCAATAGTTCTCAAAAAACAAAACAAGCCTTCGATGAAAAGACAAGCAGAATTCCTTTATGACAGAGCTTATTTGCTTTGTATTCTGGTCCTCCTACAATCTCATCCTGCTTTTGGAAAGGGCAGTTTCCTGGCAAGTGTTTCCATCAGTCCCTGGTCCCCAGACCCCTGCGGCGGAACCCCTGCAGGAAAAGCAAACACAACATCACCTTTAATTAGCAGGAAAGAAGCCTGCCTGATATACACAGATAGCACCTTGGAAACAAGAAACAGAAAAATGGTAAGGCAGGACCAGGTTCTTGGGAAAGAACAAGGGAATGAAAAAGAATAATTATCCTGTTTTAACATAATGTTGTTAATCTGTATTGCCCATTATCATCTAGAGTGTCTTGCCTATTGAGGTATGCGAGCTGTGGAGCTGCTCTTTGCTCCAGCAGTGTAGCTAACGTAAGGGACTGGCTCTCCATCCATCATAATAATTAGTTTGTCATAATTTTCTGCCCTTCCTGGCTCTGCAGTAAAAAGATAGAAGAGGCATTTAAAGTTACTCAGGAATCGTTCCCCAAATTTCCTCCCTGTTCTTTATGGGAACAGATAGCTGTATTTCTGCCCTATTTATTTTATGTTTGGCCTGTGATAATGAAGTATATTTCATCTGGAAGTATATAGCTTTAATTTTCATGTTCTACTTGGAGATATCTCGCTGTTTCATTTTGTTTCAGCTGTGCAGTATATAAAGGGAGCCCGTGCTTCTTTCTGAACTCACCCATCACCCACCACAGTGAATTCGTTTCAGGACCAGCATTATGACTTCCTGAACTGACTGCATAATCACACGCACCGGATCTACAGTCCTTTAATGTCTACAAAGTGTTTCCCTTGTTTTATCCCTTAACTCTCACACCAGCCTGGGATGTAGGAAAAGTGGGGGTTATCCACACACCCATTTGGCAGAGCGAGGAGGGGAAAGGTCGATGGATTTGCCCTGGGCCACACTGCTAGAGCCAGGATTTGAATTCAGATTTTCTCGTTGTAAATTTTTGTCCTCTCTGTACCTCCACAATAGCTCCTACTGCAGCTGCGACGGTGGGTGTTCCGGTCTGCTGAAATGGAGACATGGCAATTTTCGCTTATCCCTGCATAAGGTGTTATTGGGAATCGAACATGTTTTCCTTCCTGTGGTGGAAGGGAGGTTTGTCTAACAACATGAGGTTTGTTACATCAACCTGCACCTGATAAAGAGGTTCCCAAAGTGTGGTCCCAGACCAGCAGCCTCAGCATCCCCAGGGAGCTGGTTAGAAGTGTAGAGTGCAGGTCCCTCCCCACATCGCCTTACTGATCTGAAGTCTGGCCTGCGACTGGGCAGTCTGCACCGTAACATTGAGAACCACCTGTTTATGGAGAAGATGGGGAGACGCAGTAGGGAACAGAGGAGAGAAATAACATTATATGCTTGGGGCACAGATCCTGAAGTCAGACTGTGGGTTTCTTCATTGTTCTATCGCCTCATTCATCCATAGACTGTTTACTGAGCATTTACTATGTGTCAGGCACATGCAGATGGTGGGGTTATAGCAGTGAAAAAAAAAAAAGAAAGTTCTTACCCTTATGGCCCTGAAGTTGTACCTTCCCCTAGCTGGTGGAGTGGTGAAAGGGCCATGTGACTCCCTTGTTTCCTGGCCTGTAAAGGGAGAATACTGGTAGTGCCTCATGGGGTTTTTGTATGAATAAAGTTTCAAGTGTGTAGGGCCTGCAGTGGTGAGAGCTCTTCCAGCACCAGTGTTTGCCTCACCACATGCTCTCAGTCATCAAGTGCTGGTGACAAGCTGATGATGTCAGCTCTTGCCACTGTGAGCACAAATTGTGATCATGAGCCCCAAAGAAATGCCCTACTTTTGGGACCAGCAGATGGCGTAATAGCTACATTGCTGGACTCCCATGTAGTCTACCGAGGTTCAAGTCCTGGACCTGGTGGCTTAAACTCATGCTGGGCGCGTGTGTGTGCGTGCCCAAGATCCCGAGAGAAGAATGGAGGAGAAGGGATTGTGGCGTGGCCATCCCCCCTGGGGGGTAATTTCTCACTTTTTCTCTCTCTGTCTCTCTCTGTCTTTCTGGCAGGTGCACACACCCTATAGCAAAAACCTCTCTAGAAAAAAAAAAGAAAGAAAAAAAGAAATGCCTTGTTTTCTAGCGGCGTGACACTGACACAGACTTCTTGGAGATGTTTAAAGTGGATGCTCAAAATAGTCCATTTGGAACTGTTCCCAAGACTCATGGCCCCAAGTGATAGGTACTTGTTGATACAAATTCAGAATTTTTTCATAATTTCAAGTATCACTGTGGCAATATTGGCCCAAGTCCTCTGGGGGTAAATATGTTTCCTGCACTGTTTCTGAGTCCTCTACCATGGCATACACACAGGGCTTAAAGACGAAGAACCTGTGGAGTGATTTTAAGCATCACAAAGTTTATTTAAAGATGTTTTAGATTTAAAAGTCTGATTATTCTAGGAGAGCAGAGATTGAGTGAGGAATGGGCCTTTCTTTTTTTTTTTTTTGGAGAGGTTTTTGCTATAGGGCGCGTGCGCTCACCAGACAGAAAGAGACAGAGAGACAGAAAGCGAGAAATCACCCCCCAGCGGGGATGGCCACGCCACAATCCCTTCTCCTCCATTCTCCTCTTGGGATCTTGGGCACACACGCATATGCACCCCGTGTGAGTTTTAAGCCACCGGGTCCAGGACTTGAACCGCGGTCAACTATATGGGAGTCCAGTGACATAGCCATTATGCTAACTGCTGGTCCTGGAATGGGCCTTTCTGAGGATCATTGCAGGTTCTTATTTCCCCACATTAAATGGTGTGTGCTGGAGTCAAAGCGTGGCTCAACTCTGGCCTCCTCCAAGACACAGTCTCACCTTGTGGTAGCCTGTATGAAATTATCTGGGTCAGAGGTTTGGTAATCCTTCAGCCATGGCACAAGCAACAGTTTGCTAGTTACCGAGGAAATGAAGTACCAGTTCCTTGGAATCACCCACCTTCAATGAAACTATTGAGATGATATAGACAAAAGTCAAATGGGGGCTTCCAAATGGGCTACCCCACCACAAATATAAATACTGTATCTTATGTTTGTGGGTGTGTTGGAGCGAGAGAGGAGAGAGTGAGAAGAGAGATGGTGAATGGAAGTGTTTACACCAGAGCAAGAATGAGTGAGGGGGAGAGAGGGAAGGAGAAGAGGAGGAGGAACATTGCAGGAAGGTAGGTAGAAAGGGGATAGAGGGAGAATGAGAAGGAGGAAAGAAGAAAAGAGGAAGGTAAACAGGGAGGAAAGGACAGGTGGGAAGGAAGAGGAGGTGAAGGGATGGAGGAGAGAGAACTTGAACTTGTAGAATCAACTCCAAGTTAACATACCCAACCTGCCACCTTAAGGAGAAGACAAGTGGAACTAATGCTTTCTGGGCCCAAGGTGACTGAGGTGGTACTTCTGTGGCGAGCATGAGGCTGCAGGAGGTATATTTCAAATGAAGACCCCTCCCCAACTCAGTGTCCTTGACCACTTCTGTTGGGTCGTCAGAAAAGTCATGACGCATTTTTTTTGCATAGAAAAACAGAAAAAAACATGACTTTTCCAACGACCTAATACAATGTGGCCCAATGATTGAAAAATCTTGTCCTGTTCTCTTATTGAATCAGTACCTTGACCATGGGACTCAGTGTTGATTCACATAGGCATCTGTATTGTCTGGATTTTGGGCTCTTGGCTGGTGGCGGCCACATCTTGGCACCATATTCTTTCCCATAGTGCTTGTGTTTTGTGTTTAGTAGGGATCATGATATTTGTGCAGTGTAGTGGAATTATTTACTGAGAACTTTGTCCTATTTCTTGGGGAAAAAATAAACCTATTGGGATGTAGTTTTCCTAGTGTACTGTAAGGGACATCGTGAATTCTCCTTTTAATCTCTTCTTAATGATAAAACATTACTGAGCTAAAATTCATTGGAGCTTTTGTTTTGTTCTTTTTCCCACCCTCCTCCATTATAACAAGAATAATACTCTGAGGAATACCTCATATTTCAGATCTAAATTTAAAGAAGTCAGACTCAATTGCTCAGTTAATTAAATTTGCAGTAGTCTCTTTGGAGATATTTATGGACTTATTTTCACACTTTCACATTTTCTTTTTCCTCCGTTCGAGTAGTAGCAAATACAACGTGACAACCAAATTACTGTACGTGGCAGTTATTTACAGACCAAAATGATTGATTTCCTGATGATCATTTAATCAGATAATTTTCCTGGATGCAGACTCCCAGACCTCCTGATTTATCCTGTTCACATATATGTTGCCTTAATTTCACATGACACTCAAGAGAAAACCATAGTCTTTTTGAGCTTGCTAGATACACTGTTTAAAATTTGGGGGTGTCTTTTGTGGAATAAAGCTAAAAGCCAAAGATTTAGACATGAGGTCTAGCACCCAAACATTAAAAATAGAAGTCATGGAATAAGAAGAGGTCAAAATTTCCACTGCCGGAAAACCAAAGAGTATGTAGATTTCCAGTAGTTCCAGGACAAGGTTTTATTCAATTACAAGATATTCAGGCTGATCTCGACAATAATATTAATGAACACTCTGTAGCATTTAAAAAATCACAGCCTATTTTTCCACATTCATAGCTTCTATTATCTCTGTGACATGTGCCAGGAATTTTGCTAACACCTTTAGATGGCTTCTCTTCATTTTCTTCCTCCTTCTCCTCCTCCTCCTCCTTTTCTTATTCATCTTTTCTCTCTCTCTCTCTCTCTCTCTCTCTCTCTCTCTCTCTCTCTCAGGTTTTTGCCATAGGGCAGATGCACTAGCCAGAGAGAGAGAGAGAGAGAGAGAGAAATCACCTCCCAGGGGGTGATGGCCATGCCACAGTCCCTTCTCCCCCATTCTTCTCTTGGGATTCTGGGCATGCATGCACATGTGCCTGGTGATTTTTCAAGTCATCAGGTCTGGGACTCAAACTGTGTTTGGCCGTGTGTGAGTCCAGCACTTTAACCAGCATGCCATCTACTGGCTCCAAGATGCCTTCTCTTACAGAATCCTCACAATACCTTATGAGATAGATTGTTGTTATCTCCTTATTTATTTAAATTGTCAAAGGGTGTGTGCACTTTGTCAGAGACAGACAGAGAGAGGGAGAGGGCCAAAGCATCCCGCAGTAGGTTGTAGTCAGGCTGGAATTCCTTCTCTTCTATTACTTCACTCTGTTGGGATTTGGGGCATGAATACATATTGCATCTGGTGTGGTTTCAAGTACAGGGGCCAAATATCCAGGCTGTTCAGGCTTTTCCCACACACTTCATTAACGTGGCCAGTATAAACAAGTCACTCAAAAAAAAAAAAAAGAAAAAAAAAAAAAAAAAAGACAGCCCTTGCAAACAAAACCCTGCCCTTCTCAGCCTTTCCCATGGAGAGAAGTGGTTTCTGCTCCCCTTGGCTGATGGTCCTTACTGGTGGTGGGTGCTTCCTGGTAGCAAAGCAATGGTTGCAAGATAGATGGTGCCTTCCTAAGCTCCCCAGAGGCTGCTCCACTCTCACACCAGCATACACTTGGCACAAGAGCTCACAATGGGCAAGCTCCACATACCCGTCAAGAGCTGCCATCGTATATAAGGGCCATCCTTGGCTACATGAACACGTCAGCAGCCCTGCAGCTGCCTGCTGTCTTCTATGCAGGGCTAAGCTTCAGACAGAGCAGCTATAAATTAGCAGTGGCTGTTACCCAAGCAGATCACTGCAATTGGTGATCTGAAATGTTAATTTGTGGTGACTGATTGCCTCATGGTACAGGAAGTTAGTGGTATTAACTTGGTCAATAATTACTTGGCTTCACTAATAGACCTGTGTTTCCAGAATGAATTATAGGACCTGGCCTAAATATTTCTTAATTTTCTTTTCTGTGTTAGGAAAGAGTTGAAAATTTGAAAAAAAAAAAAATGATAGAAGTAGAGGAATTTCTCTGTACTTAAGTTAACTTTACATGGCCTCTGGGCATTTTTCCTCTGGAAAATCAAACTAACTAGAATAATTTGGGGACCAGCAGATGCCGTAATGGTTGTATCACTAGATTCCCATGTAGTCAATCATGGTTTGAGTCCTGGAACAGGAAGCTTAAAAGTTATGCCAGGTATGTGTGTCTGCATGTCCAAAATCCCAAGAGGAAAATGGAGAAGGGATTGTAGCATGACCATCCCCCCCGGGGATGATTTCTCACTTTCTGTCGTCTCTGTCTCTCCAGTGAGTGCATGCACACTATAGCAAAAATCTCTCTTAAAAAAAAAAAAAAACTATAATAATTTTAGAAAAGAATAGCACCAATGGCAGTGTAATGTACATGTGGTCACCAATTCCCAAGAAATGACCACTTTGATTTTATTTGGAAGAATAATAAAATTGGTACACAAGATACATTTGGTTATTTGACCTACACTCAAATGAAATGTCATTGACCTGCTTAAAAAAATAGCAAGGTCAATTCCATTATGTAGTATTTTGATACAATTCCATCTCTCACATAAACACATACTTCAGTTCCCTTAAGAGAAAACTAGTTCTATGGCCTCTTTTCAGAGAATGGGTTATGCTAAGAAATTGTGAGGGTGGAAGAGGCAGGGCCCCTTTCCTGTCAGGAACTAGTCTTACTTAGGGAGGGGAGAAGAAGGTTTGGAGGTCCCTGTGTAGACTGAAGGAGAGATTGGGAAAGGAGAACCCAGCCTCAGGAGTCTTCTGAGATAGATCCCTCTTGGTAGTGAGTTGAGGATCTAGAAATTGTTTCTCTTAAACCTTTCCTGCTCTGCATGCTTTGGAAAGTTCCTGTGTACACCCCAGGAGTGGCATGTCCTATTTGTAGTAACTCTGTTGGGGTACGAGGCTGTGTAAGGGCTGCCCCTTGTGAAATCCCACAGGGAGTCATTCTTAGACAAGGGAATGCTAAGTGAGGAGCTGAGTCAATGTGATTTAGCCTAGGTAATACAGTTTGTCTATCTATACAGTCAGATAACTCCTGGGCCAAACCCTGGCTTATAGTGGCATGTGACTACGGGAAAAATGATTCAACTTCCCTTCCTCTGTAAAAGGAGGATAACATTAGGACATTCCTCAGTGTACTACTGTGAGGATCCAGTGAGACCCTGTGCACATTTTTTGCATTTAAATTTCAAGTAGGCAGTTGAAGGTTTATGAATTGTCATAGTGATGCTGAACTCAACTCTGGTAAGTTAATGGCAAATGATCAGCCCATGTGACCCCTAGATCTTTTGCTAAGGAGTTCAGCTTTCTTTGTAAGGCATGTGACTGCAAGAAAGACACTCAGAGATCCAGCTCAGTCACTTTGAAGTTTGGGGCATACTTTGGAATATAGAGTAGTTCAATCTTTTTAGGTTATCTAGTGGAAAACATTTGATCATAAACTGGTAAAAGAATCTTGAGAAATTTCTGAAAAATACACCCCTCCTCAGTTATATCCTAAGTAAAGATAACAGCTAACCACTATGTATGTGAAGTGTGATATTTAAAGCTAAATAATTTTATGGCTAAACAGTTACCCCAAAACAAATAGACAGTCGTGTAGTTCATATAGGATTTCCTGAAATATCAGATAGCATTAGTCTTCATATATATTGATAAGCACAAGGCATCCATAAAATCATAGACTCTGAAGCCTTCCAGAGAGCTTCTTGTAGACAGAACACATTCATTGCAGGTTATATCAGTAAGTCAATTCAGCTTAGTTTGATAGCTCATAACTGTCCAGGCTGTTGTATTTACTGAGCCATGCACTACTCTTTTTTCAAGCATGCTTGAGAAAATTACTTGTAAGACTATTTCTCTTCTGGGCACAATCAAGTGCTTTAGAATGAACTCCATAACTGCAGATTCAACATAGGATTAGGCTTGGTAATAATATCAAGAAATATTGCTTTAATAATGCCTTGAAGTTGCCTGGAATCTTGTGACTTTCCTTCTCCTATAATTCAGCCAGATAACTTATCAGTGAGTATTAGTGAGTGCAAAGGGCAAGACACTTTAAGGAATGACAAAACCCTCAAGGTTAAGATGAGAGAACCAGAATCAACATCCTTGAAAAGAGGCAGCTTCTTTGGACTGAGGTCACTGCCCTCACCCAAAACCTAGTATCTTCATAGCCAGAAGCCAAGTATTGCGTGCTAAGAGAGACTTCTTGGGCCAGCCAGTGGAGTGGTGGTTAGGATTGCTGAATCCCACATGGCCAGCTGCACTGTTTGAGTCCTGGATTCAGCAGACTGAAAAACACACTTGGTAAGTGTGCATGCTCTCCCCAAATCCCAAAAGGAGATGTGGAGAAGGGGTGGCAGCATGGCCATTCCCCATGGGGGCACTTTTCACTTTCTTCTCTCTCTCTGTCTCTCTTTAGAGAATGCACATTCCCTCTGGCAAAAAATGAAATACAAACAAACAAGCAAAACCAGAGGCTCCCTGGCTGGTGGTTTGGTTCCTCTTCTGGGATCTTCAAGTTATTCCTCTTCAATGCCAAATCTATGTAACCCTTCAAGGAGAATCTCTCCTTCATTTTTTCTGCTTTTCAAGTATGCTGAAGTACCTCAAAGACAATAAAGCACAATGTAGGGCTTCACACACCATGTGTGTGCCTGGCATGGTGCCAGGTACTTCTGGAAGTATAAAAGCATCTTACAATGTGAAAAGTACACTAGATACCAGTTGTCAAATGCAGTGCTTCCGAAAGTAGGAACACCTACCACCAGGGATGCCTGGGATGATGCTAGGTGGAATATGAAGAAACATTTTTATTATAATTCTTACCACTTATATTTTAATAAGTTGTGTGTTTACTTATTATTTAGCATGATAGGGAAAATATAGTGTATCCCTGCTATAATACTAGAGATATTACTTTGTAAGATAAAGTCAGTAAAATAGAGGAAAAAGGTAATAGTACAAGGGACATAAGGGTATGATTAAAAAAAAAAAAAACACCAAACATGGTGATAGTATATACATTACTGAAATTTGGAAAATATTGAGGCCCAGCAGAAGGCCGGGTCTGTCTTGCTCAAGATCAGATGGCAACTCTGAGGTTCTTATTCCTTCCTCTAACTCCCAGAATCTCCCTGGTCTTGGAACCGTAGTGGGGACAACTTCTTTCTTTCACTGGCTATACCCTACTTCAGGTTTGAGTTCACCATGAATAGGGCACTGTCCTTGATTATGAACATCAGTTGAGTTGAACCTATACAGTAAAGTGTTAAAATCTTCAATGGCATATTGCAAATATTGGTCTTGAACGCGTTACTATCAATAGCTTATAAACAATGAACTCAGGCCAAGAGTGGAGATCGTTAACTGGCCCTTTGCAAAACCTCAGCAGTTGCACACAGCTTGACAGAGGAAACTGCAGCTAAACCAATTTAGCATAGGGCATACCTCCCAGTCTGCAGTCTCCCTTCCCCCACATGCTGGGCCAGAATCCTCATCCCTCCTAATTCTCACCCAACTCTTTTGGGAAAACTGAAAATAAGATTTTTTTTCCCCCTTTTTTGGAGAGGTTTTTGCTATAGGGCGTGTGTGCTCTCCAGAAAGACAGAGAGAGACAGAGAGAGAGAAAGAGAGAAATCACCCCCCCCCCCGGGGGGGATGACCACGCTGCAATCCCTTCTCCATTCTCCTCTTGGGATCTTGGGCATGCACACACACGCACCCGGCTTGAGTTTAAGCCACCGGGTCTGGGACTCAAACCACGGTTGACTACATGGAAGTCCAGCAACATAGCCATTATGCTAATTGCTGGTCCTGAAAAGAAGATTTTGATGAGAGACTGAAGAAGACCTAGTCCCTGTCGATAGCTAATTTTCAGTAATGACTACTGTTCATTTGACATTGTGCCTACATAATTTCTGAACCTTATGCCACTAGAAATAAGCATTCTTATCCTCATTTGCAAATGAGGTAACAGGAATTCAAGGTAAGTTAACTTGCCCAAGTGGAGAGGTTGGAGCTCCATGACAGGCCTATCAAACTACAGACATAAAACTCATATTTAGTATTATTTCTTATATGGAAAAATGAGAGACATACAAAGTAAAATTGAATATTATAACACATGCAATTCAATACTAGATTAGACAGTGGAAACTTTTAGAGCTAAAAGAAATTAGAGTAGGGAAAAGCATTGCTTTGTTCACCTATCCATCTAAACTATTAGGTCATCAGAAAAGTCATGTGGTATTTTTCTATGTATTTCTATGCAGAAATCACAACTTTTCTGATGACCCAATAATAATGGATTCCTCCTTATGTTCTAGACCCATGTTATTGATCTGAAGCAGAGCTCAGCAAACTAGCCCACTGGCAAAATCCAGCCCATTGTTGTTTTGTTTCCTTCCTTTCTCCTCCCTTCCTTTAGTAGCCAGAAGACATGTCAGTTCACCAGAGAGACAAAGAGACAAAGGGAGAGGAAGAAAGCACCCCCCCAAAGGGGGTGTGGTCACGCCATAATCTCATCTCCTCCATTTCTCCATCCTGTTGAGATTTTGTACACACATGAACACATACTCTGTGTGTTTTCAGAGCTTCTGGAGTTGGGATTCAAATTACATTTGGTCATGTGGAATCCAGCTCCCTTAAACACCAAGCTGTGGGGTCAGCTCCTGCTTGCTTTTCTAAATAAAGTTTACTGGAACACAGACACACCCATTCGTTCATGTATTGCCTATAGCTTCTTTGGTGCTGTAGAATTGAATAGTTGTGACTGACATCATGGCTGAGAAACCTAAAATATTTGCTCTCTGACCCTATCCAAAAAGTTTGTTGATTTCCAGCCCAGCATTTTAATCAGTAGAGATTGCAAAAGAGCAACCACATCAGAGGATTATCTTGAGAAAGACTTGGAAGGAAAAAAATAGTCTGATCTTTGCTAGCAGGTGGTATATCACAGAATACTTGGAAGACAGGACCGAATTGAGAAGGATTAGCGTGACTAGTGTGCTGGGCATTTGCTTTTCAACAATTTGAGTAGTTGACATGTAAATATTTTCTCAAAAACATTTAAAACCATACTGTTTCTGCTGTTATAGAGTCACAAACAAAATTATAAGAAGTATTTGAACATTATCTTTAAAATTCAGTATTTTGAAAATTCGAAAGTTGTTTATTAACTGTCAAGAACTATGGAGTATGAGCAAATTTTTTTTGATATATAAAGTAAATGTGGAAAAATGTGAAAATAAATAAATAAATTAATTAATTAAAAATTTTTTTTGACCCTTGATCTAAGGGGCCTAAGAGACTTTGCATAAGAAGTGACACTTACTTAAGAAAGGAAGATTAAAACTCTGAGAGCATAGAAAGGATCACAGCCTATTCTAATTTGGCCCATTACTTAGTAGTCACATGATCTAAAGGAAAAACAGCGTCTTTGAGACTTCTTCCCATTCATAAAATGAAGGTAGCATTGCCTATTCAAACTGTCGCATCTGTTTTGTGGGCTGGATGACAACATAGGAGATACATAATAATCACTATATTTTATTGCATATTTATAGATCAGTATTTTTCTAAGTGATTTTACATGCAATATTTTACTTAAACTTCAATGTGACCCAATGGATAGGTTGCTTGGTATAAAGGAATTACTTACTTGTAACTATTGAGGTGCTTTGTTTTGTTTTGTTTTTGTATTTTGTCTTTCTGGGGATTTGCTCTTTGTCTTTGTTGGCCCAAAGTTGTCATCTGCCTGGGGTGAGGGAGGAAGACTAGGGACTGGTGAGGAAATCGGAGAGACGTGGAGCTAATCCTCAGCTTCTGAGATGCAAAGGAAGGTAGACTAGGGCAAGCATGGAGGACCCATTTCAGAGAGCCGGCCCGTGGTGTGGTGCAGATACCTTTTTAGCTGCACAAGAATGACCCTGAGGTATCTGAATGTGGGGAAGCAAAAAGCCCTCTATAGGAGGCAGAGAAAAGAGTAAGTGGAGAGGGAGAGCAGGAGGAAGGGGTGTGGCAGGAGTTTCCCACTCTTTGCTTCTGGGATGGAGGCAGTTACATGAATGAGTTTCATGGAGGAAAAGGGCATATTGCTCATGTCCATTGTGAAGTTTGGATTGACATTTTATCTCAGGATCCCTCAGAATTCACCTGCAGGGGACCAGCAGATGGCCTAATGGTTACGTCGCTGGACTCTCACACAGTCAATTGTGGTTTGAGTCTCGGAGCCCATGGCTTAAAACTCACACCAGGTGCGTGTCTGTACATGCCCCAAATCCTGAGAGGTGACTGGGGGAATAGGGATTGGTCATCTTCCCTGGGGGGGGGGGGGTTCTTGATTTCTGTCTCTCTGTCTCTGGCAAGCGCATGTGGCAAAACTCTCTTAAGAAAAAGAATTCCACCTGCAGTAAGTTGTAGTGGTGGACAGGAGAAAGGCCTCTGGATTTTAGCTTCCTCATCTCCACATCTGGACGCAGATGCAAGCTGTAGACTTGCCATGAAGCTCTCTGTCACACAGCATGGAAGGGAGACACTGCAGCGATTTGGGTCTGTGGCCAGCAGGAGTGAGGACAGGCTGAGACAAATGGGAGCAGTAGAGGGCTTCAGCCAAGTACAGAGAGGTCAGCCTCCAGCTGTAGGCACCAGCATGGCCCAGCGACCAGGAGACCAGGAGCTTGTCCCTGGGGTCCTGAGCACCCTCAGGCCAAAACCCTGATCTTATGGCCAACTCATACTCTTTCTCACTAAGACACCTGGAAGCCTGCTTAAGGAGAGGGACCCGGAGGGGCACCTGTGAGAGTCTGTGCTTTGTTATGCCAGTTTTAAATAGGATGGCATATTTCCTCTTCTCTCTGCACCCCTCCTGCTCCTGCTAGTTTACACTAATGGTGGATAAATGGTGAGGAAGTCAGATTAACTTGGGTCAAAATTATGTATGATTATGTATATATTTTTCAGTACAAACAAATCATATTGTGAGTTGAAAGTAACAGCCCCTTTGCACTATCATCATTCCCATTTACACTCATCTGACTCCAGAACCAGAATGACATCGCTTTAAAGACATATATAGTACAAACTTAAAGAGCTGGTATCATTGTCCTTACTGTTGTGACTGCCACGTTAGGATTTGAGTTACCACACTGAAGTACAATTCCGGCTGAAGCCAATGTCCTGGAGCACTCCTGATATGTGCAAGGTGAAGTGGGGTTCTGGAAACCAATTCCTGAAAGCAGCGTCAGGCGACTTATATATGGAAGGTCTGAACTACAGCCCACCCAGAAGTCCCTGCACAAGGAAGGGACGGGACCATCTTTTAAAGAGATGTGTATTTGTCCATTTTTGCCTTTTCTGTATTTTGAGTTTTACTTTAAAGAAAAGGTTAAGGGACCAGCAGGTGATATAGTGGTTAAGGTGCTGGACCCCCATGTGGTCGACTGTGGTTCAAGTCTTGGACCCAGTGGTTTGAAACTCATGCTGGGCACCTGCATGTGTGTGTGTGCATGCCCAAAATCCTGAGTGGGGAATGGAGGAGAAGGGGTTGCGATGTAGCCATTCCTCCTGGAGGGTGATTTCTTGCTTTCTGTCCCTCTGGAAAGTGCATGCACCCTATAGCAAAAATCCCTTAAAAAAAAGAAAAAAGAAAAGGTTGAAAGCAGTTTTGAGACTGGAAGGGTGCTAGATCTGCAGGAGAGTCTGAAGGGAGAGGTTTTTCTCTGGCTCTGCAATTTATTGAATAACAGTGGCTCAGAACTGATACTAAGGAAAGAGCAGGTGGCAGTTAGATAGTGGGGTGGGGAGAGGCAAGGGTGAGAACTTTGAGAGTTCTGGGGAGATGAGGAGAAGGGTGGTGCTTTCCCTCCCTCCCCAAAGTCTAGATTCCCTTTTGAAACCCTGGCTGTGACCTAACTAGCTGGCAGGTACTGCTGTGCCAGAAAGAGAGTGAATGCCGAGCCTTTGGAGCACCATCTGCCGAGCCTGCCCTGGTGCATGCTGGCTGCCTGACTTTGAGTGATTTGGAAGTTATTTATGTTTCAGGCTCTAGCCGCAGTCTCCAAACACTGTCTTCCTATCAAAAAACTGTTTCCCCTCTTCCATGAGAGGTCTGTGAGCTCTCCGATTACTCTAGTCAGGAGAAGCTGTCAAGACAATTCATCTAGATCTTCCACTAGGGGGAAGAAAAATAATTTTTTAAAAAAGTAGGCAGAGTTGTAGAGTATATTTATAATAAAGCCCGGCTTTGGCACCTGGACACAGCATTCATCCCAAATCTCTTCAAGCAGGTAGGCAGGTTTCCAAGTTACAAACTATCATGCAGAAGTGAGGCTAAGGCTGGGGTGAAGTCCAAATGTACCCAATGTCTCCACCTGTCAGAGCAGGCCAAGAGGAAAGCCAGACATGAGTAGGAGTTCGCCTGAGGAGAGCATTTCTGTTACGAATGTTCTCTTGTTTGCATCAGCCTCACTGTGATTTCTAAAATTTGTTGTTGTTGTTGTTGTTGTGTGTGTGTGTGTGTGTTGAACAGCCTGTTTACAAAAAACTTAGGTTTTTAATTAACAAGTACATTTTGTACCTATTTATAGTATATACCATGTTTTGATATATATTGGCTTCTAAAAGTTTGTGGAATTAAAATATGCATATTTGGATGTGAAAAAATGTCAAATCCATGCATAGCTTTTTGTTTTTTTGTTTTGCTTTGTTTTTATAATTTGCATTTTCCATGAACTGTTTGAAGACATGGAATGACAAAATCAAGCTACTTATACATTACCTCATATTCTAAGCATTCTTTTTCTTTTTTGTGGTGAGAACAGTTAAAATGTATTCTTTCAGCAATTTTCAAGTACACAGTACATTGTTATTAACTATAGTCACCATGATGTACAACAGGTCTCTTGAACTTCTTTCTCCTGTCTATTGAGATTTTGTGTTCTTTGACTGGTATCTCCCCAGACCCCTTACTTCTCAGCCTGAGATTACCACCGTCTTACTCTCTGTGTCTATGAATTTGACTTTTTTTGTACTCCACATATAAGTGAGATCATGTGGTGTTTGTTTTTCTGTGCAAAGGAATGGGCTTGTGGTTAACTTTTCCCTCTGTTGCCTTTTGTTTCCGTGTACTGTCCATACTTTTTATAATGAGTTTATGTTTCTTTGCTTCTCAAAAAACATCTTACAAACATAGGAATGAAAAATGTAAGCCTTCACATCTATTGACCTCCTGTGCCCTCAGATTGTGGTGCAGGTGGAGAGAGATGAAAGAAAGATGCTTCAGGTCTTCTTTTAGGGCTTCCTCTCTGCCTCCCCACCATCCCGTAATCCAGGAAGAAGTATATGAAATGCTCTGCTTCATAAACTATGGCCTGTGTATTAGATACAATTGGGGAAGAATAAGGATATTGAGACAAAAGTCCTTATTTCTATACGATGTAGGTGGAAACATTGAAGAGTAAAGTATCATGATGTCTGTTGCCTGATTTAAAATGGTTCAGATAAAAAGCCAAGTGTGAAGAAAATACTGTGTAAAGTTAGAAATTGTTGATTTGTGAATGCTATGTATTTGTTCTTCACACTTTTTCCACCTTTTATATTTCTTTGATTATTTTTGAAGCAGAAAATTAGAAACTAAAGACTTCCTTTAGTTTTCCTTCCCCCCCCCCGTTTGTCTTCTCTCTCTGTCTCTCTCTCTCTCTTCTTTTTAAGAAAGATTTTTGCTATAAGAGCATGTGTGCTAACTGGAGAGACAGAGAGAGAGAAAGCAAGAAATCACCTCCTAGGGGGGATGACCATGCCACAATCCCTTCTTCTTCATTATCCTCTCAGGATTTTGGGCATGCATGCACACACACCTGGTGTGAGTTTAAGCTATTGAGTCTAGGACTCAATCCATGGTCAACTACATGGGAGTCCAGTGACATAACCATTATGCCATCTGCTGGTCCCTGTCTTGCTCCTTTCTTACCTTGTCTCTTCACCTGCATGCTCTGACATGCAGGCATGATTTTCATATAGGCATGACTGCCAGGGAAGCATGTTTGTGGGGAAGATTAGCAAAGCAAGTCATTCTGGCTGCTCATCAGTGCCATGCTTGCCACCATTCAACATCCAGCACCTCTCTCCTGTAACACCTGTGGATTGGTGCAAGACTGTTCATTGCACTGTTTGTTACAATATTTTAAAATTGGAAATGACCTTCATTTCCATTATAGGGAGAGTGGTGCATTTAGAGACCAATAGATGGCATAATGTTTACATTGCTGGACTTCCACATGGCTGACTCATGGTTGGGGTCCTAGAACCAGAGGCTTGAAACTCATGTTGAGTGCATGTGCATGCATGCCCAAAATCCCAAGAGGAGAATGGAGGAAAAGGGATTAGGCATACCTGTCTTTGTTGGGCTACTCCTACTGTTATATGGGGTGTAGATGCATAGGTCTTCCCAAGCCCTGTCCAAATTGCGAGTTTGGGGGTACTTTTTTTATACAGCAATAGATAATTAAAACATCTTGAATTTTTTCTTTGAGTTATTTCTATTGCACATATATTGCTAGAAATATCTTTGAGACTATGGCAGTAATTCCTTTTAATATATATTCCTTCATCTGCTTTTTGCTTACTGCATTTTATTCATTCTCTCCAGCCATCGCCAGCCTCACCACCCCCCACCCCAATTACCTATACACTTACTTCATGTTGAAACCTTTTGCTAATTGTCAAGTAATTATTGAATTGAATAACTTGGTAATTCAACTAAAACAAATTTTTTGTTTATAAATAAGAATGTGCAATGATAAATAGGGAGGGTAAATTGCGGTTGCTTTAATTCAGGTTTTAAAGTCATACGTCTAATTCTGTTTCTCCTCTTTTTATTATATCTCATCTCCAGCTATTTCTGTTCATAAACATTTCACAGAATTTATCATTCAGTGAATACTCATTTACTATGTAGCAAGAGGGAGTGCTATTTGAAATAGAAGGATGGTAGGTAAAAAGGGGAATGGTATGGTAGGTAAAAATCAGGTCACCAAACGCCATTGTCTGTAAACTCAGTTTTTGGACAATAAAAATGGCATGTACCTGCTAAGCTTTGCTGCTATGGAGAAGAATGTGTCTATTCAGGATAATCTTCATGTTGTGGTTTGAATGTTCACATCTCTTCCAAAGTTAAAGTTAAAACTTAATCTCCAGGAGTGACAATGTTAAGAGTTATGGCCTTTGAGAGGTGATTGGGTCATTAGTGTTCAATCAATTAGGGTTCTTATAAAAAAATTTGAGGGAACTATTTAAGCCATCTTCTACATTGTGAAGACATGGAACAAGGCGCCATTTTGGAAGTAGGGACTGAATCCTCGCTAGACACTCAGCCTGCCAGCACCTTGATTTTGGACTTCACATTCTACAGAAAAGTGAAAAATAAATGTATATATTTGTTAATAAATTACCTAGTTTTTGTTATAGCAGCAGTAGCAGGCTAAGACAGTTACTTCTCCTTTGATCTGCCCCCTACCTCTCATTGTTTCCTCCCATGACTTACTACATTGACCTTTCAGGACTAGAAAGATCCCCATATCATATTAAGGAGATCTTATATCCTGTCTAATTTCTGTGGACATTACGTATAACTTTCAGTAATTTTTTCATTTGAGGCCAGATTTCAAAGCATATGGTGGAGTTTGTGGTTTGTGGTTCATAGCCTCTGATTTGGAATCGTTTTTATCTACCTCTGTCATTTCTATGAGGATGTACTTTCCTTCCGTGTTCATTTTTTAAAGTTTTTCTGTCTGTGATTAGGAGAGAAGTAGAATTAAAATGTCTTTCTCTGTTATCTTTAACTGAAAAGACCATTGTTTCAATATGGAGCTGTCATTAAAATAGAGAGTCAAACAGAAGAAAATAGATTATAGTACATTAGTTATGGCGTATGTCCCTTCATGTGAAAAAGTACATTTTGCATTCATAACTTACTATGAAGAATATTTATCTCACTGGTAACTGAAGGTATTTATGCAGTGGAGAATATATGTATATATATTTGCAAAAATTTCAGAATTATATATATTCCTAAATATTATATTTAGGAATATATATAATTATATTCGGAATTATTTATATATATATTATATATATTTGGAATATATATATATATATTCAGAATTATATATATGTATTCCATATGTGGAATACATATAATTTTCATGGAATATATATATATACACACACACACACACACACACACACATATATATATAATTCTGAAATTTTTGCAATGGGCATGAATTATTTTATAAATCAGAAAAGAAGCCAGCAAAGATCATTTCATTTTCAAGAAAAACAAAGACTTAGGCCTCTGTGGCCCTTACTGCATCATGGGATTGAGGGTCTGTGCTACTAACAAGGCATCTTGTGCTTGAGCATGAAATACCCTTTTATTTTGACCCAGTAGCCTTTCATCAAAATTTTCCCATTGCAGACTTTACAGAGAATTATCTTCTTGAGCTCAAGAAAGTGCAAGAGTTACTGGGCAGGGAGCACTTTGATGCTGTAGGTTAAAGGTTACTGAGATAGGATTGAATTAACCACAATAACAACAAAAAGAAAATCCTCGTGTCTGAGTGGGATGGTTGCTGCCTGCTCTCTGGGATTCTGAGTCCACAGTTGGCCTGTTTTTTGAGTTCATTCACTTTCCTAGCTTGCATTATAGTCTCTCTGGTTGCTGTTCTCTGCCTTCTTCAATGCCCTGAGATGCAGCATTAATATTCGAGCAATGGTGGTATATCCCTTAGCATATCCAGAATTCAATAAATAACATTTATTGCTGCATTTCCTTGGAGGGCTTTATTGAGCACACCAAGAAATGGATTCATGCAACTTGGTGTGGTGGAGTGGAAAGTAAAATACAGAAAAGAAATAGAGTAGTGCACACAGCTGTCACCTCATGTCAGAAATCTAGACAAGAAAGGTGAGCATCAACAGCTCCACAAGAATTCCAGGAAAGAGCAAGGCCGCTATAGCGTGTCAAGCTGCTGACACAGGAGTGGAGTTTGACAAGTCATTTTGATATGGAACTGGAAAACTCCTTGGAAATAAACACATTGTTCAGAGAGGCACAAATCCAAAGCAATACAGAGAAGAGAGCTAAAGGAATGAGTGAAAAGACACTAATGAGAGATAATGACCACCCCTGCCACCACTCCTGATCCTAGCTTAGATCTTAACAAGTGAGGGTGTTGGAGATTGAGGGACTGAGTTGTGAGGTGGAAAATAGAGAGCCTAAAGAGTCAGGCAGACCTGATATGACCTAGCTTGCCCACTGGCCACTTGCAGTTAGACTCTCGGGCAAGGCACTTCTCCCTGCCCGTAGAGAAAGTCTCAGGTCGTTCTGGACAGGTTCACCAACTCTGAATTTGGGTCTCTTTATCTGTAATGTAGGCATAATAGTATGCTTCCCATGGTGGTGTTTTGGGATAACACCTACAAAGTACTGGTCTGCAGGATGTTCCCAGTAAATGCTAGTTCTCTGGAGCCTGTCCTCTGTCCCCACGCTCTCCAGGGTGGCCTTGCCCCTGTGTCTTTCTCTGACCTCCCTCCTCTTCCTGTTTCTCTTTTTCCTCTATCTCTGTTCCCCAAGCTGGCAGATAAATTAGACTCCAGCTCAGCTGAACCAGAGAGAATTCTTGATATATTTTTCCCACAGCTGAAGAAGCAAGTTGCATTTGTGCTCCTGGTTCCCATTACTGAGCTGGTCATATTTTATCTTCCCTTAAACGGCAGCTAGATCCCTCCAGGTCAGGTCAACACAGACTCTGAATACAGGAGAGAGAAACAGGTACTAAAAGTGGCGAGGTATTTATTTTTTCTACAGCTGTACTATCTAAAAGAGGCACGACCATCTTCCCACCTGAGGCTGGAAGTTACAAGTCTCCTTTTGTGATACCCTTTGAGTCTCAGGTCTGTCTCTTTGCAGCTGATTTTCTGAACGACTCCTGGCCTCATTTCTCCACAGAGATTTCATTATGGCACCCACCATCTCAAAGCTATCATTAACTCCTCTTTGCCCATAAAGTAAATCCCCCAATCCTTACCCTAGTCTCTAGTGCCCGCTACTCTCTAACCCCGATTTACCATCTACTTTATTTTCCACTATCTCTAAGCATATGCCAATCCAGTACTGAACTATTCGTTGTTTCCTGTACTCACTATATTTTCCTGCCTGTGTGCCTTTTTTATGTTTTGTCTTGTGTCTGGAATGTTTTATTTATTTTTTACCCCCACTACCTCTCTCCTGTGGTCAGGTTGTACCTGTCCCCCAAAATCTAACTTCAAATGCTAGCCCCTCCATGAAGTTCTGCTTGTGCAGCATTTAGCTGCAGGCACACTTGCCCTTCTCGAACTCCTTTGGCCTCTCATGAACAGAGCCCTGTTTGCTTAAACTGTGCCACAGGTTCTTCTAATCTTAGTCTTCTTCCCTAAGAGAACATAGACCCTTTGACCTTAAGATTATGCCTGACTCTCATTTCTCTTCAAGTGACTAGATGAATGAATTTGAAGACAGTAGTTGAGTTGTTGTAATTGCTGATAATACATGATCTAATACACCGAGAATGGTACGTTCCTGCCATGAAGGCTCTCATGGCTCCTCTGGTGCCTGTGGCAAAATTCTTCTCATGTGCCAACCCCAATCAAGAAGTGGCTGCCTGGAGAAGCAGGTTGAGAGGATTCTAGGACTGTGTCTTGTGCCAGTAAGATGGAGTGCTGGGATAGATTAGTGACATCTCCCGTTACCACTGAATCAGAATTGACAGAAGTTTGGAAGCTTTATGTTGAAGCACTAGATGTTTCCATATTGGTAGAGATAAAGTCCTAATAAGTAGGATGGATGTATTTATGCTGAAAACTGATTGTCCTAAAACTAGGATTACATCAATATCTGAGAAATTATGGAAATAATACAGAACTGGAGTGACCAGACCTTTCACTGGAGCCTCCTCTAGCCATTAATCTCCATTCCTTAGTCCCCATTTCATCACGTGTAAAATGAGATAGTAACACCTACCTCACAGCAAAAGAAGAACTTGTTTTTTCTGGTTGTAAGGTTAAAATGAGATGTATATGAATATATAAATCTATTTTATCATAATTCTAACTATTTCCCTTTTGGCCTAGAGGCTTCCCAGTGTTCATGTGCAACCATGTCCATGCTCACTCCATTTGTGGCTTCTCTGGGCTACCAATGAAGCCACCTGGGATCAAAGGCTTCTGACTGGGCAATGCTGAGCTTATTGTCTCTTGTGCCATGTGGCCAGAGAAGTGAGGATGGGCACAGCCCTTTTGCTCATTCTTGATTAAATACCCAAGACATTTGCTTTGACTTTTTTTAATCCAAAAAAGGTATTACCAAATCAAACCCCCAAGCCATTTCTTCTATTTAAAATTTGATAAAATGATAAATTTTTTTTTCAATTAGCTCATGAGGATACAATCCCTCAATTCTGCATTATTTCTTCTGAACAAAATAGACAAACAAAAAATACCTGAAAAGGGGTACTTGGACCGGTCCCATGGCACAGTGGTTAAGCACAGTGCTTCTGGAGCCAGATCTCACCTGTCAACCATGGTTAGAATCCTCGCTTCAGGAGTCTGAAAAGCATGTACACATGCCCCCAGATTTGGTGAGATGGAGAAATAGAGGAAAAAGGATTGTGGTATGATCACACTCATTGGAGGGTGCATTCTCTCTTCTCTCTCTCTGGCAGGCACGTGACCCCTGGAAATTTCAAGAAAAAACATTTTTTAGAAGAGGGGCTACTTTTTTTCTTAAATACAACAATGATATTTCAATTCAGATGAAGGTACTGGGTTGTCAGAAAAGTCATGACACATTTTTGCATAGAAAAACAGAAAAAAAGTACGTCATGACTTTTCCAACGACCTAATATTTTAAAAAAATGATATTAGAATATGTACAGTTTTCTCTCCAATGTGGTTTCCAACACTGATGGGCTGTTAAGTCCAATGTATTGAAGAATCTATACACTATAAAACTAAGTATATCAAAACTGGTTCATCGTTTTTATATTATACTCTCCTTTAAGGCCTAAGAAATAACTAAGTATTGACTCTTTCTTTCTAGTGGTTTTTGCTATGGGGCGCGTGCGTTCGCCAGACAGAGAGAGAGACACAGAGAGATAGAAAGCGAGAAATCACCCCCCAGGGGGGATGGCCACACCACAATCCCTTCTCCTCCCGTCTCTTCTCAGGATCTTGGGCACGAACACACACACGCCGGCGTGAGTTTAAGCCACCAGGTCCAGGGCGCAAACCGCGGTCGACGACGTGGGAGTCCAGTGACATAGCCATTATGCTAACTGCTAGTCCCCAAGTATTGACTCTTAAATATTAAGGCCCTCTTACTGAACCAATGCCAACTGCTTGACTTTAATTGAAAGTCAGAGCACTAAAAATGGGCTCAACATTTTAAATCCAATATAATAGCCATTGAGTGACCAAAAGAGTGGACTTTTATGTATTGAGTTCTCATTAAATGAAATCTTGCTGGGTTTGCCTGATCAAGACTGGGAAATCACCTCAGCCCTTTGGGTCGGCAGCTGAAATGGATCAAATGATTGTAGTTCTAGAAAACCTCCCACCCTCTACGTTTCCCCAAGGCCATAAAAGAAAATAAAACAGTAAGAGAAAAGAACTTCAAGAAATGGCAAAATGCTAATGAGAGCTAGTCACATAGGATGTTATGTGGAGGAAGGAAATCGGAATAGAGAAACCAAGCTTCTGATATACGAGAACATGAAGGAGATGGTTGCCTTCCCCAGTTATTTAAAGCTGGGCCATTTTCACTAGCTCATGTGGTGTTCCTGCTGGTAAGATACCTCTTGCTGCTACCAAGAGAGGCTTGGGGCACTAACGGCTTCTGACAGGTGCTGTCACCATCAGATAATAGGATCCGCGGTGGTCTGGAAGCACTATTTCATGGCCACGTTTGTGATTACAATATTGATTTGCTCCTCCTATCGCATTTCTTACAACTGTGTTAGCATCCCAGGGAAAACAATACATTGTGATTTGATACCTGTTTTTTTTTTTTTTTTTTTTTTTTTTTTCAGGGTAAATGTAGATGGTTTACTGTGTTTGTTTATTTTTTCCTCACAAGGTAAAGCTGTTATCCAATAATTAACTAAACAGAGGATTTAAAGAAACAAAGTACTTGAAGTTGGATTTGAGATTTTTTTTTTTTCTTTTTTCACCTGCATTATGTAGAAAAACTTCAGGGAAAGACAGGGAGAGAAGATATTTTAAGCAGTTGTTGTAATAGGGTTAGAAACATTGCTGTTGGGGGCCAGCAGGTGGCATAATGGTTAAGGTGCTGGACTCTTATGTAGTCAACTGTGGTTTGAGTCCTGGACCTGGCAGCTTGAAACTCATGCTAGGTGTATGTGCATGCACGCCCAAAATCCTGAGAGGAGAGTGGATCGTTGTGTGGTTTCTTGCTTTCTGTCTGGCGAATGCATACACCCCATAGCAAGAAAAAAAAAAAAAAAAAAAGAAAGAAACATCTCTGTGATTATAAAATCATAAAAGAATAATTAAGTGAAGATATCATCTGATTCTCTTGGAATTTCTACTGCTGGTATTTGCAAGAGCTAAGAAGGTCACTGCTTGAAACTCAGAAATACTCTTTTTTATTCTCTCTTAAATTTATTGGATTTCTGGCCGAGGCCAAGGACTAAGAGCTGAAGGAGAGATCGGGCCTCAACTCACTCTCAAGATGAAATGAAATGCCGGGTGTGCTCTAACTGCTGTCTGAAATCTCCAGAGAAGTTTAAAAAAACTTCACAGCTGTCTGCTTTGTGAATAAAAATCCCACCAAATTAACCATTCCAAAGTGGACCAACTTTTCAGTTCTTTCATGGCAGGGTTGAGAATTCTTGTTCTGATCTATGTGGGTTTACATAAGGTACATGTGGATGTTGAGGGAGAATGTGTCGCATGTCAGCTGGGAACTGGAAAATTTGCACAGTGTGAAACACGAAACCATTGCATATAAGAGACACATCTTCATTAGTGTTAGTTAAAATATTGACACTTCGATTGGAGTTTTGGTAGTAATCATTCTGTTTAACTAATACAAATGGTCCAGCCAGCACTTAGAATACCTACCCTTGATGCTCCAGAATTACTAACAACAATTGGATGGCTTTCAGAACAATAAGAAAGCAAGCCATAGACTGAGAGAAAATATTTGCAAAAGATAGCTATAAATGACTTACCTAAATACAGAAAAAATTCTTAAAACTAAAGAATAAGAAAACAAGCAACCTAATTTTTAAAATGGACAAAAGAGAGCAAGGAGGTGGACCAGAGGTTAACACACTGGATCTCACATGGCCGACTGTGCGGTTCAAGTCCTAGGCCTAGTGGCTTGAAAATCACACTGGGTGTGTGTGTATGTATGTCCAAAATCCTGATAGGAGGATGGAGGAGAAGGGATTGCATCCTCTCTGAGGGGTGATTTCTCACTTTTTCTCTCTCTCTGTCTCTGGTTAGTACACATGCCCTATAGCTAACCTTAAAAAAAGGGGGGGGGGGTAGAAGATCTGAGCCTCAAAGTCATTAGGGAATTGCATGTTAAAACAATGAGAAACCACTATGTACTTATTAGAATAGCCCAAATCTAGAACACTGATAACATTAAATGCTGATGTCAGATATGGAGCAATGAGAACTCTCATGCTTTGTTGGTGGGAATGCAAAATAATACAGTCATTTCGGAATAGTTTGGAAGTTTCTTATGAAACTAAACGTTCTCTTACTATATAATCCAGCAATTACACTACTTGGTATTTACCCAAGGGATTGAAAACTTATTTCTACACAAAAACCTACACTTGGATGTTTATATTTTCTTTATCTTTAAGTGACATTTGGAATCAACCAAGATGTCCTTTAAGAGGTGACTGGATAAACTGTGGTATATCTAGATACTAGGCTATTATTCTTTGCAAAAAAGAAATGAGCTATCACATGAAATGGCAAGGAGAAATTTTTTAAAATTTCTATGCCTATTATGAAGGAATATTATGAAGGGACTCAATCTGAAAAAGTTGCACACTGTGTGATTCTAACCAAGTGACACTCTGGAAAAGATAAAACTATGGAGACACTGAAATGATCAATGGCTACCAGGGGCTGTGGGGAGAGAGGGATAAATTTATGGGGCATAGAGGAATTTTAGGGTAGTGAAACTACTCTGTATGATACAATAATTGTGGATAAATGGCATTATACATTTGTATAAACTCATAAAATATACATCACCAAGAATGAACTCTAAAGTGAATTAAGGACACTGGGTGATAATGATGTGTCAGTGTAGGTTCATCAGTTGTTAACAAATGCATCACTCTGGTGGGGAATGTTCATAATGGAGGAGGCTGTGTGTGTTGGGCTTGGCTAGAAACCCAATGAAGAGAGAAAAAGTACAGAGAGTACATGGGGATTCTTTGTACTTTCCACTCAATTTTGCTGTGAATTTCTCTAAAAATAATAAAGGCCATTTAAGAAAATAGGTGGTGGATATTTGGAGGAAAGTGGAAAATGCTAGAGAAAAGAAGCAATGATGGTAGAGAAGCTCTTTTTCTTTTGGTAACATTGGTTCCTCTTCGTTTCTTAGTGACGGTACCGAAACAGCTGCCATTGCTAGAGTCCAAGTGAGTATGTGGGGCTTCTCAAGTGTTATGCCCCACAATCCTGATAATTGTCCTATGTATTGAATTTTTTTAAGTATTTTTTTTATTATTTTCTTTTTAATTTGCTGCAGGGCACACACACTCACCAGAAAGAGACAGAGAGAGAAAGAGAGAGAAAGAGAAAGTGAGAAAGCTAGTCACCAGGTCCAGGACTCAGACTTCAGTTGACCATGTGAGAGTCCAGCACCAGATTACAGATACTGAAATTGAAGTTCAGGGACATTCTGTGGTTTGCATAAGGGAGCTCAGCTGGTAGAGAGGTCAAAATGCAAATACTAGAGCTTGATTTGTGAGTACCCTTTCCAGGATTCTTAGTTTTGGTTGCATGTCATCAGGAGCTCCTAGGCAGCTGTTAAAAATGCATGTTCCCAGGTCTTACCTGGAGCTCTGGGTAGGGGGCTGGGAAACCATGAAATCTCCTATTAGTTTGTTTATTCAGCAGATTTGTAGGCTCTACCTTTCAGAGCCATGCCCCAGGCCTGGGCTGAATAGATTCTGCCCATCCTTGGGCCAGGACTGCAGCAGAGGGGCAGGGAAGTGGCAGAAGGGCCGTGTTGGCACCTGAAAGTGAGCCAGGCAGTGTAGAGGTCAGTTGTATCACCCACGACCACAAGGACACTGCAAGGGCCTCTTCCTCATTTTGTATGGGAATTTCAAATGCCTTTCTCCCTGCTAGTGCAACTCCTAGTGGTGTTGATACTCCAGTGTGTTTGTGAAATGACTATACAAAAGCTTCATTCTCACCATAGCTCAGAACATAGTCTGGCCTTTTAGGAAGATAAGGGTTAAATCTGGGGAAGAGACTGAAAGGGTGTGACTAACTTCTGGATAGCAGGACTCTAGTCAATGGGCAGAGGAGAAGGAGCAGAATGTTCTGAATGTCTGGGATGCACCAGACTTTTCATGTCATTCTCTTACTTCACACAACCACCCTCTGAAGGAGCCTCCACTGCACTGAGTAGACAATGAGCCGCTGAGGTTCAGAGAATTCACGTGTCCTGCTCGTGTCCACATGACTAGTAATAGAAAGGCCAAAATTCTAATCTCTCTGTCTGACACAAAGCCTAGCCCAGAATGCTTTACTTGTGTCTCAATTTGAAAAGGGTCTTGGTCTAGAACTGTACTATGCCCTACAGATATAAGGCAATCCACAAATGCAAACCATGTTTGTCATTTTGAACCTTCTAATAGCCACATTAAAAAGAGGTAAAGAGAACAAGTGAAACAAATTTTAATAATGTTTTCATTTAACTTTATTGACCCAACTTATTGTTTCAACATAAAATCAATAAAAAAAATTGCAGTGAGATAGTTTAGAAAGGAAATGCATTATTCACTCAAGGAAATATTCATTCATTCATGCATTCGGCAGAAATTGTTGGGTACGTGCTATGTGCCAGACTCTGCTCTAGGCTATTGAGTAGAGGGGTGGTCAAGACCAAGTGCTTTCCCTCATGGAATCTACATTCTAGGAGGGAAGGTAGACATTAAGCAAGTAAACACATAATATAAATAGTTTTTCAGAAAAATAAAGTCAGAAAACAGATAGAGTATGGCAGTGATTTCTCTGATTAACTAGTGAGGAGAAGCCTTTCCGAAGAAGTGGCATTTGAGCAGAGACTGAATGAAGCCAGCATAAGAACACCTGAGGAAAGAGTGTTTTAGGTAGAAGGAACCCTAAGATGAATGGATTCTGAGAGTAGCAACTCCAGGCCAGTGTTTGAAGCAGGAGAAGGTGGAGGGAGGGAAGACTCAATCGTGAGAATGGAGTTAGCTCAGTAAGGACTCAGAGGATGTGGGAGGGATTCTCACATGATGGGAAGCCTTTGCAAAATGTTGAGTCAGGGAATGGGGTGCTCTGAAATATATGTTACAAAAGATCATTCTGGCTGTGCTATGGAGGATAAACTGGGTGGGGCCCATGGTGAGGTGGGCAACAGCAGGTTGTTACTTCAGGCACTGCAGACAGATGTAAGGATAAGTCCCACTGAATTGGGATGGGGTAAGCAAGCAACAGACAAGGGCCCATCTCAGGACTCTGGTATACTGATTGCCAGTTTGTATGTTGTGTGGGCACATGTTGATCACCAGAGAGCATTTTTCACATTGAGTGACATGAATTAGATTACTAAGACAGGGACTAGAGAATTAGGTCAGGCTCAATTGTCAGAACTGGGCTAAGATATGGCTGCCATAATTAGATCAGGAATCCCAGAAATGCCAGCCTTTGCCTTATCCCAGCCACTTTTCTCTGGGAGGGTCCCAAGGAAAACAGAGTTATAAGAAACACGTGAAAAGTAAGAGTAGCACTTAACATTAGCCGACCCTGTACTAAAATCTCTATCATAGAGCTACGGGGTGGGGGCGGGGGGGCACAAGAAGCATGAAATGGATATTAAAGAAGTGTGGGTTCCTTTCTCTTATGTCCATAAACAAGTCATGGGATCTTATCACGAGGGACTAGAGTACTCCTTTTTTTTTTTTTTTTTTTCTTTTTAAAGAATTATTTAATTTTATTTATTTTAATTTGACCAGTGATAGATACAGAGAGGAAGAGAGAGAGGGGAAGTGAGAAAGCAAGCCACCAGGTCCAGGACTCGAACCACGGTTGGCCATGTGGGAATGTCCAGCACCTTCACCAGACGTAAGCAGTGTGAGCTTCATCAGGTCTGGATCTTGCCTAGTTTTAAGTCATATCCTCAGAGATAGAACATCTAATCTGTGCTCATAGTTGCCACATTCATCCACCCACTCACTCAATGGCTCCTACATAAAACAAGTATCTTTGCTGACACTGGAATATAGCAGAGGAGATATGGCCATTGAATTCTGAATTCAGAGCCCACCATCAGAAATAGCTTTTACTACATTGTGGTGAGTTCTTTGGGCAAAGAAAATGGCTCGTTCTGGGAGCACTCGTAATGGCTCTCAAATCCAGGGCAAGGGAGGATGGAGAGACTTCCCAGGGACAGTGATGCCTGTACAGGTCCTTGTTGGAGTTATACGAGGAGATTTGTGGTGTTTGTAAATATTGGGTGGTTGCAAAAGTCGAGACATATCTTTTCCATGCAAAGTATGTGTCCTGACTTTCCCAACAAACCAATAGTAAAGATACACTGTGCTGTGGGCTTGGCCGCAGTCTCCAGGGAACCCGAGTGCAGAACTGTGTTTTCAGAATGATAGCCAGAGTGATGGTTCTCTGGCAACTATGTACAGCGATAAAGCCTCACTGGTATGTTTCATCTATGCTTTTCATAAATTTGGTAGAGTAAAAAGCTGGAGAATTTCAAAGGCTCTATGTTTATACCAAATTCATTTGTGTAATCTGGTATATCAAATCTGATTATCATAATCTTACTTCGATAATGAATAAACCAGACAGAGGGAAAAAACCTTTCACATTGGATACAGTGGTAATTCTTTTACAGTAACATTCACAATTACATTCTTTTTTTTTTTTTTTGAGAGGTTTTTGCTATAGGGCACGTGCGCTCGCCAGACAGACAGAGAGAGACATAGAGACAGAAAGTGAGAAATCACCCCCCAGGGGGGATGGTCACGCCGCAATCCCTTCTCCTCCATTCTCCTCTCGGGATCTTGGGCACGCACGCACACGCGCCCGGCGTGAGTTTTAAGCCACCGGGTCCGGGACGCGAACCACGGTCGACTACGTGGGAGTCCAGTGACATAGCCATTACGCTAACTACTGGTTCCCCACAATTACATTCTTAATTCAGATTACACATCTCCTTTACAAAAGTACATTTCATAGATATAAGGTTTTTTTTTTTTTTTTTTAATGCTTACATTAACAAGAGGAGAGAGGTGATCAAGACCAAGCGTAGAAGATTCTCTAAAACCAAAGTTTAAAGTCCATCTCTGGGCTAGCCCTGTGGCGTCCTGACTAAGGGAGCCAGAAAACATGCTGGGTGTGTATATGCACGCACGTACCCCAAATCCTGAAAAGATGAGAAATGGAGGAGAAGGGGTTGCAGTGTGAACATACCCCATTGGAGAGTGCTTTGTCCACTCCCCCCTCTCTGTTTCTGTGTTTATCTTGCCAGCCAATATGCATTCTGGACATTTTTCTATTTTTTTTTAGAGAGATTTTCACTATAGGGCACATGTGCTTGCTGAAGAGACAGAGAGAGTCAGAGAGAGAGAATGTGAAATATCACCCTCTCAGTGCGGATGGCCACACCACAATCCCTTCTCTTCTCAGGATTTTGGACACGCATGCACACACGTCCTGTATGAGTTTCAAGCCGCTGGGTCCAAGACTCGAACTGTGATTGGTCATGTGGGAGTCCAGTGCCTTAATCACTATGCCACCTGCTAGTCCTGCCTTCTGGGTAAAATCCATCTCCATTGCACTGCGTGATAAAGTATATCCTGTGCAATGCCTGATATTTGTCTTTGTAAGGATGCTCTTTATGGGATTATATTAACATTTATTTGCATGTCCTGAGAAGAAAAAAAAAATAGCTGATGTGAATCAGGGGAGAGAATATGGCAGGGGTGAGTGATGGGGAATCTGAGATTGACATTTTTCCCAATGACAGTGACAATAGGTATATAGATAACTGACTAGCCATATGATTAAATTGGTTCCTCCCTTCCTCTACCATTCCTTCCCTTTCTTATTTTTTCTGTCCTTTTGTCTCTAACCTCAACACTTACCGTACTTCCAGAAATGTTCAGTGTCAACAAAAACACATAAATCCATCCAAGTTCAGATAAAACCTTAAGAATAAGTTTGGGGAAGGAGCTTATCAGTATGATCACCCCCACAGGAACTAACTACTTCAGCCCATTTCTAGCCTAAAATCCTCTGGGTACACGATCATAAACTTGCGGGGTACAGCCTCCTACTGTGCATATGTTTATACCTAATACAATAGACAATATTTTTGGGAGAAACTTAAAAAATTCAAGTATCTTCAGTTGTGGAAGGGTATTTTGAAGTATTTGTTGCTGTCATCAAAACAAAGATTACAAATGATCTCCCTGCAGCTCAGTGAACACCTTCTAGGATCAAACAAAAAACCTAAGATGGCAAAAATGCATTCAGCGCCTGCTTTATGAATTTACTTTGCTTATTGCATTTCTCTTCTTGGAAATGTAATTGCTTCAGAATTACTGGGATCAGAGGGAAAAGAATGCCATCAAGAAAGTAAGCTATAGACTGGGGAAATGGTGAGGAAGACAGTTGAAGTTTGACAGAAGTCTTAGAGTTTTCAGATCCACAACTTCTGGGCAACTGCTTCAACCTTTGCAAAGTCAGAAGGAATATTTTTATCCATTTTATTGTTGTTTTTGTTTGACACACAAAAAAACAGACCTGGTACTTTCCCAGAAGCCTGCTCATGGTAGCTTGGAATAATATACCATCTAAAGAACCCCCAAAACAAACAAACAAACAAAAAACATAATCTAATTATTGCCCAAACATAATTGTTTTGGTTTTTGCTTGTGAAAAAGCAATGAAAAGGAGTAGAACAATGAAACAAGGTATTAAAATACTAAAAGGACATCAGATTAAGCCAAACTTTTTGTTTGTTTGTTTCAACAAGAGCAATCTTAAATCCCCACCTAGCTCATAAACATTATTTTCAATAATTGTATAATATTCTATACTAGAAATAAAAATTGCAAAGCATCTTCTCTGGGTTATGAAGTCAGTACTTCTGAGCCTAACCATGCACATGGGTACATGTGTCACACACACTCATACACTGGAACTCTCATTTTTCTTATCTTTGGGCCCCAATGTACATGCCAATATACAGATTTAGTGAGATTTCAAGCTGTTTTTTGTTTGTTTTTTTTTTTTTAATTGTAAGTAACCAAATGCACTGTGGTTAATTTACCCAAGCATGAACTTGGTAGGGGTGGGCTTGCTTACAGAATCAGCAGGAGGCTGAAGAAACAGGTTTGGAAGCCATCAGGAACCAAGGCAGTTCTAGTCAGCAGGAATCATTCTGTAGCATCATCAGAGTACTGAGGCTCCCTGAACGAGCCCCAGCCATTTCCTTTCTGTTCTTCTGTTGGTTGAAATCAAGGCTCCCAGAAGGGAGGATCTAATTGACTTGTGGGCTCACATGCACATCCTTGGAAGGAGTAAGAAAGGATGGACACTGGGGAGCCCCAAACAGCAGACAGATGGTTTGTGATGTGAGGGCAAATGAATTTTATCCTTATTTGAGAGGAGAGCCACTTGTCTCCTCTTAGACCATTTCCTCAGGGAGCATGAGCACGGCTTAGCATGACGTAATGAGCTACTGACCTGGGTCTCAGACTGCCTAGTTTGGGAACTTTTTGCAACTCTCTTATCTTCTTTGCATCTTAGTTTTCCCATCTTGCTTGTCTCACCGAGTTATTATGGACATCATAAACATGTAAGTTAGTCTATGTGAAAGCACTTGCTAAAATCTAAAAGTTGTTCCCAAATGTTCCTGTGAGCCTGAGAATCCTTTCTTAGTGACTGCAAGAGCCTGAAGAGAGACTAAAGCACCCGGTAGCACTACTGGAACGCTGAGTGTGCCCTAGATACTGAGTCAGTGTCACTTTATAAATGCATGTCCTCAACAGATTAGAGGGGTGACATCACTGTATATCCACTAGATTCAGGGCATACCTTATAAAGCAGTCTTCGCTTCCCTCTTTCCATAGCAGTCTGGTCCACGTTGCTGGTTCCATGTTGCTCAGCTGTCGTTAGGCTTCAGACATCTGTCTGAGTTTTGGTTCTTAACAATTAACTGAAAAACACACACAGAGAGGTCATGTTTTATTTGAGGAATATGTTCCTAGAGTCGTTGCATAATTCAAAACACCTATTTCAAGACCAATACCAACAAAACAGTAGGAGAGAGTTTTGTTTACCAGCCACACTGAGTGTTCCCAGGTAGCGCTAGCATAAACTCAGTTTAGTTTACTTACCTCACTCAGCTCTGAGATCAAATTATGTGATTGTCAGTAGACTTTCAAGTTGGTGGTAGAATTAGGGGAGGGGGTTGCATTATTTCACATTTTTTTACCTGAAGAGAAGCTCAGGTTTTTTTTGTTTTTTTTTTTAAAGAGATTTTTGCTACAGGGTGAGTGTGCCAGAGAGACAGAAAGCAGTCTCTTCTCCTCCACTCTTCCCTCAGGATTTTGGGCACACATGCACACATACCTGGTGTGAGTTTCAAGTCACCAGGTCCAGGACTTGAACTGTAGTCAACTGTGTTGGAGTTCAGCGATGTAACCATTATGCCATCTGCTGGTCCCAAAGCTCAGTCATGTTATGGGTTGTCACGTTATTGGGTTGTTGGGAAAGTCATGTATTTTTTCTATGCAAAAATGCACCATGGCTTTTCTTACTGCCTGATATTTTGAAATCACGTAATTAAAATCTGCATGCAATGTGGTAGAACTGCAATTGGGTCCAGAGCTATAAAACTCATGCTTTCTATAATGCCCCAGCTTTCAGGAGCAGCATTTGGTTTAAAATGGTAACACATCCTCTGTCAAATGTTTAGCAACCGTATGAGGAGTAAACGCAGCAAGGCTGGGGTGCTTTCGTGTGCATTTCGTCTTCACCCACCTGTGGAAAATCCTGAACCCAGTAAACCTGGGTGCTCATGTCTGATGACTGTCTCGCTTTCATATGAGCAACTTCTGTGAATTAAAGAAGACTTTCTCTCTCTGCTAAGCTGATTTCTCTGTTGTGAAGTAAGTTTCTCTGCTTTTGCTGAGGAATTGAACAATACAAATCCAGGAAGCAAACCTTGACTGGGCACAAGGTAGGTTTCTTGTGTTAGTTTCAAGGAAGGCTTTATGCTAAGACAGGCATTGCCAAGGGCTGCTGGGAAAACCCCAGAGTGTGTGCAAGGATGTGGCTGTCTACCCCATGCTATGGCACAGGTGGTTTTCTGGAGTCCTCACAGCATGCTTTTGAAGTCATCATGCTCACTCTTGTTGTTTAACAGATGAGGCAGACGAAGCCCAGAGAAGTCTATTCACTGATCCAAAGTCACAGAGCTGTTAAGTGGTGAGACCAGGCCAACTGCAGAGCTGTGTTCTTGTCTACGAGCCACCTGCTCTTTCCTTTGAAGGCCATACCTTCAAACTGTATTGTGAAGGAGTGCCTGGACTCTCTCCTTCTGTTTTTTTTTGAATTCTCTCTTTCTACTGTATCTTTTAATGTTATTTTCTAAAAGCGTTGCCAGCGTTCTAGTCACAAAACTCATTTTTAAAGAAATGATTAGTTATTTTGTTGAATGAATAAATGCATAGGTTTCTGTATAAGGGAAAGGAAAAGTAATATATCCCAAAAAGAAGTGGCTATACAAAATAAACTGATTTAAAAAAAACAATAAGAGAATTCGTGAAGGAACATACATCTTTTGCTTTTTGGTGTGGAGTCCCATGAGCATGGCACAGATGAATTGTGAAACAAGTTTCTATATTCCTCCGCCTATGTCCTTGGCTTTAGTTGGAATCCTTCCTCCAAGTTTGTCCACCTGTCTTCTTTTTGGTATATTTCAGTGTGACCTTACCTAACATTGCATTGAGAACTTGAATAAATGAAGCTATTACTTCTTCTTCTCCATTATTCATGATATTGCATACTCAGGTCCTATCACTTCCTAAAATAAAAATAGTCTCTAACAATAGTCTAGGGGCTCATGGTCTGAAACACTTCTGTCTGTCTAATCTCAGTCCTCACAGTGGCCCTCTGGCTTAGACAGAGTGAGTATCATGCCCTTTTTATGGATAAGTAACTTCAACTGCAAGACATTTCGCAGAGTGCCCGGGGGCAGGAGAACTGGGATCCATGCCTATGTCACTTGCTCTGTACTCTGTGTTCTTTCCCTTTGGCCACACAGCTTCTGCCTAGCAACATAGCTCACTTTTCCCCAGGGGCTTTGCCCATTTACAAAGGAATCGGATCCAAGGTAGCTTTCTGTCAACTGCCATCCCACTTGCCTGCTCTCCCCTTAATGGCATAAATATTTTTATCTCTGGGCTGTTTTCTACTCCAAGCTTTATGTCCACATAGCAAGTCATTAAATCTAAAACTGGGCCAGATGGTGGTCTAGGGGCAACATAACTGGACCTACACGGGAAGATCCTGGGTTTGTGTCCTAAGATGGTGTGCACATGTGTGCCTATGATCCAGGCTGGCTGAGGCTAGGGTGAATCATGGCGTGAAGACCCCACTGGGATTACTCCTTCTCTCTCTCTCTCTCATCCTCTCTCTCTCTCTCAGGAGAAGTGAATTATAAATTAAAATCTAAGCCTCAGTAGTAGTCAGTGGGGTGGGCACTACCTTGACTTTATGCCCCAACCCTCTTTGATTCTTGTGAACTCATTACTTTAGTGTAGGAGCTGTGTGTAGCCTCCTCAACAGAACCGACCGCCAACAACACATGCAGGCCCTGCTGTAATTAAGTATTGATTTCATGTAACACATGTATACAGAGAAAGCTCATCTCATTTGTGGGCTGTTGTTATCTGTCGGTAGAACAAAATGTGTGATTATCAGTGGATGTTGTATGGTATCCGATGGTGAACTGTAACCTCTCATTGATCTCATTGCGGAGACGTTATGGTACGCCATACAAGAGTGGGCCATTTGTCTTCACTGGCCATTGGCCTGATTTTGTCCCCAGAAATAGCTTCACAGATTCTTCACTGCAATTCCTTTCTAGTTTCAATTTGGCCCTGCCAGAATGGAGACTAGCGAAGTTCATTTACTATAATGTAACATGGCTGTGACTTCTAATAAATGGAGCACCAGGCATTATTTGTTTTCTCCTTTCTTTGAGGCTGTTGCACCTCTTGCCATTATTCTGGTTACTTTGCTATTTGCAGGAGAGCAGGAAAAGAAATTTTGGATGAAACAAAGTTCACATCATGAACACTATCAGGAAATGCTAGAGGTTCTTGTACCCCCCCATCAACTATATGTGGCATTCTGGGGCTTTTGGGGCTGAGAATGCTGTGTGTTTTAGATTTGATGAGGAAGGTATATTGGAGCAGGAGCCCTTGTGTCCACTATGAGAATGAGAGCCTGAGTAACTGGGGCCGAGTCTCTCTTAATTATGTGATTTCTCTTTCTGTTTGACAGTTGCATCTTTATTGAGCTGGTGGCTGTCTTGATTGGGAACTTTCACCCAACAGTGGAATGGGAGTTTCTACACAAAGATATGAGCATCTGAATAGGTGCCTTGGCTTATGTGGAGTTTTCCATCATGGGTGGGAGGCTGGCTGGAACAGCTGTCATAGGTGATGCTTTTGCCTTCCCAGCTTGCTCAGAATATTGGCCTGGGGTATCAGGAGATGAATCAATTAAAAGTCTAGTTTCCTGTGCTGGTACACTCTCCTTTATACAGCAGTTTTCTTTCTAACCTACTACCTAAAGTTACTTCCATTAGGTGTTTCTTTCCTGCTGCATGTAAAGGGATTAAAAATAGCAGTGTAGGAGACTGGTGTTGGGGGAAACTTTCCAATCCTGTGCACTATTGTGGGTTATGACTTTGAAGCTCAAACTGAACTCCTCAAGCTCCATTTTAAGTGTCACTTTATCACATCCCATTCACCTGGGTGAGTTAGAGAGTCCCCAGCTGGGGAATAGCAGATAATTGCCAATCACATTGTGAAAGTGTCAATTGCATCTTAATATGTCACTCAGGAGTCTGGTGAATGAGTCAGAGATGAAGGTATAAAATAAGATAAACCTCTTCCCATGTCCTCCTCTATGCATTTCAGCAGAGGTCATATCACCAAATAATACTGCAACAATGAAGAACGCTTCTTCTGGTGCTTTTAGGGGGAGAATGGAGGCTTAGTGGAGAAGACGATGCAGGCTTTGGGATAAGAGGGATCTGGTTCTTAGTTCCCAGCTCTGGGATATTGAACAAATAAATACTCATCCCCCAGAGCCTCAGTCATCTTATCTATAGAATGTGGGCATAACAGTGATTTTGCAGGTCATGAAGATGGAATAGCTGTCACTTATTCAATCGAGCACTCACCTAGCTCAGAGCCTGGCACACTGTAGGCAACCTGTTGTTGCACTGCCCACCACGCTGGGCCAATGCCATTCTGAGGTCATTACAGCTCTGACTATATAGGCCTTTTCCCAAGGTTAGTAGTCATGCTTTTATACAGTTACTAGAATTCTCTACAGGATGATTTTCTTTCCTTTCCTTTCCTTTCCTTTCCTTTCCTTTCCTTTCCTTTCCTTTCCTTTCCTTTCCTTTTCTTCTTTCCTTTCCTTTCCTTTCCTTTCCTTTCCTTTCCTTTCCTTTCCTTTCCTTTCCTTTTCTTTTTGAGAGGTTTTCGCTATAGGGTGCATGCACCCACCAGAAAGACAGAGAGATAGAAAGTGAGAAATTACCCCCTAGGGAAGATGGCCACGCTGCAATCCCTTCTCCTCCACTCTCCTCTTGGGATCTTGGGCATGCATGCACACGTGCCCAGCGTGGGTTTAAGCCACCAGATCTGGGACTCGAACCACGGTCGACTACATGGGAGTTCTTCGACATAGCCATTACGCTAACTGCTGCTCCCTCTACAGAATGATTTTCAGATAATACCTAGACCATAGCTGGATTGTTGGAAAACATTCTGAGTGATTATTGCAGGGAGCCTATCCAAGTGTGAATGACCAGGCTGGTAAGAATTCTATGGCATGCATAAGAATCTTCTGGGCACTTGCTAAATCTGGGCAGATTCTAGGGCCCCATGCCATGGAATTTGATTCAGTGAATTGGAGGAGGGGGCCCTGAAATTTTCACAATTAAAGTCTCCTCAGGGGGTTTTAACATAGAGACTTTTTGGACCACGCTTGAAGAAATACTACCAGAAAACATGTCAACAGAACTCCCAAGGACCTGGGATCAACAATTGGGAAAGAGCCACACACAGGAGATAAGACAGTAGCCTTCCCATTGCCAAAGGCTGTGATGTGGATAAGGGAGAGATGCGAACTAGAGCCTGAGGGGTTAAAACAAAGCCTTCTGGGTAAAATCAAGGGAAACAAATTTTGGCGTAATATACAAGGGAACTTCAAAGAGTTCATGGACAAAGAGAATTAAAGTAAGTTTATTATGGTACAATTTTTTTTGAAAACTATGAATAGTTTTTTTCTTTTTTTTTTAATTTGGATTTTCCGTGAACTTTTTTGAAGACCCCTTGTAGGTGGTAAGCATTTTCAAAGAAATAAAGATATGTGTGGGTGGGAGATACTATTTCCAGGTGTAATGAGCCCTCCAACTCAGGAAGATTTGATGTGGGTCTGTGTGAGAGGCCTCTGGTAATTTTATGTAGAGGAAATTAACTTGAGCTCTTGTACCCCTTGGCACTTAATTACTTTCATTGTAATTGCTTACCTACAGGCCCAGTGCCTTCACTCTGAGTTTGTTACCCATTCACTCGGTGCTTGATTCTGTGAGTATGAAGCACAAATGGCCCTGGAAACCCTGGCAAGGCTGTGACCTTAGATGACACTATAGTTGGGAAGAAAGGAGCTGGCTTCACAGTCAGCGTGGAGAGAGGTACTCGGTATGTATCAGGCAATGAGATGAGAGGAGGGGTTCGCCCATTAGAGGGAAGGGGAAGTGGGTAAACTGGGTCTGTTTGGAGAAAAAAGATTCTTTCACACCAAAAATTAACAGATTAATTAAGCAAAGCTTCCAGTTTCTTCTGAATGGGTATTCATTGTTCTACCTTCCTTTTCTGAGCTGTGAAATTCTAGTTGTCACTTAAAAATAAAATGGGTTAATAAACACATTCTTCTTAGTTTCACATGCATCCTTCATTCTCCCTTTAGATTTGTAGCCATCATTAATGTATTTAATTCCCTTTCCTTTTTTTTCTTTTAGGAGAGGTTTTTGCTATAGGGCACATGCGCTCGCCAGAAAGACAGAGAGAGACAGAGAGACAGAAAGCGAGAAATCACCCTCCAGGGGGATGGCCACGCTGCAATCCCTTCTCCTCCATTCTCCTCTCGGGATCTTGGGCATGCACACACACACACACACGCCCGGCGTGAGTTCAAGCCACCGGCCCGGGACTCGAACCACGGTTGGCTACATGGGAGTCCAGTGACATAGCCATTATGCTAACTGCTGGTCCCCATAATTCCCTTTCAATGTAATTAATCCTCTTTTGGTTTTCAGTTGCTAAACCGAGACTTTTAAATGTTTTGGAGCAAATAAGAGACACAGGGTAGTTCCCTTCCTTCTAGAATTTCAGAGTAATAGCACCATATTCCAGTCTATACTCAGTTCTTCTTTCCAGTAACCGGCTACATACACTAGGATAACACTAGTGGTATGTTCGTTTGTTTTTAAGACAATGTCTCCTGTTGCAGTCCTCCTGCCTCAGCCTCCTGGCTAGGACTTAGACAAGCATAAACCACCACACTTGGCTCTTTTTATTTATTTTCGCTATAGTGTGCTTGCCAGAAAGACAGTGAGAGACAGAGAGACAGAAAGCGAGAAATCACCCCCCCCAGGGGGGATGGTCACGCCGCAATCCCTTCTCCTCCATTCTCCTCTCGGGATCTTGGGCACACACGCACACACGCCCGACGTGAGTTTTAAGCCACCGGGTCCGGGACGTGAACCACAGTCGACCACGTGGGAGTCCAGCGACATAGCCATTACGCTAACTGCTGGTTCCCCACACTTGGCTCTGTTTATGACAGGGTCTTCCTGTGTTGCCCAGGCCAGCCTCAAGCTCAAGAGCCTCCTGCCTCAGCCTCCCTGAGTCATTGGGATTACAGATGCACACCACTGTGCTTGGCCTTTAGGTTGGGCCAGGGATTGAACCTAGGCCTCCCATGTGGTCCCAGCTTGTAGAGCACAACATCTTAGCAGCACATACTACCATGGGTTGGCCAGGCCAGGACATTAGATGATGTTTTTTTTTTTTTTTTTTTTTTTTTGCTATAGGGTGTGTGTGCTTGCCAGAAAGACAGAGGACAGAGAGACAGAAAGTGAGAAATCACCCCCCCACCCCGCCCCCCGGGAAGATGGCCCTGCTGCAATCTCTTCTCCTCCATTCTCCTCTCGGGATCTTGGCACGCACACACATGTACCCGGTGTGAGTTTAAGCCACCGGGTCCTGCACTCAAACCACAGTCAGCTACATGGGAGTCCAGCAACATTGCCATTATGCCAACTGCTGATCTCTAGATGATTTTTTTTTGAGTTGGGCTATGTAGTGACATTTTGCTGAAAGATTACATGGACCAAATAGTATACCTACAGAGTTTTCTAATGATCTGAACTTAAATCATCTGTGCAACTGTGCAAGTTCATGTAGCATTGTGGTTGAGGTTGTTTTTGTTGTACTTCCTCTTCTCTCTCTACTTCCTTGATAGCTGCTATTTACTGATTTTTTTTTTTTTTTGAGAGGTTTTTGCTATAGGGCACGTGTGTTCGCCAGAAAGACAGAGAGAGACAAAGAGACAGAAAACAGGAAATCACCCCCCAGAGGAGATGGCCACACTGCAATCCCTTCTTCTCCATTCTTCTCTCGGGATCTTGGGCACACACATACATGCGCCTGGCGTGAGTTTAAGCCACCGGGTCCAGGACTCGAACCTCAGTCAACTAAATGGGAATCCAGTGACATAGCCATTACGCCAACTGCTGGCCCCTACTAAAATATTTTTTAAATTCTTTTTTATCACATGTAAATTCATCCACAAAGTCCTAAAGATACCTTGATCTAGGTGCCAGCAGATGGTATAATGGTTACATCACTGGACTCCCACGTGGTCAACTATGGTTTGGGCTTGAGTCTGGGACTTGGTGACTTAAAACTCACATAGGGTGTATTAGCATGTGTGCCCAAAATCCCGAGAGGAAACTGGAGGAGAAGGGATTGTGGCATGGCCATCCCCTCTAGGGGGTGATTTCTCGCTCTCTGTCTCTCTGTCTATCTCTGTCTCTTCAGCGAGTGCTCACACCCTATAGCAAAAATCTCTCTCTTAAAAAAAAAAAAAGAAAATCCTTGATCTAAAAATGAGTTAATAAGGTTCTTAAAACCCTAGTACAGACAGAGTCTCTAGAAGGCCTAATTTTGAAAGTTACCATCAGCAGTGGATTTTGCTGAATAGCACCGTATGTGTTTAATAATAAAGTTTTCTTTTTTCGGTCAACTATTTTCTTATGGAACTATTCTCTGTGATGCTGAGGTTACAGAAAAATATCATTTGTCTGTCACTGTTGGTGCTCTTCAGGGCCCCACTTTTAAATAGATGTGCTTTTGGAAACCTAGGTGGTTATCTGCATCCAAAAAACATCTTATCCTGGGCCCCATCGGGTGACTTGGACAAAGTAATGCAATTTAGATGGGGGAAATGGTATGTATTATGTTTTATAAGAGCCAACTTCCAATAATAACCATCTGACCCTTGCGGTCCTATGTTTTCAATTTTCCTTTTAAAGAATGCAACAAGCAATGCTGCCCAAGCATATTTTTCTGTCAAGTGTTTGCTGATTTGTGAGTTGCTGGGCAGATTTTCCATCTTCAGTGTTAGAAGACGTGAACATTAAATGCTTATTTTTCTCTTAATGTAGTTTCTCATACTGTTGTGTCATGGCTCATACTAAATGAAAAGAAAGTTCCTTATGTGTGAGTACAGAGAAATAGGGACACGGTTTTTACCTTGATTCTAGATTTGTTTTTTGTTTGGTCTTATTAACTTGGATATGAGTTCAGTGTTTGCTAATTAAAAGGGTAAACACAGCAGTCCATTGCTAACACCAAAATGCATTTATTGTGTGCCTGCCTTGTGGAAAGTCCTTTGCTAAGGCTCTGCTCTAGGACAAGTCCTACAGTATGTCCTACTTAAAAGGCTGCATAATAAATACGCAGTTTGGGAATTTCTAGTGAGGGGTAGGTGGTAATTTTCAATGTATCTTCCCCGACTGCTTTCTAGAACATCAGCTGAGAATGTCTATGTAGGAAGATAATTAAACATCAGTTCTAGGAAATGCCCTGAATCTCTTGTATAATTTCCTGACCTCCAAGGAAGAAAGTCCAGATAACTTGAGTCTTCCAGCTTGGTAAATATGTTGAACTGAATTATCATCTCAATTTCTGCCTCTCCTTCCTTTTCTCTTCTTTTGAAATAAAAGAGCAGTTTAATAGTAGCATGGTTATTGCATTAGTTATGTACTGCTGCATACCAAGTTACCCCTAAACTGAGCATCTTTAAATAACCCACATTTATTATCCCCTAGTCTCTGGGGGTCAAGAGTTCAGGAGTGATTTAGCTTAGTGGTTCTTAGGCAATGATGGTTAGGAGGTCGGCAAGGCCGCAGTGATCTGAAGACTCACATGGTTCTCTGTAGGAGACTCAGTTCTCTGTGAACCATTCCACATGGCTACCTGAGTAGCCTTAGGACATGGTGGCTATCATCTAGCAGAGTGAGTGGTAAGAAAGAGGTGAGAGTAGGGGAGAGAATAGACATGAAATCACAATAACTTCGATGAATTAGTCTCTAATGTCATAACACCTGTCACTTTCTCTGTATTGTATTTGTTAGAAGTGAGTCACTAAGTCCAACCACAGTCAAGGGGAGGTGATTTAGAGTTTGCCCTTTGAAGGGAGAAGTACCAAAAATTTTGGGAGGACATGCTAAAACCACAGTTGTACATGTCATTTGAAGTTTTCAAACATGCTTTTCCCCAGAGAGTTCTCAATGGCAACAGCATCTTTCTCTCTTTTCACCCAAGTGCAAGTGTCTCTTGCTCTGGAAGAACCATGGTCAGTCTTTTTGCATAACTCCCACCTTCAACTACAATCCTGCTGTGTTCTAGACAGAATGTGTCTTAGTGGGTGGAGAAATGATATTGCCTTGAGACTTTTTCCTGTACTCAAACACAGTACTTTTCTGTGGGTTTAAGACTTCCCATTATCTTATTTTCGTTATCATGAGATTGGGTCACCAATGAACAAATACAAGTAGACTGACATTTATCTTGTGAGCAGAAAGAGAGGAGTGCTTGTCTATAATTGTGGTTCTCCTTGCTGAGACAAATTTAAACTAAGCACATATTCATAAATAAAGTTTAGAGAAGAGCATCAGAATATATTGGAGTAGAAGTTAGGGTAATAATAAGTCTGTTTTCATTTTTTAAGTTTTTTTTCTGTAGGGTGCATATGCTAGCCAGAGAGAGGCAGAGAGAAAGAGAAGGAAAGTGAGAAAGCAATGCTGCAATCCATTCTTCACCATTCCCTTTAGGATTTTGACATATACTCACATGTCCTGTGTGCTTTTTAAGACACCTCATCTGGGACTCAGCCACATGGGATCCAGTGCCTTAGCCACCATGCCACATATGTCCCTAAAGCTGTTTATTATTATTATTATTTAATATTTATCTTTTGAGAAATTCTAAGCATTTCTAAACTCTTAGGGGACTTGCTAGTGAGAAAGGTTCTTTTACAACCTTTCTGGAGATTCTTTTTTTAATCTTTTAGGTTAGCATACAATGAAATTGACCATTTTTGGTACATAGATCTGTGAATGACAACACATACATAGCTTTCTGTAACTACCACCACACTTAACATACTACTTGGTTCTATTATTGCAAAAGACTCCACTTTTTATTCCTTTATAGTTAAACCTTCCTCTACCTCAACTCACTTTAACCTCTGATCTTTTCTTTATCTTGTATCTTTTTGAGAGTGCCATATAAACAGATTTCTACAGTAGATACTCTTTACTCAACACAATGCTTGTGACAAATGAATGGATGAATCTCATGATTCATCCAAGATCCTGTGACTATCAATAGTGCTTTCTTTTTCATTTTTAAGTGGTATTCCATTGTATAGATATAGCACAATTTGTTTATACATTCATGTGTTAAGTACATTTGTGTTGTTCCTAGTTTTTGGCGATTATGAATAGAGCCACAATACACATTAATGTACAAATGTTTGAGTGAAATGAGAAATATTCATTTCTCTAAGATAAATATATAGGAGTGGATTTTGTGAGTCATCCGGGAGTTGATGTATAAGTTTAGAAGAAATTGTCAAGATGTTTTGTAGACTGGTTTTACTAGTCTATACATTTCTAGCAATGAATGAGAGTTCTAGTTCCTGCATGTCATTACCAGCACTTGAAATAGTCAGAATGTTTATTTTAGTCACTCTAAGAGAAAGGTAGTAGTAGGCTTTAATTTGCATTTCCTTAATGACGAATGATGTTAAACATACGTTTATTTGTCTTCTGTAGGTCCTCTTTGATGAAGATCAAAGTTTTATTTTTTAAATGACTTGTTTTCTTACAGTGGAGTTTCTATTTTGTACTGTTAATGTCACGTCTAACAATTCTTTATATAAATCCAGGACATAATATTTCCTTCCATGAATTCTTCTAAAAGTTTTATAGTTTTATACTTTTCAATTAGATCTGATCCATTATAGTTCATTTTTTACATGTGTGGAGTTTATGTTGGGAATTACTTATTTTGCACATGAATGTCCAATTGTTCCACCACCGTTTCTTAAAGAGACTAGCCTTCTCCTTTGAATTGTCTGTGAAATTTTGTCAAAAATCAACTGTCTATATTTGTATTTGACATTGTTGGACTCTTATTGTGTTAAGATTTTTTTAGCTCTTCATAAGCTGAGTAATATTGTATTAGATCTTAGACATTTTGAATATTGTATTATGGGATTCTGGGTCTAATTGAAATCCTATGAAGAATGTTGATGGTTTTGTTTTAGTGAGCATTTAAACTGTTTGTTCAGGTCAGTCTTCTGAGTTCTGTGGTTTTAATGTCAAATCATCTTCAAGGACTTTAGAGTGCTATTCAGTTAATCATATACCCCCAGAAGCCAATCGGGGACTGGGATGGTCAACTAAGGTATGTTTTTAAGACATAACTGAGCAACTTGAGAGTAAGCATAGGAATCCATTAACAACTTCAATTCCTGAAATCTAGTGACGACCTATTAGAGTGTTTATTTACTTACTTTTTTTTAAAGAGATTTTTGCTATAGGGTGTATGTGCTCACCAGAAAGACAGAAAGAGACAGACAGACAGAAAGCGAGAAATCACTCCCACAGGGGGGATGGCCATGCCGCAATCTCTTCTCCTTCATTCTCCTCTTGAGATCTTGGGCATGCACGCACGCACACATGCCTGGCATGAGTTTAAGCCACCGGGTCTGGGAATCAAACCGCGGTCGATGACATGGGAGTCCAGCGACATAGGCATTATGCCAACTGCTGGTCCCTAGAGTGTTTATTTTTTTAAGCATCATTATTAATTTATAGAATTAAACATATTTGCTCTGTTGCAGTTATTAACCTTTTTAATATATATTTTTAAAGTTTATTTGTTCCAAGAGAGAAAAGGAGAGTGAACGAGAGAGACAAGCACCCTCAATGAAGGTTTTTGTTTTGTTTTGTTTTTTAATAGGTTGTTGCCATAGGGCACGTGTACTTTCTGGAGAGAGACAGAGACAGAGAGAGGGAAAGTGAGAAATCACCACCCAGGAGAGATGGTCATGCTGTAATCCCTTCTTCATTCTCCTCTTAGGCTTTAGGGTATACACCCATAAATGTCTAGCATGATTTTTAGGCCTCTGAGTCTGAGACACGGCAGTCAGCTCCTTCACCACTGTACCACCTGCTGGCCCCATCCCAGTAGAATCTTAACACCATGATCCACCCCCAAACTTCAGCCAGCCCCACTGTTTTACTGCTAGGCCATCATGTGGGCCCTATTATTATTTATGTACAAAACTTTTTATTATCATTTAGCCACATAGGACAAACAATGACTTAGGTTAAGTCATTTATCAGAATCACAAAACAGTTGACGGTATACAATTAAGACTCCCAGAAGTGTCATATCTTTTCTTTAATGATGTATTGTCATTATTGGTCAACAAGTACTCAGAAACTAAATAAAAATATATGTCATCCATCTACTCACTTTTTAGTTGTTAATTTACTCATTGAACCAACAAACATTTATTGAGCACCTTCTAAATGTCAGCCTTGTATTAATATTAGGCTCAGGGATCCCAATGGCAAATAGAAATAGACATAGACATATTTCCTGTCCTTTTGGACATTGCATTATAGTTAGGGAGAGAGAAATGTTGGTTTAAAAAAGTGGAAAATTATGAGAGGACTTCAGAAAATTTGTGGAAAATTAAATTTAAGTATGGATTTATTTTGGTACAAAAAAATTTAAATCCATATGTAGTTTTTCTTTTTTTTTCTAAACAATTATTTTTTATTTAACTTTATTTATTTATTTATTTATTTATTTATATATATTTGACCAGAGAGGAACAGAACAAGAGAGAGAGAGAGAGTGAGAGAGAGAGAAAGTTAGCCACCAGATCCAGGACTCAAACCATGGTTGGCCATGTGGGAGTCCAGTGCCCTTAACCACCATGCCTCCTGTGGGCACCCATACATAGTTATTCAATAATAATAATTTTCCATGAACTTTTTGAAGACCATTTCGTGTACATACAATTCTAATGTGACATGAAATTTAAAAGGTAACCTAAAAGGGAGTATGGGAGTAATCAGAGGAGTTCATCTTACCCAGAAGGTCTGAGAGGACTTCCCTTAGAAAAGATAGCTTATCTGAATCTAAAGGGGAGGGATAGGGAGGTGTATGTGAATGGAATCCTGAATATATTTTTTTCTGCCTGCTACCTCATTTATATATTATGATCTGGTTCCATGCCAGCTGTAATCCTTTTAAGCCTAGATTGGGAAATGCTTATTTTGAAGCCTTCTACTGCTTTTTTTTTTTTTTTTTCCTTTTCTTTCCTTCCTCATCAAATGACAGGAACATCTCTGGTCACCAGGCCAATTATTCAAAATAGGCTGTTTACACAAATAAACACAGATTCTTCATTCACGCTCCCTCCTCCTCCACACACACCAAAAGAAAAACCCATCCAGAGGGTCTTATAAAGATTCCTATGCCTTCCCTGATATTTCTTTAGGACACTGCTGGATTTCCTTCAAGAAGAGCCCAGGAGCACATTTAATTATCTGCAGAACAAGTTGAAACATGTCTCCCAGCTCAGTTTTGATTCTGGCTGAGGCCAGTATGCTTTAGGCCCCTTGGGGTTTGCTTCTTCTGTTTGCATTTGCATTGGTTACTCTTGGTAACCAGTCCTTGAGGTAAAGGAAGAGAAAGCTTGCTTGGTGGCTAAATAAAGAAACCGGCTATTGGGAACCAGCAGTTAGCGTAATGGCTATGTCGCTGGACTCCCACGTAGTCGACCGCGGTTCGCGTCTCGGACCCGGTGGCTTACAACTCACGCCGGGCGCGTGTGCGTGCGTGCCCAAGATCCCGAGAGGAGAATGGAGGAGAAGGGATTGCGGCGTGACCATCCCCCCTGGGGGGTGATTTCTCGCTTTCTGTCTCTATGTCTCTCTCTGTCTGTCTGGCGAGCGCACGCGCCCTATAGCGAAAAAACCTCTCCAAAAAAAAAAAAAAAAAAAAAAAAAAAAAAAAAAAAAAAAAAAAAAAAAAAAAAAAAGAAACCGGCTATTTATCCAGAAACCATCCCCTTAGAGGTGGTCGAGGCCTTTTCAGAGAGAGGAGAGGCTTGGCAGATAGAAAGGGTGTTTGGGGGAGGGAGAAGGAGCAGTGGGAAGAGAAGATGAGCAATGAGCACTGTGGCCTTCTACCTTAAATTAGGTTTACAAGGCACTGAAGATATAGTGGACATGGGTCCCAGGGCCCCTCTGTTGGTCACAACAAGGAGGGACATTCTGAAGCCAGCACTGCAGCCTATTTGTTTTGTTCCTTCTTTACAAGGCTTCTGGCTTTGCAGCTGTATGCCAGTGCAGAAGGTCACACCTTGAGCACAGTGAGAAAGCACTCTCAGTCGCAGGGGCATGTAGACTTTCTGCGAATGCTCACTGCATTACAAAAGAGCTGTGTTGGGAGCGAAACACTTTCTCTAGCTCAGGGACCTCCTCTCTGATCCGCATTGGCAGAAAAGCCAACACTGGTTTGCTGCCCAAGGCTGTTATGTCACAGTTAAAGATCTACAAACATGTACTGAGTTTTGCCCAGGAAGATCTGGCCAGCATTACAATTTTAAGGGGAAAAAAAATTCATTAGTGACTCTTTTTCCAAATTCAAACCAGCTCAAGCCAAAGAGGATTTTATTGTTGTTACAACTAGATAAACCGTTAAACCCTTGTAGCTATGGCTTTAGGCATAATGCGATTCTAGTAATGTTAGGAGCCGTTGATGACATTCTAAGCTATAAAAAAAAGATTTGGGTGAAGTCAGCTGTTGGTACGGTGGTTAAGGTGCTGGATCCCACATGGCCAACTGCGTGGTTTGAGTTGAGTCCTGGGTTTGGTGACTTGAAAAAACACACCAGGCGTGTGTGTGTGTGTGCATGCCCCAAATCCCAGGAGTAGAATGTAGAAGGGACTGTGGCATGGCCTTCCCATCTGGGTGGTGATTTCGCACTTTTTCTACATCTCTCTGTCTCTAGTGAGCATACTTGGTTTACGGCAAAAAATCTTAAAAAAAAAAATTGGGGTACTATTATTAAAAGAGGAAAGAATGGTATTGGGTAGCCACAAAATAAGAAATATCCATTTCAGGGGGCCAGGATGTGGCGTAGTGGTTAAGGCTCTGGACTCCCAGACGGCCCACCATGGTTTGCGTCCCTGACCTGGAGGCTTGAAACTCACTCTGGATGCATGCACATGCATGCTCAAAATCCCAAGAGGAGAATGGAGAAGGGATTGCAGTGTGGACACCCCCCAGAGGTAATTTCTCACTTTCCGTCTCTGTTGCTCCAGCAGGCACACTTGCTCTATAACAAAAATCTCTCTTCTCTCTCTCTCTCTCAAAAAAAAATAAAAAAGAAAAGAAAAGCTCATTTGAGATAGTTTAACATACACTGTGTGTCTGGGTGGGATGGTTTTGTTTGTCTCTCCCTTGATGGAGCCTGTAGGAGAATGTTGGTAAAGCAGTCCCAAGAAAGACTAGAGGTCGTGTGGTATATGAGATAGTCTAACAGGAAGTTAACGTTTACAGGGCAAGATGTCAACTGTTTCTTTAATATAATCCACTCAGAGCCAGCCACTACAATGGCTTCTTTTTTACCCACTGTCCTTTTTTTATCCTTGTAATTTGAAGTTTCCCCTTTTCTAAGAGCAGAATTAGGTATAAGAAGGACTGACAACTCAAAAAGAGGAAGTAGCATCAGAATAAAGGAAAAAGGGAGGGAAGGGGGAGGTTTTTGAGATATAAAGAAAATGTGGTCTCTGGTTGAAGTGCTGGTCCTATAGGGATGTTCTAAAAGTCTGAACATGAACCATCTGCAATAAAGCAGAGGGACAAGTAACAGAGGCTGGTCATTACTCACGAATCCTTGCCATTCTTTGGACCTGGTAGTGGTTGAAATAAAGAATTTATGAACCCTTCTTTGGGGTTCTGCTGTATGTGTGTAAACGTGTCTATGTTTGTGTTCAGGTCTATACATGTGTAGATGTGTGTGTGTGTGCACGCGTGCCCCTGCTTGAAGGAAGGAGGCCTCAGTGGTGCCTGGATCTTTCCATTATGGACATTGAGGAAGTGAGCATGGGATGGACCATGGGATGGACCAAGTGGCTGATCAGTTTTCCTTTTTCTTGGTAAATATTTGCCCTACTTTCTCCTCTCCAAGACCATTTTCCTCTTCAGCGACTCAGAAGCTAGTGTCTGAAGGGTTAACATCTCTACAGAAAGGCTCATGCTCTTCTGGTCAGGCAGGCCTGGGCTTGAGTTCCTCTTCTACCTCCTGCTACCATGTGCTCTTAAGAATGTTATTTCTCGGGACTAGCAATTGGCATAATGGCTATGTCACTGGATTTCCATGTAGTTGACCGCGGTTTGAGTCCCCGGATCCAGTGACTTAAACTCATGCTGGGTGCCTGTGTGTGTGTGTTTGTGTGTGTGTGTATGTGTGCCCAAGATCCTGAGAGGAGAATGAAGGAAAAGGGATTGTGGTGTGGCCTTCTGTCTTTCTGGTGAGTGCACACGCCGTATAGCAAAAACCTCTCCCCACCCCTCTACCCCCCCAAACAAAAGAATTGGCAGGTACACAATTCAGATTTCTATTATTTATTTTATTTATTTATTTATTTATTTATTTATAGGTTTTTGCTATAGGGCACGTGTGCTCACCAGACAGAGAGAGAGAGAGACAGAGAGATAGAAAGCGAGAAATCACCCCCCAGGGGGGATGGCCACACCGCAATCCCTTCTCCTCCATTCTTCTCTCGGGATCTTGGACACGCACGCACACGCGCCCGACGTGAGTTTTAAGCCACTGGGTCCGGGACAGGAACTGCAGTCAACTACGTGGGAGTCCAGCGACATAGCCATTACGCTAACTGCTGGTCCCTTTTATTTATTTTTTTTGAACTTGTTTGCAGGTATGTGCGCTTGTTGGAGAAAGACACAGAGAAAGGTGGGGAAGGCAACTTCCCAACCCCCATTGAGGGCTGGCCATGCCACAATCCTTCTCCCTTCTCTCAGGATTTTGGAACTTGGTTTGCATCTTGTTTTGGAAATTCTTGCTGGGAAAAATAGACAGTATAGGGGTTCAGAGGATGGAGTTTGGAGTGGGGAAGTAGAGATGAAGGCCTGGCTCTAATGCCAGCTGTGGAGAGCAACACTGCTCCCCCCTCTCCTCTGGTGTCCCAAGAAGTGGGGAGGCAGCGTGTTCCATGCAGGTCATCTCCACGTCTGTGTGGGAGGCATCTCCATTTCTGTGCGTGGGACAACGCCACTTTGGTGTTTTTTCCTCAGAAGCTGAGATCTGCCAGAATGGTGAGCTTCTCCCCTAAGCCCAACTAAGAGCTTTATGCAAGCAAATGTATTTAAATTCATCTGTTCTGATTCAGAGTAGTAAAGATCATTTTATGTGCTCTGAACTGAGAGAGAAGAAAAAACTTCGGATATTGTTTCCTTGTGATGTATGGAGGCATGGGATGGCTTCTGTAATTCTAGAAGTTATGACAAGGCATCCATAAAGATGAGGCAGAATCCCCATGCAGCAGTTCCAGGAGCTTAAAGGAACATTATTTAAAGCCCATTCGTGGAAGTGCGGCAGCATGTAAAGACTTCGTTTAATTCCGTCATCACCGCCGGAAAACGAGCAAGCTCAGGCTGGACATGTGCTGGCCCAGAACCCCTCCTAGGTCCCTGAGATTGACCCTATCACGGTCATGTCCATGAGTGGAACAATCTGCTGTAAAAGGAATGTTGCCTTCCGTGTTACTTTGTGACCTTCTAACAAGTGATTGTGTCTGTTGGACATTTAAAGCTCTCTCAACTGAAAGCCAGATTCTTACGAAAGTGTTCTGATTTAATTCAATTTCCACTTAATCCCAACGAATTCAATGAAGTGATTATTTGTTGAGCAACTAGTTGGTGCTACGCTAGGCCTGTGGGAAACACAGAGGTCAACCGTACCATAACTTTGAATCCCCAAAGCAAAGTAAATGTTGAAAATCACTACTTCAATCCCTATAGACTGAAGAATTAAGACAGTTTGGAAATTGTACAGTTCTCTGACCAGATGTGGTCAGTTCTTTTCTGGGCTTTTGTATTTTTTTTTTCATTTTCATATTCTTCTTTTACGTAATAACTAATCCATTTATTTATTCAGAAAATACTAATTAAGGACCTTTATGCCTGGTGGAGAGACAGTGCAAGGAGGAAAGCTAATTGCTCTCATTTGTTTGCACAGCACAGCTTGAGGGTATCCAGGTCCCACATTCAAGAGCCAGATGGCAGGGTTATGAGCAAGGGCAAGTCGGTGACCTTTTCTGAGCTCCAGGTCCTCCGCCACACGTGGACATGATAATCACATGGGCCTCGCATGGCGGTGAGGACAAAGAAGCTAATGTGTGTACAAGGTTCAGCCCAGTTCCCAGCACAGAGTGGCTGCACAAGAGCTGCTGTTTATCAATCCTCACACTGTGGCCTTCGTTGGAATACAGCTTCCTAGAGGTCAGAGACAGTTGTATTTTATGGATGATGAACAGCCTCTAACATCTCCTAACAAGTGGTACGTGTCAATGATTAATAAATACTAAAAATAAAATACTAGAATTTTAAGTCTACCCCATGCCTCTTGCTGTAAGGATGATGGGGTCTAGTTAGCTTCCATATCCATAATGCTGAATCTGGACCAGGAAATTAGGGGAAAAATGGAGGAATCAAGAGGCTAAGGGGATCGACTTGATAGAACTGAGACAGAGCCAGCATGGAGAGAGATCAGGGAGGTTTCTGCAGACCTGGTTTGGGAAATAATATGACGGTTACCTTGGAAAGAGAGTGGATGGAGACCTGAGGGTAACCCCCTTGTGTTTGAGAGAGAGAGAAGAGAGAGAGAAAGAGAGAGAAGAGAGAGAGAGAGAGAGAGAGGAGAGAGAGGAGAGAGAGAGAGAAGAGAGAGAGAGAGAGAGAGAGAGAGAGAGAGAAGAGAGAGAAGAGAGAGAGAGAGAGAGGAGAGAGGAGAGAGAGAGAGAGAGATGATGAACAAAGAGAATGCTCATGGCAACACTGGTTTCCTGGGCAGGTGGCCTGAGCAATCACACAGGGCCCTGGACTCACAATTCCACACCTTAATGCTCTGCTGTTCCCTCTGGCAATTCTTTGTTTGTTTTTTAAAAGTTTATTTATTTCTTCCATGAGTGAGAGAGACAGCATCCCCAACCGAATCTTGATACCATCTTCAGCCAGCCTGGATCAGGGGCGCATGCGTGCCTGATGTACTCAGGGAGGTCTCTGGACTTGAACCCTGAACTTTCCTATATGAGTCAAACCTCACAAAGTATTGCATTTTACCACTGTGCCACTGTCTGGCCCCTTTAATAATTTTTTTAAATTAGGGGGCTCCACCCTTTCATTTTGTGCTAGGCTCCACAAATTATATGGAAAGGGGTGGTCTGCAAAAAAGTTTGTGAAAGGATATGTATTATGAAAAAGCTACAAGTGGATTTTTAAATTGTTTTTGCATCAAAATAACTTCATACTTTAGTTCTATTTTCCACGAACTTTTTAAAGTCCCCTCATACAGCTGATTCTCCTTAGGGAAAGATTCGTGTTTTACTGTGTGAAATGGATGCAATCTCCTTTTAGTGTTTTCTTGAAATCTGAAAAGCTTTCAACTATTTGGAGGGTTAGCCAACTGTGGATTCCTTGAGACTCCAGACTGGACTCAGCCACAAAGCTTCTCTGCATCCCTCCACCACCCCATCCCTAGGTCGCCTGCCTAGCAGGAGGGCGGCTCTTTTTCTCCATCCTAGCTATGAAGTCCTCCTGCACCCCTCCCTGCCCAAAACATTTGAAGAAGGGAGGGGGAATCTGAGGCGATCTCCAACGTGTGCTCACTCCATCAGCCCTGAGGAAAGACAACACAACACTCTACCTTCCACCCACTATTCTGCCAAAATGCTCCATGCTGAGAGGAAAGGCTTGCAGTGCTCTTGGGGGGGCTAAGATAAAGGAAGCAGCGGTCCTTGAAATGTGGTGTAGGATAGGGAGACTGTCTCACTAAAGAAGCTCCAGCTTGGGAAGATGTACACTTCCACTTCTGGGTGGATTTTGTACAGAGCCACTTTCCTTTCCATGCCGCTTACATTCCCACCAGAAAGGCGCCCATGCAGAGAGAGCACAAAGCGCTGTGAGTTCAGACCATTATCAAATAGTTTCAAGGGTCATTTTGATCTTGTCAGGATCAGCAGGCTTCCTTTCAGCAGATCTAAAAAGGCCTGACAGAAACATTAAATGGACAGTTTTTGAAACCTATTGTCAGAGTTATGCTTGGGGGGGGGGGGGCAAATACTACCGTAAATACCAATTTCCAGTCCTCCTGGCCATTTACCAATCCGCCATTTGCAGGTATGATTGTCCCCCATCTCTACTCACCATGCGGCCATCAGCTTCTCTTGCCCAACATGGTGTCAGCAAATGATTTGCAGTTACTCTTGTCTCAGCTCCATGGTGCTTATGCTACCGAAGGCCAGAAGTGATGTATACCTCAGAGCACACATTTGTCTCTAATTTTAGTGCCTACGTATCTGTAATAGCCATATTGACCTGAAACTGAGAAAAATCGGCCCTTGCCACCATCTGTTTTTAGGGTGTCTGTGATAGGTTAGAGGATTACCCTATTGATCACTAGTCAGAAATGATTACCTCTCACCTTCCTTCTGCCTCATCAATAAAATGGCACCAGATATCAATCCCAGCAGACACATTCAAAACAGGAGCGTCCTAGAGCTGTGTGAACAGAATTATAAATACAGTACAATCTAAAGGAACGCATTCAAACTCAAAAGACACATTATAGGCTATGCCATGCCCTTTAAAGGATTTAGACTTTTAAGCGTGTTAACATTTCTTTTATAACAGATTGTTCTACTCACAGAAATTACAATTACTGTCATTTTTTTGATACTGACAATGCAAATTACATATATTTTCTTCAGACGTGGTATTTTAACTAAGTAATAGAATAAGGCAGCAAGAGTTCTAAATGGATGTCAAAGAGTGGGTTGCTTTAACTTTCTAGATCTGTATCTTTATAAAGAGTTTCTTGGAGGCTTTTTGAAATGCCCTAACTCTAGAGATAAGTTAGCTGATTGGGCTTTAAATACCTTAGTACTCCCCCAAAAGAGGCCAATTTGGCATCATTTGGAAGAAAAGAGCACTTTATGAAACAGTTAAAAATGTTGATGCCAATTGAGGCCAACAGACAGCATGTTAAAATGGGAGGCATGGGAAATTCATGCAAGGCTGATATCTGTCATGTTAACTAAAGACATTGGTGTGAACCAGCTTTCTGTGTGTGGAAGAATGTTGTCATTGCAAGATCTTAATTGACATTGTGTTAAAAATAAATAAAAAGAACTCAGTGGCAAGACACGTGAGGTTCTATGAGTTAAAGTTAAAAGGGTTATCTTAAGAAATTCTCAGTGCTTTTATTTATTTGTATTAAAAAATTTTAAGAGACATTTTTGTTATAGAGCACTTGTACCTCCAGGGAGACAGAGAGACAGAAAGCAAGAAATCACACCCCTAGGGGGAATGGCCATACTGTAGTCCCTTCTTCTCCATTCTCCTCTTGTGATTTTGGGCACATGAGCCTAGCATGAATTTTAAGTCGCTGAATCTGGGACTCGAACCATGGTCCACTATATGGGAGTCCAGTGATGTAACCATTATGCCATCTGCTGGTCCCTTCTCAGTGCTTTTAATTTGGTAAACTGTCTTGTGAATGTTCAAGAGTGAAGAGAAAACAGTATAAAACATTCTTTAAACTTGCCGGACCGTCAGATACTTCTGGGACCTGCTCTGGGAATGTCTTGTCTTGGATCCAGAGGGTATTTTTTGGAGGGGAGGGGATGATGAACTGGACAATGTAGGGCCACAGTATTGTGAGTCTTACAGAAGCACTCAGTGATGTGGGGCCCTTCGGCCATGTGGGCTATGTAGATATTTGGGGGAACTATTCCTTTATCCTTGCCTCATGGGGCTTCTTTATGAGGTTCAGAGAAATGTCCATGGTGATTAGTTAGAAGGAAGCATAGGCTAGTGCTCCAATATATCACAGTAATGTGCTGTATGTAGGAGATGTTTGAAGTTCTATGTTCCCTTGTGAGGTGAAAATCAGAGAAAAAATGCCATGTGTGTTTATACACAGTGAAAAGAAAGTACAATGAAGACCCAGGTGGTGTCCCTGAGGCCTGGTCCCGGAGAGCTGCAGTGCTAGTATCATCAAACCTTGATGCTACCGGGGTTTTAATGTGTTAGTACTGTGGAACGTGAGAATGCCTAAATCCTGCCTTGCTAATCACTTGCCCACTGCCCTCCTCTGTGATGTTCTGGAGAGCATTATATACCTAAGCAATAAAAATATAGTTGATTCTGTCACTTCTTTTTCAACTACTTAAAAGGTTAAAGATGTGAGCCCTACCTGGGACCTTCTTCTTTCTCTTTCTTTCTCAGACATAAACCCCAGAATATACCACTGTGCTGTCACCCAGAAGGAGGAGGGTGAGGAAGGAGGTGCTGCAGGATAGCAGCGAATAAGCCCTTATTCAGCATGCTCACCAGCTGCCAGCCCAGAGAATGGTGGAGAAGGTGGAGAAGAATGAAGGTAGTAGACAGGTTAGCATCAAGCATGCAAGAAACAGTCTCTGACAGCAGGGGCCATCTGTGGGATGTAGTAACCAAGAGCCAGATGGGCCTTTGATGATGAAGCAAGGGAGAAAAGGAGCGAGCAGAGTAGGCCCTGTAACAGCCTGCCACCTGGATGAGGTCCTGAGGCCTGACTCCACTCTGGCTTCCCTTTTCTTGCAGCATCTGAAACCCTAGTAGAGACCAGGCTGCACCTCCACTATCACCTCTGTCATCACCGTGACCACCAGATCCTGTCTGTTTAGAGGTAATGCCCCTGGACCACAAAGCACCCTGCCCTGGAACCAAGTCTGGATGATGAAAGGAGACAGGGCTGGAGCCATGGCCTCTTTCTTTATCTAATGGGAGGACCCACAGACATATGCCTCTTCCTCTCAAGGAGGTGAATGTACAATTTGGTTGGCCAATAAATGGGTCAGAAGTGATCCAAATGAGCCATTTCCCTTACTCCCTTCTTTCTCTGGGTAATGTGAGCCTCATCTGGGAGAGATGGTTTTCTGTTTCTGACTGGATTTAATTCTCATCCTGGCCCTGGATCACAGACTCTGTACTGAAGAGCATTCTTGAAGGTCAGCTGGCCTATATACTTAATTTCAGACACATTGAGACTACCTCAGAGATACAGAGCTCTTTTATCTTTAAAATGTCTTTTCCTAGTAAGAAATGTTTCCTTATATGTAACCTCATGGTCTTGCACTGCTCTTTGTGGAAACAGAAAACAGATGGATGTTGTATCTGGCAAGTCTTTTGTATGCTTAAAGATTCTTGGTCTTCTCTAGGCTGAAAAATATCAGTCTCTTTATCTCCTTCTACAAGTTTTCTTTTTTTTTTCCTTTTTATGTATTTGTGGGTGTTCCAAAGTAAAGTTTCCTTAAGATTGTTAATCATTACAATCATCTGGAGAACTTTCTAAACATACCAAGTTACATGGCAGTCTCGGGACTTCCTCTACCGGAATTGCAGGAGCGGAGTATTTTGGATAGTGGGCAGGAATTACCATTCTTTAACAGGGCAGATAAGCTGTTGGGATCCTTTTGAAGCACAGCTTAAAGTTCTCCTTTTCTCAGGGAATAGTTCCCATTCTTTAGAGGGTGTCCAAGTTGAGAATAGCATCATGAGTAGAAAGAGACTTGGTCCAAATGAGGCCAAAACAGAATCTTCTACCCAGATTTTGTAAATTAAACATATTGAAAACAATCCATCTCTGTTAGTCAGTCAACCAATCAGTCCATCTCTGAGGGTAGCTGAAAGTCCGATATGAAAATAAAGGTGACACCTTGTTATGTTATGAAGTTAGAGAAGCAGAGAAAAATGGTCTACGGGGAGGAGGTAAAATGAAGCAGGTGCTCTCAGAGACTCAAGGGATAAACAGCCAAGTAGCCCACTGACTTCCCAGGCTCTGGTCCACTCGCTACATTCCTGCCTGGAATTGTGGTCTATGTCATTTTTTTCCTAGTCTAGTGTTAGGGACTGAATCATCTGTCCCCCAAATACGCATTGTAGCCCTAATCATCAATGTGACTCTGTTTGGAGATATGCCTTTTATGGGGGTAATTAAGGTTAAGTGAAGTCAAAAGGGAAAGTCCTGATTTGACAGAACTGGTGTTTTTGTTTTTGTTTTAAGTTTCTTCCTTCTAAGACACAGAGAGAGAGAATCCCCAATAGGGTCTTGATATTGCAGTCCACCCTTATCCTTCAGCCAGCCCCAGATCCTGGGCAAGTGTGTTCTTGGCATACTCAAGAAGGCCTCCAATGGGAACTAGGAGCCTTCCAACATGGCATGGACTCACAGAGTGTTGAGTTTTACACGGCACCACTGTTAAGCACCTGGTATTCTTATAAGAAGAAGAGGGGGTGCTAGAGATTTCTTTCTCTCTTCCCCCTATGTGAAGACACAGAGAGAAGATATCCAGCCATCTGTAAGTCAGAAAGAGCCCTCGCTGGAAGCCAGCATTGACAACACATCAATCCTGGGCTTCTATACATCAGAACAGTGAGAATATAACTTTTGTTGTTTAAGCCACCCAGTCTGTGATATTTTGTTATGGTAGCTCAAGCTAAAGTGGATTTGCATTACCAACCACCAAAAGTAGCCTAATCAAATTTAGAAGTAGCAGCTCTCCTGGGAGGGAGATCACAGATCACAGCCAATGTCTTCTCTCTCTGTTGACTCGGCCTGGTACTCTCTAGTTTTCTTTCCTGAGAGAACACATGCCTCTTGGTCTTCTAGATAATATTTAATTGACAACATTTAACTAGACACCTTTAAACTCAGAATGAATACTGAATAGCCTGCCATAGAAGAATCCTTCCAATTCAGTTCTCTCTAATAGGAGAAAAAATAAAAACTAATATTTACTAACATTTACCCACTTACTCATGTGTAAAGTTGATATTTTTATTTTACATGTGAGGAAACCGAGGCATTCAGTAGGCAAATAACTTTCCTTAGGTCACAGAGCTTATAAATGATGGAGCCATGACTTGAACTCAGGTGTGACTACAGAGACCAACATTTCATCCATATCACTCCACTTAGTATACAACCAAAGCTCAAGGGTTAGAAGCAAAAATCTCTTGATGATTTTCGAGAAGTATTGGGTTGTCAGTAAAGTCATGGTGTATTTTTGCATCAAAAATATGTCATGACTTTACTGATGACCTAATATTTCACAAATACCCATCACTGTACAAGTAAATAGTCCAGTTAGGACAGTACAAGAAAAAGCCAATGAGGTAGGAGAGAGTCTCTGGCAATTTTTGTAGAAGAGTCAGGAATTGAATTGTGCCCATAGTGTGGTGGGGGTAGAGAATGTTGCCATTTCAGGACTCATTTCTCCATTGGAAGAGATCTCTGGTTTTATTTATAGTAGATATCTAGCCCTTCCATAAGTAGTCTGGGGCTAGGTAAGACTAACTTCTCCCCTCCCCAGCTTAGGGAAGAATCCCCATTGCCAATGATTGGGCACATGACCCAGAGGCCGATGAGATGCAAAATGAAGTTTTCTGAGGGTTTATAAGACAGCTTTGTCTTGATCTTATTTTCTCTTCTACTATTATGTGATGTTATCAGATGTTAGCTACTGTCACTGAAATGCTATATAGTAAAATGCCAGAAAACTGTCAGTGGCATATAGCAAGAAGTATTTAGTTAGCTAATCTAGGTCTTGCTAGTTGGAGCAATTAGTTCTGATCTTGTCTGTGATCAACAATAAGTGGGAGGGTATGGGGTCTGCTAATCTATCTAGGGTTCCGTACTTAATCTCCCATCCCTTCTCAAACCCAGAAACTATCCTATGTGTATTTTTCTCAGGGCAATGGCATGTTCAAGAATACCTGTGGGGATACATAAGCATATCTCAAAGTCTAGACTCAACCACATCTTTTCTTTTTTTTTTTTTTTGAGAGATTTTTTTTCTATAGGGCACGTGCGCTTGCCAGAAATATATAGAGAGACAGAGAGACAGAAAGTGACAGATCTCCCCCCAGGGGAGATGGCCACGCCGCAATCCCTACTCCTCCAGTCTCCTCTCGGCATCTTGAGCACACATGCACATGTGCCTGGCATGAGTTTAAACCACCGGGTCTGGGACTTGAACTGCGGTTGACTGCATGGGAGTCCAGTGATATAGCCATTATGCCAACTGCTGGTTCCTAGACTCTATCACATCTACTAAAATATGTTTGACCAAGGAAAGTCACTTGACTAAGCTTAGTATCAAGCCCACCTGCTATGTCACCATAGTGTATCACATAGCCAAATCTTGTGTCAATGGAGTGGGCAAATATATCTCTTCCTGGGGAGTGATGGGGAGGGGGTGAATATTCTGAGCAATAATCTGATCTACCATAGGGCCAAACATGGCCCAGAATGATGACAGGTTCTCCCTTCCAACCTAAAGATGAAGCCAACACTTGGGAAAAAAAGAAAAAAAAGCTGAATCTGTGGATCAAATCAACCCACAGTTCTACTTGACATCTGAACTTTCAGTATGTTGACCAACTTCCATGTTATTTGCTGCAGAAACACTCCCAGCTCAGAGAACATTCCTCAGAACATTTTTGGAACAAAGGCCCAGAGGTGAGTATAAACACAGTGCATCAGGGAAAGGCGATGCAAAGAGCTGAGCGAGAGAATTCTTAGCAGTTTGTCTTTGGAAACCCAACCAAGCCTCCCCCTTATCACCCACTCACCCTGAAGCAGATCTGTTCCTTCTTGATTTTGTGTAATTTGATTCATTCTCAGATGTTTGTTCATCTGACCTTCTAGTTGGTATGGTAACAGCCTGACTGAACCATGGCATTTATTATTCACCACAAGCTCTCAAGTCAGTGAGAATCAGACATACATTCTTTCAAACAGTACAGGGATTGAGCCATTAAGGAGGAGGTGTGGCCTTCCACCCCAACAGGGATTCATGCTTGAAAATCTGTTGAAACTCTGGCATTTCCTCAGTTCACACTGAATGTGGTAGTTCTGTCTTTTTTGCAGAGCTCTTGTTTGGGCAATGATTACTTCCATTCCTCAGTCCCCATTATGTTACATTAATAATAGGACACAAATTGGATGGGCATGTGGTCAAAGAATTTATAAAATTCACATTAAAAAAATAGTGGGAAGGAACAAAGGTAACATCTCAGAATAAGACCTCATCATTTAATACTTATAAAGCCTTACTTTGTACTTATAATTCAACTAAGATGTTCTTGACACCTTGCAGTTAAAATATTGAGGAAGAGCATGGCTAATATTTATTGGATACTTACTGTGTACCAAGAAATGAGTAAGACCCACCATGCTCATCACTAGTTCAGTTTTCACAATGACCTTGGAAAATAACTATGATGATCTCCACTGTAGGGAGGAAATTAACTTATCTAAGATCTTACAACTAGTATGCAAGGAGTTTAGGATTTGAATTTGGAACTTGTGAGTACGTTTTGTTTATATTGTACTTTGTACTACGCTATACTCCCTTGAACAGAGAAACATTGCACAGTGCTTGTGAGTGTAGCTTTGCTTATGGGAGTAGTTTACTATTTTGGTCCTACCATCTACTAGGTGTCTGATTTTGACCAAATGATTTAACCTCACTATGCCTCAGTTTCCTCATTTTAAAATAGGGATAATTGTGTTACCTATTCAATAACGTAGTTATCAGAATTACATTGCACAAGGTATGTAGCACGCTTGGCATGCTGAATGATGGATAGTAAGCTCTCAAACAATGGCTATTATTTTTACAATGTAGTGGATGTCTACTGGAGCACTGATCCTTGTGTACTATTGAAAATGTTGTCCGTCTGTGTTGCTCAATGCTGGAGCCTCTAGCCCATGTGGCTGTTGAACACTTAAAATATCACCAGTGCACCAAGGAACTGAATATTTCATTTCATTTTTTAAAGAAAGATTTTTGCTATAGGGCATGTGCACTTGCCAGAGAAAAAGAGAGGCAGAAAGTGAGAAATCATCCCTCGGGGGGATGGCCACGTTGCCGTCCCTTCTCCTGTATTCTCCTCTTGGGATACTGGGCACGCACACATAAGTGCCCAGCATGAGTTTTAAGCCACCAGGTCTGGGACTCAAACCACAGTTGACTACATGGGAATCCAGTGACATAACCATTATGCCATCTGCTGGTCCCTTATTTCATGTCATTTTAATTGATTACAGTTTAAAGTTAAGTAGCTTCACATGCCTACTGCCTACCATATTGGACAGCACAGGTCTAATATTTGGCAGATACAATGCACACAAAATAGAGTAGGATTGGGAACCAGCAGTTAGCGTAATGGCTATGTCGCTGGACTCCCACGTAGTCGACCGTGGTTCGTGTCCTGGACCTGGTGGTTTAAAACTCACGCCGGGCGCGTGTGCGTGCATGCCCAAGATCCTGAGAGGAGAATGGAGGAGAAGGGATTGTGGCGTGACCATCCCCCCTGGGGGGTGATTTCTTGCTTTCTGTCTTTATGTCTCTCTCTGTCTGGCGAGCGCATGCACCCTATAGCGAAAACCTCTCAAAAAAAAAAAAAAATAGAGTAGGATTAAGATATGGTTCCCACGTGTGGGAAGCTTGTAGTTTAATGGAGGAACAGACTGATGAACAAGTGATCAGTAGGCAAGGTGATAAGTATTATAGTGCAGCCAAAGGCATGATGCTATGGGAACTTGAAGAGCAAGAACCTAATTCTGCTTGGGGATCAGGAAAAGCTTTGTTTTTTTGGAAGTAATGGCAGTTAAAATGCTTCATTCATTATTCAGGCGTGTTCTCTGGGTCAAATAGGAAGTGAAGGTGAAGTTTCAGAGGAATCATCTGTATTGGTGGGAAAGCTTGGGAAGGTCCTGTTGGGAAAGGTAGGCCCTGAACTGTTTCTTGAAACACAGATTGAATTTGGATGATGCCAGGGGCTAAGAGAGGGCATTCCAGGTGAGGGGAATAGCAAGTGTAAAGAGGTACAGGTGAGGGGAATAGCCAGCCATTAGATCAGCCTCCCTGAAGAGCAGGGTGATCTGAGGATGAGCCATGATGAGGGGGTGAGGGTATAGCATGGGTGGGTAGAAAGCTGCTTTGAGTGGCGGTAAATGGAGTTTACCTTTATACCTCTGGAGATTCTGAAGCCACTTGCTGTAAGTTGTACAGTCCACCAGATGTGCTCAAGTACTTTAGAAAAACAGAGGCAGAAGGTTCTTTTGGGAAGTGCCCACCAGCAGGCAATGCTATAGTTGAAAACCTTTTCTGGTATCCCAACTGCCAGCATTCATTCCGTCCCCACAACCTTGCCCCCCCACCCCCGCCCCTATCCCTGTGGACGTGAGTAGGAGGGCCACCTCTTCACTGAATGGTTGCTGCTGGTGATCTCTCCAATGTCTGATTCCCACGGCAGGGGAACCAGACACTGGCCCTGGACTCAGCCTCCGGTGCCAGGGAGAGTTAGGTGGAGGTCAGAGCATTGCCGTTGAATGCGGACAGAGTGGCTGCATTCGGGGGCAGCCTGTCCTGCCCAGACTGTGGCTTTGGCTACCAAGTGACTTTCAGCTCTCACTAGTTCTGAGTCTGGTATTCCAGTCTCCTGGAAATTCTGTTGTCTTTCACTAAATCTCCTTTCAGTAAAGATCATCAGAGCTGGCTTCTGTTGCTGACAGCCAAGAACCCTAGCTAATATATTTGAAAATAATAAACGTGGGAGTGGGAGTGCTTGGTAGTGGCCCTAACTCTGCCCTAAATGTCAGCTTAGGAAAGTCCCTGAGCCCTTGGGCCTCACTCTCATATCCCTGTAATGAGGGGTTAGACTAATGATTTCTAAGGGAGCTTTTGAGCAAATGTTCAACCATGCTCTGGGCTTAGGGCTGTGGTTTTATTTCAGTGCACGGCCATGAACATGGAAGAAAAGGATGGCTACAGAAATATTTTAAAAGCATAAGACTTGGTGGCTGATTGCATAGACAAGGCAGAGAAGAAGAATGAGTAAACGATGACTCTAAGCTTTAATACCTGGAGGAAAAATATTTACTTGAAAGTCATCCAGAAGCCACCCTTCCCATTCTGTTAGTTATTGCCTCTATTTGACCAAAGAATTGAGGTTTAAAAATAACCACTCACTTGCCTTTCTTTATTATTCTCCTGGGAACAGGTTTAGTCCGTAATGATCTCAATCCACAGGCGACTTGTTAATCCCCAGAAGATTTGTAACTGAGGCAATGGTGTCCTTACTGCTCCTGAACTTCTGAGATGAAGGACAGGGCACCAGTGATGAGCCTTCAAGGCAGGGTTCTGAAATGTGTCTTGAAGGATGCAGCAAATGACAGTCTGTTCTAGATGGATCTGTATGCTGCTTTTCTATTCCTCCCATAGAGAGAACTTTGGCTCAGCTCTTCCCTCTTGCAAGGACTCCTAGACTGTTTTCTGGCAGAAAAAAAAAACCCAATTCATCCTCCAGAGACATGCTCAGGAGTACAGGAGCAAACATGTGGGGAGTCAGACTGTGCTAGATGCCAGCAATGCAAAGATGAAGACATGGACATCCGCTCAAAGAGCTCCGGGTCGCCTGGACCTGGCATGTCCCCCAAGCTCCCACCTGGTTATCCATTTTGTTTGTGCTTCCACTGTCGATCAATTCCTGAGAAGAGGGGTTTTTCTGTATTCTTCATGATGCCCATGCACTGGGGTGGGCGTGTTGGTGATGGTGTTCAAATGCACTGAGAACCCCACCTTGCTTTGGGGGAAAGGCCTTTTTGAGTGCAAGCTAAGAAAGAGAGCAGGTCATGGTTAGGCAGACGGGGTTCAAGTTTCTCCCCCAAACCTGGCTTTGTGACTGATTTAGTTATTGAACAAGTTATTGAACTTCTTTAGGCCTCCGTTTCCTTATCTGTAAAATAGAGGATAGGTAGTAATAGCATCTGTTAGATGGAGTTTGAACGATATATTGCACTTGGCACACAGCAGTGTGGTCTCTGTGTATGTGGATACTATGTTGTTTTCATGATGGTAGACCTTCAAGAATGCAGCATATTAATTCAGCACTAGATACAGATGCCTGTGTGTCCCCTTTCCCTTTTTCTGCCCTTTCTTCCTCTTTCTTTTTACTTTTCCTCTCTTTGTGCCTCTCTCTCTCTCTCTCTCTCTCTCTCTCTCTCTCTCTCTCTCTCTTATCTGCTCCCTCCCTCATCTCTATCAGAGCAAGGGAAACTATTAGTCATAAATTATACTTAAATGCAAAAACTAATAAGCAATCACCCTCAGTGAATCAAATCCGGACTGTGTTCTCATTCCTAAGAAGGCAGACCTTATATATCTTCTCCTCACTTGCATGCACAAGCATCTCTAAGCAATTGACTAAGAATTCCACACTAGCACATGACCACTTAGGAACCAGAACCCAAAGCAATGTAAAGAGAACATAACACAAACACCCATGCCCCCTGCCCTGTCCCTGAATCTGACTCATTTTCTGGCATTGGAGTGTTGGCTCTCCAGGAAAAAAAGATCAAGGAAGAAAAAGAAAATTACTAAATACTTGCCAATTTCTGTGGTGTAAATATTCCCACCATGGTTGATTTCAGGCTACCAACATGACATTGCAGAATATGATTTGGGAGAGAAGCACACACTCAGTTCTCAAAAGCTGATGGCATCAACTCTGATACACCACTGTTCGAAGAATGTACCGACTTAGCCTCAATTCATCTCTGTCCATTTTACTTTTCCACACTCATGGGTTGACCCCAGACCTCAGAACCATTAACTAGCTCAAAATCTAGTCTGCCTCTATGCTCCGTCCTCTCTCCAACTGCCAAAATAATCTGCTGAAACTCAGATCAGAATCTATCACTTCCCTGCTGTAGACTACCTAGTGGCCCACCCGTGTTCACAGGTGTTCCACTACTTCCTTCACTTTTCCCTGTGCTGCTCAAAAATCTCTCACCTCGGTACGAGCCCTGTTACAGCTCTACATCTTTGCCCGTGTCTAACATACTGCCTGGAACACTGTTCTCAATGCAGTCAGCCCTGCTCCTTTGTCTGCATGGTGAACTCCTACTCATTTCTGAGGCCTAGCTTAAATACCCCTTTCCCAGGAGCTCTTCTGACCCTCTGTCCTACTCTAGATGGCATTGTTTACTCCTTTATCTGATTTCTCTTGATACCCTTCTTTCATTTTCTCTGGTAAAACTTGATTTTTTTTTTCTCTCCAGATGCTGATAGTGGAGAAGCAGGGGTCCAGGATTGATCAATCATTCATTCATTTATTAATATATGCAACAAACGAATATTTATAGAATGTCTGTTATATGCCAAGCATTGAGCTGGGTGGGACTGGGAGTAGAGTGAAGAGGAGGCAGGCCCTCCTTTCCTCTGGTGGAGCTTATAGTATAATGAGGATGTGGGCATTGAACAAATAGACAAATACAAAAATATATTTGCAAATATGTCCTTTAGAGGAAATAAAAGCGAACCAACCAGGATGGCATGAGATTAGTCCTCACTAGTGAAAGGTTTTTACATTTTAAGAAGCTTAGAATACAGCCTTTTTTTTTTTTTTTTTTTTTTTTTTTTTTTGCTATAGGGTATGTGCACTCACCAGAGAGACAGAGAGAGACAGAGACAGAAAGCGAGAAATCACCCCCCTCATCCCTAGGGGGATGGCCACGCTGCAATCCTTTATCCTCCATTCTCCTCTTGGGATCTTGGGCATGCATACACGCGCGCCTAGTGTGAGTTTAAGCCACCGGGCCTGGGACTTGAACCATGGTCGACTACATGGGAGTCCAGTGACATAGTCATTACGTCAACTGCTGGTCCCTAGAATATAGCCTTTTAAGGTGTGCTAGATACCAGTAATGCAACGGGGTGGGGGCCTCATTCAGGCGACTGAGCTCCATGGCATGAATTGTATAGTGTGGCAGGAACCCTCCCTTACCAGCTTAGAAATGAGAGCAAGGATCACACAATGTTTGTACTTGTGTCAGTCACACTGGACGAGATTCCCAAGCCAGCTCGGGTGTAAGAGGCTTGGACTGATATAACTGAAAGTGAGGAAGGGGGAAATGACATACAGATCACAGGCCTTTGTGATAAAGGATTGAGAAAGCAGAGAAAAGGGCATGAGAGAGCCAGGCAAGTCACAGAACAAGCTCACTGATGTGTAGGGTTCTGGCTCTGGCCTTTCTGTACCACGCCTACTGGGAGAGGACAGCCTGGGGTAGAGAAGGATTTGGATAGGAGCTATTTAGTGAAATCGATAAGGTAGGGGGAGATGGTTGAACTCTGTTTTATATTTTTGTGTCTCTATTAATGAATTTTTTTTGGTCTCAAGTGACAACCAAACCAAATAAAATAGACTTTAGGGAGGAAAAAGGTGAATGAATTGGCTCACATAATTAGAAAATCCATAGCTACACTCAGTGTCCAGCTCTTGCTTTCTAATATCATTCTGCAAAAAAAGGAACCAGGGCTCCTTGGAGAAATGGCTGATTCTATAACTGGGGCAGAGAATATATAATAATAACCTTGAAGCAACTGGTAATACCAGAAAGTAAGGAAGTGCTTAAAACACACACACACATATACACACAAGGATTAATTATGTCAAAGGGACTTAGGAACCAACTGAAAGGGCTCACAATGGCCAAAGCTAGGACAATATGAACAATAAATATGAATGATAAACAAAATATATAATGAGTCCGTACTGACATAGATAAGTGATTGATTGAATAAATAAATAAATAATGGAGAATAGCAAATGTCTCATATAGAAGAATTCCAAATAATTTATGTAGCTACTCTGACCTCAGGGAGGTAGAATGTAACTCCCTCTGCCTTAAGTATGGGCTGCATAAAATGAATTCTTCCAAAGAGTACAGCGGTCTGCACAGGGTAGAGGGGAGAGTACCTTTACAGCAGAGAAACCTACAGGCACCACCGCAGCCAGCAGGGTTTCAAGATGAACATCCTCAGTGGTAAGCCATGCTGATAGCATGTATTCGGGATATGATATGATATGATATGATATGATATGATATGATATGATATGATGACAATAGCACTTTACCATGTGATCTTCCTTCCCCAAATCCATACCCGAGTCTAATCATGAGAAAAACATCAACAACTCTGACTGAAGAACATTCAGTAAAATATCAGACACGTACTTCTCAAAACTGTCAAGCATTTTACAAAGCAAGGCCAGTCTGAGAAACTGTCACAGTGTAGAGGAGCCTTAGGAGACATGGTGGAGAATGTCATGTGGGGATGGGACCCTACAGCTGAATATGGGTGCTAGGAAAAAGCCAAGGAGTTCAGGAAATACTGGAGTTTGACCCTCACAAACCTAAAGCTATTATAAAATTGAAAAATTTATTAAAAAAAACCTTACAAATCAACAAACTTCAGATATATTCAATAGCCGGATCCAGGATCCCAAATGCTGTTATCGAGACTCCATCTCTCCACCTCTCTCTCTCTCCATCTCTCCGTTTCCCAGTGGTGCTGATTTAGCTTTCAGGCAGGCTTCCTTTGCTCTTTGGAACCCTAACCCTAACCCTAATTTCTTTTATCCTAGTGGATGAGAAATTCACTTCCTAAGAGTTTTAACCAAAGCCTCAGAGTCAGGTCATGTACCCAACCTGGGATCAATCAGTGTGGCTGGGGTGGTCTGGATCACAAGCCACTTCTGGCACTAGGGTACTGTAAGCCCAACCCCAGCCCATTAGGCCAAGGGTAAAGAAGAGTTACAACTTGAACAAATGAAAATGGATGCTGTTCGGGGAAAACAACAGATGTCCCCTACAAAACACATCCTTCAAGGCAATTCAAATAACTGGCAGGTGTGAACAGGGTGGAAATTCATGTTAACTCTAAGAATAAACATAGGAATCCCAGGGAAATGCAAGCAATAACAACTCAGGGAGATCAGAGTCTTCTAGAAGTGGAGCCAGATGTTCATTCAGGACCCTAGGGAGTTCTAGGGACCTGGAAAACAGGAGTGTGGATCTTCAGCCTACTACTGTGCTGCTCAGGGGACCCAGCTGCTACCCCTCCATTCACACCCACTCCCCAGGCTTCTAGAACAGCCTCTTGTCTAATGGGCAGATCCTCTGTACCTGGCCATCTTGGTGGTCTCTGACCAGCTTATAAATGGGCCAGCCTTGGGTCAGTGGTCACCACTGCTCTAATCAGTGGCCCCAGGGACTGATAATCCTTATCTGAGCTGAGACTATGGACAAAGCAATTGCAGCACAAGGGGGAAGTTGAGGCAGGACAAATATGCCATAACTGGAAAATCCTAGTTATTGCCTCAAATTTTTGATGGGAAATGTATTTCTTGCATGTCCTAATTTGCACATACTGGGGGAATGTCCAGTTTATCTAATCATTTCATTCTAAAGATAATGCTATTTGGTATACACTTTTTTCCTCCACATTTGCCAAATGGCATTAAACATTCTGCTGCTAGATTGTTTCTGCCTTCTGTGAGTTCTTCCACTCAATTTTAGGTTCTATATTTTAACGGGAAGATGCGTAACACAGAGTGCAAAGGTCTTGCATAACACGCCCATCACCTCGACCAGTGTCAAACTGACTCCAGAGAGAAAGATGGAAATAGACCGGGTCCCTCAATGAGCTCCAGAAGCCTCTATGCAAACTTCTCATTATTAATCTCTGTAAAATATTTCTTCAAGAAGTTTTGCATCGCAAAATACAATATAGCATTCATATCAAGTGATATAGGGATTGCTTTGAGCAAAGCTTGTTGGATTCTGCATAATGAATACTGCAATAAAAATACATATTCATTTCCAGATCACAAATCATAGCAATTTAAGCCATCTTCTCCCGAGCTTTAGCATTTTGAGAGAAATGCATGTGTGGGCTCCCTCCTCCTTGCTCAGGGGCTCATCTTTCTCTGGGGGAAGCTTCTCTGCATGCTGGTTGTACAAAGCTCGTTTATTTCCAGGGTTTCTCATCAGGACTCTGAGGGTGGTGGCGAGTCCATCATTTGAAACACAACCAAAGAAGCACTACTGTGCTCATGGCGCAGTAGGAAATATGTCTATTTTTATGGCATGACTTTGTCCAAGTTCTCTGGAAACATGTTACCCTGAATACATCATTTCAGTCCTGAGCTGAAAGGATAGAAAAAGGCAAGTCATGTCAGCCAGTGGTATGGTGGTTAAGGTGGCTGGATCCCATGTGACCCATCATGCAGTTCTAGTCCTGGACCTGGCAGGTTGAGAAATGCACTGGCATATGTGTGTGTTCCCAAAATCCCAAAAGGAGGAAGAAATGGAGAAGAAGACCCTATGGTGGATATTCTCCTCTCCTCTCTTTTCTTCTTCTCCTCTATCTCTTTCTCTTTATCTGTTCTTTCTGGTGAGCCCATGTGCCCTTTGCAAAATGGGGGGGGCGGAGATTGGGGTCAGCAGTTGGTGTAATGGCTATGTCACTGGACTCCCATGTAGCTGATCACAGTTTGAGTCCTGGACCTGGTAGCTTAAACTCATGCTGGGTGCGTGTGCATGCATGCCCAAGATCTCTAGAGGAGAATGGAGGAGAAGGGATTGTGGCATGGCCATTCCCCCTGGGGGGTGATTTCTTGCTTTCTGTCTCTCTGTTTCTCAGGCAAGCGCATGCACCCTATAGCAAAAACCTCTCAAAAAATAAAAAGAAAAAAAAGAAGAAAACATTGATCAAAGCATCAATGTTGCTTTGATTTTTTTTTTTAAGTGAGAAAGCTTATCCTCTGGGTCTTGTTGAAACACTATTTAAGTGATATGATGGTGGATGATGTCAAATAAGAGGACTTCCCAAGTCACCTCTGGACTAAGGGGACAGTGAGGAGCCTTGAATAATGTTCTATTTATCAAGAGACAGAATAAATGCAGTTACCTCCAGCACTATGTGTTATGGCCATGACTTCAGAAGATGTGGACAGTCCTTGAATCTTCACTGGTGTTACTGTCAAAGGTGTCCATATCTTCCTGTTCACCAGGGTTTCTGTTCACCCAGTGTCTAAGAGCCTGTCCCTCTTTTCTTCCGAGATTTGAGAGGAACTCTGCAAAGCATACGACAAGTTTGTCTAACTGCCTTCCTCCTGACCTTTAGCACAGGGCTGGTACATAGTCGGTGCTCAGTAAATATCTGTTAGTGAACAACCCTATGAGGTTAGTATTGCTGCTTTATTTTACAGAGGAGTGGAGAGACTCAGGAAGGTTATGTCACTTCCAGACCTATTTGGTTCCAGAACCCTGACTGTCACAACCTTCCTTATGTCACCTCTGCCAGATAATTGACCTGGAACTTGTTTTCAGGCCAAAAGTCAGAGTGTACAGACTTTGAGGCCATTTGTAACACCTTGAATTTTATAATAGCTATTGCTCCATCACTGCCAGCAGCTTGTGAGTCGTGAGTGAGGTGAACTAGTTGAAATGAAACCTAAGAAGTGAGGCTTCTGAGAGACATGAGTATGCCCTGCATTCCTGTGTTCCTAGCAGAGTGAGGATGTTTTCTCTACCAGAAACCTTAGAGATGAACGAGGTATGAACTAGCTTCCTTGCTCCGGTTTGTTCTAAAACCGCCTGCAGAGTTCTTTCTAATATTCAGGTCTTTGCCTGTGATGACTTATGTGCACAGTATAAACTCTAAATTCTGTAGCTTGGCCCATGAGGCTTTTGTGGGGATGAGCCATATGGTCAGCCTTCTTAAATCCATCCTATTCCTCCCTTTGTTTAGCAGCCACTTGGTTTACAAAGACTGACCCTCTAGTTGCAAAGGTGGCTGTGACTGGTCTAAGCCAAAAGAACAATCCCCTGCCTGTAGTTACAGGATGCAGTGAGATTCAGGCCTAAGCCAACTGGCCCATGTCCTTCTGTAGCTGCAGAGATTGGTTGAGCGTGGGTCAGTCATCAGACAGCCCAGGGGCAGGTTTTTAATTTTTTTTTCTTTCTTGGATGTCACTTGGGAAGTATGTCACCTTGATAGTTGGCAGTCATCCTGTCACCATTAGAATCATCCAGTATTAGATGAAAAAGATATTATGAAATTAAAAAAAGAGCAGAAAGACAAACCAGCTCCTTGGTGAAATGTTTGAGTCATGAGATCAACCCAAGGTTAATCAAACTGACCATGTAGGCATTCATGTTTTTAAAAGTTATAAACTTACTTGTGCCAAAAAATAATAAAACATTTTGTTCGGGCCATTTCAAGCTGGGTTTTCTGTTATCAGCAACTGAAAGCCTTCTGACTTACGTGCTGCTTATAAAGTCATCCTTGAATTCTTTTCTACATTTATGTCTGCCATTTCCACAAGTGCCAATGGTTTAGCCTTAAAACATTACTGTCTATTCTTAGAATAAACTTTAACATCACTGGTATTTTCACATCCAGCCCCCTCTGCCTTCACTATCGTACTTCTGTGTGTTATAAACTCCTACTCATCCTACAAAATCCAACCCAGTATCACTTCCTCTAAAATTATGCCCACCCTCCTTCAGCCCATTCCAGAAATGATTAATGTCTTTCTTCTAAGTGCTCCTTAGCATTATCTGCATACCTATATTAGAACAATCTTAAAAACATTTCACACTATATTTTAATTTAGCGGCTCAAATATGGATTGTTCTACCATGTGCCTTATTCAACTTTTATAACCATCTTATGATACTGATACCCTCATTTTAAATATAGAGTTTCAGAGAAGTAATAAAAACTTGTCTGAGGGTCTATAGTTCATAAAAGAGAGGTTGTAGGACTTAGGACATTTAATTCCAGAGCCTCTGCTCTTTGTCTTTACATTGTTCCTTTCCTTTCTAATGAATTATTTGAAGTCAGACAATAGTTTTCATTTATGGGAGACTAAATGAATGGCACTCTGGAAATGCTAGCAAGACAAGTGAGTGAATGAATGACTAGGTAGATAGATAGATGTGGTTAAGCCCTTCACATCAGAGAAGAAACCAAAACTCAGTGGGATAAGTGGCATGTGGGGCAAATTTAAGTACAGGTGATCACTGGGACTTTTCTACATCTTGCAACTTTTAGAAGAAAATTATATTTCCTCCAAAAGAAACTCTCCAAGGCAAGAGAATTGAAATAAAACCCATAGATTTCTGGGTTCTTTTCTCTGCCACCCTAGAACTAGCATATATATATTTTTTACTGTGAAGTCCTAAATGAAGCAGAACCTCCTTGTCCCCTTATCCAGAATTCAGATAATATCTTTTGTTAGCTCTCTTTAAATTCTTACTGACACCTCAAATACTTTGGGGTTAAAAGAGAATAAAGCCAAATTACATTCAAAATGCTCTGACTTGGAAGGCTTATTTATAATTACTTATACATCAGATTTTGAAAGGAGAGTTTGAGCACAAAATTTAAAAGAACATTTGAAAATAAGAAATAGGATCACACGTCATCCTAATTAGCCAGCAGTGGAGTAAAAATTCTGTACTTCTGTCACGTTGCCACCGTGCAAGAGCAAACTGTGACATTAGTTTAATTGCATAAATTTATGAGATGAAAGGAACAACTTTTATAATCATCCAGACAATATTCCTATTCAGATTGCTGTGCAATATCTTTATTTGGTCCTTAGTAAAGTATTTATTAGAGAGATTCATTTTCTTAAAATGCATATTTTAATGACTTGGGGGCACTTGTAATTTTCCTCTTCTAATTATTTTAGATAGCTGTCCTCAGCAAATGCCCATGTTTCATAAACCTGTCAACCTGTATACACTTAATTCCTGCTCTCAGTACTTACCAACACAGTCAGAGTCCCTGAGAGAAAGAGCAGGGGAAAAGTCCTCCAGAAAGGAATTTCTAGGGGCCAACTCACACTATGAGTAATGGTAATTCTTCATCATCATCATTGTAGCTACCATTTATTGACTACTTGATTTTAGCATTGCATTCACTAAGTAGTTTCCATGATCATCCCCAAGCCTCCTTAAGTCCCGGTGCCTACCTGGGTCACATCTCCTTCTGAAGGAAACCATCTCACTCCTAGCCTTGGTCCCTACCTACCACGGTTGAGTAAACCAGGGCTGAGAGCCTGACCCAAGGACAACTCATCCATGGACTGGTCAGAGACTGGATTTGTGTGACCTAATTAAAATATTAGCTTAGCTGATATTACTTTCTTGATAATTTAATCTAAGCACAGAAAGGCTTTAATTTTCAGTGGCAAGTAAAACAGAATATAGAATATTGAATTGAGATTCTTAGTCATGTGTCTGTGAACCTGTTTAAATTATGTGTGTAATTTTTGAGTTTTGTATATAAAGAGTATGAGGTACTTTACAAATGTGAGGTACAGAAATTTGAGAAGTAGGATTACATCTCTTATTGTACTGATTACTTGATCCATTTCTTAGCCAAAGTTTCACAATCACCCTCTTAAAGCTCCCTTACCCCCCTGAGTAATCCAAGAATTCTAAGTTTCTAATTCTAAAGAGTTCTGTCCAATTTCTACACCCAACTCAAAACAACAACAACAAAAAAACAAAAACACAACTCTGGAAATGGATCAGTGCCCTTCTGCAGGTGTTCTCTGGTGCCGTGTGAAGTCTTGGTCAGAGCCCAGGCCTATGGTCAATAGCAGACACTATCATTGCCCAGTGTAGTGATGCCCGAGGGAGGACTGGAGCAGTGTTAGAGCCAGGTTTATGATCTCGGTGCTCCTTGGCCACCAGAGGGTTGAGTCATCACCCATTCTGGTGTCTAGGGTCATGGAGATCCAGGGCCTTGCCCTCTTTAATTCTAGGAGACATATACCCCAAGATTAGGCCCTCGAAAGACAAAGCATCTTGTTCCGCCCCATTTGTCCCCATCACAGAATACTTACGCTTCATCTGCTCTAAAAGTGATAACAAGGTCTTCTTCTTCCCACCTTTGTTTTTTGTTTTGGTTTGTTTTTATTGTACTGGGTGTAGTAGGGCATTCTTAATATATAATAGCATTTTTTTAAAACGAATTAATTAATTTTATTTATTACCATATTTAATCCCCCCCATTTTATTGATTCACAACATTTCTTAAATAATCTACTTTCAATAGCAAGTTCAGCTGGTATATACATATCTTTGAATACATATCTTACTTTAGGCGTGAAACTCTGAGTAGAATGAAGGTAGCACCTACCTGATGCTATATAACTTACTATGGTCATTAAATAGGTATTTTTAAATCCATTTTTTAATTTCAAGAAAAGCAGTTTTAGCTTTAGTAAATCAAAGAAATGCTAAGGAACTTTCTTAAAGCCAGGAAAGAGGTTAAGATTCTGTTCAAATAGTAGGTTCATGAACCTATCGGCAGCCTAAGACAGGACAAAAATCCTTAAAACCGGAAAACAAAGCCTAGGAGAAAAATCAGCAATGTTTTAGTCAAAAGTCATAAAATGCTGTTTCACCAGTTCAGTCTCATGTACTTAATCTATCTTCTGTTGTGGTTTGATCTTCCCAATTAAATTCTATGATATAATATGCAACTCCAGTCTTGTCCCTATGATTAAGTTAGCCGTTTTCTTAGTTTTTGAACTCTTACTTATGTGTGTCTGTATTTAATTTTCCTGGTACAGTACTCCCTTGGGAACTTATTGCAGATCTATCTGGTCTGGTGTTGGTAAATTCTTTCAGGTTTTGTTTATCTGAGAATGTTCTTGTCTTCCCATATGAAGGATAATCTTGCCAGGTACAGTATTCTTGGCTGAAATTGCTTTTCCCTTAACACTTTGAATATATTTTCCCATTTTTTCCTCACTTGTATTATTTCTTATGAGAGGTCCACTCTTAGCCTGATGAGATATCCTTTGTAGGTAACTTGACATTTCTCTCATGCCAATCTTAGTATCTTGTCTTTGTCTGTGGTTTTGGTCCATCTGGCTATAATGTGTCTTGGAGAAGATCTTCTTGGGTTGATTCTATTTGGGGCCCTTTGTATTTCTTGGGACTGGATGTTTGAATGCCTCTCTAGGTTTGGAAAGTTTTCTTCCAGGATTTCATGGAATAGATTATCAATGCCCTTGTGAGTCTCTTTGCCTCTGGGATACCAGTTATCTGGATGTTTGGACATTTGATGGTATCTAGTATTTCTCATATATTATTCTCATTTTTGGGGCAATTTTCTCAGTCTTCAAGGTGGATTTTTCTAGGCCAATGATTCTATCTTCTACATCTGAGATTAGATTTTCTGTATGATCTACTCTGCTTTTAATACTTTCAAGGGAGGTTTTGACTTCCTGTATTATAGCCTTCATCTCTAAGAGGCCCATTTGATTATTTTTTATAGTGTGTATTTCCTCTTTTAGATGTTGCAAGAATTTCCTCACCTCCCTGAACTCGTCAGCCCCTTTCTCCTGCCACTTCTGCAGTTCATTGTCTCTCTTCTCTTCCATCTCTGTTAGCTTTGTCACTATGAATATTCTAAATTCTTTATCAGACATTTCCATGAGATTCATTGTACTGCCTGAGGATGAAGAGGAGTTAATCTTTTCCCTTGGAGGAGAGATTTCTGGAGATCCTGTGGTGATTTCTATCATCTGATGGATGATGCATTTCTTCCTAATTCTTGAAGTTCAACCTGAGTGTTCAGAGGTGTGCAGAAGGAAGTAACCTACAATCTCTCTTCTGTTCCATTTTCACTCTTTGTGCATCAGATTCAGTAGGAATAGAGGGACATTCTGACCCTAATCATATTCAGATGTTTGGACCCTGTTCACTTGGACCTGTCTAGACACTTGGTGTGTAGAGGCTGAGCAGCCAATGAATAAAGATAAAGACAAATGGAAAATAATTAGTGAAGAGGAAAGGAGAATAAAAAATAAAATGAGAAAGGAGAAAAAAAGATTAATTTAAAAACTTTAGATTTTAATTTTAAAAAGCAAAAACTGAAAACCATGTGGCGAGGACACATGCTTCATGAAAGCAATATTTAACAGCTCAAGTTCAGTATCCATCTCAGAATGGGCCTGGCCTGGATTTGTGCCTTTCCTAAATGAAATGGGGAAAGACACCACTTAGCACAATAAAGGAGGGGCTTGAGAGCCCAGAGAATACTTTACCTTAAAAAAATTTTTTTTAATTAAAAGTCACAGGGAGACACAGAGAGATAGAGAGAGACAGGATGAAATGGAGAAAAGGAGAAAGAGGTAGCTCTACCCACTAGAAATGAACCTGGAAGGGGAAGTCTCAGCAGAAAATCTTCATTTTTGGTCAAGAAAAGCAATACTTTCCAGCTCAAGTTCTGTATCCATCTCAGGATCACTATTATTTAATTTTGCTATAGGGCATATGTGCTCACCAGAGAGAAAGAGACAGAGACACAGAGAAAGAGACAGAGAGAACAAGGCAGCAAGCCACCAGGTCCAGGGCTTGAACTGTGGTTGGTCATGTGGGAGTCTAGCACCTTAACCACCATGCCACCTGCTGGCCCCCATGCATTGTTTTTTAAACAGCCTTTTTTTGACACACATTGAGATGCAATGTATTCCATATACTTAAAGCATACAGTTTGATAAGTTCACATTCTCATGAAACCTATCACCATAATTAAGATAGTGAATAAACCCGTCACCCACCAACATTTCTTCAGTGTTCCTCTTCTCTGACTTCATACCCCTACCAGGAAACAGCTGTTATACTTTGTGTTACTATGAATTAATTTAGATGTGTAGGGTTTTATATAAATAGGATCATATAGCATGCATTCTTTTCCCTTGCATCACTCAGCATGATTATTTTGAGATTTATCCAAGTGGCTTGTTGTATAAGTAGTTCATTCTTTTTTATTGCTGCAAAGGTATTCCATTGGATGGATATACCACAGTTTGTTTGTTTTTTATCCATTTTCCTGTTGATCATTTGCATTGTTTCCAACTTGGGGCTATTATAAACAAAACTTCTATGTAAATTTGCATACCAGTATGGGTATATATAAAGAGACTTCAAAAGTTTATTGAAAATGGAATTACATTATGAGTTTATTTTGGCTCCTCCTCCTCCTCCTCCCCATCCCCCTCTCCCCCTCCTCTCCCTCCTCTCCATCCCCCTCTTCCCCCTCCTCCCTCTCCTTCCCCATCCTCAGCACCCCACCCTCAGCACCCCACTATAGGGCAGCTGTGCCCACCTCATCCTCAGCACCTCACTGTAGGACAGCTGTGCCCACCCCACCCTCAGTACCCCACTGCAGGGCAGCTGTCACCACCCCATCCTCAGCACCTCACTGTAGGGCAGCTGTCATCACCCCATCCTCAGCACCCCACTGTAGGGCAGCTGTGCCCACCCCACCCTCAGCACCCCACTGTAGGGCAGCTGTGCCCACCCCTGCAGAGCGATGAGCACAGGCTCCTGCAGGCTACATAACCTGCCTGGGAGCACACTACTGCACACAGCCCCACAGCAGTGGCCGGCCCGCCCCATGCCGCAATCCTTACACTTGCCTTTAAAATTCCCTGGAGCATGGAGCAAGTCCAGCTTCCCTGAGAAGTTGCAGAGAAGCTGCATTTCCTAGGATTGGATCTGGCCTTCTCTCCAGTACCTCGTGGCCATCTGCCCTTTGCGTTGTTGTGTTCCAGCTCATCGGTGATTGTTTGTTCTTAGTGCTAAACTTGACAGGAGATGGAGAAAAACATACAGCCAAGGTCAGAGGGCAGCAGACTCTCTCCTCCATTAAGCCTGCCTTTGTCTTTAAACAGCACTGATTTAAAAAAAATAATAAATCACCTGAACGCTTCTCTGAACATGTGGCCGGGCTGGCGAGGGTCATCCCTGAGCTCTGCTCCCATGTCTATATGCCTTTGCTGACCCATATCCAGTCTCACTGCACCAAATGAGGACAGAGGAGAGAACAGGGATACCACTATTAGCTACCACCCTTTGGGTTTTCCGAAATCTGTCTGTTAGGCAAAGTGAAGGAAGAGAAATTATTTTTCTGGGCACTTTAGGTCTCAAGGACTCCAGCCACTTGAATCAGGAATAAGGGCTCTGTTGTTTTGTTTCAGTCTTTAATTGCCTCCATAATTTAGAGGGCGTGCCCACATGGGACAGGCAGCACTGTCACCTCTGCTTTTTGCAGCGAAGTCCTGAGAAAAACCCTCTTGTGGCCAAGAAGGATGAAGGGCAGCACACACCTGGGTCTCTGGTCACACTCACAAGGAAGAGTGGGATATAGACACCCCCAGGCAGGGCCACGGGCAGCCCCTCGCCTCTTTTGCATCTCATCACATTTTCCGCTGGCTGCTAGAACCAAGTTCGTGGTCTAAAGTCACACACATTTATTACCTTACAATCTGGAGTCTGGTGTGAACGAAAATCAAAATATTGGCAGGGCTACACTCCATTCTGGATGTTCTGGGGGAGAGCCTCTTTCCTACTCCTGTCTGTCTTCTAGAGACTCCCGGCATCTTCATTGGCTCGTGGCCTTCCCACCGCCTTTAAAGCTAGCACAGCTGCACCTCTCTGTACCTTTCTTCCATAGTCACCCCTTCCTTTGACTCTTCCTCTGCCTTCCCCTTCACCGTCAAGGACCCTCGTGATTACAGCAGGCCCATCTGTATAATCCAGGATAATAAGGTCAACCAATTAACAACTTCCAACAGACCGATTCCACCAGCAACTTAATTGCTTTTGCCACGTAGCCTAACGTATTCACAGGTTCCACGGATTAGGCCATGGATGTCTTTGGGGGCAGTACTCCGCTACCACTTCTCACACCTCTATTCCACATGGGCGAGTGCCTGTACAAGACACACTCATTTGTTCTAAACATACATATCAGGGTGCATAGTCATGGATTTCCTTCCTGTTTCAGAGTCAAGACTGACTAAGATGTTCACTTACTATCATTCAAGGAACAAAGCAATGCCGGCGTTTAAGGGGTTCCACGTCAACACACACTGCCTATATTAGCGCGAGTCTGCTTCCTTTGTCTATGGTCATTCTCAGAATTCTTGCTAGTGGCAGGAATCCTGGGTTTTTTTGTTTGTTTGTTTGTTTGTTTTTTAACCAACCACAAACTGTCTCCAAACACAGTCAAGAAATTGCTCAGATCCTCTATCTAAATTTACAGCCCATATGAAAGATTAAAAGTGCTTACCAAAAAGCAATTAGTATAGCACAGCCTGTGCAAATAACAAATCTGATTACTCGCTACTATTGCCAACGACTGCTCAAGTATTTGCCTCCTACCTGCAGTGCTGTGGGCAGAACTAACAGCCATTCTCTGTCTAGTCCAGGAGACGTTCTATCATGGCTTAGACTTAAGAGAAATGGTTTAAACATTAAACCAATAAGAAAACGAATACATCAACATGTGTGACCACCAATAACAGACTGAGAAGTTTAGCAAAGTGATTAATCATGAAGAGTTTGGAATCAAACTGCCTGGGTTCAAATTCTAGCTCTTCTTTTTACTTGCCTTAAACAAAGTTATTTACGTTTCTGTGCTTCATTTTTTCCTCCTCTATAAAAAAGGAGACAATAATAATACTTGTTGCACAATTATTGTAAAAATGAAATTAATTAATGTGTACAAAGCACCTAGAACCATCTTTGACACACAGTAATTCTCAGTAAGTGTTAGTTCTTATGAGTGTATTATCGTTACTGTGTATTATGAGTGTATTATCGTTGCAGTGACAGACACTGGAAGCTTGCTTAGTTTAAGTGCCCTGCCGTAAGCTAACCATTCACAGGAGGGAGCAGATAGTTAAGTAGGAAGGAAGGAAAGAAAACGGGCATAGAAATAAGAGCGAGGGCCAGGGGAGGTTTCTGAGAAGAGCAGCATTGAAACTGAGGCTGGAAGGGTACAAGAGCTTGATTAGTGTAGCTGGAGCCAGAGGTGAGGGCAAGCCTGTTACGGGAACTGAGGACAAGGTCCAGAGGCCGCAGCAGAAGGTTGCATGTGAGTTCCTCTCCCAAATACCAAAACTCGCCACTGTCAGGCCCCACGAGATAATAGCAGCCCCGGCGGTGGCAGTTGCTTTCCTTCTCCTTTGTCCATCTTTTGACTCTTCCCCATCTTTTTGTCTACTTTTTCTTTTCCTTCCTTCCTTTCTAACATCTTGACCTCAACAGAAATCTCCAGTGGAACAGATTGATGGCCTCCTGCTTAGATACAGCCCCACTGGGGTTACAATGGGTGGGGCAGATGTGTCATTTGCCTGGTTGGGGATTCTGTGGCCAGGTCTCAATGAGTAAAACACAAGGCCCATCCCCTTGCCATGTCATATCCAGTGGAATAACCTGAACTGTCAGTCGTATTGTGGCTGTACTGGTCTCTTTTCCAATGCTTGCCACTGTCTGGGGACCACTTGTCCCAGAACAAGAGTAGGAGTGAACTTCTGTGAGTCTCGGAGTCTCTGGGCTCAGCCTTCAGTGAGGTCCTAGCACAAAGTCCAGGAGAACTACAGACAGCTCTCATCCTGATGGAGACCTCACTCTACAGCTTTCTCATTTTTGCCCCAGGTTTGACCATGTACATGGGTAGGGGCCCTCTGGAGTGCTGGAAGCACATGAGCCAGGGTCTTGTCCTGCCATGCTTAGGTTGAACAAGTTACATAAACTCTCAGAAAGCTCCGTTTTCTCACCTGGCAATGGGGATGATAATACCACCTTCATGGGAATATTATGAGTATCAGAATGAATCTGAAGCCCTGAGGCCAGCTCCTAGCACTCAGGCCACGGTGGGGAATCCAGCTGCAACCTTTGAGATCTGTACATCTGTCTCCTATGTCCTTCCCTCCCACCCTCCCTCTCTTCCCCACTGGCACAGGCTGGCAGCTCAGCTGGACTGCACTTTCCCTGCTTTCCTACTAGACTGCAGCTGTCTGATATCCAGGACAGTCTTGCTAATAGAATATTTGTAAAACTGTGAACAACCAAGCAGTGGGCAGAGCAGAAGGTACACAGGACTTTGAGCCCCAAATCTCCGTGTCATTTGTCAGGCAGTATAACTGATCTCCAAATTTTGGATAGGAGTTAACCCACAGAATTTTTGTGAAAATTAATGAGAGGTTGTGTGAAAGCTTTTTCTGAGATTATTCTTCTTTTCCTCATTCTTTATTGTTACTGGCTGGTTTCCCAATGTTGCTGAGGTGTCATTGTTGTTGCTAGTGCTCTACCCAGGAATGTAGCTGTGAAGGTGAGCAACTCCATCCATACCAACAGCCTCAGACCTGCTCTGTCCACGAGGTAGCCACCAGCCACATGTGGCTATATAGAATTAAATGAAAAGTTTACTTCCTCAGTCACACCAGGCTCTTTTCAATGGCTCATATCTCTGTATGGCCAATGGCTACCATGTTGTTCAGCACAAAGGCAGAGCATTTCCATCATCAGCGAAAGTTCTCTTGGACAGCCTTGGGCCAAAGTATGAGTCCGTACCCTCCAACTCTTTAAAGAGTTCCAGGAACCCTGCAGTGAATTTTGGGGATGTCTCAGCGTCCATAGAACATAAATTTTAGGTTAGATCATCCCAAATTTACCGTCAAAGTTTACTATGAATAAAGAAACAGGAACAAATACTATTGCGAACAGCTACTGAAAGTACAGAGACATTGATCCTGGAGAGCGTGCATTACTTCTTCTGATGCATCCTCTTCCTGGGACGCCAGCAAGAATTTGGCATGGGGAGATTGTGTCATAGACAATAACTGAGTTTAAAGCAGAGGTCATCTAGAAGCCAGTATGGATCTGTTTTGGGGGAAAATATTGAATCAACCAGCATAGCAGAGGCTGGTATGGGAGAGATGGTAAGTGGCCAGCTCTCAGAGAAATTATCAAAAGGGAATGAGAGAGACTCACTGCAGCCCCTCTGTCTAACTTTAGGATGCCAGAGGAACTGGGCAGTTATACTGGATTGCCATGGGCCTCCTTGAGGAGGAAAAGGCAGGCCTCCAGTCAGATGCAATAGCCATTTTTACTTGCCGTGGGAAATGGGGGCTGAAGTGTCCCATGGTGAGTGAGCGTCCTTCCTCCTCCCTGGCAATGATTTCCTTCTGCAGGGAGGTGAGCACAAGACTGAGACAAACACATTGTAGTTTCATCCAGTTTCTCACTACAAAGCCCAGGTATAAAACAGTGTATCTAGTTTAAGTTCACTGTTTTTTAAGAATATATATTGCTATTATTACTATTATTACTATTTTATTTCATAGCTTGTGCTAGTTTTATTGTTAAAAAGATAATAGACTTTGGCAATCTTCTGTAATGTGGGACCAATATCTACCTACTAGTAATAATCATAATTAATCTTAAGGATTAATTTGACATTTGATAAGCTCCAGCACTGAATATGGTGTGCACTAAACACTTACAAAACTGTTAGTTTGAATAATAAACATCATACATATTTATTAGTAGTAAATATTAATATCTCTTAGCAATATTCATAAATATTAATGGTTTTTAATATTTTACTAGTAATAGTAAGTTAAATCGCTGATAGAATACATTTATAATAATAAATTACATTTATTAATGATAATACAATTTAACGATGCTATTAAGTGTCCATTGAAATATTATTAGTATTTGGTCATTCCACAAATCTCTATTGAGTATCCACTTGTTGTCTGGCTCAGTTCTAAGACCTGGGATAACAGGTAATAAGACGATTCCTTTCACCTCAGGAGGCTTTTAGGAAAGTGAGGGGAGACTGCCTAGTAAGGTAGTTATAGATAGTGAAACATGCTAGTAAAAGTGATTGATGGAGGAGGGGCACATCGCAGGATATTTCCTTAGCATGGCCAAGAAAGGCCTCTATGAGGAGGCCATTGGCGACTCTATGATGACGAGCGATGAAATGCTCTGAGGTGCTGTCAGTTAAAATCCTTTAGACAAATAGTGGGCAACCTGATTAAAATAATTTAAATAAGAAGAACATTTATTGTCTCACATGGCAACAAGTCCAGAGTCAGGAAGGCTCTAGGTTGTCTAACTCAGGGCTTGACCACAACAAGAACCCAGATTCTCCCATCTTCCTTCCTGTCCACCTTCTGGTCATTAGCCTGGTCCTCACACTGGGTCCCTCATGGCAGGCAGTCACAGTTCTGAGAATCACCTCTGAAACAGTCAGAAAAAGGGGGAGAGCATTTCCAGAAGTGTCCCCAGCGCATTTCCTCTTCTATTTTGGTGGTCACAGTGGGCCACACACCTACCCTTAAGATCATGAGCAAGAGAACGAAATCACTATGGCTGTCTAGCTTCTTCTATAAATGAGTAGCTAGAGAATATTTTAGGGTTTGCAGGTCAAGAGGCATACTTACATAATAAGACAGAAAACATATTTTCACAAAGTTTTAATGATAAAATTTAAAATAGAATACTAATTGAATATAATTTTTAAATTATCAGTCTAATGAGAGAATATATTTTATTTTTGGTGGGGGGTGAGATAATATTTTGCTTAGTTGGGTGAATAAAATTTTGTTTTCTTGAGAGTCACAGTTAATGGTCTTTTGGAAGGAAATAACATTTTTGTTTATTTGGGAGTGAAAGTCATTTTCCTGTCATCAAAATAGATTGCAAATATTCATTTGTTAATGCTGATTTGTGATGAGGTTTTACATATTTCACTCTTGAAATGCCTTCATACAGAGAGGTGGTACATGTGGCTTCAAAACGCTCTCATGTGGTAGCCTTGCCGTTGCGGTTTGTAGTATGCCACTACTCAATTCTGCTTGTGTGTGCGACAGCAGCCAGACAAAAAGTAAAGGAATGGGCATAGTTGTGTTGCAGTAAAACTTCATTTATAAACAGTGATGTTTTCAGTTCCTATAATGTTCACACATAAAATACTATTTTTAAAAGCTATTGGAGATGTAGTTTGCACACTCCTGCTCTAGACTACTCTGGATTTCCCCTGAGTTAGGAGGTGAAGGGACCCTGCCTGCAAGAATCAGGGTGAAAAGAGCATTGGAGTAGGCACCCAGCAGTGTCTGCTTCAAGGGAGAACTCGCTGGGCTGAGGGAACAGGAAGTGCAAAGTTCCTGAGGCAGTGAAAGCCTGGAATGTACGCTTCTCAGCCGGGAGCAGAGAAGAGGAGGGGAAGAGGTGACCAGGATGGGGGGGGGGGGGATGAATTCTGGAACACAGTGTGAGGAGCTCCATTGACTTCTTCTTAGTAAAGCAACCATAACTGGTGAAAATTATGAAAAAGAAAAAAAAAACACATTTAAATTCTCTTAAAATTGTACTAAGGGCACACAGAAAATACAAAAGCATATATTGGGCCAACCAGTGGCATGGTGTTTAAAGCAGCTGGATCCTACATGGCCAATTGTGTGGTTTGAGTTCTAGACTCAGTGACTTGAAAAACATGCCAGGTATGTGTACAAGTTTGCCCAAAATCCTAAAAGGAGAAGTGAAGGAGAAGGGATTGAAGTGTGATGGTCACCCACGGGAGGGGGGATAGGTGCTTTCTCACCACCACCACCACCTCCCCAGTAATCCTTGGCAAGCATATATGCCCTGTAGTAAAAGCAAAAAGCAAACAAAACCTATATTTTTAAAAAAAAATAACTATGTTGTGAGAATCTGTGGCATTTGAGATTTGAGTCATACTCTCTTCTTCTTTGCTCCAGCTCCATGCTGCAAAGGCTAAAATAAAAATACAGATGAATATTGACAAAATGTCCTTTCTTCTATCCAGTTCCCGTTCACTTGGTAGGTGTGCTACTTTGGGTGCAGCATGCTGAGTGCCTTTGCCCGCTTGCTTGTGGAGTAGAATTTCCATGCTAGGACAGATAATCTTTTGGGGTTTTTTTGGAGAGGTTTTTGCTATAGGGTGCATGCGCGCAGCAGACAGAGACAGAGACAGAAAGCAAGAAATCACCCTCCAAGGGGGATGGCCACACTGCATTCCTTTCTCCACTAGCACAGATAATCTGAGAAGACCAGAAACCACTACTCTAGCCCAGGGCTCAGCTCATAGGTCAGGATGTCATTCTGAGAGTCATGAATTACTGTCCCCAACTTGGGGAAAAGGACTCGGATTTTGTCCAAAAGGAAGGATGGGTCATAAAAAGACAGTTAGGGATTCTCTACAAAGACATTGGCTTTATTTGGAAAGAATACGAGTTAGTTAAAGCTTAGGGATGATACGTATTTATTTTTAAAAGATTATTTAACTAACTTTCTTCTTTCTTCCTTCCTTCCTTCCTTCCTTCCTTCCTTCCTTCCTTCCTTCCTTCCTTCCTTCCTTCCTTCCTTCCTTTCTTTCTTTCTTTCTTTCTTTCTTTCTTTCTTTCTTTCTTTCTTTTTTTCTTCTTTCTTGTTGACCAGAAAGGGGGAGAGAGAGAGAGAGAGACAGTGAGATAGCAAGCTGCTAGGTTCGGGACTTGAACCACAGTGAGCCATGTGGGAGTCCAACGTCCTCAACCATCATGCTACCTGCTGGCCCCAAGGATGCTATATTTCATAAACCCCCTGTGTCTCTTCGTGTCTAATCACTCTTAGCCTCTTTGTGATGTGGAGCTTTTTGACTTTATCCTACTTACTGTTCATTGAGCATCTTGGATATGTAGATTCATGTTTTTCATCCATTTCAGGAAATTTTCAGCCATTATTTCTTCAAGTAGTTTTGTCTATTTTTCTCTCTCTCTTCTCTGGAACCTCTAAGATGCATATGTGTAGATAAATTAGACTTTATGAAAATTTAAAATTTGGGGACATTACTGGACTCCCATGTGGCAGTTCAAGTCCTGGACCTAGTGGCTTGAAAATTATGCCAGACATGTGTATGTGTGTCTAAGCTCTCGAGAGGAGAATTGAGAAGAAGGGATTGCAGCATAGCCATCCCCCCCAGGGGGGTAATTTCTCATTTTCCCTCTCACTGGCTTTGTCTCTGTCTCTCTCTCCCCAGTGATCACACATGCCGTAAGAAAAAACCTCTTAAAGTTTTTTCTTTAATTTTGTGATCAAAGGGTATCATCAAGAAAATAAAAAGATGACTCAGAATGAGAGAAAAATAGATTCAAATCACATACCTGATAAAAGACTTGTATTTAGAACACATAAAGAACTTTTATAACTTAACAATGAAAGATTAACTCAATTAAAATATGGAGAAAGTATCTGAATAGACATTCTTCTAAAGAAGGTATTAGTGAATGGCTAAAATAGACATGGAAAAAAAAAGTGTTCAACACCATTAGTTATCACAAATACAAAACAAAACCATGATGAGATACCACTTCATATCCACTAGGTTGGCTATAACTGACAAATTGTAGGTGACGCTGTGAAGAAATTAAGACCTTCATACACTGCTGGAAATATAAAATGGTGCAGCCACTTTGGAAAACAGCCTGGTGGTTCTTCCACAGATTAAGTATAGAGCTACCATATGACCCAGTAATTCTAGTCCTGGGTGGATACTCAAGAGAAATAAAAAAATATATGTCCACACAAAAATTTGTTTATAAATTTTCATAACAGCATTGTTAATAATAGTCAAAAAGTGGAAACAACCCAAGTGTTCATCAGCTAATGAATGGATAAACAAAATAGTGTATCTATGCAATATAATATTATTCAGCCATATAAATGATGTTTCGATTCATACTATTGTACATGGTGGCTAAACTTTGAACACATTATGCTAAGTGAAAGAAGCCAGTCATAAAGGACCACATATTGTATGATTTCATTTGTACTAAATGTCTACAACAGGAAAATCTATAAAGACAGAAAATAGATTAGTAGTTGTCAGAGGCTGTGATGTTAGGAGAAATGGAGAACGACCGCTGATAGGTATGGGGTTTCATTTTAGGATGATGGAAATACATTAAAATTGATTGTGGTAATGGCTACATGGTGAGCATACTAAAAATGATTAAATTGTATTCTTATAATGCGAATTGTATAGCATGTGAATTATATCTCAGTAACTCTGGTATAAAAAAATATAAAGGAGGAGACAGGAAATGTGGGCAGAGAGAGGCCAGTTAGATCTTGTAGGATCTTGCAGGCCTCATGAAGAGTTTGATTTTACTTTAGGTGAATGGGAAGACATTGGAGGTTTTGGAGCAGAAAGTGATGTAATTTGATTTATATTGTTAAATTATATTGTTAAAATATCACTTATTACTCCTTGCTTATAGTAAGAATATGATTCCCCTTGTTGCTATTCTCTTGACTCTGCAGTTTTGGTGGACTAAAGTCATCAAATGCCGGCACTGTAACTTGCAGTACACCAATGCTCATAAAACACTCATGTGTTCAAGTTCAAGTTATAAGGAGACCCTGGACAAGGGGCAGCCAGGCCCTCCACCTGCTTGCTGTGCTGGTAACCTAGGATGGCTACACCATCTGCTGGTTAGCCATACTGCAGCTGCATGAGCGATGCAAGTAAATCACATGCTGGGACATCCTTTCAGGATCCTAGTCAACCTGACCTCTGCCATTTGCCCCTTTTTTGGACCTTGATCATGGAAGAGAAACACTCTGTTCTCCCATAAACCATTCCCAAGTCAGCATAGTGGCCTTACTTCTCAGGACTAGGTTTCCCCATAGTCTCCTGTAGGTCCTCAAAGACTCGTAGGTCCTCAATAATGAACATAGCAGTAATTCTCAAAATGAATGGGTACTTCCAAAGAAACATTTTTCTGTGTGTGTAAATGGAGTCTCCAACAGTTTTTATATGTGCGCTCTGGCAGCTACCAGCAAGGAAGGAAGCAAACTTCGCCTTTTGCAGTTAACTTGTCTCATTATATCATTTGTTGGCAGCCTCGGATGACATTTGTTCTGGGAACTGGCCATATGTTTTTGAAAAGATAAGGACACTTTCTACAGATGTATTGATGGCAATGAGATCTCAGCATGAGAAGCCAGGGTTGTTATAGTAAAACCTAGCATCAAAAGTTTAGGCCAGAGGTTGGCTACTTAAATGCCTCAGGGCTAGAATGATAATGTAACAGGGTGTCACTCCTTTCTATTAAGGCACAGGGAACTGTGCTACCTGAGAGGTTATGGCTCAAATGGGTTTAAGTGAAAAACTTGCAGGTACTGTATTAATGAAATTTAAGCCCATAGCTGGGCCCATTGGCCTCCAATATATAAGCCATTGGAAGGGTTAGCTGAATCACTCTTAACCTTGAGATTCATTTTTGGAATGCTAAAGTGCCCAAGTCTACTCAGAAGTTTCCTTAGAAAGGATTTTTTGTAGATTTTGACTTATGTTTTTATTGCAGACAAGAACCTTTCCTGATGTCTACAGGGGTCTCTAGGTGGTGACGGCCCATGATGACGGTGAGGATCTTGTGTTTTCCATGCACTAGGCACTGATCTAAGTGCTTTATATTACTTTATATATCCTTACTTCTTTTGTTTTCATTTTAATTAATTAATTAATTAATTTTTTGAGAGATTTTTGCTATGGGGCACATATGCTTACCAGAGAGACAGAAAGGGAGAAATCATCCCCCATGGGGGGATGACCACACTGCAATGCTTTAGTCACCTTTCAGGATTTGGGGCACACATGATGTGCCCAGTATAAGTTTTAAGCCACTGGATCTGGGACTTGAACCGTGTTTGACTACATGGGAGTCCAGTGATGTAACCATTACACCATCTGCTGGTCCCATGTTTTTATTTTTATGAAAACTTTAGCCAGAGGGCACATGTGCTCAATACAGAGACACAGAAAGAAAGAGGAGAAGAAGAAAGCACCTCTCCCAGTGGGGCAAAGTTGCACTGCAATCCCTTCTCCATTTCTGCATCCTATCAGGATATTGGTCATGCATGTACACACGTACAGTGCGATTTTCAAGCTACTGGGGCCACGATTCAAACCATGAACTCAGCTGTGTGGGAATCCAGTTTTCTCAGCCACCAGACACAGAATTGGCTCTGCTTATTTCTTTTAATCCTCCTGAAATAGATACTTCTAGAGCTTTGTATTTAACCAAGGTGGTAACTGCAAGTCAGAGAGTTTAAGTAACTTATTCTAAAATCACCCGCTCTTATAGCTAGATTTTGAAATTTTACAAGGAAAACAATCATTATTTAACAAAATATTTGGTCCTTTGATATTAACTTCTTTATTGGGTTTTAGAAAGTGTCCTAAGTATTTACATGAATTTCAGTTTAAATACTCCATGTGTGTTTATGGATCATGAACATTTATTGAGACATGTTTTTAAAGATGGTAAGAATGGTAAGAAATAAAATAAGTAGCTGAAGAGGGGATGCTATCACTAGAACTAAACCTGAACCTTCAAGATATTAGTCTAAAACAGGGGTAAGCAACCTGTCATATGTGATGCAAACCCAGGTTGCTGCCTGGTTTTTATTTTATTTCTAGATTTATTTATTTATTTATTTATTTATTTATTTATTTATTTATTTATTTGCCATAGGGTATGTTCACTGGCCAGAGAGAGAGAGAAAAAATGAGAAATTATTCCCCAGGGGGATGTCCGTGCCACAGTCCCTTCTCTTCCATTCTCCTCTCACAACTTTGGGGATGCATGCACACATGACTGGCATATTTTTTAAGTTGCTGGGTCCAGGACTCAAACTGTGGAGTTGCCCATGGGGGATCCAATGCTGATCCAGTACCAGCAGGTGGCATGGTGATTATAAAATTTCCACAAATTTTATAATCTTTCCTGCTGTGTTTCCCCAGGTTTTGGCAATGAAGCAAACCACTAGGGCTTTAATGAAATGCCTATATTGCTTCATGAAGTGGATAGAGGTCTTCTTTAAAAAAAAAAGAAAAAGAAAAAAAAAAAGAAAAGAAAAGAAAAAAAAAAAGAAAAAAAATAAACCCGGCTAAGTGAATCAGTATTTAAAAGAGCCAAACTGCATGCCTAGGTCACAGAGCAGTTTGGGGGAAACGAAAGAATGTTATCAGTGATCACAAACCAACTCTCTTTCATTGAGTGCTTAATCACTGTTCTCGCTGCTTCACATACATCACCTCTGGGTATCCTTGTAATCCCCTTCTAGGTAACTTTTACTGTTACCCTCCTTTATAGATGAGGAAACTGGGGCCTCAAATGAGGAGGCTGCCCAAGACCATACAACGTTGTGCTGATCTCAAAGGCTGCATGTATATATTCATGACTATATGTTATCATGGCATCTTACATGAGATCTTTGGCTTAAGGCCCTCCTCAGGGAAGTGTTGGAGCAGGAAGTAACAGGTGTGTCTGCTGTGAAAATAGTAGTAGTCTCTGTGGCTACATAGAAAAAAGAAATAGGTGTGGAGAGACTCCAGACTGAGGGCCACCTGTCGATGCCAGCATCTCTGGTGGACCATGGGTACCTGAATTGCTCCCGACCTGCTGGGTACAGGTGGCCAGCAGAGCTTGCCAAACCAGTTCCCTCTACCCTGTCTGTTGACCACCAGGTGAGGACAGTCTCCATCACTTAGACCTTGGAGCCAGATCCTGAAGCCAAGCCAACTCCACCCAGTTTGCTGATCCCCAAGTAAACACAATTTCCATCAGCAGGACCTTGGAATCAGATTTCCAGCTGGAACCTGGTCCTCCAGGTGATCCTCATACACACAAATGCTTGAAAACCCACTGGGTGGAAAAGAGTAGTTTTGCCCAGAGAAAATCGAGTAAACACAGACTGCTCTTTGTGGCCAGGGAGAGGCTGAGTCCTGCAGCCAGGCTGTCTTTTTGAAAATGGGAATGTGGTGAGTGGTCAAACTTTGATTTCAAAGTAGAGGATGGGCATGTTGGGAAGGAGGAAAGGAGAAGACAGCTGGGTCGTGTCTCTTTGTCCCTCCTCGGTTGTGACCCATCTAGTCCGAGGGCTGCTCTTTGTAGTAAGCTGCATATTGCCGCCCTCACACCCCCCCAAAGCTGTCCATGCCCTAATTCTCAAAACAGAAAGATTACGCTGCCTACATGGCAAGAGGGATTTTTGCAGATGTGATTAAGATTACGGAGTTTAAAATGGGGAGAGTACCCAATTACCTTGGATTATTTGGCCATACCCATCTCATCAGATAAACTCTTAAAGGCAGAAAACCTTTCTTGGTGACATTTAGAGAGAAGCCACCAAGTGAGAGTTGGGAGAAATTTGAAGCAAGGGAGGGACTCGCCTTGTGGTTCCTGGCTTTTAGATGAGAGGGGTAAGCTCAAATTCGGGTGTTCTCTTAGCAGTTGGGATCTTCCCTCAGCTGACAGACAGCAAGGAAAAAGGGTCCCTGGTTACAATTACACAGAAATGAATCCTGCCCACAACTTGAATAAGGAAGAAAGCAGATTTCTCTCTGGAGCCTCCAAAACCAAACGTAGTCTGCCCATACCATTCAGCTTTGACCTCCTAGAACCCATGTTGTGCCTCTGACCTTCATAGCAATAGTACTGCAAGAGAAGGCATTTGTGTTGTTTCTAGCCATTGAGTTTGTAGAAATTTGTTATGGCAACAGTAGCTAATCCAGCTTTTATGAATGAAAATATGCTGGTTAGTAGCTGGTCAGACAGGGGTCTAGGTTGGAGATGTTGGAGGAGGAAGAAAATAGAAGGATGGATTCATTTTGAGCGCCTGGTGAAGAACAGGAATTATACACTTCCGTGTTATGTAATCTCGTGAGATATCAGAAGCCTTGAGACATGTTCCCTATGATCATATTTTCCTGCTGAATCTTTACCTATACCCTAAAACAGGAAATAGGAAGGCAACTGAGCCTGCTATGGTCAAGGGGGGGGGGTTTCCTGGGTTTGCTCTCAAAATTCGTGGGAAAGAGAGAAAGCTCTGCCAGACCAGAGAGTGGTGTAGTACAGGAACTTTCTACTTGTTGGCTTCAATAGTGCCAGACTGGGCTTGGGGAGTGGACTGTTTGTGCCCTGTGGACTGTGGTACAGTTCAGCAAATGGCTCTCACAAGGTGTGGTTCGAGCCACTCAGGGGCTGAGTGCACTGCTTGCTTGCGCAGATGTTCTGCAGCAGTGCCCGAGGCAGGGAGGGAGGGAGCAGTGGGCGTAGGCCACTTGCCGGTGCCTTCCCAGCCCTGTCCTCTTCCCCTTTCTAGTCCTCTTGAGTTATTTCAAAAACCTCTGCCTTTGTTTTTCCTCTGCCCTGTGTTTATTATGCTGTGCTGCTTTCCCAAGAAGGGGAATAAATGTATTGTTTAATTTATGAGGATATAATACTATAATAGTATATTCCTTTGCCAGAAATGTATTCTTAAGTATTACCTTGGTCTGTACTTTAATTGAATTGGATAGAGACAGCACATTGCAATTGTTAAGGTTAACGACCCAATGATTTACAAGACAAGGCACATTTACTGGCAAATAGATTTTAGTAATTGTTCCGCTCCACAGTGAGAATAATGGTTTGTGCATTGATTCGCAGTGTCTTGGAGTTGGGGCTTACCCAGAAAAGACAGGGCCCCAGGTCTTGTGGAGGGTGTGGAGGAGGCTGCCTAGGATCAATAAGATTAGCAGACCCCATAAGCTCTTCTTGCTAAGAGTAATTTTGCTCAGGAAAGCCTCCAGGTGCCCTCAGCTGGAGTGAGTTATGTTTTCAAGACAAAGATGGCCCACAAGTGCTGCAGGTGCCAGAATTCAAAACACACAAACAATCCACAAAACTAATGGAGGTTTCCTCCAGCTTTAATGAGTTACAATTGACAAGTAAAAGTTGTATGTATTTAGGGTGTACAGCGGGATGTTTTGATATATATATATGTGTGCTGTGAAATACATACCACAATCAAGCTAGTGAACATAGCCATCATGTCGTACCTACCACCATTGGTGTATGGTGAGAACACTTGAGATTCACTCTATTGGCAAATTTCAGGTGTACAGTGCATTATTATCAACTACATTCCCCATGCTGTACATGAGGTCTCCAGGGCTAATTCTTCTTACAATGGAAAGTTTGTACTCTGACCAATATCTCCTTCCTCCACCCCCAGCCCCTGGTAACCACCATTCTACTCTCTGTTAATACTGTTAAGTTTCTGCATGTGAACAAGATCATGAAGGATGTGTCTTTCTCTGGATTATTTCACTTTACATAATATCCTCTAGGTTCATCCGGGTTATCACAAAGGGGAGATTTTGCAGGGCAGAACAGTGTTCTGGTATGTATATGGGTCATATTTTCTCTATCCATTTGTTGATGGACCCTTACATTGTCTCCTTAGCTCAGCTATTGTGAATAATGCTACAGTGTACACGTGACTACAGATTTATTTCCTGAGATAGATATATCTGATACCTAGACATTTCTGTTGGAGGACTGTTTGGCTTTTTTTTTTTTTTTTGAGAAGTTTTTGCTACAGGGCATGTGCACTCACCAGAAAGACAGAGAGAGAAAGAGAAACTGAAAGCAAGAAATCGCTCCCCAGGGGGGATGGCCATGCTGCAATCCCTTCTCCTCCATTCTCCTCTTGAGATCTTGGGCATGCTTGCACGTAATGCCCAGAGTGATTTTAAGCCACCAAGTCTGAGACTCAAATAGCAGTCGACTACATGGGAGTACAACGACATGGCCATTACGCCAACTGCTGGTCCTGACATTTTTAAGGGAAAGGAATAATATGGTGGGCAAAAATATATACTAGAGTAGTTTGATATCTTTAAAAACAAAACTTAAAATCATGTTTGAGCCCAAGATATAGGTCCAGTTGTCAGGTTGATTAAATTGTTTTCTTGGTGTTCTTGCTTCAACGTGGGTTGAAAGCCACAGAATCATCTGTGAAACCTGGCTCTTCCAAACACAGCTAATAAGGCTGTGCCTTTTTATAGTTTAAGAAATAGAACATGACCCGTGCCCTCTCTTTCCAACGAATCCCTCTCCATTCAGGCTGCCCCGCTTCCTGGCAGTGAGAAGGCCTTCTGAATTTGGTGTGGTCTTTCCCTTTGTAGAGATTTGTATCTCTTAAATTGTTCAGCTGTGTGTAGCACAGGCTCATTCTTCTTTAATAAGCTGTATGGATTTTTCTCATATAAATTTACCACAGCTGCTTTTACCACTCTCTAGTTGGTAGAAACTTGGGTCATTTCCAGGTTTTGCTGTCACAAATCTGATGTTCTAAGTGTGGACATGCGTGTCTTGTGTAACATACTGATAGCAGTCCTTTCAAGTGGATACCTAGGCGGGAGTTTACCAGTTCACAGGCTATCTGTGTGTTCAGTTTTACTGTCTTAATGTCAAATTGTTTTCTAAAGTGCTTGTATCAATCTTTACTCCCACTAGAAGCAAAGAGTTCCCACTGCTCCATACCCTTGCCAATACTAGAGACTGTGACAGTTCTTATATTTTGCTAATCAAATAGTATAAAGCATATTTCATTGTAGCTTTAGGTTGTAACCAGTTTTGATTGCTCATAGGTTGAACACCTTCTCATGTTAGCTGCTTTTCTTCTATGGAAAGCTTTTTCATGACCTAATTTTTTTCTTATTGAGTTTTGTTTTTGTTATTTACTCACAGGATCTCTTAATATAGTCTAGATCAGTGCTATCTAATGGAAATATAATGCAAGCTATGTATGTAGCAGTTCAAACTTTTCTAGTATGCCACATTAAAAACGTAAGGTTGGGACCAGCAGATGGTGTAATAGTTACGTCTCTGGACTCCCACATAGCCAACTGAGGTTTGAATCCTGGATCTGGTGGCTTGAAAAATCACACCAGGCACATATGTGTGCTATGCAAGATCTTGGGAGGAGAATAGAGAAGAGACTACAGCATGGGCATCCCTCCCTCCCTGGGGGTGATTTCTCACTTTCTCTTTCTCTCGCACTGTATCTGTCTCTCTCTCCAGCAAACACATGTGCCCACCCTATGGCAAAAAAATAAAAATTAAAAAAAACCTCTTTAAAAAATGCTATACCATAAAATTGATAAGAATTAGAGAAGGGTGAGTACAGTACAATAAGATATTTATACAATATACTATAATAAAAACTATTACAGTATATTATAATAATGGTTCCCTTTTATTGTTATAGCTGTGAACCTTTTTTAAGTTTTGACAGAGGAGGTGTGTGCTCATCAGAGATCCTAGATATAGAGAATTTGAAAACATTGGGACTTGCAGATGTTGTAATGGTTATGTTGCTGGACTTCCATGTAGTTGACTACAGTTCGAATCCTGGACCCGGTGGCTTAAACATACTGGGCATATGTCCATGCATGTCCAAAATCCCAATAGGAGAATGGAAGAAAAGGGATTGTGGTATGGCCAACCCCCAAGGGGTAATTTCTCCTTTTCTGTCTCTGTCTATCTCTGTCTCTCTGGCAAGTGCATGTGCCCTATCAAAAATCTCTGTGAAAGAAAGAAAGAAAGAAAGAAGGAAGAAAAGGTTACATCACAACCCCTCCTCCATTTCTCTCTATTTTCTGAATTCTGAGCATACACACACCTGGTACGTTTTTCAAGGTGGCAGGTCTAGGGCTTGAACCACACCGTCAGCCACGTGGGATCTAGCCACCTTAACCACCATGCCAGGGGCCCTAACCCATGAATCTCTTATTGTGACTCATTTATAAATTAATTTTTAGATATAAATTTGAAAATCAGCCATTTGTGGGGACCAGTAGATGGTGTAATGGTTACATCACTGGACTCCACATACTCAACCGCAGTTCAAGTCCTAGACCCAGTGACATGAACTCATGCCAGGTGTCCAAGATCCTGAGAGGAGAATGGGGGGAAAGGGATTGCAGTGTGACCATCCTCCTGAGGGGTGATTTCTCGCTTTATGTCTGTCTCTTTGTCTCTGCCTTTCTAGTGAGTGCACATGCCCTATAGAGAAAAACCTCTCTTAAAAAAAAAAAAAAAAGTCAGGGAACCAGCAGTTAGTGTAATGGCTATGTTGCTGGACTCCCACGTAGTTGACCGCGGTTCGTGTCGTGGACCTGGTAGCTTAAAACTCACGCCGGGCGCGTGTGCGTGCGTGTCCAAGATCCTGAGAGGAGAATGGAGGAGAAGGGATTGCGGCGTGACCATCACCCCTGGGGGGTGATTTCGCGCTTTCTGTCTCTATGTCTCTCTCTGTCTGTCTGGCGAGCGTATGCTCCCTATAGTGAAAACCTCTCTAAAAAAAAAAAAAAAAAAAAAAAATCAGTCATTTGTGTGAAAATCTTTTCATTGCCCTTCCATTTTGATGAGCAGACTGTGTGAACTCAGATGAGGCATTCTTTGTCACTCTGGCTTCAATATAAAATTATCCATGAAGTCTTTGAAATCCAGTGTGTATTTTATACTCATGACAAATCTCAATCCATGCAGGCCACATTTTAATTGCTTGATGGCCGTGGGTGGCTCATGGCTACAGCAGTGAACAGCATGATCTAGAGGCTTCTCCCTTGACAACTGCATTTTCTTCCAGCCCGTAGATTGTGGTTTCACTTTCCTCTATGGGCTGTTTTTATATTCACATTCAAATATACATATATTTAAGTCTACTCATCTATTTCTCCCGTGAGAAAGAGAGACAGAAAGACAGCACCCTTCAAGAGGGTCTTGATGCCACAAGCCACCCCTAGCATCAGTCAGCCCCAGATCATGGGCACCTGAATGTGTGGCGTACTCGGGGAATTCTTCACATGCAGACCTGGAACCCTCCCCTGTGAGTCAGCCTTGCTGAACCAGGAACGTAATTACACTTGATGGATTTTTCGTAGGTTTGTGTTTTGGTTTTGGTTTTGGTTTCGTTTTTTTTTTTTTTTTTTTTGGTCATCTTGCTTAAGAAGTCCTTCTCTATGCTGAGGTAGTAAAATACTGTCTTTTATCTTTATTCACATTTGGTTGCAGGCTTTTATACTTACTGTTCACATTGCACGTGTGCAGCACTTAACGCTTTTCAAAATATTTTCACTCGTTTGGTCATATTTGGGTTGTTGAGCTTTGAGAAGCAAGTAAGCACGCACCTACTTAGAACTATCAGGCAATTTTTAGACTCTGTCTTCTCCTTTGTCTATCTGCATCTTTTCACATAGCACACTTACTGTAGCTTTAATGTAAGCCTTATTATCAGATAGGGCAAGTTCCATGGCTTGCTTCTTTCTCAGAAGTTTCCTGGTATATTTGGAATATTTGGATCTTTGCTTTCAGATATAAACTTTAAGATCAGCTAGTCTAAAAAAAAAAAACAAACAAACAATTGGCCTTTCCATCGCCATGGAGGAGCCGTGTGAACTCAGACGAGGCACTTTACCTCTCTGGCTTCTCTTCTCACCTGTAAGCTGAGAGTAGCATAGTTCTATTTGAACAGGATTGTTTTATCAAATGATGTATATCAGGTCCTTCAGTGTCTGGCACACAGGGAATCTCCAAGTAAATGAGTAGTTTTATTGCTCCTGCTAGCTGAGATGTGGGCACCCCATTGTGGAAAGTGCTAGAATCCTGGAAGGAAGGCTGACTTTTAGTTACATAGGACTGCAGTACAGAAACTGCAGACTTATTAGCACCCCATCTTCACATTTGGTTGCAGGCTTTTATGCTTACTGTTCACAGTGCACGTGTACAGCACTTCATACTTTTCAAAATATTTTCACTCATCTGGTCATATTTGGGTTGTTGAGCCTTGAGAAGCAAGTAAGCACGCACCTAATTAGAGCTATCTGGGAATGGAGTTTCAGCCAAGTTTTGGAAGCCCCCCATAAGGGAATTGGGGTGAGAGGCTATCAGTATAGGACACCTACTCATTCACCTAGATGCCACCCATCAGCCACAATGATAACATTTGAAGGTGAAGGTGGGGATAGGATTGTCAGATAAAATATAGAACATGCAATTAAATTCGAATCTCTGGTAAACAGCATTTAAAAAAATATATCTCAAATATACCATGGGATATATTTGTGCTGTGAATTATTTATGAATTTGAAATGAAAGTTTAGGGTCATCTCTGTGGTGCAGAAGTGATGTGCTGCTCAAGAGAAGCTGGATCTCACGCGGTAACGGCTGTTAAATACCTGACCCAGTTCACCGAGACATACCAGGCATGCACATCAGTGCCCAAGATCTGGGCAGAGGGGGATTACAGTGTGACCAGACCCTGTGGAAGTAGCTTTTTCCTCTTTCTCTCTTCCCCCCTCTCTCATGTTTACATACTCTTTCACAAATAAAGGGGGGAGGGTGTCAAATTTAACTAGGCATCCTGTGCTTTTGTTTGCAAACTCTTTCTAACTCTGGCAGCCCTAGGTAGAGGTTATTGCTGTTGCTTCTTCAAATTGGAATTGTTCTCTGGAATCTTACTGCACACATTGCTCTTAGAAAGCCTACATTTCCAGTTCCTTCTTTTGGCAGGTGTGGATGATTCCTGACTCTGCTAGTTTTGTCCTTTCTGGATGTGCGAAAATATAGAGTCAGTTTTTGTCTTTACTGAATGCTGTTTGAGTGCAGGTTACTTGGCAGCCCCTAGTTACCAGGTTTGCAACTGGTTACCCTGTGAGTTAAACCAGGTCTGAAATGCTTGAGATTCTAGGACACATTTTTCTGAACTAGAGTCAAAGACCATAGGGCAAGCAGCCAGTCTTTAGAGGGCCTTTGCTGAAATGGCAGGCTTGTCAAAGCCTTCCGTTACTATAGTGATAGGGACCAGAGAAGCAGATGAAAGCATAGAAATCTTCAGATTAAAAAAGAATGAAAAGCGATGAAGGGAAAGGAAAGAGGAACTGAGGAAAGATATTGCCACTTCCTGGCATCTAGAGGAGTTGAGGGCATAAATGCAGAGAAGAAGAGAAGGTCCTTTGGGAGAGGTAAGTTGTATAACAAGACTTCATATCAGAATATTTTTCTTAAAATGAGGACTCTTAGCCTGAGAGAGGGCTCCCATGGGCCTCTTAGAATGACGAAGAGTCCCATCGCTGGAGTCATTTGAAACCAGAACTAAACAAAGCAATTGAAAGTGAACTGTAGGGAACACTCCCCTGGATATCTTTGGGGACAGACTTGGGAATCTGATAGGTCTCTTCCTTCCCTCAATGCCTGTGAATCACTGGTTCATTTGAAAACATGATGGTTAAAACTCTCAGGGAACCAGGACTTGAGAATTTAATTGAAAGTAATTTTCATACAAGTGAAGCATGGTCTAGGAATTCATTGTGTGTACATAATTTTTATTATTTTTTTAATCTAGGGAAAGATGAGCAACTGGTCTTAAAATCCTTACCAGGCCAAAGCTTTGTTTCAACCTTGATAAGCTGTTACTATTCCTAACTTGTAGTTTCAAATTATTTTTATGTGATACTTACGATTATGTCTATTTGACTTCATTTTTCTAACTAAATAGTCTTTTCAGGAAAAAGATCTCTGGGCTTACTCCAAAGCTCTGAATAAACATCTAAAGTATCTATGCTTTATAAAAATACCTCTTCTATGTTGCTGATCCAAGGCATGAAAATTGCCCTCCTGGTGCTAGACGCCAAGCCTGGTTGACCTTCCCAATTTTTCTGCTGCAAATCTGAAAAACAAACCCAGCTGTTCTGGAGAAACAACACTGGGCGTAGGTACACATTAGGTAAATGTCCGTGTTTTCCTTTCATTGCAGACGGCCTCACAGTAGATGAATTACATAAGCACTCTACCTGTTAGCAGGCCTTGATTGCTGTCGCGTTATTTTCCTACATCAGTTCTAATATTCCTGGTAATAGATGTTTTTTAAAGGCAATTTGGGTAGCAGCTATTATCTTTTGCATCTTGCTTGCCATCCGTGCAATGAATTACCAAATGTTGATTCTACCGTTTCTCTCCCAACTCTTTCCCTCCATTCCTCTCTCTCCAGTCCTGTTGACACCATTAAGGACTCCCTACCTCCCATCTCCCTACTGTCTATTGTATATGCTGCAGCTACATTAAGCTTCCCAAAGCAGAGCCTTGATCCTATCACTCTCCTGCTCAAAAACTGTCAATAGCTCCTGTTTTCTGTGAGACTTTCCCAAACATTAGTCATACCACCTCTATTATCCTTGCTATTTTTCTCTTCCATCTGTGCTGTTGTTTACTTCATATTTATCTTTAAATGGTCTCACTTTAAAAAAAATATATTAAAAAAACTTAAATGTATCCTAAAAGGAAACTTTATCTCTAAGTAAATGGAAAACCAGTACCATCTATCATAATAGAAGCTAACTATAAAAATAAATGCAATGAAAACAAAAGTATTATCTTCTAGCTAGATAGTATTGCCTAAGGCTCTAAACCTGAGGACCGCTCTCTGTTTGTCTCTGGTTTATCTTCCATTTGTCCTTCCAGATCTACTTTTCTCCCTTCTCCCTGTGTCAGGAAGCTAAGCCCTGTGGACACGTAAGCGGGCTCCTCACTTTCTGATTTCCCTTTGGGCTCAGCCTATGAGAGCCCAGTTGGGCATAGGTGGGAGAGAAGCCATGAATCCAGGCCTCTGTTCCCTGTCTCCCTCTTTCCATTGTCATCAAGGCCTAGTAGTGTCACCTGGCCAAAGGTCAATGCCCATTTTTTTTTTTTTTTTAATTGACAGATGGAGAGAGAGAAAGAGAGGTAGAAAGCAACCCCAATGGGACATGGTTATGCTGCAATCCTTTCTCCATTTCTTCATCCTGTTGGGATTTGGGACATGCATGCATGCACATGTGCCCACTGTTTTGTTAAGCCTTAAGGGCCAGGATTCAAACCATAGTTGGCAATGTGAAGATGTACCTTCCTTAACCACTAGGCCACAGGGTCATCCCAATCAGTGCTTTTTTCTTTCTTTCTTTTTTTTTTTTCTTCTTTTGGAGAGGTTTTTACTATAGGGCGTGTGTGCTTGCCAGACAGACAGAGAGAGACAGAGAGACAGAAAGCGAGAAATCACTTTCTGTGATGGCCATGCCGCAATCCCTTCTCCTCCATTCTTCTCTTGGGATCTTGGGCACGCACGCACGCACATGCGCCCGGCGTGAGTTTAAGCCGCCGGGTCCGGGACTTGAACCACGGTCGACTACGTGGGAGTCCAGCGACGTAGCCATTACGCTAACTGCTGGTCCCATCAGTACTTTTTTCATAGTGTGTTTGTTCTACCTAGCTCTACCCTGGTCCCTTCAGTCCTGGAAATGGTGATAGCTATGCATAGTGGAGCCAAGATTGAGATCCAGGTGTACCAGGATCTCGGCTTCCTTTCTCTGCTGTCTCACAATGCCTCTCAAGATCCTCGTTCAAGATATTTGGCTAGGCAGAACTGTCACTGTACGTTTTAAAATAGCCCAAAGGCACTTATGCTTGACAGAGACAGAGATACAGAGAGAGGGAGAGGGCCCCCCCAATTGGATATGGTCTATGCCACAATCCCTTCTCGTCCATTTCTTTATCCTGTCAATATTTTGGACACACACACACACAAACATACACGCACCCAGTGTGTTTTTCAAGTTGCCAGGCTGGAAGTCATGTGGGATCCAGCTCCCTTTACCACTAGGCTATGAGGCCATTGTTTATTTGGTATCTGGAAGACGCTGCTCACTACCGCTTCAATACAAAGATTGATATTCCAAAGATGCTGAGGCCCACTGCTCCTTCCTAAAGAGTCCCATGAAACATAAAAGGGAGATTTGACTGAGGAGCCCAGATTGCATTGAAGGGAGTTTGGAATCTCTTCTGCATTGCACTGTCCTTGTTATGGGTGTGTTTGACATTTGTTTGCTAATAATGCAGAGACCATAACTGTGGTGGTCACCTCTCTATAACAGGTGCCTAGCAGTAAGCATTTGTTGAATGAGTGAATTTTATCTGAATTGGTAGTCTACATGTAACACAAATGATTTAAATCTATTTACCAGACTTTTTGAGCAAATAGTTCTGTCCTTTTTAACACATTTTCTCACAGTTTATATAATTTATTCATAGAGTTCTTCTTTGACAACTAATAAATTCCTATGGGACAGTCCCTTTATATGCTGTGGGATCTGCCACCATAAAATGTTTACAAGAAATGACTTTCACAAATTTTATTTGGAGTTGTGTTGATGATGAATTTCTGAATAGTTCTGTCTGGGCTTCTCTTTATCTTAGAATACACAGTATGGGATAATGGCATCTTTTGTATTTAGACACTTAATGATTCTGAGTGGAAAGATGGGTAGTAGGAAAGGGAAAGAAAGCTGAAATCTCTGCTTCCTGGAAAACAGACACTTTGTGTCCTGGGAGGTAAATTCCTGGCTTGAATTTTAATCAGCACATACATAGCATGTATATGTTTGCTTATATTTCTAAATGATATGGCCTATTATCAGGGGCCTAACATATATGTAGGCAGGACATTCAACCCCATGTCTTGCTATGCTCATACAACCTGAAGCCATTGCATGTTTGTTTTCATAGCTGATAAAATAGTGGCATGCCCGCACGCCACCAGAGAAGATAGTTGATTTGTGAGCATGCAGCCACCTCATTGACGATCTCCCTCCATTCACTGAAGCACAGCAAGCATAGAACAGGGAAAGAGCCTCTGAAGAGCTTGCATTCCACCGGTTTCTTTGACTTTTGCCAACTGACTTTGCAAGGGTTCTCAAAGGGCATTCATTATCTCCACGGGTATGAAACAACTGTGCAGCTCAAGGGTTTGTGAAATCACGTGAAACAGAGTTAAAAGCTATTCTGGCAAAGTAATCAGAGTCAGAATTAGCCATGTCACCAAGCCACATTCTGGCTTCAATGCTGTTATTTTTATCCAGCTGCACTTGACTCCTACTGAAGCCTTCTGTTGAGAACCAAAACCTTGCTACACATTGGCCCTTTGCCCCTCTCCTTTGTGTGAGGACAAAAAAGTTCCTTCTAGCAACCTCTATGTTTGAGCACAGAAGGAGTATGTTTCACATAGCAAAATGTTCCTTGTATTAAAGCAGATGAAGTAATTGTTGGGATTTCTGGACACACTGTGCAAACCCAGGGAGGTGTGGATTAAGACACAGTGAGAAGAGAGGGCACTGCCTTTTCCTTCTCTCATGTGTGGCTACCTGGAAAGAGGAAACACAGGAGTAGCCAGGCCAGTAGATGTCACTAAGAAGGCTTAGTGTTTTAATCAGAAAGTGGAAGGAAGAACAGCACCTATTTCCTAGGGTTGGTGCAGGCCCCTGGAGAGGATGCATGTGCTGCATTGCTAGGCAAGTTAGGTCAACAGGTGCTACAGAGTATGTGTCTGAGCTTAGGCTTTAGAATACAAAGGTGGAAATGGGTTTAAAGGGGCAGGATCTGGTCATGTCCAGACCATACTCACACAGGCAGTAGATCTTGGTCCTCCAAACCAAAGTGGCTACCCCTTCAGTGAGAGTTCTTTTTTTTTGGGGGGGGAGAGGTTTTTGCTATAGGGCACGTGCGCTCGCCAGAGAGACAGAGAGAGACAGAGAGCGAGAAATCACCCATTCTCCTCCATTCTTCTCTCGGGATCTTGGGCAGGCACGCACACGCACCTGGCTTAAGATTAAGCCACCAGGTCCGGAACTCAAACCGTGGTCGACTACATGGGAGTCCAGCGACATAGCCATTACGCCAACTGCTGGTCCTAGTGAGGGTTCTTTTTTAAGGCATGCTGGCCAATTGACACATGATGTCACAGTTTCCCTGGGCCCAGAAGTTTTCAAATGTGGCTAGAACTCTAGTGCTTGAGGTTTATTTATTTTTATTGCCAGAAGTCTCACGACCTTGACAGAGAAAGAAAATTACCTCCCAATGGGGTGTGGTCATACTGCAATCCTTCTCTCTTAATTTCTCCATCCCCTCGGGATTTGGAGCATACATGTATGTTGGGCAAGTTTGTCAACCCCCCAGGCTGAGACATGAATTGGAACTGACCAAGTGGGATCCAGAGCTGCATAGGCCTTAACCACCTCACTACGGGCCAGACCTATACTCTTGTTATACTTGAGTTTTGGAACTCCAGTCTGTTTTTTGTTGTTGTTTTTGTTTTTAATTGTTGTAAAATAGATATTACATGCAATTTACCATCTTAACTATTTCTAAGTGGACAGTTCAGTGTGTTAAGCATATTCAGATTGTTGTGCACCTAATTGCTAGGATTCTTCTCATCATGCAAAACTAAAACTCTGTACCCATTAAATAATTTCTCATTCTCCCCTTCCCTTGGCTCTCACGAACCACCTCAGTCTGCTTTGGGATGATTTTACATTTGCTTTATAATTTTTGTGCTTGTTTGTGTTTTTGTTTTTAATTAGGGATGAAGTAGAAATAGATTCAGAATCTTGTACTTTAGTAACCTAAATCTAAGATTGTTAAAGTGGAAAATAAAGATAATTATTTCTCATGACTGTCTTGAAAATAGTATTAATTTGCCTTCTCAGTAATGAACCACATTGCTTTCCAAGTTTGTCAGACTTCAGCCTCATCACAGTGTTGGAAGACTAGAAGGCTAAGTGGTGAGATAACAGCCTTAGTTTGGGCTGAATTGTTGTTTTGATAATTCTTAGGCCTTCCCCTCTGGCCCCCTAGTGCGCAAGAGAGTAAAAATGTGCTGTCAAGGATTGGGGTCTGGGACACTAACCCAAAGCAGCCTGCCAAATGCAAGATTGTTTGCATAGTTGAGGTTTAGCTCAAAATTCATGCAAAGTTTTCATCTTATTTCATCCTGTATCCATGCGTGTTTTAATAATGGTACTGAGGGCAGCAGGTGGCATAATGGTTAAGGTTGCAGGACACGTTCAACTGCAGTTCAAGTCCTGGATCCAGCAGCTTGAGACTCATGCTGGGTACCTGTGTGTGCATGCCCAAAATCCTGAGAGAATGGAGGAGAGGGGATTGCAGTGTGTCCCTCCCCTCTGGGTGGTGATTTCTCACTTTCTGTCACTCCAGTGAGTGCACATTGCCCTATAGCAAAAATCTCTTAAAAAAAAAAAAACATACAAAATTGCTTAACTTATTGTCCTTAAGACACATAAAAATCTTAGATAAAATAAGCCCATAAGAAGACCTATATTGTCTAATTTCCTTGAATCCAGTGTACCATATTTGCTGACTTCATGACTAGAAATTTTAGATTTTGAATTTCTTATAATCACCTTTTTTAACCATGATTAGATTACAGTGAGTATATTTAATAAAAGGTGAGTGAATGTTAGGTGTGATTTTTGGGAATATTCAGGAGTATGCCCTGGAAGCCTTTTGTCGATAAAGTGTGCCATGCCCTGTGACCACTAGAACATCCTAGGGGAGAGGGTTAGGTTTAGTTAAAGAAAAAAAAACAGCCTTAGTTACACGTCGTTTACCTAATGCCAGCCCCTGCCTTCTCATCTTATCTTAGCTCTAACAATATAATACATTACGTGCTTCTGACAATAAAATGTTTGAATACCCTTCATGAACTTGCCTTGGACCCAGATACGAATGGATTTTTTTGAAAGTTTCTTTCTTCCATGAGTAAGAGTGACAGAGATGGAGGCAGGCACCTCTAATGGGGTTTTCGTGCCACTATCCACCCTTGCCAGCCCTGGATCATGGGCACGTGCGCTCCCTGTGTATTCAGGGAGGGCTCTGGATGTAAACCCGGAACCTTCCCACGTGGGTCCATCTTGTAGATCATCGTGTTACTTCTGTAATACCGTCTGGCCCTATGAGAGTTCATTTAAGGCGTCACCTTGGCTGGGCCATGGTGACAGGATATTTGGCTAAGCATCACTGTGCTTCTGTGAATGTGGGGTTTGTTTGTTTGTTTGCTTATGCAATTTACATTTAAGTGGGTGAACCTTGAACACAACATATTGCCTACATAATGAGAGTGGACCTCAGGTGATTAGTTGGAGGCTTTAAAAAGACAAAGCTTGACCTCTTCTGAGCAAGAAGGAACTCAGGGCTCTGATTCTGCCCTTACAAAGACTGGGCTTCTCCACATGATTATTTTAGAAGATTTTATCATGGTGTCTTACTTGTCTAAGCCCTCTTGGAAATCTTCAGGTTTGAGTCTCATCTTGCCACACAGCCAATTCAAGGCCATGAGATTCAACAGAGAAAGGAACAGAAACAGACTGTGTTTGAACCAATTGAATGCAATGACTCCCTTGTACTTTGTGACCAAAAAGGTGGTCTGAACACATCAAAACACTGGGAATACGTAAGAAAGCAGTGTATCCTCACATTGCAACTGGCTATTTCATTTAACCAAACATCATATTTTGTTAACTTCATGTTAATTTTACTTGTGTTGGGTGTGTAGCTTTGTTCATCTCTATTGTAAGTGCATTTTATAGTTATATCAGAAAATGATAATTAATCGTAGTCGACCGCAGTTCGCGTCCCGGACCCGGTGGTTTAAAACTCACGCCAGGCGCATGTGCGTGCGTGCCCAAGATCCCAAGAAGAGAATGGAGGAGAAGGGATTGCGGTGTGACCATCCCCCGGGAGGTGATTTCTCGCTTTCTGTCTCTGTGTCTCTCTCTGTCTGGCGAGTGCACGCACCCTATAGCGAAAACCTCTCCAAAAAAAAAAAAAAAAAAGAAAATGATAATTAATATATCTTTACATATCTAAGTTTCTGTAACATGAGTAAGCTGCATTGGGAGTCCTCAAAGAAGTTTTCTATTTTAAAAGAGTTCTTTAAATTCACCAACTTGACTAAACACAAGTCAAAATACTGAATAGTTTCCAAAAGCTGAGTGAGTTGATGCCCATGAGACAACCTACCATTGTTTGACCCCAGACCCATGAGCTATACCTTCACAGCCATTATTAAAATGCCAAATATGTGGCTTGAATAATTAACCAGAGACCTGTGGAAGGCTTCAATTTTTCTGGATACACTGATATTTACGTTAGTATTTATTTTGCTTTGATGTCATGGTCACTTTTGATTCTTTAATATCACATCAAAAAATAAAGCTTTAACCCATGACAATGCAAATTAAAAGTGCTATATTTAGGACCAGGAGATAGCATAATGGTTATGTTGCTGGACTCCATGTAGTCCAGCTGTAGTTCAAGTCCCAGACCCGGCGGCATAAAACTCACACCAGGCACATGTGCGTACATGCCCAAGATCCTGAGAGGAGAATGAAGAGGGGATTGCGGTGTGACCATCCCCTCTGGGGGATGATTTCTCACTTTCTATGTCTCTCTGGCTAGTACATGCACCCTATAGCAAAAATATCTTTAAAAAAAAAAGTGCTATCTTTAGGCTACCTCAAGGATTTTGCAAGTATTCTTGGAAATTTTATAACCCCTTGAAAACAGTATTTCTATGAAAATGTTTTTCTGAGTCTGAGTTCTAAATCCTGGATTTTTAAATTAAAACTTTAAAAAATTTTTAAAATTCAAACCTTCCAGTAGATAAAAGAATTTGCAAAATCTTTAAATCTTGTGTGTTGGCAATGTAATATTCTCTACAATCCATCAAGGAAAGAACATCTGGTTTAAAATAATTTCACCACCAGTGATAGTCCAACTATTGTCTCCATTTCCTGAGCCAATGGTTCTTCTACTTTAGGTGCCTGAGGAATTGGTTGAACTAGATAACAGTTGAGATTTCAGGGCTTGACTCTCCTGGAATTGTGCAGTTAATCCCTCCCTTGAGTGAAACTTCCTGTAGGGGTTGGATCAGCCTTGGGCTCCCACTCAGAGTGCCTGGCCCTTCAGCATAACAGCAGCAGTCATTGCTGAGCTCCTACTGAGAGACAGATGCTTCCCTATATTAATACTTCAAATCCTAACAAGCTTGTTGCAAGCATGTTAGAGTTTTATACACAGTACAGATGAGGAAACTAAGGTTCAGAAGAGCCAAGCCCCTTCCCCACCCTGTTAAACAGCTTAGAATGGATGGAGCTGGAGCATAAAACCTGTCTGACTCCCAAGGCTGATACATCATTGGATTACTTGCCAAGTAAGCAGGACCTTAAATCTTGCTGCATCAGTGGAGCTAACCTAAGGGGCACTTTGTTTGCCAGTTTTGTCTGCATACCTTCAAGTGTAGCTACTCAGTGCAGACCTGGTTGGTTTCGGCTTCGCAATGAGTTCCTCTGTACTCTCAACTCTCATCCCTCACTCCCTTCTTCTACCTCTGATCACTCACTGTCATTCATACGTAATCTTTGCCAGACGTTCCTCAAATCCATAGTCTGTCGATTATACCCATGAGTAAGCCTGACAAATGTTCTTCTTTGAGAAGGCAAGCTGCCTCCCTGTGCGGGGTGTAATGTGAGCTCAGGAGGGTCACGCCGCTGTATTTGGCTTGAGTCATTAATACTTTGAGCTGATGGTTGTCTAACCAATAATCTTGTTTGGACTCTAAGTAATTATCATGTTTGGACTCTAACAGGTTAAAATTCTGGATTCAGAAGTTAGAGACCCCTCCCACCCCAGGATGAAGAGAATTAGGGGGCATTTCCCAGCAGTAGCAGGTTGTGTGGGCTCCATGTATTGGTCAATTACTGTTGCTCCTGAGATTATTCCTATTAGGAGAGACCTAGAAGAAACCATAGCTAGGCATCAGTCTAGCACTGCTAGTAATCATTTCATCTGGCCTGACCGCAGCTCACATTGAATAATAAATAGACAGGTCTCAGGGTGCCTAAATGTAAGTAAGTCAAAATTCCAACTGTTGATATAGCCATGAAGCTCTAAAGGCAAATTAACAAAATAACAACTCGCCTAAAAATAAAATGGTGACAGAGCGATATCTGTGAGGTTATCCCATGATGTAATAGTTGATTTTATGGGTCACATTGACTAGGCGTCAGCGTGCCAGATTAAACCTTATCTGACCATGACTATTTGCAGATGAGATTATCATCTGAATCAGTAGACTCAGAAAAGATGACCCTTACCAGTGTGCATGGGCACCTTCCAGTCTATTGAGGCCCTGAAAGAATGAAAGGGAGAGAAAGAAATTAGTCCCCCTTTTCCCTACCTTGTTGCTTGAGCTACGTCATCTCATCCTTATATCTTTGGCCTGGGATTTACGCCATCAGCTCCCTTGGTTCTTCAGCCTTTGGACTTGACCTGAGTTGTATCAGTGGCTTTTCTGGATCTTTAGCTCCTGCAGCTTCTCAGCCTCCATAATTGTGTGAGCCAGTTTCTTATATTAAATCTCCATATGTGCCTGTCTGTCTGTCTCTGTGTCTCTTCCTCTCTCATTTCCTCTATATAAATGATGTCATCTGTATCAGACCAGTCAGTGGCATGGTGGTTAAGGCAGCTGAATCCAACAGGGCTGACTTGCCATTCCAAGTCCTGGACCCATTGTACACACATGTGCGTGCGCGCGCGCACACACACACACACACACACACACAGATATATAATCTATATCAGCACTATAAGTAGAATTTGAAGGTAGCTAACATTTTTGCATGGCCATGTTTTTACTCAATGTTGATTGGTCTGAGGAACAGTGGGATTCTGCTAGGGAAAGAGTTAGAGAAAAGAGGATGGGTAAATTAGTGATATGTTCGTGTGATTCAAGTGTTAGAGTAATTACCTAGTCCTATAATTGCATTTAAATTGAGATAAGACTAAAACTTCAATCACATGGCCTTTCCTCATGTTTGTAGCTTTAAGTGTAAGTTCATAAAGTGAAAACGGTATACTTTTTTATTTTTTAAGAGATTTTTGCTATAGGGTGTGTGCGCTTGTCAGAGAGACAGATACATAGAAAGTGAGAAATCACCCCCTGGGGGGGATGGCCATGCCAGTCTCTTCTCCTCCATTCTCCTCTTGGGATTTTGGGCACGCATGCACACACACCTAGTGTGAGTTTTAAGTTGCCAAGTCCGGGGCTTGAGCCACAGTCGACAGTGGAAGTCCAACGACATATCCATTATGCTATCTGCTGGTCCTGAAAATGGTATAGTATATCTTAATGCAATATTTCCAAACTCTAGCCAAGAATTGCAGATTTTCTTATAATGAACTTAAGAGTATTTTACTGGGCTACCAGGTGATGTATCTCTGTGGTGAGTGCACAGATTCTATAGCAAAAAAACTTAAAAATAAATGTTAATGAAGAACCTAGGAAATTTATGACATCATTTTTATTTATTTATTTATTGACATTCTCAATAGCAGGCTGTTTGCTCGGTTATCAAATGTATTCACAGAAGAAATTAACCCTCTCTGACTTTGAAATAAATCTAGTTAACCTTCAAGTTGAGCTTGCATAATTCACTTTCGTTTGGTTCTTTTCTTCCTTTTCTATATCAGTTATTCAGTTTCTCTGAATAACTGAAATTTCTTTTGTCTTATGAACTATTTACTATAGTTCCATCTATCTATTGTTTTTTTTATAGGACGTGTGTGCTAGTGGGATGGGTGGGGGGAGAAAGTGAGAAATCACCTCTGGGGGGTGGTGGGGATGGCCATGCAGTAGCCCCTTCTCTTCTTGGGATTTCAGGCATGCACATATGCATGCCTGGTGTGTCTTTCAAAGCCTCTGGATCTGGGATTCAAACTGCAGTCAGCTGCCTTCACCACCACACCACCAGCTGGCCTATCCCTCCTATTTTCTAATCATTTGTTTTAATTTGTCAGCATCTCCTCACTGGGCTTTGACACTGGGCTTCGTACTACAAGCCACACCCTCCCAGGGCTCTCACTGAGGAGAGTCAGACTTGACTTGCAGCAGTGACCCTGGTACATGGGAGTCCCTGATAAGTGCCTTCATGGAGGTGCAGCAGGAGACATCAGGGCAGACTGCAGTTCACAAACCTTAGTGCGTTTCCCCATTTCTTCTTATCCTAAGAACTCTGATGTAGTTTTGCTGGGGACATAACAGTGGTCTTACATCTCCTCTCATAAAACCTGCCTTGTGATCTGTATATCAGCAGAAGGATCATTACTTGGGAGCCTGTTAGCCAAGGATTCTCAAGGTCAAAATGAAGAAAACATACTAGCTTGTTTCCCCCAATGAAATAAGACTATAAGAAGAAGCTTCTAACGTGGCTTTCAACTAGTCACTGATGGTATAGTAGACAACATCCTTATCCAAACCAAATAGTAACAAGGAGTGTAGTTTCTTTAAGCATCTTTTGATGAAAAACAAAGATGTAATGCAAATAGCCATCCTAGGAAAGAGGATTCTATGGACGAGTGGGTGGAATGTGGAGTGTCCAGAATGGGTAGAGAAGCTGCTCAAAGGCTTCCCCGGTTATCCAGGTAGCTGCAGAGAATAAAGATTTCCTGTGTGGAATTCAGTGAATCCTGTGTTACAGTTTGAAACTCATGACAGTTTTCAATGACATTTATACTGGGGTTTTCCACTAAGTCTTCCAGGTAAACTGGGATTTAGGAAGATATTCTCTGTTTAGCCTGAGGTTTGGCACATCCTTGGTGTACTGCCACACTTTTCCAGTATGTCTCTAGTCTGAGATTTTAGAACATTTACTCATTTTCTGCATATTGGATCCCCTAGTGTTCCTTGCAGCATATTTAGGAGAATCTTATTATTAAGAGACCCAGAGGAACTTTCGAAAGTTTGGTCTAAATTCCTTTGAGTATTAAAATGGAATCTCTTATGTCTGTGCCTCTTAGGACCCTAGAGGATTATTTTTCTTGGAAAATGTTAGTGTGTGTCTTTGACTTGCACCAACTCTCTAGGATGCAAAGATATGCAGACCTCTACAAGGGGCTCAGCTCAGCCTCTGGACTCATTTGGAGAAAATAAGCCCCAGGGTTGTTTCTTGCTTCAGAAAAAAAAATCGTCTGCTCCATTCATTATCAGTTGCCTCTGACTTCAGTGATTTGGAACAGAACTGTCTTATCGCCCGGAAAATTGGCTGCCTCAGCTCTACTTTCCTCCTGCAGAGGAACACTTCTCATGGAATTACATGATTACTTTGATATTCTCATAAATGGTTTGGCTTCAGAAGGTGAGTTAAAGTATAAAGGCAGCGTGGGCCATGTAGGAATGGATGAAGGACACAGATGTGGCAATAGCAGCTTGAGAACCTACAGAAAAACATGAGAAAGCAGGGATGAGTAACTAGTGTGGGCAAATATGTATCCGATCATGAGTAGGCTTTCGTTTACTTACTTGGTTTGGGTTTTCCCATTCCCCAGCCCTGTAAAGAATCTTTAGTCTGTGCTGCTCAGTTTCCCTTCTCTCCAATCTCTAAGTAGAGTTTCTTCTTTGCTGATTGAATTAGTAACCTTTTGTGATGCAGAACTTGGGAACTGAATGTGCGTGTGTGTGATATACAAATACTCGTATGCATGTGTCTATGCACATAGGTATACACCTATATGTGCGAATTATGTCTGTACACATGTACACATACAAGGACTCTTCAAAACGTTCATGGAAAATGTGTGTAGTGAAAAATTGTGGATTTTGGGGAACCAGCAGTTAGCATAATGGCTATGTCGCTGGACTCCCACGTAGTCGACCGCAGTTCGCGTCCCGGACCCAGTGGCTTAAAACTCACGCCGGGCGCGTGTGCGTGCGTGCCCAAGATCCTGAGAGGAGAATGGAGGAGAAGGGATTGCGGCGTGACCATCCCCCCTGGGGGTGATTTCTTGCTTTCTGTCTCTATGTCTCTCTCTGTCTGTCTGGCGAGTGCACGCGCCCTATAGCGAAAAAAAACCTCTCAAAACAAACAAACAAACAAAAAAAAACTGTGGATTTTAAATTTGTTTGCACCAAGATAAACTTTAAGTCATTTTTCCATGAGTTTTTTTGAAGTCCTTTGTATGTGCATTTCTACGTAGATAAGGATCTCTTTCTTTCTCTCCCTGAATCATGTAGCCTTGAGGCTAGAGAGAATATCTGGTGAAAAGATGAGAGTAAGGGATTTGGGGAGGTTCTGGAGTGGTTGTGGGGTTTATGAAGTGGAAGAAAAAGAAATGATTTTAAGAATTTTTCTTAGTTGTAAATTACAGTTCCATTAGTGTTCTCTGAGAGACATTATCATCAACGGGTAAGTTTTCATTTTTGTGTCTAATGGTTTTGTTCCTCTGATCTTTTCCCTCCCACTCCCTGATACCCACCCCTTCTATATAGTCTCTAATATTTACAGCTGCTCTCTCTATTATTACACCATCCAATCTTTCAGTTTCTGCCATAGAGTACAGACATTCAGTATGTATTAAGCAGGGGCATACAATGTTTGTCTTTCATAGTCTGGGTCTTTCGTAGTCTGGTTTGCTTTGCTTAATATTAAATCTTCCATATTTGTCTGCTTTGTATCAAATATCAGGTTCTCTTTTATTATGTCTGGGTAATATCCCATAGTATATATGTGCCATACTTTTCCATCGAATAATCCATTTTTGGACATTTGGGTTGATTCCACATCTCAGCAGTTGTGAATAATGCTATAATGAACATGGATGTGCAAGTGTTTTTCCAACTGAGTGTTTTCCTATCCTTTGGGTAGATACTCAGGAATGAAATTACTGGTTTTATGGTAGTTCTATTTATATCGTCCTCCACAGTGGCTGCACTAATTTACATTCCTACCAATAGTGTAGGAGGATTCCCTTTTCACCACAGCCTTGCCTTGCCAGCACTTACCATTCATTATTATTTTTTTTTAATATTAGCTATTCTAACTGAGGTAAAGTGGTATCTTATTGTGATTTATGATAAGAAATGTTGAGCATTTTTTTGTATGTTTTTTTGGCCATTTGTATGTCTTCCTTGGAGAGTTATCTGTTCAACTCGTTTACCCATTTTAAATTGGATTGATTGATTTGTTTGGTTGAGACAGATTTTTGCTATAAGGCACATGTGCTCGCCAGAGACAGAAAGCGAGAAATCACCCCCCAGAGGGGACGGCCATGCTGTAATCCCTTCTCCTCCATTCTCCTCCCGGGATCTTGGGCACACATGCACACGTGCCTGGTGTATTTCAAATTGCCAGGTCCGGGGTCTGAACTGTAGTCAACTACATAGGAGTTTAGCAACGTAACCGCTATGCCATCTGCTGGTCCCTGGATTGTTTATTTTTTAGTGGGTAAGCTGCTTGAGTTCCCTGTATATTCTGGTTATCAGTCCCTCACCTGAGGTATAGTTTACACATACATTCTCCTATTTTTATATTTATATTTTCTCAGTAAGAATCTATAAGTTTTGTATTTGCAGGACACAATATAAATAGGTAATCAACTGAAGAATAAAAAGATTGAAAGGGTTCCTTCTTTGTGTCAGAAAAAGAAACAAGAAAACCCTTCTGTGTGTGTGCTTGTGCGCACATGCATACAAGCCTTCCAATGACATTAATAGCTTTTGGAAAACTGTTTCTCTAAATATTTTAGGCAGAAACAGTGTACAGCAGCAGGGAGAAAAAAATGCAATTGAGGGGTGCATGGCACTATCTAACAAGGGTGAGAAATCACTCTGTCAAATAAGAGAGAAGGACTGAAATTAAACAGGTATCAAAATTACACACTCCCTGGAAGAGTAGCTTACTCTAGAAAATTGACTACCGGGCAGGGGGTATGAAAGCAAACTGCCATCTGTAATTTCATCCTGTCACTAGGTAACTGCGGTTGTAGTCAACATGCTAATAGCAACAAAGGGTCTGTCTGCTACACACTCAGGAGCCAGCTGAAGAGCCATCTGGGTTCTTCTGTAAAGAATAGAGGTCCCTCCCAGCTCTTAGAACATCAGTAAGATCTAAAGGACAGCAACTTGTTAGGAGCAATGAAGTTCTTTACATTTACTAACTTCAATTACAAAAAAAGCTCCTGTGAAACAAAGTATAATAAAAATTATATTCCGACATTGTCTCTGGTTTTGGCACAGAGCTACTAAAACCCTTGGGATTTCCTGAATGATAAGAGTGTCTTTGTTAATCCTAATGAGCCTCTTTCAATTTACACCTGAGTTTAGGCTAATAGGTGACTCTTGGTGGTCCCATAGCTCTGACTCCCATAGCTCTAGGATAGAGGCTGAGAGCCAGAGGAACCGCCTATGAAATTAGAGGGTTGGAACATTCTGCCTGTCTTTACCCCTTCTGGGAAGGAAAGGAGTTGGAGATTGAGTTCAGTCACTGATCATCAGCGATTTAATCATGTCCGTGCAACAAAATCTTAAAAATCCCCTCAACAGTAGGGCTCAGAGAGCTTCCAGGTCAGTAAACACATCAAGATGCTGGGAGAATGATCTGCCTGAGGAGAACTTGATCACTCCACCTCCCACCCCCATTCCTTGCCTTATGCGCCTCTTCCATTTGTCTGTTCCTGAGTTGTATCCTTTATAATAAACAGGTAATAGCAAGTAAAGTACTTCCCTGAGTTACGTTATTCTAGTGCATTATGGATCTGGAGAGGAGATTATGGGAACCCCTGAATTTGTAGCTGCTGAAGCAGGGATGTGGGCAGCCTGTATACCTCGTGTATGGCTGACATCTGATCATCAAATACCCTTTGGACAGTCTCTTCTACTCACCCACATTTCTGATGCTGTATCCTGTCATTACATCAGACTCACAATCTAGCAACTCTAGATAGTGCCCACAGTCTCTCATGTCTGGATGTGACTCCTCTTAGTTTGGAGATCTATGAACTACAAAGTGGATTTTCTGCCTTCCCTCTCATCAGCACCAATGGTAGACAGACTAATCACAATAAACACACTTATTGGCACTTTAAATCATTCTAGTTATTTGGAAAGGGAAAGAATGGAGTCACCTAGTGGTCACTGGTACACAGTAATCTGAAATGTGCCAGACCTTGGAAGGCATCCAACCCTCCCAGGTGTGGAGATTCTTGTTCCCTGTTCCCCAGCAGACCCTAGCATATCCCTATGGGGAATTTCTCCTTTTTTCTTTATCTTCCTTAGCCATGACTAGAGGATGTGTGGGTAATACTTCCTGCTTAAAAAGCTGCCTGGCTTTCTTAGACTACTTCCTGGTCACAGGAAGTAGAAATGTGAGGATCATTTTTAGTCTCAGGCAAGACTTCTTAGCCCCAGCTCCTGCTTTCATTTGGCAATATATTTCCCTTGAGAACTCAGTAAGCTTCTGATAATTGCTTCCAGTATGTTCAGTAACCATGCTTAAATTTGTTTTGAGGCACAGTTCTCAAATCTACTTTGTGCTCACTTTCTCATCCTTTCTTCTTTCCAAATTAATGACCACTACCTTAAGGCTATATGGAACAATAAGTGAGAAAACCATACCCTTAATTTGGTCTTTACTCTGAGTTATTTTATCAGATTGAAAAGTTTAATTGGGCATTGGCGGTACAAAGTTCGGAATTTGAGATACCATCTAATTCCCCAGATTTATTTTTGTAAACGAGCCCTTTTTCTCCCCCTAGCTCATTTTTCTAGCTATACCTTGCCACGTGCAGCCATTGGCAGTGAGCACACAGTGATCATGTGTTCAGTATGGCGGGCACATGGTCGGTCTGCTTAGCCATCACAGGCACAGAGCCACCAAATGTGGCTGCATGATGAGGACTGCCATCTTTCTGTCCTCTGATTTCCATTTCCTTGTTGCCTACTGCCTAACAGCTAACGCAACGTGTGTATTTTATAGTTCTTATTATGACATCATCCTGCTTCTGGATTCCAATTTCTGTATGAAGATAATTGATAGAATTTGGGGGACTTAACACAATAAAAACCAAGTGGTCCTGCTCTATTTAGTAACTATGTCATCTGAAACGAGATCTCTAAGCTCACAGCAAATGTTTCAGTCTAAAAGTGGAAGAGTCCACATTGACTCATAGTCTTCTAGCCAAAACTAGATTCAAGGAACCAACCTAACTGCAAGCAGGGATTAGAATGTGGAGTGAAGCCTAAGAATATTGAGCACATCTCTGATACATGTGCTCGGACACTTAGGCTGCTGATTGCGAAAATGTTACCGCCTTCTCTAACCTCAGTGTGGAAGTATAGCCATAGTGTGTCTAAATTACCTTCTGTTTTCTGATAGCTCAGGACTTACTCTCCTCAAATTTTCCCAACTTCTCTCTCCCTCAGTATGAAGCTGGCATAAATGGGAGTAATGATGGTGGTGGGGGACATGCAGGTGGCAGGCGAGGAAGCTTCCTAGAGGCTCTGCAGAGCCCCGCCTGCCTGTTCTCTGGAGCTGAATCCAGGCTTCTTGCTCTTCATCCTGTTTTTTCGTTAGAGATCAACTCCTCAGGTATCAGTTCCTCTTATTTTCTCTCATATAGCTTGCTTTTCTAGTCTGGAAAGCAAAAATTTAAAAATAAATATAAAAAATATGGGACAAGCAGTTGGCATAGTGGCTATGTTGCTGGACTCCTATGTAGTTGACCGCGGTTCGAGTCCTGGACCCAGTGGCTTATACTCATACTGGGTGTGTGTGCATGCGTGCCCAAGATCCTGAGAAGGAAATGGAGGAGAAAGGATTGCGGCGTGGCCATCCCCCCGGGGGGGTGATTTCTCGCTTTCTGTTTCTCTTTCTGGTGAGCGCATGTGCCCTATAGCAAAAACCTCTCAAAATAAAATAAAATAAAAAACTATTGCTATTTTTGATTTTTAAGAGTAATACATGTTGATATAAAGTTGAAAAGTACACTAGTACATAAAGAAAAAATTCAAATCACCCACTATTTCCACTGTTTTACAACCTAAAGATGATCCCTTTAACATCCTGCATATTTTTCATTCCTGTCTTTTCTTCTAGGTCTGTCCAGTTAGTCAAGCATTCATTGAGGGCCTCCAACAGTCAGCATTAAAAAAAAAAATGTATGTAACTGTGGGCAGGATAGCAGTGCTTTTATTAAAATTTATACACATACACAGACATACATATACACACAAATACACACAACAATGCATTAATAGAATGTTATGCAATTAAAATCTTAGAAACAAAAAAAGAAACAATGAATGAGGATACCTATAGAGAACATTTTTAGTTTCTCTACCTAATATGGAAAGCGTCCCGCAAACAACTCTTATATTTTAAATAAACCACATGTCTGGTCTGATATGCATTTTCTATACTTCGAATAAGTCACAGTAAATTATTTTCAAGGAGGATCCCAAACTTTATTCAGCCCTTCACTGAGAATTTTGTGACTTTTCATATGTAAGGCCTATCATCCATCTGGTCAAGATAGGGAAAATAAACTGTGACATTCCATCTTAATAATGCAAATTCTGATATTCAGGTATGTCTACACCTGTGTGAACTCTGGAGTTGTCTCATATCAGAAGTGAGAAAGATATGTTTTTATTACCAATATTGGAATGGGATAAAAGAATTTGTCTATAAATATGAAAAAATTTTCTCAAGTATCTAACAACTAGGTGACACATATGTAAAACTCGTTGGACAGTACTTGACACATAAGTGCTCAGTAAATGTTGTTTTCTGGAAAATTCCCTAATTTCTACTAATTTCCCATAACTCATCACATGTGTTCCTTTGTCAATGTGATGTTGCCAGGAGAGAGGGACAAGGATGTGCTATTCAAGACGCTGCTTCAGCTCTGACTCATAGAAGTTATTTTATCTTTCAGTTCATTGTGCTCAAAGCTGAAACTTTCTGACAGTGAATAAGTCCATCATCTTTAATATATAGCTTTCTGATCTGAGCACAGAGCGGCCCAAAACAGAAAGATATTTCACAGGTCCATTCCCCATGGACATGCATTTAGCATTTAGGAGCTCTAGCAGGTTGTTCCAGATTCCAGTATGGCTAATTTATGACACTCTGGCTCTTAGTTGTTCCTGTTTATGGCAACGCAGAAAATATTAACAATTGTATTAACCATATAGGCAGATTGAGTTGCGTAGGCCTAGAACAAGTTGCAAGAAGACTCTTCCTTTTTATCAGGAATAAGTTGACAGAGGAGTCTATTTCCCTACAAGACACCTACATGCTAAGCCATAGCCTCCCCCCTCACCAGGTGTTCAGGTGGAGTGGGTTCCTGCATTCAAGCTGGGGTGGGACAGGACTAGGACAGCAAGGGATAAGGGAACCAATTCTCTTAATCCACTTCTGGTAACTTCAGTCTAGCTCACATAGCATTCAGAGCATTGTTCTTTATACTTTTTTTGACATAATTTTATGAAATAATATATATGATGAAATTAATATATGTATATGTACATTTAGAGCTTTCTGCTATAGGATGTGTGCTCACTGGAGAGAAACAGACACAGAGAGAGGGAAAGTGAGAAATCACCCTCCCCCCCCCAGAGAGGATGGCCTGCCACAATCCTTTCTCCTCCAGTCTCCTCTCAGGATTTTGGACACATGTACACACTTACATGGCATGGTTTTCAAGTCATTGGGTCCAGGACACGAACTATAGTTAGCCATGTGGGAGGTCAATGCCTTAATTATCATGCCACTTGCTGGCCCTAAAATATTTTTAATATCAATTATTTTAGTAACTTTTTTTGACTTTAAAAAAAAATCACCAGATGGTGTGTACATTTGCCAGAGAGAAAGAGAAAATACCTTCCAATAGGGTGTGATCACACAGCAATTCCTTCTCCATTTCTCCATCTGTTGGGATTTGGGACATGTACCTACATACATGAACCTGGTGTGGTTTTCAAGCCTCTGGATTCTAGATTTGAACCATTCAGTTGGCCATTTGAGATCTTATTCCCTTCACCACCAGACCATGTGGCCAGCCTTAGTTTTGTAACATTTTAAGTGAAAATAGGAACAAATACCAAATTATGTACTCTTAAACCAAAGACTACTACATTGACTAAGCCCCACCAGATGGATTCTAAGACTCTCAGTGTGAGTGGCAATGCCCAGTCTGAAGAAAATTACTGAAGGTCCAGAAATATCTAATAGCAACACATCCTTCCTCAGGAAATGTAAATACAGTAGGCTTCAATTTCTCCAGCAGATGTTGTTTGTGTGGGGGTTTTGTCTTTTTTTCTGGAAGAATTTAAGGTATGTGAGTTGAGGAAGAGTGTTGATAGGAAGTATCATTCAGGGATTCCCCCACTGTTTCTCTGTTTCTGCCCAAGCCTGGGGGGGTGCAGTTCTTTCTTCATCCATTGGATAAGAAGCAATGACTCAGACCCTCAAGGATAGAATACATGTCTGTAGTTTTTGCCTACGTCTATCAGAAACTTCATCTAGTTTATCTTCAGGATATAGAGACAGCCTCTTTCAGTCTCAATACAACACATTGATTCCTCCTTGCTTTTTTTTTTTTTTTTAAAGGAGGATTTGTAGGCTCCTGAGCTAACGTAGGAAGATGTCAGGAGAGGACTTAACTCTGGTTTAATTCCAATTTTTCCTCGTTATCCCTCACCCAGTTTCTTTGCATAGGATGGAAATAAAATTAGTCAAAGAACCACACCAATATTGTTTTAGTTCATCTTCTTGCCTTTCTCTTCTGATCAAAGCAAAGTGTGTCTGGTGCCTATTAGAGTGTGAAAAATCTTTCTACTGAAGGAAAAATGGAGAATGGGTAAGGGAAATAAGTAGGGGTGAGAAAGCACTAGAAAGTTTTGAAAAGTTGTTGAGTTACAACCTGCTGTATTTCCCTACCCCACACTCTTGAAAGACAAGGAAAACTTCAAACAGTGCCCTTTGACTGCACAATGCTGTAAGCTGCAGTGGCCCCATGTTGAAACTATAAAGCAAATATGATCGTTAAAAACATTTCTCTGAGTGTTTTATATTTCCCCACTTTTAACATATATTTTTCTTTCACCTGTAATTCTTCCATTTTTATCATGACCTTTTATCATGTTCTCCTTTGTGTTCTTCCTCCATGAGGATTGCTTCCCCATCTCCACACTCTCTGGTTGCCACGAAGTATCAGGGGCTGCTTGCTCTTAAATTCCTTTGCTTCATCTTTTGTAGCTTTTTAACACTTGCCTCTCTGAAACCACAGCACCTGTCATAACTAATACACTAAGAAATGCATTGTAGATCAACCTCCAGCACTGTTTCACCCCCAAATGGGTTTGTAATCCATATGATACTCATTTGGTGTCTTCAGATTTTCATTCTAATTTATTTTTTCCAGAGGGTTGCCTTAAAAAAAGTTAACAGGTGGTTATTTGAGCAGTTTTAGGCTTATTGTAAAATTAAGCAGAAAGTACAGAGAGTTGCCATAATCCTATCACAGGTCCCCCAGCATACCCCCAGTTTCCCCTATTAATATTTCCCATTAGTTTGATATATTTGTTAAAAATCGATGGGCCAGTACTGAAAATTATTATTAACTAAAGTTCATAGTTGGCATTAGGGTTCATTCTTTTATTATATATTCTTTGGGTTTAGACAAATGTATAATAGTATATATCCACCATTATGAAATACAGCATAATGCCTGTCCTGAAAATCCTGTTCCACCTATTCATCCCTCCCTGGCAATTCCTGGTAGATCTTACTTTGTCTTTCTCTTTTTCTTTTTCTTTCCCTCCTTTCCCTCCTTTCCTTCCCCCCTCTTTCCCTCTTTTCCTCTCTTCCCCCCCCTCTCTTTTTTAAGTTCAAGTTCAAAAAATAGGGAATGCGTCATGAATTTGCATGTCATCCTTGAGCAGTGGCCATGGTAATCTTCTCTGTATCTTTCCAATTTTAGTATATGTGCTGCTGAAGTGAGCACTCTTTCTTTCTTTATGAATTCTTCACCTATTATTTACCTATTCTTTTTGGAAAGGTCTTGTAATCCAGTCCCAGCTTCCAAGTTAGCTAGGACTACAGGTGGATGCCACCATATTCCACCTGCTTTAGGTGAGGCTGGGAATTGAACCTGGGCCTCCCATGTGGCCTCAGCCATCTTACAGTGACATCCTCCTGCTTGGGCCACTATGGCTGGTCCTGCTGATTTTATCAGATTGGCATCTATTTTTATTTTTTAGAGAGATTTTTGCTATAGAGTGTGTGTGCTCATTGGAGAGAAAGAAAGCGAAAAATTACACACACACACACACACACACACACACACACCGGGGCGGGGGGGGGGGGGGATGGCTATGCCGCATCCCCTTCTCCTCCATTCTCCTCTTGGGATTTGGGGCATGCATGCACACACACCCAGCATGAGTTTTAAGCCACCGGGTCTGAGACTTGAACCATAGTCGACTCTATGAAGGTCTAGTGACATAACCATTACGCCATCTGCTAGTCCTCACATTGGCCTCTTTCATTTATCAAATATGCATTTAAGTGTCTTCTACATCTTTACATGGCTTGATAGCTAATTTATTTTTTTAAAATAATTATTCATTTATTTATACTTATTGATTCATTTATTTTAATTTGACCACACACACACACACACACACACACTTGCACACATAGAGACAGAGTGAGGAAAATGAGGAAGCAAGCCTACACACACATACACACACAAATAGAGAGAGAGAGAGAGAGAGAGGGAAAATGAGGAAAGTGAGGAAGCAAACGTCCAGGTCTGGGACTTGAATCATGGTTGGCTATGTGGGAGTCTAGTGGCTCAACCACCATACCACCTGCTGGCCCCAGCTAATTTCTTTTTATTAGTGAATAATATTCCATTTAATGGATGTACCAGTTTGTTTATTCATTAGGTCCCTTTTTAATTGCTTAATCTTAGCAATCCTGGTTTTCTTTAGCACAACAAGAGATTTATTTTTCTGTATTATAGTATAACATCTTTATGCTGATGACTATGTAAAAGCCCCATTTTTTTTATAATTCAGAATTCTGCAAGAAACAAATGAAAACTACAATGTATCACTATACTTAATCTTCATTTCCCATCTGGCCTAACTTGAGGGAAATTTGGTTTGAAAATCAATAATGTACTAAGTATTCTAGAGAGTACCCTTAATTATTGGCCAAGATCCTCATTTGGCGAATACTATACAAGGTAGGGAGACTTCCCATGGTTTTCCTTTGGTACATCGTGTTTCTCCTTAAGACAAAGTAAGGCAAATTTTAGAACTACACTGTTGATTTTTATGTTTATCTTTGATACATGTGTGTCTTGTATGCCCTTGGCCATTTTCCCTTAGTTTGGCATATGGTCTCCTCATCTATATGTTGCTGGATGGAATTGTCTGGGAGGACCCCATGGAAATTGGCTGATTTTCCCCATTCTTAACTTTTGCTGAAGTTCAGTGGCAGGTGAAAGTGGAAACAATCCTGATGGTTCATTGGGCAAATTTGTCCCTGGGTGTCTCAGACAGGACTGACTCACTGAGTTCTTAGTTATAATAGAAACCCACATGGGAGGGATATAGAATATTAATCTCTAGAGGGTATTTCCTGTTTACCACTTCATCCATTACACCCAGAATCTAATAGAGTTCCTTCCCTTGATAAAAACTCAATATTCATATTTAACTTATTAGAACAGGGTTTGGGGAACAGTGGAAATAAAAATCAATCTTGTTTAAAAAGGGTCTGATTTATTTACCCAAGGTGGCAAATTAGGAGTGGGAAATTCTCAATTTAATATCAGTTCAGTAAAGATTTACTGAGGGCCTAAGAGACTCTGGAAATTGTGATAGGTGTGTTGGAGATACTGTGATGAATCAGAAATGGATTTCACCATTTAAGAGTTTACTGTTTGAGGAAGACTGATTTGTAAATTATGAGTAGAAGTCGATTTTGAGCAAGAAATAAAAGTTAAAGGAGTTGGTGGACGATATGGGAGTCTTCTGGTTGAGACTGTCCTGTAGCATAAGGCCCTCAAAGATGGAGCTCAGCGTTCTTAGAGCAAAGTGCCTGAACACCTGGGTGGTGAAAACTATAAAGGCAAGAATTGTCCCCATCTTGTGAGTATGCCAGATTGTTAAATGTCATCTCCCTCTGCCTTCTACCTTTTTCTACCCCATCCCATCCAGATTTTCTGCCATTGGCTCTCTCCTGGCAATACTTATTTTCCTTTCTCTTTTTTCCTATATCTTTTATTTCAAACTGGCTGCTTAGAAACTCAAGATTCAGTAGGCACTGAATATATTGAATACATTTTAAGTTTGCCTGTCTCTAGTCTTTGAAGGTATGCAACACCATTTGTATGCCTCCTAAAAACTGAATTGTTTAGTGTGCATGGAGGGGTATTACGTTAAGTTCTTTGAGGCAGGAATGTGTCTTAGCTTATTCACCAAGTGTCTCTAATAGCCCCTGGGTTGCAGTAGGTGCCTCTAACAAATGTGAGTGAAAGGTTTCAGGCCAGAAAATCTGGAGTTTGTATCACTTATTAGCTCTGTGGCAGTGGAAATTGTCCTAATTTTTTAATATGTCTCGTCTTCTAAACATCAGATAGATGCTTATATTTCGATGTTTATTTCTTTAAAAATAAGAGAGCAAATAACAGGTAGGAAAGCACCTAAATCTACAACGTGTTGTATTATTTGTTGCCATTTTTTTTGTATGACAATCAGGAGGTCATGAAAACATCAAATCTCTAGTCAGAGACTGTGCACTTCTCAGCCATTCTCATTAATTGAATCTGACATATTTTTGAGAGTTATTCAAGCTCTATATTTCTGCTTTTCAGGCCCATCTCATTTCACCGGGCTCCAAAATACATCTCTTGTGAATCTTCCATTTGCACTGGTATTTCCAAATCTGTTCCTTTTTTTCCCCTGCCTCTTTGCCTCCCTTAATACTTGCTGGGAAAAGGTAAACTCTGTCTTTCTAATTTGACCCAGAGAGCTCAGTCCCACAGGTTTATTTGTAAAATGGGTCATTTTTGCTGCCTGTAGCTCAGTGCTGCATAAAGAATACCTGGTCACTTCTCAAATTTTAGCCCATTAGCAGGCCTATTCCCCACATACATTGTTAAAATCTTCTGCAAAGTGAATCTAAATGCCACTGTCCTTGTAGGAGGCTGCATGGGTGATGCTGCAGGTTGAGAAGATGCATACCTACGAGCCCGCTTCTTCCAGCTCAGGGCTCTAGAGAACTGACCTCAGGATGTCCTCTAGACCTGCATGTGTGGGTTATAAAATGCTTATGGATGAAAAGGGCTGAGAGAAGAGAAAGAAAAGTTGACATATCATAGTGTAATTTCCTGGCCTTTAAAGAATTTGAGAGAGGAATAATGAGGAAGTTGGGATTTCTAGGATACTCACTGCCTTGAGAATACAAATGCATGGGCATGTGCTCAAAGACAAACTTAACCTACTCCCACCTCCCCGCCCCCACCAAACTACATAGCATGTGAGTGAAATGGGTGGGTCCCCTTTGCACAAAGTGATCACCTAGCAATAGCAAAGGAACAAGATGAATTCTCACTGAGAGTCACCTCCTTATTTATTCTGTCCTGATCAGGTCTACAGTCTCTCTCATGGGCCTGTTTTGGGTTGTGCAGAGCAACCCTTCTTTGGACCATAGCATTATCCCCATTTTGTAGTGGTAGTATCCCAAGGTCAGTTATTTAGCTGTTATCTGTCAACAGCACAAGGACAGACTGAGCTTTCCCTGAATCAGAGGTGTCTTTTCTCTTGATAATAGCTGTTCTTGAGGATTGTACTCTCATATCTGCTAAGGGAACTCACCAGCTGCAGTAAAGGTAAGGCAAGATAAGGACTGCACTCAAAAACTAAGAAAAATCTGGGACCAGCAGGTGCACAGAGGCTAAGGTGCTGGATCCCACATGGCTGACTGCGTGGTTTGATTTCTGGATCCCACAGCCTGAAAGTCATGCTGGGCACGTGTGCATGCATACCCCAAATCCCAAGAGGTGAATAAAGGAGAAGGGATTGTAGTGTGGCCATATCCCCTGGGGGTTTCATTCTCTCTCTCTCTCTCTTTCTCTCTCTCTCTCTCACACACACACACACACAAGTTCATGCACCCTATAGCAAAAAGAAAAACCTCACTTACCCCAAGCTCCCAGCAGGTGGACAGAATGTGGAGTTTGATAACTGCTGCCATATGGTATGAGAGACAAGCTACTACATTTTATTAGGGACATAAGGGCACCAAGGGCACCGGCAAGAGATCAGGGGTGGCATAATGGAAGATAGCAAGAGAAAATACAGGATGCCCAGTTAAATCTGAACTTCAGATAAAAGGCAGATTTTTTAAAAAAAAATCTGTCATATGTCCAGTTAAATTTGAACTTCAGATAAACAAGAGGTGATTTTTATTTAAACATTTTTAAATTAAAAAATTGACACAGAGGTGAGGGAGAGAAAATACACCTCCCCCCTCCCCCGCCCTGGCCAAGGGGCATGGTCACACTGCAGTCCCTTCTCTTTGATTTCTCCATCTTATCAGGATTTTGGATATATCCCTGTACCAGTGTGCTTCTCAAGCGACCAAGGGTGAGATTCAAACTGTGAATGGTCATGTGGACCATTCCCTGTGCACAGGGCTTAACCACTGCATTATGGCATAGGCCAACAAATAATTTTTAGTATAAATAGATCCCAAATTAACTTTTTTTATAATTAATAGCTCAGTTAAATTTAAATTTCTACCAAAAAAATAGACTTTTTTTGGAGAGATTTTCGCTATAGGGCACGTGCGTTCGCCAGACAGACGGAGACAGACAGAAAGCAAGAAATCACCCCCCAAGGGGGATGGTCATGCCACAATCCCTTCTCCTCCATTCTCCTCTCGGGATCTTGGGCACGCACGCACATGCGCCCGGCGTGAGTTTTAAGCCACCGGGTCCGGGACGCGAACCGCGGTCAACTACATGGGAGTCCAGCGACATAACCATTACACTAACTGCTGGTCCCCCAAAAAAATAGACTTTTAAAAAACTTTAAGTTAGTCCCATGCAGTACTTAGCCATGGGGACTAATTTTGGTGGAGGGAGAGGAGCCCCATGACTGACACCCTTTATGGGACTTGGGAAGTGTTTCTAACAGAATCAAAAGAGATGGTGAGGAAAAGTGTGTTGATGTGACATGAAGCAGCAGCACCAACTGAAAGGAAACCACAGTTATCACAGCTGCGACAAATAAAATTGTGAAGATTAGGTTAATGGGAATAGTAAGTAATTATTTTAATCCCTAAATGTTTTTGGTTGTGCTTTCATTCCTAAGTTTTGAAGTACTTTTCTCACGATACATTTCCCCTGAGTGTTTGAATTTAGGCAAATTCCAGTATTTACTCCAGCATTTCTTTCTTGGAAAAACTGGCCAATAAGAAATACATCCTCATCTAGGTTCTTTCATTTGCTTTTCTAAAATCTCCCCTTGCTGTTTAAATGCTCACTGTATCTGCCTGTAACCAGGACCAAGCAAGTTTTTAACCATTTCCTGTGATTCTCCCCCTGATGTCCCAGCGGGAACCTGGGCACTTGGGGAATGGACTTCCAGAGCCTGGCCACTGTTGCCCTTGCCCTCTCAGATTCGACCTCTTCCTAATTTATGCCTTTCTCCCCAGAAGTAGTTCACTACCAGTTCCTGCTGCATCATTATCAAATGCGAATCTCTCCCGGGGCTAGGATCACTTCAGTGTTAGCTCCTCAGGTGAGAGAGAGGGTGAAGTGTCTCCATTTAATAGCTCGTGAGCAGAGACGGCACCAGATAGCAACCCCGACGCCCCCGCCTGCAGCTTCTGTGGGAAAGGATCAATCTAGCATATAAAAGCAGGCACAGATAAATTGCTAAACACTCTAGTACAATGATGGCATACATCTCCGAAATGAGAATCTTGAAAATCAATAAGAATTGAAATTGAAAAAGGAAGAATTGTAGCTGTCAAAATGTAGGATGTCGGCAGGATGTTCGAGTGAGGTCCGTTTTGGCTTCTCTGACACTCAGGAGAATCATCTGTTAAGAAAAGTTGTCTCTAGGGTGACCTTTGTTATGTCTCTCTGAAAAACATTGCATTTCAGTTCAGGGACTGTATTCCTCTCCCAAATTATAATTGACCTTACACATCATGTCAGGCCCGACTGTTCGGGACGTGCCCCTCAGTGTGGGAGGGAGGCCCGGGGAGGAATTGCAAGGCACCATTCAGAGGCTCTTGTGGGAGTGGTGTCTGCATATAGTGAGGACAGCTTGGACCAGGAGGACTCTCTTTTTCTTGGTCGAGTTGTAAATTTATTTGATCGTTTTCTAAGATCTGAAATCCTGGAACTCAAGGCAGCTACCAACATCCGGGTAACGATAGCTGCCGCTGACCGAGTATTGGTATGTGCCTGGCCTTGTGCAAAGCTTAATACAGTTTTATATGATGACGTGTTGGTAATAATACTGATAATAGCTAACTTTTTGTGTGTGAGTATATATTTGATGAGCATTGTGTCATGAAAACTCCTGATGCCCCTTTGAGGTATGTATATTATTATTCCATCCTACAGATAAAGAGAGGCTCAAGAGAAGTTGAGTCCCTTGCCCAGCGTCACACAGCCAGTGAGGGCTGGCTGTGCTATATACGAAGCCCACTCTGGTCCCATGAGTTGACTCCTCTCCTCATCACAGCTGCACTTCACAGTTGTGTGTGCCAGCGTTTCCAGCAGCTGGCAGCTGGACTTCCTTTGTCGCCAGTTCTCCTGTCCTGCTACTCTGCAGGTTCTTCACCCCCCAGTGGAGGAAGTCATCCCTCCTGGCCAGTCTACTCTTACTGTAACTTCTCAGACATGTTTCTTTTTTCACCAATGTTATATAGCAAAGACATAAACTTCTCCCCTGCCACTTGGAAATCTGTAAGAATTGCCACCAGATGATCCAGTACGTTTTGTATTTTTTTAAAAAAAGTGACAAATAACCAATAACAAATTAGCCACTGTACATATGCACTGAAAGAATGTTTTTTTAAAAATTTTGCCTCAGGGCATGTACACTTCCCAGAGAGAGAGGGACAGTGAGAAATCTGCCCCCACCACTACCACCACCACCACCATTTCTCTCTCCTTTGAGGATTGGGGGCATGCATATATACTCTCCTGGTGTGTTTTTTAAGCCACCAGGTCTGGGACTCAAACTGTGTAGTTGGCCATGTGGGATGTAGCCACCTTAACCATAATGCCATCCATAGGCCAGCTCTGAAAGCATGTTTTAAGTCTCATTCTCAAATAATGATTAAAAATGAAAATCTAGGGCCCAGCAGATGGCATAATGGTTATGTCGCTGGACTACCACAAGTTGACTGGTTCGATTTACAGGCCTGGCAGCTTAACACTCATGCCAGGTATGTGTGGGTGCAAGCCCAAGATCCTGAGGGGAGACAAGGAAAAGGGATTGAAGCATGTACATCCCTCCTGGAGGGGGTGACTTCTCACTTTCTCTCTCTCCCTCCCTCTCTCTCTGTCTCTCTGTCTCTCTCTCTCTCGCTCTCTCTCTCTGTTGAGTGCATGAACCCTACAGCAAAACCTTCTCTTTAAAAAAAAGTAAAAAGAAAGAAAAAGAAAATCTGTTGTCTGGTAGACCCACTGCAAGCGCAGATAACAAATAGAGCCCAGTGAGGAAGGAACTGTCACAAACTTTGAGGACTAGAGACCTTTCCTCACTCTATTACCAGATGAAATAACTAATGTAACTTTTATATATCTCCTTTATTATAGATTTTTTTCCTACTCATATTCCTTTACACAATCTTTTTTTAAAAAAATGTATCTGTATGCATTAACATTTTGTCTTGAAAAACATAACCTAAGCTTAGTTATAAGAAAACTATCAGACAAAACCAAATTGAGGGACATTACACCAAAAGTCTGACCAGCACTCTTCAGAATGTCAAAGGTTATTGCAGAGTCTGAGAAACAGTCACAGACTAGAGGAATCTAAGGAGGAAACTGAAGACTAAATGCAACATATTCTCTGGATTGAATCTGGGAGCAGAAAGAGGATGTAACTGGAAAAACTTGTAAAAATCCAAATCAAGCTTGGAGTTTATTAATGTTGGCTTTCTGGTTTTGACAAATGTACCCTAGTAACATGGTAGAGGTTGAATATCCTTTTATCTGAATGCTTGGGACCAGAAGTGTTTCAGATTTTTATTATTTTGAAATATTCATATTACATAATGAACTATCTTGGAAACAGGACCCAAGTCTAAACACAAATGTTATTTGTTTCATATATATCTTATACACTTAACCTGAAAGTAATTTTATACAGACTTTTAAATTGATTGATTATCATAATGATGTGTATACTTGCTGGAAAGAGAGACAGAAAGATGGAAAATGAGAAATCACCCCGAGATGGATGGTCATGCTGCAATCTCTTGTCCTCCATTCTCTTCTTGGGATTTTGGGCACATGCCTAGTGTAATTTTTAAGCCACCAGATCTGGGACTTGAACCATGGAGTTGGCTATGTGGTATCCAGTGCCTTAACTTCCATGCCACCTACTGACCCAATATTTTAAAATGTAAGGCCAGTCACAGAAGTCAGAATGAATTTTCCACTGTGGCATCATGTCAGTGTTCAAAAAGGTTTAGATTTTGGAACATTTCGAATTTCAGATTTTAGGATTACAGACCTGCAATATTAGGGGAAACTCCACTGGGTAAGATATACAGGAACTCTCTGTACTGTCTTTACAGCATTTCTGTAAATCTAAAATCATTCAAAAATTAAAACTTTATTTAAAATGTTGAGGGGAGTTCTGAGCAGCCCCTTTCAGGGATTGGGACAACTAAAGATCTTCTGCTTAGACTTCACCCTCCTATCCCCCAGATCTAGCTAAGACAAACCAATAATCAGCCATTTATATAAGTTCTAAGTGGCCCATTTCAGGAATTAGGAAAGCTGAGGATCTGCCCAGATTTTACCCTTTCTCCCCCCAAATCTAGCCAGGGTCAGATTAACCCTCAATTTCCATGGAATCTGATGAAAAAAGGGAGAAAAATGGTACTGCTTAGATTGCAGATTACCTCCTCCTGCATGCCTCTGAATGCTCTGATTTAACTCCAAAAACTAGGAAAAAAACATATAATCCATCAGATGACTAGAAAGCTCCGAAGAGGCACAAGAAATTTGAGAAACCAAGAAAATATCTCTCCCCTAAGGGAAAAAGAATAACTCCTCATCCTCCACAGGCAATACAAGGGAATGCATGGAAATGTCAGATAAAGAATTTAAAATATTCATAGTGAGAAAGCTAACAGATATGCAAGAGGAGAGACAACGAACTCCAGAAGTTGCAAGAGAAGAGACAATGAGTTCCAGGAGGTGACGAAGTTCTTGCACAATCTGAAAGAGGAAATACACACCATAAAAAAGAATCAAATGGAATTGTTAGAGATGAAGGCTTTTATACAGGAAATCAAAATCTATCTTGAAAATATTAAAAGCAGATTAGATCATGCAGAAGATCGAATCTCAGATGTAGAAGACAGAATCTCTGACCTAGAAAAATTCACCAAAAACTGAGAAAATAACCCCCCAAAATGAGAATAATATATGAGTAATACTAAATATCATTAAACACTCAAACATCTGGATAATCAGTATCCCAGAAGGTGAAGAGAGTAATAATGGCATTGCTAATCTGTTCCATGAAATCCTGGAAGAAAACTTTCCAAACCTTGAGAGGCACTCAAATATCCAGACCCAAGAGATCCAAAGGACCCCACATAAAGTCAGCCCCAGAAGATCAAGGCACATCATAGACAGATTTGACCAAAACCACAGACAAAGATACTAAAATTGGCAAGAGAGAAATGTCAAGTTATTTTCAAAGGATATCCCATAAGACTGACATCAGACCTGTCATTGGAAACAATGCAAACAAGGAAAGAATGAGAAAATGTATTCAAAGTGTTAAGTGAAAAACTGTTTCAACCAAGAATACCCAGCAAGATTATTCTTCATATGGGAAAAAAAGACAAAAACATTCTTGGATAAACAAAACCTGATAGAATTTATCAACAGCAGACCAGCTCTCCAAGAAGTGCTGAAGGGAGTGCTATACCAGGAAAACTAAAGTCAGACACACATAAATAAAAGTACAAAACACAACCAAGAGAATGGTCAGCCTAACGGTAGGGACAAGTCTGGCGTCAAATGTTAACTTGCAGAGTTTAAATGGAATGATCAGATGGCAGTAACACTGCAAATTCAATAGAAGAGAGATTAATTACATGAGACTGAACTGGTGAAATGTAATTTTATGACTTTGAACTAAAACATTACTAATTTTCTTCTATGCTTTGATTTTCAGATTTAAGGATTTTTGTCTTCTCTTGAACTATTGATAGGTTCATCTACCCACTGTTTGAAGTGAATCCTAACCTTTTTCTTGGCTTTACATCTTAATCAAATTTCTCTTAACATTTTTAAATTTTGATCTATTAAAACTAAAACTGTTTTTCTTGAAATTGAAAAAGCACTAAAAATACCTATTTAATGACTGTAGTAAACTATATAGCCCCAGCTAGGTGCTACTTTATAGTATGTTCACTTTACTTACTGAGGTTTATGCCTAAAGTCAGACATGTGTTCACAGATAGCTGTGCTTGCTATTGAAAGATTTTAGATTAAGATCTTTAGTGAATCAATACAATGTGAGAAAAAAAAATAAGGCATGGAAAGTAACTGCAGATACCAGAGACAGTGTGGGAGGGAGGGTGGGAAGTGGCAGAGGGTGAGAGGTAGGGAATCGAGAGAAAAAAAATGGAAGCAAGATATATAAGAAACAGAAATGGAAAATTATTTGTTGATGATAACATATATGGTAATATCCTTGATATACAGTATATCCCAGATGGAAAAAGAATCTCATTTTGTATACTGTAATGATGTACAGGGAATGAAAGTAAATAAATAAATTTATTTTTAAAATATGAAGACTTGGAAGCAGATGAGAAAATGATTTTTCTTGAACACTGGACTATTTAAAGAAATGGTATCTGTTATAGCTGATCAGGGCAAACTTATTAATCAAATAAGCATCTGTTTAAAGATAAGCTTAGTAAAAAAATTTTTCTTAAATGTTGAGGGCCAGCAGATGGTGTAGTGGTTGAGGTGCTGGATTCCCACATATTGAACCATTGTTTGAGTCCCAGACCCAGCAGCTTGAAACTCATGCCAGGTACGTGTATTCACGTGCCCAAAATCCCAAGAAGAGAATGAATTATGGCATGGTCATTCCCCTTGGGGGGTTATTCCTCACTTTCTTTCTCTCTCTCTCTCTCCCCCCCATCTCTCTCTGTCTCTCCATTGAGCACACATGCCTTATAGCCAAAAAAAAAAAAAAAAAAAAAAAAAAGTGTTTAAGTCAGGGTGGAAAGGGAAGGCAGGAACTGAAGGAACTACTGAAACATATTCTTTATGATAGAGTACTTCATGGGCAAGTTTATTTTCTATATAATGTGTGTCTGTTGCATGTAGGAGTGTATGTTTTGCTAATCCTATACTGAGAAAAATAAAGTAAAAAAAAAAAAAATTAAAGACTACTGCTGGTTCAAAAGTAAGGCAAAGAACACCTCAGTGTCCCGTGGAAGGTGTCTTTAAACAAAGGCTTTAGTCATGAAGGTAAGGCCAAATGCTTAGCTGACACCAAATTACTCTGAAAGAACACAAAACTGTTGTGGAATTGTTGAAAAATCTGTTGAGTGACTAATCCCAAGTTGGATCCCAATGGAGGAAATTGGAGAGATCCATTAGGCAGACGAGGCTGTCCATTTCCTCAGAATTATCGACCGTGGCAATGCCCTTGCTCTGTGCGCATGTGCCACCTTAGACGCTCCCCTGCTGGAATTGAGTTAAGTGGAAACATCACAATCAATAAAAGACACTCTATTTTCCATTTGCTCATTGTTTTTTAAGGGCTTATTTTGTAACAGCACAAGTAGGATTCAATTCAATATCAATTCACCTTCTGGGTGGGGAGAGGACTCTAGATATTGACTTTTAGTGCCTGATAAAGTTTATGACAAGGCTCAGTTTGCTAACATTCTGACCAAAGTGCAACCTCAGCATGGAGCATCCAGGAGAAGGAGATGTTTGGCATCACTTCTTGATGCTAGAACCCTCTTCAGTTCAGCAACAAACTGAACACCTATCAACTGAACACCTTGTGCGTGGTGACTGAGACAGTCAAGGAACCTCCCCAGTTCTCAGTTGCCCAGCATTTCTCCAGTTTTGGTTTTTCCATACTAAATAAGGTTAGACGTAGCAGTCTTCTAGCTGCTTATAAATTCTTCCACTTTCATATCTGAGGGCAAGTTTAATGACATTGTTTAATGCAATTCGACCTTCAGGTTGACCTTATAAAGTTTTTTGGAATTTTGGGTTTTGAGTTGGTGATGGTGATGGCATTAGAGGTGGTGATGATGGTGTGTTAGACTCCACTTAGAAATACTTTCTCCATGCTGAGCATGTACACATGTGTGCCCAGACTCCCAACCAGATGATAAATGGAGGCAAAAGAATTGTGGTATCACCACCACCAGTTGGGGAGGGGTGCTTTCTCCCTTTCCTTCTCTCTCTTTGTCTCTCTCTCTATATATATATTTCTCTCTGGCAAAAGCACATGCCCTCTGGCTTATAAATAACTACAACAAAACCAATTTTCTTTTTTTGCAGGTTCTTTTTCCTTTCCCGCCTTTTCCCTAAGTGAAAAATAGAATTAATCTGGGATGTGGTTTTGTATATACTTAAAATACCAAGAAATTATTCTCAAAGATGGCTGTGACCATTCCTTCCCTCTGTGTATGCATATACTGCTCTTGCTCTGACTTTGCTGCTCTTCCATTAGAGGTAAGAGCTATTTCTCCACTCCTAGAATCTGGTTTGGCTTTGTGACTTGCTTTAGCCAATGGAACATTAGCAAACATGTCAGGTGTGCTTGAAAAATGTGAGCTTATTGGAGTTACTTTCTCTTATTGCTGAGAATAACGTCTGCCCTCATATGAACAAGCCTGAGTGTATCTCTTAGAGGAGGGGAGGCCACGGAACAAAGACCTTGGGTGTTAGCTCAGCCAAGGCCCCAGGCACATGTGGGAGTTCCCTTTAGGCCATCTGGCCCTGACCAGGCCAATTTAGACTTGAAGAACCTCTGAACTAACTGACAAAGTCAAAATAAATGTTATTTTAACACTATATTTGCCACTGTGTTTTGTAGTGGCCTGTCGCATAGCAAAAGCTTACGCATACAGTAAATATTCATTGTTAGACTTGTTTACCGTAGAATTATGCTTTCATTCTTACTCAACTGAAGCCTTAAAGGTCTCAAATCCTAATTTATGCTGAGGCCAAGATCAAATACATTATCCTCAGAGAAACTCCCTCAACCAGTGAGCCAGAATTGGTTGTTCCTCTCTTGATAATTCCGTGCGACTGTTACATTTTACACGTGATGCTTGTGTCAGATTTCATTATATTTTGATCGTTAATGTTGGTGTTTCCTCCTTTAAGCTCTAAATGGTAAGGTGTATGCATTTTTGGTGCTTAAGCTAGTCATTTTAAGATGGTAGACACCGAAATGCTATTGAAATGTAGAAAAATTCCAGAAAATGTTTTCTTTATTAGCCAACTTCTTCATGTTGGAATCTTTGAGCATAACATATAACACCCTCTTGAGTTTTGACCGACACGAGAAATAAGACAGGAGATGGCAAATAGAGGACATCATATGTACTTTATTACCAGTACAGGTTAGATGAAATGATATGGTTTATCTGCAAGCCAACATGCTCGCCATTCCTCACTTTCAGACTTGCCTAGTTGTCAGGACTGCCATAGTACATTGTGTTTGAGGGTACCTGGAAGGACATCCTGTCTGTCCCTCTTCTGGTGTAAAGTTGACTCCCTCTTCTCCATGTTTCCATTGTATATATGAAGGGACTTCAGAAAGTTCATGGTTAAAGTACACATTTATTTTAGTGCAAATATTTTTTTTTTAAATCCATGCAGTTTTTTTTTCCATAACCCACGTTTTCCATGAACTTTTTGAAGACCCCATCTGTGTTCAATGGTATTCATGACTTTTTCCGGAAATCTTAAACTACAAGTCTGTCTTTCCCCCAAGCTCCAAGATTATTACCCACTAGGTTCAAAGCTTAGCATCTTAGTTATTTCTGTATTCATTGTGCCTAGCAGAGCTCTGGGATTCCAGATAGTTAGTACTTAATGACTATTTGTTGCTACTCTGAGCTCTGTGATTCGAGGGATAGTTTGACATTACCTTTCTTACTGAACTCGCATTAAAACTATCACAATTATTGCATAGCAGCAGTTTTATGACACATAATGGGGCATGGACAGCAGGAGAAATCAAGCTACATGGAACACACCGTGTCTGGTGCATACGATATTGATTTTAATAGGCACGTGCTTATTTAAAGGAGAACAGTTAGAACTCAATGCAATAAGGGATAATTATCACAAGAATTTGCTTCTTTTGCACTGACTTAACCACCCTCATGATTACCGTATTTTTAAAAAGACTTAAAGTTAATGTGAACCTAACATGGTCTGAAAACTGAATAGGGAATTAGGTGACTTTTTTCACATCATATTTTCTGAAACTTTCATAGGCGAAATGCCTTTGAAAGTATTTCCACAGGGAATGTTGTCCTCAGATTCTGCTGAGGTCTGTGGTGCTTGTTAAAAATGTAGATTTCTGATCTCCATCCCCAGCGTCTCCTGATTTAGGAGGTCTGGAAGGAAGACCAGTGTTTGGAATGTTTAGCAACTACCATGTGATTTTGATTCAGGTAGTCTATTGGCCACCTGATGAGTAAGGGCTCTTTCAGTTGCAAAGAACAGAGATTCATTCCACTACCTTGAGTTTAAAAGCCATCTTTCTTTTGGAAGGATACCAAAGTTCCCCAGGAATCCTGGGAACAGTATGCAGCCAGACCTCTGCAAAGTCCAGGCTCAAGGCAGCCCTGGGGATTGACTTAACACTCCCATGTCATAGACTGAATAGTTATATCCTCCTAAATACATACGCTGAAATCCTAACCCATTAGGTGGTGGTATTAGGAGGTGGGACCTTTGAGAAATAATTAAATTGTGAGGGTAGAACCCTCATAAATAGGTTTAGTACCCCCTTTTAAAGGACTCTAGAAAGCTTTACACCACATGAAAACACAACAAGAAGTTGATTATCTATGTCCTAAAAGAGGGCCCTCACTAGGACCCTGGTACCCTGATCTGAGATAGTCCAGCCTCCAAAACTGTGAGAAATGTTTGCTGTTTTAGTCACCTAGCCTATGGCAACTTAAGAGCTGCCCAAAATAATATACCACCTTTGTCACTCTATTTCCGATTCTGCACATCTGATGTCACTTTCAGTTAGGTCATTGAAAAAGTCATGATGTATTTTTCTATGTTTTTCTATACAAATTTCATTATAACTTTTCTGACAACCTGGTACTAAGGCCTTTGGGACTTTGTCATACACTCCCCCTCCCCCTCCACCACACACATACTTTACCCAACTCTTCTCCTGAAGTTCTCTCCACCACCTAGGAACTGACCTGTGTACTCTTCTTTCTCTCCCTTTTTTTTTTTTTTTTTTGCCAGAAGTCACATGCATGAGAGAGAAAGAGACAGAGAAAGTACTCCCTAGTGGGGCAGGGTCATGCCATAATCCCTTCTCTCCCATTTTCCCATCCAATTAGGATTTTAGGCACACATGCCTGGTGTGTTTTTCAAGTTATCAGGTCTGGATTTGAGCTGTGCTGCTGGCCATGTGGGATCTGGCTCCCTTAGCCACTAGGCTATGGGGCTGTTGTTCACCTGTGTCTTTCCTCAGAGAATTTAATTGGTATAGTGTGTCCACTGGAGCTCTGGTATGCAAATCAAAGCTCAGAAACAACCTCTGTAAGACGCTTTCCTGGTTGGGTATCTGCTCTTCATCCAGGCAGGGGCTGCCTGGGGCTGGTGGTAGAAGGAAGGCTGGCGAGCTGAAGGACCTAGTGAAATGTCTGGTATCGACGCGTGTCTTACCTTCTCACCATGTCAACCTCAGAATTTCTTTGACATAATACGATAAGGAGTGAATACATCTGAACAAAAGACATTTACCTGAAGGAAAGTTCACCACAGGGTAGCCATGTGAGATCTTGCTGTGGAGTGTGGAGTGTGGTATTTCAGTAATGCACATATTGAACAAAGTCCCGAGATGTTTACATGCTAAGAAACTCAGACAAATGGAGAGAACATACCCAATTAGGAAAGTGTTCCTATTAAGTAGAGTCAAACTTCAAGTATTTATTACGTCTTAGTAGTCCTGGAAATTCAGGTGTGTAAGGTATCATCTTAGCCAGCGTTTTCTATACTGATTTCGGTGACTTTTATTTATTAAAAGTCAGTAAGAATATGGTTCATTTGATAAAAATGTACCTAGATTGGGCTGGCTCTGTACCTAATGTTTACAGGATTCAAATCCCTCATGGCCAACCACAATTTGAATCCTAGCCCCAGCAGCTTGAAAGACACTCTAGGCACAAGTACAGGCATGCTCCAAATCCTAGTTGCACGGACAAAAGGAGAAGGGATTATGGCATGACCTCAGGCCGTTGCAGGTTATTTCTCCCTTTCTCTCTCTAGAGAGCACGTGCTCTCTGGTAATTTAAAACAAAACCAAAAAAACCTTAGATCTTCTCTCTCCCTAGTTTGGAAATTAAATACAAAAACCAAAAAGCACATTCAGAATTAATTTCCTAGGCAAAATAGTGACTATTTTGAGGTGTCTCTGTGTGTCCACACATGTGAGTGTGCAATAAGAAATGGTGCATATTTCGGGATCAAAAAGTTAACATTTTCCTGAAACCTTAAACCATTTTAGGTTTGAAAGATTTCACTTTGGACAACGCAGGGAAACTGAAGTAATTACCCACGATGTGTGTCTGTGTGTTTGACGGCGTTATCTTTAAAATATTTTGATGTGCAGCCTTTCTTCTCTTCCTTTGTGTTGTCAAACAACATGCCAGCTGTCAGAGGGAGGGAGGCAAGAAACTTTGGCATCACCATTCCCGCCACCTTCACCGAGGAGGCCCTATAAATAGCATAATGGGATAAACCGGGTGCGCAGGGAGAGCAGCAGGTGGCACTCGACATCTCCAACGCTGGAGGTGTAAATGAATTCCAATGTCTTCATGAAACTGCACAACAATAAGATTACAGAGAAAGAAGCTTTTGTTATGAGAGAGCCCAATATTTGAAGTAAATAATAATGATGATGGTACTTTTCATCACCATGCAGCTTTCCCCCTTTGAAAGCAGTTTCAAAGAAGAAAGGGCCCTGTTTGCACAACAGCCAATTTCCCCTCTTATCTCTCTGGAGAGTCTCTCCTGAACTCCCTCTTCTCAGAAAGAGGAGGTGATATTGATCCGAGCCAGGTGGTAGGTGGAGGGAGTTCAGTCTATTGTTAATTTAAAATGTTACTATAAAGCACGTCTTTGTCTAACTACCCGAAAAGAAAACCACAGGCCTTCATCCAGAATGTTTTTAATTGCCACCCTGTTTCTCAGCTTGCCCATTTCCTGCCCGTTCCTCTCTGTTTCGAACTCATCATCACCTCCAGAGCTCATCTCACATTCGAGCTCCTTTCCCCTCTGCCCTGAGTGCTCCATGTGAGAGGAGCTCGCCCTCCTGGTCACTCATGCCATTTGCTCCTTGCTCGGCCTCTGTGTTCTCAGACACAGGTCTGAAACTGCACGTATTTGACCAGATTCTGGGCTACTTGAGACTATGGGAGACTTAGCCTGTAAGATGTGCTCGTGGAGTCCAGCATATTTCCAGATCCACAGTTGCCACCTTGTGCCTTAATCATTCCCACCCCAACCAGAACACATGAATGAGCCTCAGAAGAGGGCGTGCCAAGACATTCGGGTCAATCATCAAAGTTCTGGTCCCTCTGATCTTGTGCTGTCTTCCCTCCCCTCTTGCCCTTCCTGTGTCTCCCACGCTCCTATCCCTGTCCCCTACTCTATTCCCACACTCATCCTCAAGCTTGGCCACAGACTCTGCCACTCCAGTCTGACCAGCCCTGCTCTTAATCCAGCTAGGGCTGTGGACGTCCTTCTGGCTCCTGGTCCCTGTGATGGTTCTGCTTTAGCCAGACCAAGATCAGAAATCCAACCATAGATGGTCAGTCATGAAAATTTAACCTTATCTCTTATAATCAATTAAAACCAAGCCACACTTTGTGTCAGGGTGACAGCGCTGAGTGAGCTGGCCCCCTTCACTCTCTAGGCTTTTCCTCATGCATCTCTCTCCTTCCCGTACCTCATTCTAGTCTTTCTGCTCCATCAGACTGTAGGGCCCTCGTGTTGCTGTTCCCTCTGTTTGGAACACTGTTCTTGCAGCTGGTCACAGGTTTGGATCCTGCCTGTCTTTGCAGGTCACCCTCAATATCATGTACCACTTCGTGAAGTTGACCTCATACAGTTACTCTCTGAACTTTTTCTTTCACTTCCACCATAGAATTATTTATTTATTTGCTAATTTGTCTACCATCTGTCTCCTTCCATGAGGAGAGGGTTGACTTTTTGAGAGCAGGAGCCTTCTCTATCTTTTCTATATCAGAGAGGGCACTGAATGGAGAAAACTCTCAACCCGTGTTTAGAGAATTACACTCCTTCCTCTTATGGAAGGAGTAAGAACATAACAGAATTAGGTTCTTTACTGATCTCTGTATTCTCTTGCCCTCTTTTCCCTAATACTTGTGGAGTACCTAATTGACACTGTAATTGCTCACCTCAGAGATGGCCAACGGTCTTAGTAAACTTTGATTGGCGATCCATGTCAAGCCTTAATTAATTACATGTGTTTCTTCACACCTAAATAGAGAGGGACACTAACTTCTAGTTGAACATTTGCTGAACTTACTGTGTGGATGAGACAATGGTGTCATCTCTGGTAACTGTGCAGATGATATACCACCACCAACTAGGGTGACATCTGCATGTGTTCAACTCTATTGAGTGTCCAAATTGGGTTCTGCTCCAAGGTTCTGGTTGATACATACTCTAACACAGACAGCTGGGGTGAGTGAGGAATAGTACCCCCATTTTATAGATGGACAAACCATGTTTCAGAGGTTTAGTAACAAAGCTAAAAGAAAAGTAAGGGGACCAATGAATGACCTAATGGTTACATCACTGGATTCCCATGTAGTTGACTATGGTTTGAGTCCCAGACCCCTGGCGGCTTAAAACTCACACCAAATGTGTGGGTGTGCATGCCTAAAGTCCAAGAGGAAAATGGTGGAGAAAGGATTGCAGCATGGCCATCCTGGGGAGGGGGGTATTTCTTGTAAGTACACATGCCCTATAGAAAAAAATCTCTTTTTTAAAAAAAACATGAATATGTATTGGGATTATGAAATCCAATTTCTCGCATGTTTCACTAAACTACCAGCTTTCTCCTGGTCCTCTATTATGTTTTCCCAGTTTCTTCATTTATTTAAAATCACAGTTAACTAGAGTGAAATTTCAACCATTGACAGAAGGCCTCTCCTAGCAGCATATCCATGGGTTTATGTGCATTTCCTTAATAAGTGTGTGCTTAGGAGAGTGCCTGGGGGTGTTTTCTTATAAATGACAGAGGTTTTTTTTTTTTTTTTTTTTTTTTTTTTTTTGAGAGAGGTTTTTGCTATAGGGCACGTGCGCTCACCAGAAAGACAGAGACAGAAAGACAGAAAGTGAGAAATTACCCCTAGGGGGGATGGTCATGCTGCAATTCCTTCTCCTCCATTCTCCTCCTGGGATCTTGGGCATGCACACACACGTGTCCAGTGTGAGTTTAAGCCACCAGGTCTGGGTCTCGAACTGTGGTCGACTACATGGGAGTCCAGTGACATAGCCATTATGCCAACTGCTGGTTCCAGAAATGATAGAGGTTTAAGAACTGTCTGACCATTTCAGATTGGGTTATTGGACCATGCTCTTACCCATGGTTTGCCTATAACACATTGGCTTTTTTCAATGAAAAGTTCTTTCCAGTGATTTTCAATAGGACATTAAACACCACCCAGTATTAGAGACGAAGCCACAGTCAGGATCTCCCAGCATGAAGCAAACACAGAGTTCTGTGCTATTGGTTAGAGCTGTTTATTTCTCTTATTTTTTTAAAGAATTGTTTTATTTAATTTTATTATTATATTATTTTCCAGTGTGATTGGAGAAAGAGAGAAAGTGAGAAAGCAAGCCACCAGGCTTGGAACTCGAACTGTGGTTGACCATGTGGAGTCCAGTGCCTTTATCCATCATGCCACCTGCTGGCCCCAGTTAGGACTGTTTCTAGTTCTCCATTTCACTGCTTTCTTCCTGTTACTCAGGCAACTATGCTGCCCTGTCACCTTGTAATTAGATGTGGCTTGTTGCTTTCTTTGCAGGATAGAATAGGAGAAAAAGTGGCACACGTCTCTTTTGGGGAAAGACATTTGGTTGCAAGAACAAGACACAGAAGTGCTCCTTTTTTTCTAACTTGAACTCAGTGGAGATAGGCCCTACAGCAGCCTAGGTCTCTGATTAACTGCAATGAGCAGATCTCCCCAAAACCTACACAGTGTATTTAGTGAGAGTAAGGAATAAGCCTTTGTGGTTATAGGTCACTGAGATTTGGGGTTTTATTGTTTCTGCAACATAACCTGGCCCATCTCAATTACTATGTTCTGGCTTAAATGAATTGTGAGAGTTGAATAAGGAAATAAAAAAAATCTGTCTGGGCCAGTCGGTGGTGCAGTGGTTGCAGTGGCTGGAGCACACAGGGCTGACTGTACAGTTTGAGTCTGGATCCCACAGCCTGAAAAACATGCTGGGTGTGTGTGTGTGCATGCACAAAATCTCGAGAGGAAAATGGAAGAAAAGAGATTGCAGTGTGGCCATCCCGTGGGAGATGCTTTCTCACTTTCCCTTCTCTGTCTCTCTCCAGTAAGTGCACATACCCTATAACAGATTTTTAAAACATATACCAAGTCGCTTGTTTGGAAGAGACTGTTGTTTGATTCCCAGTCTGTTAGACTAGTAGAGTGTTCCCGGAAACTGTTGTCCTATACATCATATTGTTGAGCTAGAGCTATGGGTGGTGGTGTCTTTGAATAGGAAACCAAAAACAGAAAAGAGAAAAAGACAAAGGAAATCATGCACTTGCTGAAAAAAAAAAAAAAATTCAGAACTAGGGTATATGGCATTGCTTTTTACTCCACAAATACCTATTGAATGCCTCTTGTATAGGAGCACTGTTGGTTACTCAGACTGCTTTTTCATTTTTATGAAAGGAGAGCTGCAAATAATCCCTTTGAATTCTTTGTGGTCAAGCAATCTGTAAGGAGGACACCTAATTAGCAGCTATTGCATTCTATACAGACAATTTACAAATCTATTCTCCGAAAGGTGAGAAGTTAATGAGAGCAGAATCTTGTGGCTGAACTCTGGAGAGGAAAACCCTCCCCTTCATCTTGTTCTCTGGGCAGCTCGGTTCCTTCATTTTGATGAACTTGGCTGGGGGAAGCCCCTGGCTACTCACATGGCATCGAGTTTATTTTGACCTCTTTGGATTGAAAACTTATTGCTAGTTTAGCGGGCCCTCTCTGCTAGCGTGAGCAGATAATGTGAAAAATCAAAACTGACAGCACATTTAAATCAAACCCCTAACCCAAATTGGGTGTCCATACATCTCATGGAACAATTTAAATCCTCAGATGAAAAAAACAAGGGACATTACTGCAACTGCTGGAGGATGGGTTTTCAAGGTAGAACTGTCCAGCGGCTGAGAACCCAGAGCCAGGCCGGCCAGGGAGCAGGCTTCCACAAAGAAATTAACTCACTGGCTGTTGAGGAAACCAAGAGGAGCCACAAATAAAAAGGTGGCCTTAGTCTTCCCCACTACACACCTGCAGCCCTTTAGCATTTCCTGTCCTAAGGAACCTCACCAGGGAATCATCTTTTTCTCCTTTTACTGCGCAATATCAACTTTATTTACTAAGTACATTTTGTGGCTCTCTCTGAGTCTGTCTCTTTGTTACTTGAGTAAGAAAATGCACAGCTCATGGACAAGTACTTTCTTCAGCCCAGGCATTTATGCTCTTTTATCCAAAATTATGATCTGGGCTATGATGTCAACACTTTTGAGGCAGGAGCCATGCCAGGGTATTAGAAATGGAGGATCTCCTTTCAGTTAATGTAAAGAGGCAAGGGTGTATCTGTTGCTTTATCAAAATATTGGGTTGTCAGAACAACCCAGTATTTTTGTATATAAACCATGGCGGGGGGAAATGACTTTTGTGACAACTCAATAAATTCTGTAATTGAGATGCTCAGAGAAGTGAGCAAACACTCAATTTTGAGCAATCTTCCCTCAGAATAGGACCAGAAGAGTTTTATCTCATGTGCAAAACTTTGGGTGTCTTCTGACAAGTGTAACTTTGTCCCTCCAGCGTTGATCAGCAAAGCTTTGGGCCTCGGAGTTCAGCAGTAAACTTGGCTTCTTACTCGACCATGGCTGCAGGAACCAGCTCATAAGGGCTTCCAGCATCTTCGTACGGAAACGACTAGACAGCATCTTACTCAGGTGTGTGTGTCAAATGACTTCTGCCTTTGTTTGGGGCTTCTCTGAAGCCATGGCTTATGGTGGTTGTCAGAGCTGCATGCAGGGTTTGCAGGTACAACCTAGAGGCACAGCAGTTAGTGTTCCTTAGGACAACCTTGGCCAATAGGGGTTGAGAACCAGGGGATAAATACTTCCCCTTCTTAATCCCTAGGTGGATATTTCTTTCTTTCTTTTCTTTTTCTTTAATTTAAAAAATGTATTATTTTAGTGTGGTAGAAGGTGTGTCTGCTCGCCAGAGAGGGAGAAAGCACACCCCCGTGGAATAGTCCCTTTTCCATTTTGTTGGGATTTGGGGGCATGGACGTACATGTGCCTGGCGTATTTCTCAATCCACTAGGTCTGGGAGTTGAACTACACAGTCTATGACGTGGGATCTACCTCCCTTAACCGCTAAGCCACAGGGCTGACCCACTAGGTGAGCATTTCTAAGACACATTTTGTAAAGTTCCTCTGAAAGTCCTAGAGGGTTAAGTGCCTACAGTGGGACTGACCTCACGTAATTTTGTCTTAATTTTCCTCCTTCCCTCCATCACTATCCCTGTGCATTCTGCTCTGGAATTCTGCTTGTCAAGTAAACCACCTGCCTTGACTCTCCATTTGTCTTGGGTCTTCTTTTGAGAAAGCCTGTCCTAAGACACATTCCACTCATAGGCCTTTCCTGCCTTCTGTGGAAGCGTGTAATTTTAGAATAAATTCAGGCTTACTGCTGTTGGGATATTATTAGTGAATATAAAAGATCCCGCTCACTTTTCCATTTCCAATATGGTTTTAGCACCAGGGGCCAGTGGACTGAAATGATCCCATTAAAATGGTCTATGACCTATTTTTTTCCTTTTGATATAGAGAGGTTCTTTTAATCTGTGTTTCTAGCCTGCTGTATTGCTCCTTTGTGAGCCTCATTATAAAGCCTTGACCTTCAGGAAAGAAATTAAAGTATAGGGCCATTTCATGGTATTCGCCTTCGGTCTCTGTGTGCTTTTTGATCCTGGTGAAGTATAAACAGTTTCGGGAGAGTGCTGATGAGGCCAGCGCTATGGCCTTGATCCCGGCATGGCTGATTAGCCTTGCATGGAGCAAAACCATCACGTAGCGTGAACTTGCGTTCTGAATTCTGGTGGAATGTGGTATGAGTATATGCTCTTGGTCGCCTGGGTGACAGATGACAACACACATTGCACCTCACTTCTGAACACCAAATACAAGTGCCCGTGACAATGACTTGGAAGTGCAGTGTTGTGTGTGATGAGAAGAACACGTTTATGTAATGGGGTACTTTTAGCTGGCTGGGCAGGGCTCAGATGAGATGTGTGGAGGCAGTGCCCTGGGGTTAGGAGTGTAAGGGCAGAAAACCATCAGAACTGTTTGTCACATGAGACAAGGGACTTCGTGAGATGCTGGGCACAAGCAGAGTAGCTTTAAGGATCCAGTGACCAGGTGCAGCACAGAACTCAGGAGGGAGAAACTCTCCACTCTGTGACCCCTCTGCCATGCTAGGACTAGAAGTGCCAGTTCCATCCCTGTTGGCATACTTGTTTAGACAGGTGTTTGTATGTGAGAGGGGGACGGTGACAGGGATAGGGAGTTTGGAGCCTGCCAAGCAGCATTTTGGTGAACTGAGACTGGAAAGGGGAGAAGGACAGAACAAAGATGTGGTGGCTGTCGACGGTGCCCATGGAGAACTCCTGGATACAGTGAGGCTTGGCTATGTGTGTGGGGGCAGCGGAAACCTCTGATCCTGTTGACTCCAGTAGGAGCCTTTGGGCCAACAAACATTAAGGCAAACTTTTTTTTTTTTCTTTTTGTGGAGAGGTTTTTGCTATAAGGCACATGTGCTCGCCAGAAAGACAGAGACAGAGAGACAGCGAGAAATCACTCCCCAGGGGGGATGGCCACGCTGTAATCCCTTTTCCTCCATTCTCCTCTTGGGAACTTGAGCACGGATGCACATGTGCCTGGTGTGAGTTTAAGCCACCAGGTCCAGGACTCGAACCACGGTCGACTACATGGGAGTTCAGTGACATAGCCATTACGCTAACTGTTGGTCCCAAGGCAAACTTTTTGTATTCCACCATGGGAGCCCTCGTTTCTGATCTTTGCTCTGGGGACTCGGTGCTTATGTAGCATTCACTTTGGCACTGTCTCCTTGCCCTGGGTGAGTTGACTCCACAGCCATATTTCCAGTGACAGCGAGTCCTCTGGCATCCCAGGTATCTGCTATGGTTGAAGCTGCTTGCAAGTCCTCCAGGTGCCACCTGGAAGCACAGGAGTTCGCGCTCCTTAGAACAACCTTGACCAATGGGCGTTGAGAACCAGGGGATAAATGCTCCTCCTTGATGGCCCCTCGGGAGGGTACATACCCTGAGAGAGAGAGGGAAGGGAAGAAAGCACACCCCTGTGTCTGAGCTTCCAAGGCTGCCTGGTGGCTCTCCAGGAGGCTGAAGCTAAAGACTTCATGAAGAGTAGAACTCGTCCTCCAGGGAGAATCAGCTGAAGTCAGTTTGTGGTCTAGGAATGTGGGGTAATATTTGTGCTGTTTCTTTTTAGGTGAAATTTACATAACATAAAATAAATCATTTTTAAGAGTATAAACAAATGGCATTTAAAATATTCCCAATGTTGTATAACCATCACCTCTAGTTCTAAAATCTCACAGGATTTCCTTAGTGTTTGATGCCTCCCATACTGATCATTGTTTTTATGTAAGAAGCAAATCTTTTTATTAAAAGAAAATTCTATCCCCCATTTTAATTTTATTTTATATTTTAATGGTATATCATTTTTGTTCTTTTGAATTTGTAGAGGCAATATCTCTTCAATACAGAAAACTCAGAAGTCTTGAAAATCAGAAGGAATAAAAAAAAGCCTAAATGCAGTACAAAAACGATCAGGCCAAAGTTTAGAGGAATTTGCGTAAAAATCTTTTGCTAAATATGCACACTCTCTTATCTCCATTGTGTCTAGTTGAAGTGGGGAGCTGGGTATGAACATGCCCTGAAAGAATTTGGATGACTGTGGTTTCATCAGTTTCCTGTGTGGTCGGTCTTTCTTTTTTCCTCCCTCCCTCCCTCCCTCCCTCCCTCCCTCCCTCCCTCCTTCCTTCCTTCCTTCCTTCCTTTCTTCCTTCCTTCCTTCCTTTCTTTTAGAGAGATTTTTGCTATAGAGCATGTGCACTTGCTGAAGAGACAAACAGGAAGCAAAATATTACCCCTGGAGGATGGCCATGCTGCAATCCCCACTCAGGATCTTGGGCACACACATGTATGCACCTGGTGTGAGTTTCAAGCCTCTGGCTCCAGGACTCGAACTGTGTGGGCCATGTGGGAATCCTGCAATGTAATCATTACAGGACCATTTAGACCTAAGGTAAAATATCTGAGACTTTTTTTAAATTTTATTTTTTTACATTTTTTTAATACGTTCAATCACATTTTTTAGCTTACAAGGTGATCATTTCAATATGTGAACATTTCTCTCCGGTCCAGTTGATCAAAATATAGCAATACTATCTCCCTGTCTCAACAATGCTGTCTCCATATCCCTCCTCCAAATGTTTTTCCCCAGAGACTTTCTACTTACTAGCTGCATGACCTTGAGTCAGATGGGTAAAATTTTTCTGAGCCTTGGTTTTCTCATGAAGAAAGAGAGATCTGTTTTATGAGGTTGTTGTGAAAATTAAATGTTCGTGGCCAGCTGGTAGCATGGTGATTAAAACACCAGCTCCCACGTGGTTGACCTTGGTTTGAGTCCCAGACCTGGTGGCATGAAAAAATCATACTGGGCACATGTGCATGTGTGCCTAAAATATCTCTTTTTTTTTTTTTTTTTGAGAGGTTTTTGCTATAGGGTGCATGCGCTTGCCCGACAGAGAGAGAGAGAGAGAGACAGAGAGACAGAAAGCGAGCAATCACTCCCCAGGGGGAATGACCATGCCTCAGTCCCTTTTCCTCCTGGGATCTTGGGCATGCACACACATGCGCCCGGCGTGAGTTTCAAGCCACCAGGTCCGGGACGCGAACCGTGGTTGACTACATGGTAGTCCAGCGACATAGCCATTATGCTAACTGCTGGTCCCCCTAAAATCTCAAGAAGAGAATGGAGGGGAAGGAATTGCTGCATGGCCATCCACCCCTGGGGGCTGATTTCTCACTTTTTCTGTCTCTCCCTAGGGAGTAGACACACCCTATGGCAAAAACTTAAAAGGAAAATATTAAAATATTAGCACATAGAAAATGCTAAGTATAGTATATAATACTTTTTATATTATATATACATACACACATGCATTTGCTAGAAGGTGCATGCACAAGAAAGAGAGAGCATCCTCACCATGGGGCTTGGTCTGCTGCAATCCTTTCTCCTCCATCTCCCCCTCTTTTTAGAACCCTGGACAAGACAGACAGACAGACACACACATGTGTTCTGTGCCTGGGACTTGAACGGCATGGCTAGCCTTGTGATATCGAGCCTCCTTAACCACTAGGCCATGGGCTAGCCCAATGATAACTTTTAAAAAACGAGGCAAGAATAACAAAAATAGGCAGAGATGCAGATGTCTGGGGACCAGTGTGGCCTATCCCCCATGCAAATAAGTGCCTTTCTTTTGCACTTCATCCTCATAGTGAGCTTGACTTAAGCTCACATCTGCAACAATGGAGAAAACCTATTAGGTCCTGATGCAGATGTCTACTGCTGGGCCTGTCGTCTCCTGACAGAGATCATCTTCCAATGTAATGCAAGATCAGTGTTGGGACTGAGTGATGGTGTAGTGCTCAGCAAAAGGGGAGAAATAAAGAAACAATCCTATAGGTGCAGTGGAGGGTCACCTGCCCCCAACTACCTCACTCAGTAAAGAGGGCCCTTCTAAAGTTGTTAATGACACCATTTCCAATGGCAGGATCCTTACTGCCTGGAACAGGGCTTTTGACTCTTAGGCAGTTGGGAGGAAGTTCATACAACCTGCTGAAGACCTGAGGATGCCTTTCACCTGCTGATATCAGGGGAGGGGGTAAAATGTGGAATCCAATAAACTTTGCTTGGGTGATGCTTCCAGCCTCACCAGTTTGTAATTTGTTCAGCAAATTGTTGACTATCTAGGTGTTTGATGCTGTTCCAGGTGTTGACATAAAGGAGTTCAAATCTAGGTGGGCATCCCTGACTGGGTCCTGTGTGCCTCTTGAGATGTTTCATCCATCAGGAAAATAGTCCATGGCCAGGCATGATTGGGAAGCACTGAATAGAACATAACTTAAGAATTCTAGTACATTTTAGCATTTAAAACCTCTGAGATATCCCATAGTAATGGAAAAAGGAAAGAAAAAAAAAAAGAAAGCTAAGTTTAATGTTTCCCATACTTAAACATGAATTTATTTATTTATTTATTTATTTTTATTTATTTATTTTTGCCATTTAACACTTCTTAATATCTCCTGGAATTGATGTTCCCTGCTAATCTGGAGGAAATCTGTCATAATAAGGCAGAAATTTTTCAGACTGAGATTCATAAACAAAGCTATACAAAAATTGTACTTCAGGTATAAGTGCAAATCCATGAAGAACCTTTGAGATATGATTCCATTAAAGAAAGTCTAGAAGATAGACTGTAAACTAGGGTATTTCTCTAGCCAGGTAGGGCAGGAAGATGAGAGGTTGGCTGGGTTAGAGTCTGTTCACACCCAATGTCAAATTGATGTGGGAATGCTGGGTGATCAGACCCAACACCTGGGCTGGTTCTTGTCCGGCACTCATGAAGAATTAGAGACGTGGACACAGAGAAGAAAGTGAAGCGGAGTTTATCAGGGAAGGAGAAAAGGCATCTAATATAGTGAAAGGGGGCCCAAATGGGTTACTGAAGAGGAGCTAGAGGCAAGGAGTTTTTATCTAGCAGTCTGAGCAATGGGCTGTCTTTCTGACAAGGAAGTGGGCTTTAGAAAATAGTTTTGGTAGTCTCAGTGATTTATTACCCTATTCTTCATGGGTTCAGCAGACCATAGCATCCTGTACTTCTTGTTCGAATACAGTTACTAAATGGAAACCATTGCCCCTAGCTACAGTTACTTTGAGTCCCAACACAGCTAGCTTTTGCCTGTGAAAACAGCCACTGTGACTCCATCTTGGGTGCTCAGTATCCCTAGCTCCTGCTTTATTAGCAAGGAGTCATAAATTGCTTAGATGTATATTGTGCATTAACCAGACCATGGAGGGAAAATATAGAGACTTCATTAAAAATAAAAACACAGGACTTCCTTCCCTTCAGGGCCCTTTTCCAATCTACCTGAGTGGGTCTAACTCCTATATCAAAATTGTTGGGTGTGATGAACTGGAAACCTCCAGCACTCAGCTCCGGCCATCATTGCTATGTAGTGGGAATAAGGGTCAGACCAGTGATAGCTTTGAGCTCTTAGGGAAGACACACAAACCTGTATCTTTGAAATAAGAAATTTCATAACTTTAATGTGTTACCTTAAGTTAGTAAGACACTTGCTGTCCCAGAAAACACATAGCAACAAAAACAGTGACGGACACAGGTACAGACCAGCGTCATCTCATGAGCTACCATGTTGTGATCTCCTTCTGGGGAACAGGGTCAAGAACTATTCTTAAATTGGTAAGCTATATAAAACCAAAGGGCGTGTGAGTCTGTGAGAGAAATGGTGTGCTTGGATGTTGGTACTGGTGACCCGTGTCCCCCATGGATTCGTCATCCTCCATGTTCTTCTTTCTTGTTCAGTCAGCAGCACTGGCTCAGCTCATGGCTGCTTCCTCCCTGAGACGCCGTCTTCATTTAGCTTCCAGGCCAACATAAGCTCTTGGTTTGCTTCCTGCCTTCTCCATTTCCTTTGCTGTTCTTTTCTTTTTCCCAACTTAGTAGAAAATGTTCGGAAATCCCAAAGGATAGCCCTTGATTCTGCTTTCTTCCCTATTTACACTCACTTTTTCATCCACATCACATAGCCTCATGGTGTTAAATGCCATCTGAATGCCAATGGTGTTTGTATTTCCAGACTAGTTCTCCTTCCTGAACTCTGAACTTGTAGATCCAAGTCTCTTGCCCTCACTAGTTTAATGGCTCCAAAGCAAAACTTGATTTCCTAGAATCTACCTAGTCTTTTGCACACAAGTGTTCTCCACTTTAACCAGGTCATGGCACTGGCTGTGATGGACTGTATGGATAACTCCCTCTCTTCCTTCAAGTCTTGAATTAAATGTTCTCTTCTCAAGGGCACATATCCTGACCACCCTGGTTTAAATCGTACATTCCACTCAGTTTACAGTTTGTGTCTATTTTTATTGTTCAGTATCTGCCTCCACACACTAGAATCTAAATCCCATGAAGATGAGGATCCTTATCTTTTATTTATTATTATACCTTTAATACCAGGTGTATAGTAGATGCTCAGTAGGTCTTTGTTAAATGAATAAATACCACTGTCACTTGGCAAAGAAATTCAAGAGAAGATGTGCTTAAAATCTCAATGTTATCATAAAAGTTCAAATGTTAATTGTCCTCTAATTACACTGAACCATTACTTTTGCAATATAAACAAAGAATGTTTTGAAAATGTATTTCATAGTTGGAAAAACGATTATAGTAAGGGCAGTTTGAAGAAATTTTACTCACTTTTTCTAATCTGGAGTTTCGCATTTTGTTCAATAGACCAAATATTCTAATGGACACAACTGTTTAAATAGCAGAACCAGCTTTCTGCTGTGGTTCCAAATTAAAAATTAAAAAAAAAAAATACTGCAGTCTTTTCTCTCAATTGAATAGCTCATTTCCCAGTGTGTTGCTAATCTCTAGTTTTGCCCCAAAGATAATATTTTAAAAACTTTCACACTGAGTTCCTTTGTGTATCAAAGACAAAGTTATTATCAAAATTATTACTCACGTTCTTTGTCATGCAAAAAAAAAAGTGTAAGTAATGTTTTTAATAATGCAAGCCATTAAAAAGTAGATGGGCTGAATTCATTGTGTCTGTTTCTAACCTGCTTTGGGAAAGAATTTTTCAAAGCACAAAGGGGTAACCTCTTGAAACCTACATGAGTTTTCCACCCTATTTTTTGATAGAGAGTTGAACATGTCTTTTATTTAAAGACTCGGAGCCACCTACAGCCTTTCAAGTTCCTTCCCTCAAGAAGGAAAGGTCTTGAAAGAGACAGGTTCACTGCAAGAAATGACTTTCTTCAGTAAGAATTGTTTGGGAGGAAAATAAAAGTGGTGGAATTTCTTAAAAGGTTGACAGATACTCTTTTGTTCAGAATGGTCCAGAGGCAGGTTCATTGGACAAGTGATATTTTAGGAGGTAAGATTCTCTCCACGACTGAAGCCTGATTATCACTGGCAAGCCAGGAACTCACTCCATGGTGCGTGACTAGCTGACACCTGGCACATGCGCCCTCCTGTCCTCTCGGCAGCCCTAAGATGGGGAATCCTGCTCTATGCTCCACTGCGTCTCACAATTTCTTTCAAACGTGGTGTTCCAGGTAGCTGCCACCAATCAATTCAAGTTGGCATGTGAAATTAAATCCTGGTGGTGGGTAAAAGAAAAGTAGTAAGAAGGCATTTTTAAAGGACCGATGGCAATGTCAGGTGGACCAACACTTGTGAAGTCTGGGGTCGATGCCAAATTTCAGACACGTCTGGTTGCTGCTCTCTCTGTCCAGCCCTCCTCAATTCCAGAACTCAGGTTCCTACACAGGCTTTCCTCCGATGCCCGATGGCTCTCTCTGGGATGCCCCAAACCTTCATAAAGGTTTCTGGAGCAAGGGATGTGCTTATAAGAGCTTCGCTCATCCAGCTTATGGCCCAAGTGTGCCTTGAGTGTCCTGTCTGCCCACAACAAGCACCTTTGTCTCATGCTCCTGAAATACTGGACATAAAAATGTGACAGTCTTAGTTTCCTTCAGAAGAATCCAGTGGCCTATAGTTTAATTCCTTTTCCAAATAATTGTCTTTGTTCTAGGCAAAGACAGTCCTAACCTGGGACCCGTAAAGTAATTACATAATGGGGGACTGAAAAGAAGGCCCAGGAATAGAACAGCTCCCCAGAGAGGAGCACAGATTGTAACTTTCTCATCCCCCAAATTGATAGCGCTTCTCTGCTGTGGGAAGAAAGTGGCGTTTCTCTTTCTTGTTTTCAGTGAAGAAATGTGAAAGGATTAAATGAATGGATTTGTCTGGATACGAAGGTGGCCTGATTAGGTCAGAATTAGCTTTTTTTCTCTTCTCACTGAGAGAGGCAGAGACCATCTGTGGAAATTATTTAAATTTGTGTGCCTTCCAGGGAAGCTGTTTTATTTGCTACTGCATTTATTGAAGCGCCAGGGAGCTTGAGAGTCATTCCACACTTGCTGCAGTAGCACTAGTATTGCCTGTGGCCATTAGATTCACAAAAGGAAAAATTAACTTTCCTCCAGCTGAAAATTAACACTTTAGATTAATTAAAAAGCAAATGTAATCAAGGCCTCTGGATTTTTCTCTGAAGGTCCTTTCTGCAGGGGCGTCAGGATCCCAGTGAGTCATCTTAGCTTACGGGGAGGGAAGAGTTGAATGTTTCATCAGGATTAATTTATAATGGTGTTTGCCCAATGTGAATAGAATGGAAACCAGTGGGAGTCTAAAGTCTTTTACTCCTTGCAGAATGGTTGGCCTTATCTGGTTGCCTTCAAGGAGAGGGAGAGAAGGAAGTACACCTGGGACTGCATGATGCAGTCTGGAGTTAGGTCACATCCCAGCTGCTCTACTTCTTACCTGTGTGACTTTGGGCAGGTCACTTGATTTCTCAGCAACACCATTATACTCAAAAGCAAATGGGGGCAAATAACAGGAGGCACACATCATAAAGCCCCTAGCATTTAAGAAGCTCTGAGTGGGTGGTGGTCCTCAGAGCACCATGGCGGGCAGTGCAGTAGCAGGTGGAAAGGCACTTAGTGATGATCATTCATCACATAGATGGTGGTAACAGAATCATTCATTGCTACTTGGTCTTTGAGACCAAAACTCATACTCCAGGCCAATTGTTTTGATTCACTTTGGAGAGACTTGATTTGATAAATTGCATATCAAAATCTATAAATTATGTGATAGCAAGGTTTCTTCTATACATTCTGCTGCTTCTTGCCTTTGAAGATATCTCTGTGCTTTAGAAATCTTTAGTCCTTCCTTTTATTTTGTTTATCTATTTTTTCTTTTTACCTACAAGTCTGGCTTCTTCAGGAATTTTCCATGGTCTTTTAACTTAGCCTTATCTTGTCCCAAGCAGCTCTCCAGTCTCGTCCCATGGATCATAAAAGACCCTAGCCACACTGAAATCCTTGTCGTTTTTCAGGCCAGCTATTGATTTTCAAACTCTGTTTTTCCTCACAAGATGTCCTCTCTCTGCAGTTTTCTTTCTTCTGAATCTGGAAAATTCCTTGTTTCCATACAGACTTATCTCAGATATCTCTTTCTTCTTTTTTTAAATATATATTTATTTACTTATTTTATTATTATTATTTCTGTTTTAATTTTACCAGAGAAAGACAGAGAGAGAGAGAGGGAAAGTGAGAAAGCAAGCCACCAGGACTTGAATCAGTCAGCCATGTGGGAGTCCAGCACCTTAACCACCACGCCACTTGCTAGTCCCAAATATCTCTTTCTTCTTAAAGTGCTCCCCTAATTGTCATTCATATTCTGGTCCCATACTTCTTTGCAGAAGTGAGTTCTTTCTCTATTGCCTTTTAATTTTGTGTATGATAAAAATAATATCATTAAGGTGGTTACTAATTTATGGGACAATCTATTATCTCCAATTTCTAGAGTATTACCATGTTCTAGGCAATGTATGAAGAATGTTCTAGCCTTATCTCATTACGCTATACAACCATGTAATGAGGTAAGAATTGTGATTTTTCTCCACTTAACAATTGAGGAAACTGAGGCTTGGACATTTGCCCTGGCCCTATAAGGAGAACATGGTGCAGCCGAGGCTAGAACATGAGTCAGTTTGTCCCTACAGTCCACACTCTAAAACGTAAACTATGCTGCCCACCTATTACCAGGACACGTTCTGTTTTATTATAATTTAGGCTCCTGTGTGCCTCTTTTTAAAAAATTATAACCCCTCTGAGATCTAGGACCATGGTTTACTTGCCATTCTAGTCCCCAGGCCTGACCTAGGGCTTGCTACCTGGTGGGCACCCAGTACCTGCTAGAGGGATTGGATTTGTGCATGCAGGATCTGGCAGAGACAGACGCGAGGACAATGGCCGCCTACTCTCTGAAATATGACACAGCCCCATAAATGACATCAGTGTGTGTGCTTCCTCAGACAATGACTAACGATTCTCAGTCTCCTTGAACGCATTAAGACACGATTACATTCTGTTAGCTAGCTCTCCTGCCTTCTAAATTAGAGTGGCAAGCACAGTTTCTTTGCTCCAGTCACGTTGTGCTGCAGCAGATTCCATTCAACCTCCTGACACCAATTTGTGTGATATTTCAGCATTTAGCATGAAGACGGGAAAATGGTATTCCCACCTGTGTCCTCCAGGCAGACAGCCCACTTTCCAGTTTAGCCATGTGATTTGCGCTTTCCCCAAGTCTAGTCTATTGAAATTCTCCTCCTGAAATTCACTCATTAAACTCTCCCGTGATCCATCACTATGAAACTGATTATCACAGTGTTGTCTTTTACCATTATTAATCTTTGGAGATTGATGCTCTCTGGTGCTTCTGACTGACTCGCATGATTTTGGCTATTAATCTTTATCTCAATCAAATTATTTACTGTTTTAACTTGGAAGGTCTTCCTGCTCCTGGGATTGACTCTTCCCAGCACTGATGGTTTCACAGTGAAAGCTATTTTCTTTTTTTTTTTAAATCCCACACACTTTTTTGATTTGCAAAGATATTCTACCTTCAGGAATTCCTGGAGACTGTTATTTTCTTGAGCTCCTTTCTAAACAATGTCTCCTCCCTCCTTTGTCTTTTCTTTCCCTTCATATGGTACCTGAAAAGTGACCTTCAACAATTCTCCATGCAGATGTCTAATTCATAAGTGACAATCGTGACCATCAGAATGCTCTTTGCAGACCTCCTACTACAATGAGCATAACTGATCAAGGGACCCAGCTAGTGCGGCGTGAAATCCATCATGGGTTTATACCAAGACCATACCTTCTTCCAACTTCTTGCTATTGACCAAGGATGTCAGGGGTACTAAGGAAGATACATTCCTGGAGATCAAGAGACTTACTTGTGTATCATTTTTGGCTTTCCTCCATTACTTTGCTGAAAAAGGTGCTCTATCCAACCTTCTCTCCCTCTCTAGTTCACGTGGGGTCATGTTGCATCAGGATCTGATTGCTAACCTCAGACTACCTAGCTTCCTCCCAAAGCCCCAGACTAATAAAATCTCCTCCCACCTTTGACCAGATCGAAACCTGGCTATATCTGGAGAATCTAGCTTTATAGGAGAGTAGTACTGGGGAGATGAGGCATAGGCCAGTCAGAAACTAGTATTCTCAGAGGGGAGGAAGCAGAATCAGTGAAATTACTAGTGGGATGGAATGAAAGTAGCTAGTTTCTAAGGCAGGGAATGTGGCGTTCATTATTTCAAGGATTCACTAGACTGAATGCTGCCTAATTAACCTAATTAAGATTCAATATATTCATTAGGGTGGATTCACATACTTCTCGAACAGTTGGGGGTCAGAGGTAGGGAAAAGACATGACAAATATAATGAAAAAGGGATGGTGTCATTATGTACTCTGAATGATCCTACAGATAATCATGTGTTTTTGATTCTTTAGCTAGAAAGTGGATGTATTTAATTTAATTTTTTTATTAAGAGATGCAAACTACTTTCTGGTTTGTATGATAATAAAGGAGATATAAAGAGAAGGAGATGATGTTCTTTAAGAAGATCAAGGCCAGCTGCACTGGCACAGTACTCCATGACGTTGAAGTATGTAGAAGGTCCTGGGTTTGTGTTCCGAGATCACCCCATACACGCCAGCATTGCATGTTGTGATCCTTGCTGCCTGAGGCTGGGGGTGGATTATGGCATGAAGACATCATTTTTCTTTCTTTTTCTGTCTCTAGCTCTAATGAAATAAGTAAAGACAAAGTTTCAGGAGACAGAAACTAACCCCCATTCATGATAATGTTACAAAAAATTTCTAGGAAAGCTAATACTTTCTTTTTCTTAACCCCCCCCCCCCTTTGGAGCATGAGGACTAACACCTAAGCACATAAAAATGCGTGTTGTCAAAAGTTGTTTGAGTTTAAAACTAAAAAATTATTACTAAAAAAGAAAATGAGAATTCAGAAACCAGTACCAAAAGACTATCAGTACTCATGCTGATGACTTAGGTATGTAAATTGTGATATTTACAAAACACATCTATACACTTATCACATTGACCCACTCGGATTCTATTTCCCCTCAGAGTGCCACAAAATAGAAAATGAAGACCACTCCCCATTTCACAGATGAGGAAACTGAGGCTCAAAGAAATTGTAACTCACTCAACGTCACATGACTTACAGGTGTTGTTAAAGCTGAATAGGGGGCTGGGTCCATGACCTGATATTTAAGGCAGCTGATCTCACATGGTCAACTCTCTGGTTCAAGTCCTGGACCCGGTGGCCTGAGAAACATGCCCAGCACGGGTGCGTGTGTACCCAGGATCCTGACAGGAGGAAGAAATGGAGTAAAAGGGATCATGGTATGACCATTCCCCGTGGGGGAGGTGGTGCTTACTTCCTCTCTCTCTCTGCCCTCTCCCCCTCTCTTGCAAGCACAAGTGTCCTCTTACAAAATTACACAAACAAAAAAGTTACAATTTATTCTGCCTGCTGTTCTTACTATGACCTCAAGACAGACGTGGACTGTAGACCCCGCTGGATCTTGGATGTGACTGGGGGAAAATGATGACCCTCTGAGCCTTGGTCGTCTTACCGTTTCTGTTCCAGAGCTGCAGCATGTGCGAGTGTGTGTGTCAGAATCCCAACTGAGCAAAATGAGAAAAGCAGACCTCTTCGTTGTCATTAACTGATAACCCAGAGACTTCAAATGTCTACTCTAAATTCCTTCCCAACTAGTAGACTGTGTCTTGAGCCCACACAAACCCCTGGTAAACATGAATTCAGCAAATGGTCCTGGGGCGCTTCTCCACCATGAGCACTGGGCTAACTAAAGGGTATGGGTCCTGAGAAAGAAAGATGCTGCCGGCCTCCCTGGAGCTCACGGTCAGATCAAATGTTTCTCCAGCCATCATCTTCAGTTATCTAGTGAGCCTGTTAACAATACAGATTCAGATAACCCATAATAGTCTGACTGAATCAGAATCGTGGGAGATGGCTTAGGTTGGGGGGAAGCAAAAATGTTTATTTTGGAGCAGGTATTTTTCTCCCATTCACAACAATACAGTTCAAAACTACTCCATCGTGTAATCCATTTCCCCTATTTAAATGAATTGTTTTTAATTACTTAAACTGATTATTTGGGGGTATATGACTGTGAACAATAGGAGAGAAAGAAATCAAGATGAAAGAGAAAAAGTTGCGATAGTGATGTGGCCTGGCTCCGTGGCCCGATGTTTGAAACAGCCAGATCCCACGTGGCCAACTGTGCAGTTTGAGTCAAGGACTCAGTGACATGCGGGATGCAGAAATTGAGGAGAAGGGATTACAATGTGACCATTCCCTATGGGAAATGCTTTCTTCGATCTCTTTCTTTCTCTGGTGAGAGCACATGCCCTCTAGCAAAACAGGAAAAGAAAATGTCATAATGGTAATGGCTCCTCACCCACAAAGATGCGTTTTATTCTCCTGCCTTTGCACAGCTTGTTAAGGGACTAACTGAATAAAAGGTTGATCTGATAGAGCTTTGCCTGAGAGGATGGAAACATGGCACCTAATGTCAAACCAGCTAATAATTCACACTGTTCTCTGGTTCTGTTTCCTTATTTATACAGCTAGGTATGCTGGGCTGGGAGAGGACAGCACACCCTTCCAGTGAACATGCAGGATTCAGTAGGGAATTGGAACTCACTGGATGCTGAGCGTCTGTCTGGACGAGTAGTGCTTCATGTCGGTAAGCCGAAACTTACAGACTGATTCCATAATGACCAAAACGAGTATGATGCATGATACTTCCTTCTTGGCCAGTTAAATATAGAGCAAAAGCATTTAAGAAAGAGCATAATCCTAAGTTGTCTCCTAGAAAGTGTAGATTTCATGGAATCACTTGTTTATTCAAGCATATTTATGGCGTATCCGTTGTATGTCAGGCACAGTGTAGGTACCAGCCTATTTGGGGATAGACTCTATTAGCGTAATTCTGCAGATGTGCCCAAATGAACTGTTAGCTAACGCCCTGCTGTTTTCTCTTCCTTCCTGTAAAAGCAGAAAGATGGTTGCACTAAGTGCAGTGATGGTAGCAGAGTATCAATTGAACTCTTCTCTGCAGGAAGCCAGAACCTTCAAAGATAGAACTCACTCCTCATCAGAGGAACAAAGTGTATACGGATCCAAACTCAAAGCTTCCCATCACATTGCCTTTTAACATTTCTTGCCACTTTTGGAAAGGGGAGAGAGAATCAGATTGGGTGACAACACTTCTAATGGAATCTTTACCTTTGATAGTTTCTGAAGGAAAAAAAAAATCTTTGCATGTGCTCACTAGGAAGCACTTTCTGTCTCACATTGTCAATTCGATTTCTCTAGCCGCAGCGATTCATTTACAGCACTGTGATCCTGGGATCTGGAGCAGGTGTACCGGTGGCTCTGGGGTCACTTGGCACAGCCTCTGGCTGTGTGCTGACAATTTTGAAGGGTGGTTCCCTTCTCACAGTGATCCACATCTATCTTGGGCCATCTCGGCACACCCAGGATTTAACCAGGCTTGCATCTTGCTAACCCTCCAACTTCTTTCGAGCCGCATGGTGCAATAGGAAGCCCTCACAGTAGTCCTAAGTCACTGGGTTGATTTTCTCTCCACCAACCAGCACCTTCTTGCAACCCCCATCTGTACCTCCCTGATTGACCTTGCCTTGTTTTCATATTCTCTTTCTGAGTGAACAACGAACATGCATATCGATACCAATTATGAAATTATTATGGCTTCTGAGAAAAGCTTAGAAGAAAAACAATATTCTTCTACCTTTTTATAGCAAATATTTTACATATGATTTTTTTCTCTGTTTCCAAATCAGGGATCTTATTAAAGATACTGTGCTGTGATTACTTTTCACTCAACAGTATTATATAGTATTATTGTATAGCTGTCGAATTGTCAGATGTTTGGAGGGTTTAGTTTTGTTTTTTCCTCTTCCAACTTTGTCTGTTACTCTGTTAGGATTATACTTGTTTTCAATTCTTCTTGCCTATCTTTGAGTTTTTTTCTTTTAGGGCATAATTGTCAACGTGGAATTGCTGGGTTGAATAGAACTTTTAAAAGCTTTTATGAGGTTACATCATCCACAACCATTTGAGCAGGCTCACTGGGTTAGGTCATAAACACTGCGGTAGAAGGTGGTGGTGGTTTTCAGTCTTGTTCATTGATAGGTCAAAATGGGTACCTGATTGATGTGACAATTCTCATTGTTTTTATAGCTAGGAATTTTCAAATGTTTTCCTTTTATGCTCACAGAATTGTTGTATTTCCCATTATTACTGCTTTTATTTTATGTTTATTTTCTTTTGACTGTTCTTGTTTTATATAGTGTCCATTGCAATTAAAGTATCTTTTTATTAATTTACAAACTCCCTAAAGAACATAATAAGCAGTTCTCAAGCTTTTGTGGGTATACATATATGTGTATGTATGTGTACATGTGTATAGATGTAGACATGTAAATGTATGTAGACATGTATATGTGTGCACATGTGTGTACACATACATATAGCGTGTGATCACACTATAATTTGTTTCCTCCATTCCTCCTTCCCATGAGACCCTGGGCACACATGCACATGTGCCAGGATCTGAACTGCGCTGGGCCATGTGGTGCCCGACTGCCTGTGTGTAGCACTTACCGGTTGTACTATGGGGCTGTCCCTAGACTTTCACGTGAACTAGTACAGTTTTCTAATTTTTTTTTTTGAGGCCAGTATTTCCAAGATCTTTCTCATAGTCTCTTCCTTTGATTTCTGTGACCTGATCCTGAGAGTAAATGTACCTTGATGTTCTCCTTTAGTTCTTGTGTGACCCATTTTTTTTAAACTTGTAATTCACCTGAAATTTATTTGGATGTTTTAGGGAGGTAGGTATTTCATATTTTTTGAGGGAGAAGGCTAAGTACCACTTATGAGACTTCTTTCACTGATTTGAATACCTCGTATGGCAATGTTGATATGTACATATTTTTAATTTGTTTTGGTTTTGTTTTTTGCCATAGGGTGCATGTACCAACTGGAGAGAGACCTAGCGGGAAAGTGAATAATCACCCCTAGGAGGGAATGGCCATGTCACAATCCTTTCTCCTCCTGGGATTTTGGGCACACATCACAGGCCTGGCATAATTTTCAACCCCTCAGGTCTAGGACTCAAACCCTGGTTGGTCGTGTGGGAATCCAGTGCCTTAACCACTATGCCTTCTGCTGGCTTGATTATGTACATATTTTAAGATTTAAATCATTTTCTATTACTTTCTGCCTGTGTACTCGTAGATCAATGCAATCACTTTAGTTACTTTATTATTTTTTTTGAGAAGTTTTTGCTATAGGGTGTGTGTACTCGCCAGAAAGACAGAGAGAGACAGAGAGACAGAAAGTGAGAAATCATCCCCTGGGGGGATGGCCACGCTGCAATCCCTTCTCCATTCTCCTCTCGGGATCTTAGGCATACACACACGTGCCCGGCATGAGTTTAAACCACCAGGTCTGGGACTCAAACCACGCTCGACTACATGGGAATCCAGCAACATAACGGTTACACTAACTACTGGTCTCCATTTTATTTACTTTAAATGTAATTACCATAAATAGAGTTTAGTATCTAGCACTTCACATTCCCTTGATTTTTGTTTTTAATTTGGAAATTATTTCTAAATTTCTACTTTTTTTTTTCTATAGGATGCATGCACTTGTCAGAATGACAGAGAGACAACAGAAATAGAAAGCAATAAATCAACTGCCCTCCCCACACATGGGGGAATTGTCATGCCACAATCCCTTCTCCTCCATTCTCCTTTTGGGATTTTGGGCACGCATGCATACACACCCGGCAGGAGTCTGAAGTCACCGGGTCCAGGACTCCAGCCACAGTTGACTATGTGGGAGCCCAGCAGGGTAACCATTATGCCATCCACTGGTCCCTCTAAATTTCTACTTTTATTTCTGATTTTTTTTATATGTGACTTTCTCCTTCTGATCATATAGATGAATTATTGTAAACATTCTTTGGGTACTTACGTTTCTTTCCAGCTAATTTGCTTCCGGATTTCTCTCACTCACTGGCTTATACTTACAAGACTCCCATATCAGGCCACGAGCTTCTATTGAGTGCCAGTTGATACTTATTAACATAAACACTAATACTCTTTAATAACTTTTCTTCTTCTTTCATCCTTCTCCATTTCTACTATATTTCTACCCTTTTCCCTCCCCCTAGTCATATGCTTCTCTCTCTCTCTCTCTCTTTTATTGCTACAGGGCACAAGTGCTCACCAGCGAAAGACAGAGAAGCCGCAGTCCCATCTCCATTTCCATTTCTCCATCCTGTCAGGATTTGAGGCACATATGCCCCAAAAGCACTCAGACTGTTTTTCAGGCTTCCAGGGTTGGGATTTGAACCATGGTTAGCCATGTGGGATACTGTTCCTTTAACCACTAAGTTACAAGGCTGGCCCATGTTTGGGCCTGTACAGTTAAATACCTCGGACTTTTGGGAAAGCTATACTCTCCCGAGGTAGAAATACTTGACATTTCCTTTTTGTCCTATGGGATTGAAAAAGAACCTACATATTCTCAAACTTTCTCCGAAGACCTGAAAGAGGTCAAGATGCGACATAATCTCAAACTGTGATGTGCCATGCAGTTCCACCTGATGTTGGTGGGAAAAGAGGAGCACTGTTATTCCCGGTGTGTTTCCCTAATCAGTGGGCATTGATCCATACCAGACCCCACCACCTCCTGGACTGTATGGCCACACGCCAAGAAACCTGACTTCTTTCTCTTTCTCCATAAGGTGAAGAATAGATCTCACACCCAAACCTAGTGTAATGCTCCGTAACAGTATAAGGGGCCCTTACTAAATTAAGAGGTTAGTATAAATGTTTTGCAAAGTAAGTTTTCCACCTCATTAGTTTTACGTTTTCCTCTGTCATTTGACTTTTCAGTGTCCCAAAGTATCTATGACTGCTTGGTCTTTTCTAGATACCGCGAGTTAACATAGAAACCTTCTAAGAGGCAGTGTAGCATCGTGGTTAGAGCAGGGCTTGGTGGCTGACCATAAATGTTTTGGCACTCTGGGCCACAGGTCTCTGTTGGCAACCACCCTTCTCTGACACGGTAGTAAAAAGCAGTCCTAGACAGTATGCAATGAATGCGCCTACTTGGGGTCAATAGTACTTCTTACCAAAATAGGTGGCAAACTGCATTTGGCTGAGGGAATGAGTATGCTGAACCTTGGTTAAGGTTATGGGTTCCAGGGCCAAGTTGCCTTAGTCTGAATCTCTCTTTCTCCCTTTCTAGCTGGGTAATTGTAGGTAAGTTCTTAACCTCTCTGTGGCACAATAGCAGGGCATCCAGAAAAGGGAGAATGATTATGGAATCTACTTTAAAAAGGTGCTTATGAGGACCGAATGATTTAATACAGAGAAAGTCCTGAGAATGTCTATGCCTGGGGGAAGGGATTGGGCAGTGACACAGCTGTGAAAAGCTATGCTCTCCCAGCCTGACCCAGATGAGAAGGTTCCTGAGGTCAAGTCCAGAGATCCCTGTACTCTGGCACAAGCTCGCCCATGACCTGGGGCTGACTGAAGGCTGGAGGTGGATACTGACATCAAGACCCTGTTGTGGATATTTTCTCTCTCTCTCTCTTTTCTTCATAGAGGAAATAAATAAATGTAACCAAAAAAGAAAAAAAAAAAAAAAGAATCTGCATGCCTGGAATCTAAACTAATTCTTAAATGTTGGGCTAGTCTGCAGCCAATATACCATACAGATCATTAATAAATTCATCATCAGGAGAACATTTTCTCCTAGTTTTAAATGTAACTAGTAGGCCTTTTCCTTTCTCTTAATTTCTGTTGCTTAGGTCTCATTAGGTCCTCTCCCATTCCTCCTCAGCATAAAACCTTTAAAGAAATAGGAATGGAAGGGAAAAAAAAAAAAAAAAAAAAAAGAACAGAAAACCATAACCCCTGCCTGCTTTGCTGCCTTATTTCCCAAAGGGAAAATCGCAGTGGCAACAGCAGGTCTTCCTGGGCCACTTTGTAACACAGAAAACAAGGTCTGCTTTGTTATAGCTACAGAGAAGCTCATTGCATGTATTTCTTTTCACATGGGGTGCCAGTCAGGATCTATTTACTCCGTGGTTTCTTGGCTAATTATTTCCAGCATGGCACTGATTGAGCTGTTAATAAAGTGTGAAGGTGCCTTGCAGATACATTCTGAGTCTTAAAGAAGTGGAGCTACTTTTCCAACTGCAAACTGCTGTGTCCTCCTATCCCCCCAATATTCTGGCGATAGCATCTCCAATTGTAAAATTAATCAAACTTCTCTCAGTGACAGAAATGTTAATTTAAAATTTTTGTCACAATTACCAGGAGTGTTATTGCAGCTTCTGACTTATAATTAATTTCTCCTTCCCTTTCTCCATCACTGGTTTAGACTCCTTTGTAATAGTGATAAATGAAATAGCTGCCTGACCTTTTTTTTATTTAAAATAAATTACTTTACAAGAAAAAAATTACCTCTAGGTAATCAACACCTTCAGATAAACAGGGGAACATGGGACATTAGGTACTTCATTGTTTCTCCCTCTCTCTCCCTCTTTTTAATTCGTGTGTCTCCAGTGATTGAAATGACAAATGGGGAAAGAGCAAAGTCTACTTTACGGCTAGGTTCCCATGTGGAACTAATTTAGCTTGTGGTGGTGATTTTTATGGGTACTGGGGAACACCAACAAGATCAGACTGTGATACTAAGGAGAAATTGTAAATTAAAATAAGGGAAACACACAGGAGGAGAAAAAAAAGAAAGAAAACAAGATGATGTGTTTGCTTGAAAAATAACTAGAAAGTTTAGTGCCCCTCGGTGTAAACCAGTCCCTGCTACTCCAAGTGTAAACTGCAAATCGACCCCACTATAGTGCCCGGGAGCTTGCTAGACATGAAGAATCTCAGCCCAGCCCGGAGGCTGAGATAAGGTCCTCATGTAATTGGTATCCATGTGGAGTCTGGAACACTGGCACCTACACTTAGAGATGGGGTGTCTGCAGAGGCCGTTACAAGTGAGGCTCATAAACAAATACCAGGCTCATGGCACTTCACCATTACTTGTGCAAAGAATAAGAGGTCCAAGGTGCATATTTGAATTTCAGAAGAACAGTTTGAGGTCTAGGGATGAGAAGAAATACTTACAAATAGGAATTGTTTTCTCTAATACCCCTGGGAGAAAGACCACTTTGGAACAAATAGCAGCCTTGTCAGTTTTTTTTTTTTTTTTTTTTTTTTTTTTTTTTGAGAGGTTTTTGCCATAGGGCGCATGCGCTCGCCAAACAGACAGAGACAGACAGACAGAAAGCGAGAAATCACCCCCCAGGGGAGATGGCCACGCCGCAATCCCTTCTCCTCCATTCTCTTCTCAGGATCTTGGGCACGCACGCACACGTACCTAGAGTGAGTTTTATGCCTCCAGGTCCGGGACTCAAACTGTGGTCGACTACATGGGAGTCCAGCGACATAGCCATTACGCTAACTGCTGGTCCCAGTCAGTTTTTGAAGGGCAGGGACTGTGCAGCTGTGTCGCTGGGGAGGTCACCAGATACCTGACTGAGAGAGTGGAAAGGGTAATGGAATCTTCTCGACTCAGCATAAAAATCCAAAGCAATTTGAACAAGGATGTAAAATACTTTTGTAGATGGGCCAGCAGGTGACATAATGGTTAAGGTGCTGGACTCCCACATGGCCAGATGCAGTTTGAATCCCGGATGTGATGGCTTGAAACACGCCAGGTACGTGTGTGTGTGTGTGTGTGTGTGTGTGTGTACCCAAAGTCCCAAGAAAATGGAGGAGAAGGGATTGTGGTGTGGCCATTGCCCCTAGGGGTGATTTCTCATTTTCTCTGCATCTCTCTTGTGAGCACACATGTTCTATAGCAAAAATCTCTCACACACAAAAAAAAACTTCGGTAGGGCAAGTGCATTTGTTTGTTTGGCTAAAGTAATTGTGAGAGAATGAATAAGGATTTCCTGCCTCTTGAAAGTGAATGATGGTGATGGGAGAAAACTACCTGGCTGAGGCTCTGAAGACAGAACAGCATATAGGTACAGCCACGCTTATTAGGGACCTACAACAGGTCAACCTCACTGGTGGACACTGAAAGAATATCCAGGAAGACAATCCAGCCTCTACTCTGGAGCAACTCAGAACGTATGAACCAGGGTGGGGCAACTGCAGTTTCTTCCTGAAAGTTCCTTCCTTCAGAATGCATTACTTTTCTCATTCACCTCACTGGTGGCTCTGTAGTTAGCTTGCATTTTTGTCTCCGGATCTTATCGCAAGTAAAGCTTATGAATGGTGGTGAAATCCTAAGCTATGTTCATGCAAGTTGGGACAGATTGAATGTGACTTCACAATGTAACTGGGAATGTGCTTATTTGTCTTGCTATTATTAGTACTCTAGGTAGGTAAGAGACTGGCTTTTAAAACCCCATCCTCAGTACTCGGTTTTGTGAATAAGGATTACATGCACAATGCTTTTCTGGGGAAAACAAGACTGGCTTGGGATCTTTGTTGTTGAAATCCTCTGTCAAAATTAATTAAAGGAATCATATAATTATAATTTATGCATCTAGATGGCCCCCAATGGCTTGTTTCTTAATGTGGGATTAGTTTTGAAACATCTGAAATAGCTGTGAAAAGACTAAATGGCTTTTTTTGGGGGGAAAAAATTAAACAAAGGAGCTAAAAAATAACTTTGATTTAATTATATCTTAATGGCAGTTATAGTTACTACTACTATAGTTACTATCGGATCCTTTCCCCCTTTAAATGTTATCAGATTAGGTATAAATCGTCAGATTGGGGCCCTAGAGACAAGCTGCTATTATTTTAAAAACTGGGCCACATCACACACAAACTTATTACAGGTGGCGAGGCTGGTAGGCGATAATTACCAACCCCCAAGTTCACACGGAGGCGTTTGCCTCCAGATTGGGCTCCTCTGGCCCTTAATAAACTGAGTTATCACTAACACACACATGCTGGTGAATACATTGATTCATTCACCAAATGGAGATTTCAGATGACTTTGTCACACAGCAAATTGGGCTAATTATCTTTTAAGAGTGTTTTCTGAAAAACTAAATGTACTGTGTGTGGCTGTAGAGGGCCTGGTGTGAGCTGGTCTTATTGATATATTTATTTTGAAAAATCATTCTCTTTCTTTGCACCGGCTTTGATCATTGCTCCCTGCCTTGAGGGTCACCCGCTGTGAGTGTCCCCTGTGGCTCCTTTTTCCTCTGCTGGCTCAGTGTTGGTTTTCTGGAGACCAAGGTGCTATCCAGGTTTTCCCCTCCTACCTCTTCAATAGAAACCCATTGTGTGTCTTGGGAGACTGTTCTTGTTTTTTGTTTTGTTTTGTTTTTAATTTGCCAGATGGGATGGGGCTCGACAGAGAGAGAGATGGAAGTCAGCCAAGTGAGGAAGCACTCCCCAGGGGGTTGATCACACCACAATTTCTTCTCCTCCATCCCTCTTTTCAAGATGCTGGGCATGTAGGTGTGTGCGCATTCAAGCTGCTGGGTTTGGGATTTGAACCATACATTTGGCCATGTGGGATCCAGCTGCCTTAACCACCATGCCATTGGCTGGTCTGCGTGACTGTTTTGAGCCATGACTTCACTCAATTCTGGTTCTTAAAGATGCCCATCCTTTTGTTCATCTTGATATTTTGACAGATATCTCAATTCAATGGGGAGCCTCATGAGAGCAGAAAACAGGGCTTGTTGATTGGAGGAGCCTCATCTGGGGCACATGGTCAAACTGGGTTCTAACAGGTGTGTGTCCGATGAGTCAATGGAGGATGCAGAAGTCCATCCTGCCACCAGAATTCAGTTGGCACTCGGAGTTGGTGGGCCTGTCAGCTCTGTGCCCTCTCAGCTTTAAATTCCTTGACTTTCCCTGCTTTTATTTTTTTAGGTTTTTCCATAAGGCTTATGTGTTTGCCAGAGAGAGAGGAAAAAAAATGAGAAATCACCGCTTAGGGGAGATGGCCACGATATAGTCCCTTCTCTTCCACTCTCCTCCCGCAATTTTGGGCACACACACATGTGCCCAGGGTGATTTTCAAGCCACCAGGTCCAAGACTTGAAACACAGTCAGCCACGTGGGAATCCAGAGCCTTAACTACCACACTGCCTGCTGGCCCCTACCCTCCTTGCTTTCTACCACATACAGTCAAAAATTCTCTACCATCACCTTCCAGGTCTTCCCCAGGCACCTTCCATGCCCCTTCTGATTGCATACTCTCAGTGTAGCCATGCCAAGATTCTCAGAACCCTGAAGGCATTCAGCCCTCTCCTGCCATTGGATTTCCGGCACGCTCTCTCCTTTCCCTGGAGCGGTTCCTCACCCACGTCTCTACTCCTCACATCCCCTGCTGGCTAACTCATGGCCCACTTTCTCTTCATGCTGTGGTATTACTTTTCTGGGAAGCCACTCTGAGCCCCCAAGACTGGTTCAGGCCTGTGTCTGTCTCCACAGCATCTCGCCTCACCTCTGTGCTCCCACATTAGTTGGCAGTTTCACCCTCTAGACTGTGAAATCATGGAGGACAGACATTGCACCTGTCTTATTTACTGTTTGACACCCCCCCCCCAGCCCCCACACAGTGGCCTGTACACACAAAGCACTCAATTCATTTGTATTAAAGGAATAAATTGTTTCTGCTCAGTGGTAGATAAGTAGGCTGTCATCAGCACAGAGAATTAGGCTCCAGATTTGGTGACCTCATTAAGAATGGAATGTTTTTAACCTAACCCCCTGAAGGCTTGCAATGTACATGAATTGTAGAGATTGTGCCAATACAGCAACTGAGAAATACTTTTGTCCTGTGAAATGCTCTTGTGAGGAGGCTTTGTGGAAGACCCAATATTGAGATTTTTGAATCCCCCAGGCTTTCTAAATTAGACAGTTTTAGCACCCGTAGGTCGGAGATCTTTGAGATCTATGAACTACTGGTATTGGATGGAAAATCATGCGTGTGCGTGATGAAGGTCGGTTAGCCTTCTCTGAGTGCCTCCCCCCCTCCCTCTCTCACTTCCCACTAAGTAGAATTTCCATTTTTCCTGCTCACCTCTTCTCACTTTTCATATGGTCAAAAGCGAATGGAGTTGCTTAAACAGCTCTGTTCAAGAAGGATTCTGAATGCTTTGGTCTCAGTGATCTTAGAGATTATAGAACATTTTATTTCACCCTTTGGCTTTATTATCAGAAGATTTCTTTTAAGGTGTGAGGACTTGTTTCAGCGTGATAAGGAACATCTCCAAATTTGTAGCTGGCCCACAAAATAAGAATTGTAGCAATTGCTGGCATTTTCAGGGCTATATACACACACATTTATATATTTGTATTTATTTTTTGCTATAGGGTGTATGTGCTCACTGGAGAAAGAGAGAGAAAATGAAAAATCACTCCCCCCAAGGGGGTAGCCAAACCATCTCTCTTCTCTTCCATTCTCTTCTCAAGAATTTGGGCACACATCATGCATATACCTTGTGTGATTTTCAAGTCACTGGGTTCAGGACTTGATGGGACTTGAGTCACAAAATCAACCATGTGAGATCCAACACCTTAACCTCAATGCTGGCCCATGGCATTTCTATTTAAAAAAAAAAATGAGGGGGGTGACCAGTAGATGACACAATGGTTACATCGCTGGACTCCCACATAATCAACCATGGTTTGAGTCCTGGACCCGGCGACTTAACAATCATGCTAGGGGTATGTGCATGTGTGCCCAAAATCCCAAGAGGAGACTGGAAGACAAGAGATTGTGGCATGACCATCCCCCCTGGGGAGGTGATTTCTCACTTTCTGTCTCTCGGTGGTGAGCATACATGCCCTGTGGCAAAAATCTGTCTATCTTAAAAAAAAAAATTAAGCCTACTTATTTTATTCATGATGGTGTGTGCATAGCATGAAAGAGAAGCACCACCGAGAGGGCTTATCATATCATGGATTCCATGGTCCTGGGTCTCGTCAGGATTCCCTTATCAGAATCTTGGGCATGCATGCATGCACTCAGTGTGTTTTGAAGCCAACATGGGACTCTAAACCCATAGTCAGCCATATGGTTCCCAGGACTGCTGTTAAATGTGTGGTTAACTGTGTCACCAGGCTGGGCCATAGGCATTTCAAATGTTCTAGGACCGAGTTACGTGCTTTTAGGATTATGTCTCATTTTACTGCTCATGGCAGCCTACTGCTGTCTGCATTTTACCGACAGGCCGTCAAGGCCAGACAGAGAGACATGCCCAACTTGCTCCATAGCATGTGGCGAATACGAGGTAAAGTCAGTATTTGAATGCAAGTGATTTCTTTCTTCAGTCCACATCCTTATTTAATATGTAAAGGTCTTCAAATAGTGCATGGATTGTCCAGCCTGTTGGTGGCACAGTCAGTAGCATACTGAACTGCAGCACTGGAAGCCACATGGCCAACCAAAGGCTGAATCCCCAGCCCAGTCAACTTGGAACATGCCAATCATGCATGTGCCTGAGATCTTGATGAGCTGGAGGGCTGCAGGGGGGCTGCAGTGTGACCAGACCCTGTCAAGAGTTTCATGCTCCCATTTTCTCTCTCTCACATGCTCTCTGTCACAAACAAAGTAAACATTGTTTAAAGTTCATGGAAAGTGTACTATGGAAAAACTATGTATAGATTTCAAAATTATTCACACCAACATAAACTCATACTTTAATTCTATTTTTTATGAACTACCTGCAGTCCCCTCTTCTACTATGGGTACTCTTGCAGGTGTCCTTTTACAGATGAGAAAAGTGGGGCTCAGAGAAGTAAGTTACTGAAGGTTATGCAGGCCTCATGGTTAGCAGAGTCAGGTTTGATGCCAGCTCTGATTCCTGTCAGTGCAAGTGACCACCATGCTGTTCTGCTTCCTGGCGGTGGTCTACACCAGATCCCTCTGGTTCAGAACCAGTTTCTTAGAAAATCTTCTAGAAGAGCTGTTGATAACTTGTTGCTTTATCTGTATACGTTCATCAACATGGAACAGCTGCTTCCTAGGAGCTGCTTTTGCTCCCAGTACTCCATGAAGGAGCCACCCTGTGTGCTTGCTTTTTAGCCCCACTGCATCTGTGACCAGTGTCACTGTCAGTGGGCACACCGATGGCAGTAGCTGTGGTAAACTGTCTTGAGAATTGTTAGTGTGACCTGAACTGTCGCTGGTGAGGCATGTCAATCAGAAGTGTTACCAGAGCTTTTGGTTGTGTTTCACCAGAACTTTCTGAACACAGATTAACTCTTTGGCCTTCACTATTATTAATACATACAGTGTCCTAAAGCTGTAGAGTGAGCTATGACACTGGACCAAGGGATCTTTCAACAAGTACTTTTAATGATGTACAGTTCAAAGTGTTACTTCTTCTAGTAAGATCTGCTTCCTTAATCACTGACTCTGTGGGCCAAAGTGGATGTGGTTCAACTGGGTTTGCTATGTTTCAATCTGCCAGCTGCCTATTATGGAGTGTTTTTGCTTCTTGCTGACTTTGACAGGACTTTATACCTGTTTTCTATAGGCGGCATTGGTAGTGTTTATGTACATTTACTCACTGCAGAGTATACGGAATACACAAGACTACCAGGACCCTTACCTCGGGTGAGCTGGGCAATAAGCAGAAAAGAGCAGTTAAATACATAACTGCAGGTTAAGCCAAGTGCTATAAGTGTCATAGACAGGGGGCAGTGACGAAATGGGTAGCCCTAATCACCAAGGATCATTAGGAGGGTAGAGGGGCTATTTAAGGAAGTTACAGAGTGTGTAAAACCTGAAAAATAAGAGAACTGGCTGAAGGGGAGGGGGCCAGACCAAGTGTTCCAGGTAGAGGAAAGAGCACGTACGAAGACCCAGAGGTGGGAAGCTCCTCAGCATGTTCTGGACACCAGACACTGGACACAGATCACAGTGGCCAGAGAGTAGACAGCCAGGGGTAGTTGTCATATGAAATTGTGTTGGCGAAGTGGGCAGAGCCTGGGTTGTGCAAGACCATATGGGTGCTGGTATGTCTGCAGGACATTGATAAGCCATGAAATGCTTTAAGGAAAGAACTTAAATAATATTATTGATAATTTAAACAGTTCCCTGTGGCTGCTATGACAAGATAGGATTGGAATGAAAATTACAAAATGTTGCTGAAAGAAATTAGGCATAAATAAATGGAAAGAAATCCTGTGTTCGTGGATTGGATAACTTAATAGTGTTAAGATGACGGTATTATCCAAAGTGATCTATGGATTTAATGTAATCGCTATCAAAATCCCAAAGATGTTTTTTACAGAGATAGAAAAAAGTATCTTAAAATTATATAGAATTTTAGGGGGTCAAGAATAGCCAAAACAATATTGAAAAAAAGAAGAAGAAAGTTGCAGAGCTCACACTTTTTTATTTTTAAGATTTTTTTTTTTTTTTTTTGCCTTAGGACATGTGAACTCACCAGGGTTGGGGAGAGAAAGAGACAGATAATGAGAGGGAAAGTGAGAAATCACCCCCTGCCTCCGTGGGGCATGGCCATGTTACAATTCCTTCTCCATTCTCCTCCCAGGATCTTGGGCATGCACACACACACACACACGTCCAGCATGAGTTTTAAGCCACTAGGTCTAGGACTCAAACCTCAGTCAGCCATGTGGGAGTGCAGTGACATAATCACTATGCCATCTGCTGACTCCGAACTCATACTTTCTGATTATAAAAACTACTACAAAGCTTAGTAATCAAAACAATATGCTACTGGTGTAAGGACACACGTAATGGCACATGCATTTATATATGTATAAATCTGAATTATATAGATATGTGTGTGTAATATATATATATATATATATATATATATATATATATATATGAATGAACTAGAGAGCCCTGAAGTAAATCCTATCATATCTGATCAAATTATTTTTAACAAATATGTCATGACTATTCATGGGGAAAGGACTGTATTTTCAACAAAGGGTGCTGGGAAAACTGGATATTTCTATACAAAAGAATGAAGTCAGACCCTTACCTTACACCATATTAAAAAAAGTAACTCAAGGCAGATCAAAGACTTATGTGTGAGAGCTATACACTTAAGTGTGAAAACTATAAAACTCTCAGAAGAAAACATAAGAAAAAAGTTTTATGACATTGAACTTTGTAACAATTTATTGAATATGAACCACAAGCAACAAAAGAAAAATAAATGAATTGGACTTCATCAAAATTCAAAGCTTTTGTGTGTTGAAGGACATTATCAAGAGAATGAAGCATAAGTAAAGAATCGGAGAAAATTGATGTAAATCATATATCTGATATGGGACTAATATCCCAAATACAGTAAAAACTCCTATAACTCAATAATAAGACCAAAAAAATTCAAAAACAGGAAAAGGGCCAGCAGGTGGCATGTTGGCTAGGGCACTGGATCCCACATCGTCAACTCTGTGGGTCAAGTCCTGGACCTGGTGGCTTGAAAAATATACCAGGCACACATGTGTGCATGCCCAACCCAGAGAAGAGAATGGAGGGAGAAGAGAATGCCCTGTGGCCATCTCCCCCCACCCCCTGCGCCCCCGGAGTGAGTTCTCACTTCTCCTTGATGTCTGTGTCTCTGTTGCAAGTACACATGCCTTATAGCAGAAATCTAAAAAAAAAAAGATAAAGGACTTGAATAAACATTTCTTCAAAGAACATATGCAAATAGTCAATAAGTACATGAAAAGTGGCTTAACATAACTATTCATTAGGGAAATGTAAATCAAAACCACAAGGAGCTACCACTTCACACTCAGTGGGTTGGCTTTATGAGGTAAAACAAAACATCAACAAAAAGTAGAAAAGTAATAAGTGTTGGTGAGGAAGTGGAGCCCTCACGTATGGCAGATGGGGAAAAAACGCTGCGTCCACTGTGGAAAACAGTACAGCACTTCCTCACAAAGTTCAGAGTTACCACATAATTCAGCAGTTTGGGATATATATATATATATATATATATATATATATATATATATACACACACATATACACACTTAGATAGTAAGCAGGGACTCACATTCTTATACACCCATGCTTATAATGGCATTCATTCATAACAGGTAAAAACAAGCCAAATGCCTGTCAACAGGTAAACAAAATGTGGTAGAATGAAATATTATTAAAAAGGAAAAAAATTCTGATACATGCTACAACATGGATGAACGTTGGAAATACTAAGCAACGTCAAATAAACCAGACACAAAAGGGCAAATATATTGTATGACCCACTGATTTGAGTTCCCTAGAATAGGCAGATTCATAGAGACAGAAAACAATCTGGGAAAGTTACTGTTTAGAGAGTATAGAGATTCAGTTTGTAATGACAAAGTTCTAGAAATGAATAGTCGTGAGGTGCAACTTTTTTTCTTTTTTTTTTGGAGAGGTTTTTCGCTATAGGGCGCATGCGCTCACCAGACAGACAGAGAGAGACAGAGAGACAGAAAGCGAGAAATCACCCCCCAGGGGGGATGGTCACGCCGCAATCCCTTCTCCTCCATTCTCCTCTCGGGATCTTGGGCACGCACGCACACGCACCCGGTGTGAGTTGTAAGCCACCGGGTCCGAGACGCGAACCGCGGTCGACTACGTGGGAGTCCAGTGACATAGCCATTACGCTAACTGCTGGTTCCCGTGAGGTGCAACTTTTTGAATGCACTTACTGATACTGGATTATATTTGTAAACTGATAAATTGTATGTCTACTTTATCTCAATAGAAGAATCAAAAGCACCTTTGAAAACATGAGTTTGGACTGGAAGGGGGAAAGAGTATCAGTGGGGATATCACGAAGACAGAATCGAACACAGAGACTAAAGTAAGAGATGATGCTATCGTGAACGAGGACAGGGAGAGCTGAAATGAAAAACTTGATTGGTGTGGGCGTGTGTGACTTGTAGGGATGAACTATCACCTGAAAAGGCTGTGATCTCCCCCATGAGGCAAAAGAAAAGTCCCTCTGAATTATATTTTATTTGGGAAGATCCAATTACTCTCTCTTAGTCTTCATATCAGGGCTAACCCTCCCTCCTACACTGACTCACGGTGCCATTTGGTACACTTAATGTTAGAGATTTCTGGGAATTAGTTATGTATGCCTTTTCTTGAAGAACGTGTAAGGAAACTTTCTGATCTTTAATGCCAGGAGAAGATGAGTCACCATGTGATTATTCAGATTACAGTGGCTCAAGTAGACATTTTCCCGATTTATGTAAAGAATTCATTGGGGGGTCAGTAGGTGGAGTAGTGGTTAAGGACTGGACTCCCACATGGCTGACTTCAGTTCCAGTTCCAGACCTGGTGGTTTCAAAATCATGCTGGGCATGTTTGCGTGCATGCCCAAAATTCCAGGAAGAAAATGGAGGAGAAGGGATTGCAGTGTGGCCATCGCTGCTGGAGGATGATCTATCAGTTTCAGTTTCCCTCTCACTGTCTCCCTCTTTTTCTCCAGAGAGTGCATGTGCCCTATGACCCAAAAAAAAAAAAAAAAAAAAAAAAAAAAGTAAAAATAAATTTGGTGTCAGGTTGCTTTGTTTCCTTAGAGTGATTTATATGTTTAATTTCTATGTTCATCCCTTGGGTAACCTTTATGCCTAGGTTTACCCATCTGGTGCCAGGAAATCTAGTTGGCATCTAGCATAGTATTTGAGGGACTCTGACTTCATGGCCTTACCTGCAAATAAATCTACTCAAGTTCTCAATGGTTATTTATTTTTGAGAATCCAAGTTAGCATAGCAGATATCGATTTTTATGTAGCATTTGCATTGTAATTAGCTCTTTGGAACAGGTAGAATTATTTTGCATCATCAAAGGATGACAAAATAGCTTCTTCTTTTACCAGCTCATCTCTGAGACTTGCATAAAAAAATGACATTAGAAAGCCCACACACAAAGATTCCACCAAATGGTCACAATTTCCTGAAGTGATTATTTTTCTCCCTGTGCCAAGAAATGAGTCACCATGGATATTGTGGAGGTTCATTTTGGAAAGTGTACCGCCTGTTCATTAAAGCTCAGAAAAAAAACTGTAATGGCTCCTGTGTGCAGATAGGACCCCACTTTATGGAGCAGAACAGCTGTGTTGGTGTTACAACAGGCGGCAATGCAACACTTAGGCATGTGATTAACTAGGCTGAGGACGACAGACTGTGTGGAACTGAGGGGCAGAGTATATAGGGTATCATAACTTGTGACCAACACCAGAAATGTGAGATTATGCATCGGTAGGGTTCTCCTTCCATAGATTCTGAGATTTTACATAAAGAAAACTATCTCTTAGTAGTGAAGGGGGTAAGGTGACGAGGAGACAGGGTCTTTAAAAAAAAAAGACTGTATAGTCATTTTCTTTCTCCACTATTTTAGTCAAGCAATCTTTCTAACCTATCTTGAGTTTATGGGGAGCACACTCATAAATTCTCCATTTGGAGAAATACAGTGACACTCAATAAATGCTGAGCACTGTAGGTCTGTGATGGACTGACTTGTGTTCTACCAGAAATCATGTACTGAAGTCCAAACCCCCAGTGTGACTGTATTTGGCAATAGGGCTTTTAAGGAGGTAATTAAAATTAAATAAGTTCCTAGAGGTGGGGCTCTTACCAAAAGATTGGTGTCCCTAAAAGAATAGGGAGAGTCACCAGAGTTCTCTCTCTCTCCCCTACAGACACATGTGAGGACATGGGGAAAGGCAACTGTCTATGAGCTAGGAAGAGAGGCCTTATCAAGCATCAACCCTGCTGGCATCTTGATCTTGGATTTCTGGTTTCTAGAACCTTGAGAAAAGAAATGTCTAGTGTCGAAGCTACTGAGTTGGTAGTACTCTGTAATGGCAGATGGAGCGGACTTATACAGGACGCTACATAATTTACCCCAGCTAATCCTCACAGGAAATGAATGATGAGGACACTATCAAGAGAATGGAACATGTGTTACGGATGAGGACACTGATACTTGGATTGACTAGGAAAATTAATGGGCATCGAGAGCAGAAATTAAAACTAGGCAGCTGCTGCTCTTAGACATAATGAGTCACACTTTCTTTTTAGAGAGAGATTTTTGCAATAGGGCATGTACGCTAGCCAGAGACACAGAGAAAGCAAGATATCGCTTCCTCCCCAGGGGGATGGACACACTGCAATCCCGTTTCCTCCATCCTCCTTTCAGGATTATGGGCATACATGCATGCACATGTGCACAGCGTGAGTTTTAAGCTGCTGGGTTGGGACTCAAACCACAGTTGACTACGTGGGAGTCCAGTGACATAACCATCACATCATCTGCTGGTCCCAGTGAGTCACAATTTCTACCAAACAAAATTAAGACATTATTTCCCTGCCTTAAAAAGCTTACTTTAGGGACCAGCAGTTGGCATAATGGCTATGTCACTGGACTCCCATGTAGTCGACTGTGGTTTGAGTCCTGGACCCAGTGGCTTAAACTTACGCCAGGTGTGTGTGTGTGTGTGAGTGCCCAAGATCCCAAGAGAATGGAGGAGAAAGGACTGTGGCATGGCCATCCCCCTTGTTGGGGGTGATTTCTCACTTTCTGTCTCTCTGTCTCCCTCTGTCTTTCTGGCAAGCACATGTACCCTATAGCAAAAACTTCTCAAAAAAAGAAAAAAAAGGGATTAAAAAAAACTTATTTTAAATTGTGATGCTAGATGTGTTTTAACTTCCATGTATCACTATCACCCAGCCAGACATCTAGTGCATAGTAGATTCTTATTACCATATTGTATATAAGATGTAGAGCCACTGAAAGAAAGGTTATTGTAGAAGAATTTGGATTATGAACCATTTAATTTTATTAGCTCAATGTATTTTCCCTGTACTTAAAGACAATATATATTGCCCAAAAAGAAAATTTGACTACAGGGGCCATCAGGTGGCATGTTGATTAAGGTGCTGGACTTCCACATGGCTGACCACTGTTAGAGTTGTGGACCCTGCAGCTTGAAAATTACACTGGGCACATGTGTGTGTACATGCCCACAATCTCAGGAGGAGACTGGAAAAGAGATTGTGATATGACCATTCCCTCTGGGGAGGGGGGATTTCTCACTTTCCCTCCCTGTGTCTCTCTTTGGCATGTGCATGTGCCCTATGGCAAAAAAAAAATAAAAATAAAAATAAAAAACTAAAACAAACAAACAAACAAAAAACAAACAACTTAAAAAAAATAAAGGAAAGAAAACTTGGATGGATATCATGAGTATTGACTACATACATTCTGAGGGAAAATTATAATTCTTGAGCAACTCACTGTGAAGAAAAGATAAAGGAAGATAGCTTGGCACCACCCAGGCTTATAGGTAGGAAAGTGGCTATTGGTATATTTCTTAAAGTAAGAGAAGGAAGCTTATCTATGTCAACAACTTATTCCAGACCCAGTCGTGTTCACTTAGATCCAGAATTGTGTTGTGGAGTTCAGAAATCCTCTGGTCCAAGTTCTTAAGTGTGTTTATTTTCTGGTGACTGACAGCAGTGGGTCCTAAGTCCTCGGAAAAAAACCATTTCCCAGAAGACACTGTCCCAATTCTTCCATTTTAAAGAAGATTGGACATTTCCTGAGTGGGGAATAAAAAAGCCTATTCTATGCCTTTCTTCTCAGCTCTAGAAGAAAACTTTCTTCAGTCAGAAGCGTATATACATGGCTTTTGTTTTCTTTTGAAATACTGTCACTAGAGAAGATAAATTATTCTTATCTTCTTAGACACGAGTAGAAGATGAGAGAGCTACACACATTAAAAAGAATTCTCAATCTTCAAGACCAAGTTCACTGGGACCTCTCTGTTTTCCAGCACATGGCCCTAGGTTGTCACATGATAAGAATGTTCAATGAAAAGAGGAACTCTTAAAGAGATTTTTTAAAAGTTTGTTCCTTCCCTGAGCTCTTGGTCCCATGTGGAATTGCAAGGCAGTCTGCTATGTTTTGCCACTGTGCCATCCAGTCCCTCTTAAAAAGATTTTTGTCCTGGGTAAACCTTCCATCGGGAAAGTTGATGCAGGACCACACAAAAGGATAAACGCAGAACATCTTAGAAGCTGCCTCCCTCACACTCGGGTGTGTGTTTAAGTAGCGTTGACCTCCAAAAGATGGAACAGGAAACCAAAAGCTGGAATGTTAGCTATCAACAATCTAAGGCAACGTATCTATACATCTAATAAAACAAGAGGATCCACTTTAGCAAGTCATAATCCAATATTCGCTTCAGGAATTCATTTCTTAAAGTGAGACAAATCTGTTTCCGCCTTTGTTTTTGTTTTTTTTCTTCCAATCAAAACTCTGCGATTCTTTCACCATTGTCGAAGTGTTACTTGCGATTTAGAGCTAGAAGGGATCCTGAAGGAGACAGAGTCCAGCCCACTCATTTTACATACTGATGAATCGATTGGTCCAAGGTCACATCCCGGTTAATGGCAGGCTCAGGACCAAAACCCCGATGTCTCGATTCTCAGGAAAACTGGACTTTGCTACTAGGCTTGTGAAGGTGTAATTGCTTCCCTCATTTGAAATCGAGATATGTCTAAATACTGCTGGGCTCCGTCTCATCCCAAGATGGATGTGTAATTGTCTAAGGCATCGTCTGTTATTCTGCCAAAGCTTCAACACAGTACACAGTGGGAAACCAGTTCTAATTTAAGTCAGAGCAAATGATGTGTTTTTTTTTTTTTTTTTTCCCCCCTATTGCAGGACATGACAAGTTTCAGAAATAATGAGCTCTACTTACCGGACTTCTCTTTGGCTTGAGTATTGTACTCTAGAATCAGTTTTACTAATATTCTCTAAGGAGCTGAAGAGTTATACAAGGGTTTTCAGAGCCATGTTTTCTTCTAAGGATCATTCACACCAGATGTGCATAATAAGCATATACCAATAGAAAGGTATTATCGGCATTGTGTGCGAGCTGTGTGTGTGTTTAACTGAATGTGGCTGGTGCACTGTGTTTTGAGATCACATTAAGGTGCGAGCCTCATTTTTATGTAAACCCTCTCTAGCTTGAGGCACTTTTCTTATTACAGCCCTCCCCGCTGCAGTCTCCTGCCATAAAGGGAGTTTATGCTCATTGAAAAATATCAAAAGGTAGATAGTTTATTAATGTCAAGCATTTGAAGCAGCCAGTGAAAATGGAAGGGTGGAAACAAATGTTACTCTTTCTTCTGTAGAAAGAGGCAAGTCCTTTTGTGTTATCTCAAGTCCCACACTTCCAGACAAATGCCACCACCCCTCCGAAACACTTTCTTTTGTGTGTCTGCTGTGTGGCCTAAATAATACTTCTTGACCTGTGGAGGCAAAGGCTCTGCGTGTCAGCTGTTGAAAGTTATAGACCTGCTCTCCACCAGGCCCAGTTCCAGACATTCACATCCAATGTTGCTCATCATTTCAGGGTCCTAATGGCCTTCCAGAGTCTGTTGAGGAGCCCCAAGTTAAGAAATCCATTTAAAGTGCTAAATTCTATTTTGCTAGAATGAGAATTCATAAGCTTTGGAGAAATCATCTTTTTTTAAAATTTTTAATTGCCAAAAGTTACGTGTGCTTGCTTCTGACAGAGAGAGAGGAGAAAGCACTCCCTCCCAGTGGGGAGAAGCCATGCCACAATCTCTCCGCTTTCATTTCTACATTCTGTTGAAACCTTGGGCATGCACACACACACATGCCTGGTACATCCTGTGAGCACGAGGGCCAGGATTCTAACCAAAGTTAGCCATGTGAGATCCAACTCCCTTAACCACTAGGCTATAGGGCTGGCCCTGAAGAAATCATCTTTGATTTTTTTTTAAGAGATTTTTGCTATTGGGTGCATGTGCTCACTAGAGAGATAAAGTACAGGGAAGATAAAAGTGAGAAATCACACTCTCCGGGGTGGGGGGAGGGAATGGCCATGCCACAGTCTCTTATCTTCTGTTGTCCTCTCAGGATTTGGGGTATGCATACATGTATTCCCAGTGTGAGTTTCAAGCCTCTGTGCCCAGGGCTCAAACCATGGTCAGCCATATGGGAGTCCCATGCCTTAACCACTATGCCACCTGCTGGCACTGCATCTTTGATTTCTTACTTGAGCTTTAAACCATGAACACTGGTCAATATCTGACCATAGTCCATAGCATATGAAATACGTTTCTCATCAAACATTCCTTTAATGCATACAACAAATATCATGCTAGGTAGCCTGAGAGTGTCCAAAATACCCTTACGCAGCATATAGTCTAGTTAGGGGCAAAGTGAGATTAATACATAAAATGGTTGGTTGGACACAAAGTGACAAACCCTTTAGGGTTGAGAAGGCAAAGCAATCTCGTTGGGTCAGAACAATCAAGAAAGTCTTGCAAGGGTAGTAAGAAATGATCTAATGCTTGAAGCATGAATAAGCGTTAGGTGGACAGAGGGCAAAAGTAGAGGTGGTAAGGATATTTTGAGCAAGGAGGCAATGTAAGACCAAAGCTGTTGGGGAGAACGACAAATCAAATAAGAATGTGGACAGCATTGAGTATAATGCGGTAAATGTATCCTATTCCTTAGTGTCTCGTGAGATCACTGTTCAAAACTGGTAGTTCTATTGGCCTCATTGTGATGAGAAGATATGGTTGCATGAGCCTCCACATTAAATTGGTCCTAATTTAGAGTTACAGATACATACGTCATGTATTAAATAATGTTTTGTTTGTCTTCTAAAAGACATGCTCATTTTCATGTCTGTGATTCCATCCAGCATTTTTTTCAGGTATCAGCCATTTTTTTTAAAAATTAGGATTTCTTATTTACATTCAATCGTGGTATATCTTTCTAGCACACAATATAGTTTTTCAAAATATGCATGCAGTATGTGATGATCAAATCAAGGATGTTACCGTATACATCATTTTCAACAAAGAACTTCACGTTCTTGTATCTGTTAAGTGTTTGTTTCCTGGCCAGCTCTTAATAGAACCCAACACGCCTTCCATTTGTGCTTCAGTCTACATTCTGTTGATGCCTCTTTTCCCTATACAGTTGATAAAAACTAAAGTTAGACGTTGTATATTTGAGTATGTTTATCAATGCATTTGCATGTGTGACTGTATACACGTATGTCTGTAAATGGAAAAGGAGTCTGAAAATTTTATTCTAACATGTTGGGATTTATTGCCTCTGGGGTCTGGCCAGAAGATGGCTGTAGTAAGGAAACTTCATTTTTACTCCGCCTACTTCGGTATTGTTTGAACTCTGTGTAACAAGCATGTATTGCTTTTGTAATTAAAGAAAAACAGAAAAAAGGGAAGAAATTAAATTTGATATACCTTCAAGTAATGTGAAGCCTTTTCATCCTTTTGAAGGCATGAGACACAACAATTAAGCCTCAAGGGAAATTTATTTCATTAGAACCTGTACTTTTAGCAAAATCATATTATGAAACATCTTGCCCTGGATTTCCAGTAGGCTTGCTTTGTTTAAATCTGCAGATCTCTGCTAATAATTTATGTTAACTCTTAGGTTGTAGGAAAGGTCACGACGTATTTTTCTGTGCAAAGATGCATCATGACTTTTCCAACAGCCTAATAGAAATGGTATTAGACTGATATCTCACCCACAATTGGCATGCTGGTGCCCTCACTTTTAGATTTTTGCCATAGGAGCGCATGTGCTCACTAGAGAGATACAAAGAGAAACAGAGAGAGAGAGGAAATGAGAAGTCATCCCCCAGAGGGGATGGCTGCGTGGCAATTACTTCTCCATTCTCCTCTCAAGATCTTGGGCTGGCACGCACATGCACCCAGATTGATTTTCAAGCCTTCACGACACTCTGGGATGCAAACTGTGGTTGGCCAAGTGGGAATCCAGCACCTTATCCACCACAGCATGTTGGCCCTGGTGCCCTCATGCTTATAATTTGGACTTTTGTAACTGACATGTTGACTTTCCCATGGTCTCTTTTCTCCACCATGTACATTCCAGGACTGTTTGCCTCACTGTGTTCCAGGGCTGCAGGATGAGCTAACAAACCATGACTATTTGGTACAAGGCAGACCTCCAGCTTTCCTTTGGGTGCTAACCACTCCAACATCATACCAAGAATTTGGTGTAACTCCTTCGTCTGTTAGGAGCTGACTAGCCGCACAGAGTCTGCCACTCAGCATGTAGAGGGGGATAGCCTATACACGAGCCTGCTTAATAATTCAAGTATTATGATCAAATACATTTAGGAGAATAACATTTCTTCTTGCACGATTATACTATCAAATCATGATCAAAACAGCAAATAAGGGACCAGTAGATGGCATAATGTTTACATTGTTAGACTCCTACATAGTCAACTGTGGTTCAAGTCACAGATCTGGTGACTTAAAATTAACACTGGGTGTGTGTGTGTGTGTGTCCAAAATCCTGAGAGAATGGAGGAAAAGGGACTATGGTGTGGCCATTCCTCCTGGAGGGTGATTTCTCACTTTCTGTCTCTCTCTTTCTCTCTGGCTAGCTCATACACCCTATAGTGAAAATCTCTCTTAAAACAAAAATCCAGCAAATAGAATTGCATGTGTAACATCTACTGTGTAGACTCACACATGTAATGAAAAAACAGTGAAGGTACACAGAAACATGTTAAGATGTTGTATGAGGAAGGCAAGAATATGGACAGTCTCTATTTCATCAAAATTAAATTGCTTCAAAAAGAAAAAAAATGGTAAGAAGAGACTAACCACCTGAATGTTGGGGTGAGTGTGCTAACTGGTATAATAATAATGTAGAGACAGTATGGCTTAGTGGCTAAGAACCTGGTTTCTGGAGGTTTGAATCCTGGCTCCTTCCCTTGTGGGCTCTGTGACCTTGGGCAAGTTACTTAACCTCTCTGCGTTAGAATTTCCTCATTTATAAAGTAAAGTTAGTAACAGTGATTATCTCATGAGATTGTTCAGAGGTTTTCAAAGAGCTCATTTTTATAGCATTTAGAATAGTACCTGGTACACAGAAGGTATGAAAAGAAACATAAATTACTAAGTAGAGAAAGCATACGTTGCCCTCTCGATGCTTTGAGGCAGTGAGCTGAGTGGGTTCTAGGGTTCTAGTTTATTCCTCAGTCTTCTCTAAAGTCTTTGATTATTTCTTTTTCATAGACAAGGGCGATGGCAGAGAAGTTGAGCCATGTTCCCGGGATGGCACCAGAAGTAAGATTTAAATGCAGACAATCAGATCTCAAAGCCCATGCTCCAAACTATTAGCAGCTGCTGGACATAGGAAAGAGAGAGCTACAGAAATTTGATCCCAGGTCAAGCATTCAATCCATGGTTGAAAATATTGTAGATACAGTGGGGGTGGGGTGTTCTTCTCCTAGGGTGATGAAAAAGTTCTGGAACTAGATAATGGTAGTAGTTGTACATATTGTGGACATAAGTGGTTAATAGTATATGTATTTTACCACAGTAAGAAAAAGATGGTAGGCGCGATGGCAAGTAGCTCTCTTGTAAATAATGGTGCTATAGAGGCCAGCAGGTGGCATAGTGGTTAAGGCGCTAGACTCCCACATGGTCGACTTTAGTTTGAGTCCCAGACCCGCAACTTGAAACTCATGCCAGGCGTGTGTGCGTGTGTGCCCAAAATCCTGAGAGGAGAATGGAAGAGCTGGGATTGTGGTGTGACCATTTCCCTGGGGGATGATTTCTTACTTTCTTTTTCTCTGTCTGGTGAGTGCACACGCCCTTTAGTAAAAATCTTTAAAAAAAAAAAAGAAAAGAAAAGAAAAAAAAATGGTGCTATATTGACTGTTAATCTTTGTAACCAAACTCTACAACCAGTGTGTACTAGAACCACTGCCTATCTTTTCCTCAAGGTTGGCCTGTCTTCCTGAAGCGGGGGTTTTCCTAGCTTTATGTAAAAAGCATTCCATGCAAATTCCAGGGGTGATGAAACCTCCCTGTGGCAAGCACAGACTGTCTCTTCTATAAGTTGAGAGGCGTAACTGTATTTTCTTCCCTGATAATAAAGATCCTTGCATATTTTACATCTTGAAGTGAGAAAGTACAAAAAGCAGAGTCCAGGAGAAATTTTGTTTTCAGTGAATAATAATTTTATAAGATTAAGGCAATGTGAAGAGGAGTAAAATGAAGGGAAAATATTTAGAAATAGAAATCAAGCATAATTTGTTTTTAATGTCTTTCTTAATTGAAGTCTTTGGGCAGCCCATTGACTAGTTGCTAGATAAGAAACATTATGTTTTAGAAATTCTTAATAGTTAACACCAAAGCTTTGGAAAAAGGAATCCTTTAGCAAAGAGAGGCAAACAATTGACAATCTGCTGTGGTTGTATTGGTTTAATTAAAAAACAGAACAAAACCGTTGATCACTTAATTGATAACAAGAAGACTATTAAGGGCAGTCTCAGCTGGGGATGAATCTTTAAAAGCTACTTTGGGGCCAGCCAGTAGTGTGGTAGTTAAAGTGGCTGGATCCCATATGGCCTCAACTGTGTGGTTGAGACTCAGACCTGTGGCTTAAAAAAATATGCCTCTCTGAGAGGAGAACAGGGAAGAGAGTGCAGTGTGACCATCCTCCTGGGGGTTGCTTTCTCACTTTCCCTCTTTCTCCGTCTCTCTGGTGAGCACAAGCTCCCTATAGCAAATTAAAATAAATTAACTAATTAAAAAGTGAAAGCTAATTTGTTTTGTTCTGTTTGACAATATTTAACAAAAACATGAATACCAGACTAAATCCTAACATTTACAGCAACAATATAGATCACAGAATGTTAGGAGATGCATGGGCACAGTTTTCTTACTTCGACCATGAAGATCAAGGTGAGGGAGGGTGTCTGTTTTATTTAAAGAACTGGGGTCATCCACGAATACCTTGAGACAGTTAAAAGCATTTCTGCTTTGCGCCAAGCCAACACAAATGCGATGTGCAAAAAAAAATTCTGATATAATATCTAAAGTGTGAAGGACTTTTGTTGACAAGTGGAAGGGAAAAGCTAAAACAGTACAACGACTGTTGTGGCTACAAACAAATGCCTGGTCAGAGTGCTTAAATCTCAGCTAACTTCCAAGGAGAGGCAGCACCATATCTTGACCGTCACCTTCCAAACTCTATCTTGTTTTTCAGTAACTTACCAGAGGAGGCTATGGGATGTTATTTACCCAGTTCTCTAGTTTCAAGCAAATATGTTTGGTACCTCAGAGACTTGATAATGCTTTTCTTGAATTTAAAAAGGGTGGGTTGGTACTGAGATCTCTCCACCTCATCTCCACAGAGAGATCCTGCCAGATGCTCTGGAAGGATAATGAGCAAGCAAAATTCTCCCAAAGGGTAGACTCTGTGCTAGTCTTTCTGGCTGCCTAGAAAACTTACTTTGCTACTAAATAAATTAGTCAATGAGTGAAATAATAATAGTAAATGGTAGGTTGGCTGGAGATGCTGGTGGCTGGATCATTCAGGGATTTAGGGTTATATCAACCTATGCTGTGAAGATCATCAAGCCAAGAAATAATGTTTGGATAGTCTCTCTCTTTTTTTTTTTTTTTTTTTTTTTTTTTTAAGCAGGGAGGTGGGTGGGAGGATAGTCTCCTTTCAAAGACTTGGTATTATATTATTTCTTCTTAAAACATTTGGTCAGGGGAACTAGCAGTTAGCGTCATGGCTATGTCGCTAGACTCCCACATAGTCGACCACGGTTTGTGTCCCAGACCCGGTGGCTTAAAACTCACGCCGGGTGCGTGTGCGTGCGTGCCCAAGATCCCAAGAGGAGAATAGAGGAGAAGGGATTGCGGCGTGACCATCCCCCCTGGGAGGTGATTTCTTGCTTTCTGTCTCTATGTCTCTCTCTGTCTGTCTGGCGAGCACACGCGCCCTATAGCGAAAAACCTCTCAAAAAAAAAAAACCAAAAAACAAACAAAAAAAAAAACATTTGGTCAGGTCATTTTGGTAATTCTGGGGGTAGGGAAAATAGTGAAAGTTAACATTTAACACATTTTTGTAAAAGATTTAAAAAGGCTAAAAAGGTTCTTCAGAGATTTTCATCACTGTTGTTACTTTTAGCCTTAGTAGACTTAGAAATGTGAAAGCCTTCATTTTGGACAACAAAAGTGGTTTATACTTTTATTTATTTATTTGCCAGAAGACATATGTGCTTGCCAGAGAGAGGCGGAGAAACAGAAAGGAGAAGAGACAGTACTGCCCCTAATGGGGCATGCCCATGCCATAATCCCTTCTTCATCCCCCCCGCTTTGGGGGATTTTTGACATACATATGTTTCTCAAGCCACCAGGTCCAGGACTTGAACTGTGCAGTTGGCCATGTGGGATCTGGCTGTTTTAACCACCAGGCCTTGGAGCAGGCCCCTAATTTGTACTCTTAAAAAAGAATTTCTTTTAAAGTACCATGGCACTGCCATCATAAAGTCAGCATCACTGTTTTTATAGCTTGCGAAAGAGAGAATTAGTTTATGCCGTGTGGGGTGAGTGGTTAGCAAAGCAAAGGTGATTTCTTACCTGGAAAGGTAAGCTCCAGGTGACAGTTTTTGAGAGTGTCATGTGGCCTTATACTTCATGTCTCTTGTTGTCAAAGCTGCCATTAATTTCAGAAGTGAAGAGATGAAGTAAATGGAAAATGTAGAAGGTTCCAGGCTAAATTTTAATCATTGTCTGACTGTGTTTCCTAGGACTATGATAGAAAGACATGATGGCAGACCCACTTGTCAAGCTGTTGCAATGGTTCTGGAGTCAGGTAAGTGACAAGTGACATTTCTTTACATTTACTGATGGAGAAACTGAGATCCTCCCAAGTCTGGCTGACATAGGCTAGGAGACAATTCATGCCAAAGAGAGGTCACTGTTTTATTTATTCTGATCCTTGGGGAGCAGAGTTCTTATTTTTAGTTACTTGGTTTCACTCATTCTGGGATGATAAATGTTCTGTTTATGGGATGATATTTTATGCTTTTGGAGGTTTTAATCATTGAATTCTACTACGTGTTGCAAGATGTATTGCCTCTCAACATTTCTCTGATACTAGTGTGATCTGGGTCTTAATTTGACAGTCTGAAATGTTAACATTGGCCAAAGATGCTGATCTCTCAGATGGAAACACGTCATTGTATTCCCTAGTCTACTATGAGCCCTGGCTTCAGTGATACTTGAATCTGTGGTTTTTATTCAGATAGTATAAGACATTTCAGGAGCAGAATTTACTCTTTCATGATAGATTTTGGAAATGGGGTGTTCATTAACAGGTAAAACATGCTGCCTTCTCTTTGGTGTTATGAATTCTCTGGTGATCTCATGGTATCTTGTCAATGTTAAGGTGGAATGAAATATTCCTTATTAAGGTAGGATGGAAAGACTGAGTAGGGAAAAACTTTTGTAAGATGAGAAAGGAGATAGGAATGTGTCTTACTGAAGAAAAGAGAACTGTATCTGTATCCTGAGGCTAAACTTAAGTTGTCGTGGGCCTGGAATTGTAATGTTTATCCTTTGAGGATCGCAAGTTAGGCCCTAGTCATGAAGCAGTTAATTGTTTCCAAGGTCATAAAATGGATTTTCAAAAACTTGGCTCCCTGTATGCCCTAGGTCTTTGATTTGTGGTGCCTTGGACAGTTCTCTCTTTGAGCTTTTCTATATAATAATGCTCTGTAAACATTTTGGTTTCCAGTCTTACAAATTACCGAGAAATCAAAAGTGCTCTTGTTTATATATTTATATATATGAAATAACAAGGTTTAAATAAAAATTCATTTATAAAATAATAAGCCCATTGCATAATAACTAAGATATTTTTATAAATCATCATTATATTTTTCCAAACAAAAAGAAATTTGTGAGCATGGCATTGCTTTATAGTTTTGTGAGCCATTTAAATGTCTGGATTAATACAAGATAGCTGGATTGTCTTTTTGCTTTTTTGTTCCATTTGTTGTTATATAGTTGGTTTTATTGAACTATGTGAAGAAATCTGGTCTCACAGGTGTGCAGCTGTAGAAGAGATGAATATTTTAATGCCATCTTTTACATCATTGTGCGTATTCTTTGATACTACTCTAAAACTTGACAAGTGGTGGTTTTTCCAAAGCTAGTTGCTGTATGAAGTCTGAAACCTTATCAGTTACTAGTTTATATTCTGTTACATTAAAATCTATTGGTCTTTCTCTGTACTTAGATTGAAATTTTACCCATTCACGATTTTGTAACATCATGCAATGATTATTTGGAAAATACTGGTGCAGATCTTTGAAATGTTGACACATTCAAGTGTACAATATAACAAAATTACCTTCAGTAATACTTTATGTATTGGGAAGTGTTTAAACTCAGTTACAATATTTTTTTTCAAAAATCTTACCTGAAATTTTACCTGAAAGCTCACATTTGATCATGGACAACAAATATTGTGAGTTTTCAAAATGGCAGTTTCACTTTTGTATTTGAGAGAAAACCAAATATTCAATGGTCTATACCACAGTCTGTCCATTGTTCTTTCAAGTAAAAGAAATGTGTTCTATCTGTTACAAATGTGGTTAGTTCGGCTCTCCAATCACACAAGTGCTTTTCCTTCCAACAGCCATCCTACTTTTGTATACAATAGAAATGTTTTTACTAGCTTTCTCATTTTGTCACACAGAATGTTGAAAAATCTTGTACTCAAGGACCAAGATTTAATGCATTTAATTTTTAAAACTGCCTCATCAAGGACATTCTTACACACAACCTCCCCTCTGCCCAGTGTGCTTGCTTTGATTTGTGCTAAGCTATCTAGCAGTTTTTCCGCAATTATTTTGCATCATCAATGTAAAGGTGCAAAGAGCAAAAAAGGCAATCGTTTCTTAGGCTTGTCATGAAAACAGTCTTTCAACCTGCTGGCTCTCCTAAAAGTGCCTTTGGATCCCACTCCACTTCCCTCCCTGGGGTTGTGTGGACCACACTTTGAGAACTGCTGCTCTAAAGTAATGCTTTATTCTGGACAGTCATCCTCTATGAAGATAGAAAACAAAACAACTTTTCTTGTTTTCTTTTGCTATTAATGCTGTGAACTTAACCAAGCCATCAGCTGCGCGGACTCCCATCCTAAGTGCTTTACCTGGGTGAAATATTTATCTCTAAGTGAATTGCTCAGCAGACATTCACACTGAAAAATAAGTTAAGACAGAGATTCTCTGAGAAGAAAAATATTAAAGCACATTGATCCAAACCTTTAGTGACTAGGTAATATTACTGTGATCTAATCACAGTGGCAGAATGTTCCTCAAACGTCGAAGCGAACAGCTCCATAATTTTCACACTGTGCTATGTGACAGATGGCAGAAACTGTTTTGATTTCCCCCAATATCTGAGGAGCAGCAAGCGGAGTCTGTGCCTCCCACTTTACTCCTGCTCTTTGTCATCCCTGGTCGGCCTGACAGCACACCGATTTTTACCTCTGTGATCTGTTCTGTGGATGACTGTGTTTTCAATAGTTACTTAGTATAAAAATAAAATGTGCGGGTCCCATCAAATAAACTAATTAAGGCTTAGAAAGTGTCAAAATCCAAAAGCCAGGAGGAACAGCTTAGGCACTGGGTATAGGAGTCACACAGACCTGACAACTAATGTATTGCTATGGCAACAGGAGAATCAATATTCCTCAGCTGGGCAGGTAGTTGACAGTAATTTTTGCTGGGTCAGAGAATTGGGAAGAGTGAAAACCACCTTCTGTTATGCAAAGAATTGCTCTTCCTTTTAACCAAAAAGCTTCCGAGGGATTGGTAAATACCTATTACAAAATTCCAGCCAAGTCTAGAAGGTCTGTCCATGAAGGCTCTTCCCATGGAAGAGAAGCTGTGGAATGCTGTATTTTCTGTGAGAATGAAGTGCCTTCTCTAAAACCAGAGTGTGAAGATGTATTTTTCTTATTCCTGCCATTTTGTACAGAGGGAGTGCCTGATGTGTGGCTGAAAGCTGGCGTGTTATCTTTCTCCTCTTCTTGATTAATTACAAAAACCGGCAAATAATTTCTGCATCTGATGTCAGCACCATCTATTCATGTTTGAAATGAGTGTTTTCCCAGACCTTGTGTCATAGAAGCTCTGACACAGCTACCAAAGAGATTGAACCAAAATTTGCTTGGTGAAAGTTTGCCATTTAGCAGAAAGGAAGCCACAGTGTCAGCATGCATTTTCCTAAATGTGCTGCTCAGGCCCAGCAGGTTCCTGAGTTGGTTGATACAGAGTAATACCTGACGCAGTGGAACAAGATATTTAATATCAAGTCCATTTAAAGAAAAAGGCTCCATGCAGTGCATAATGGAATAGATGATAAATTGCAAAATGGAGAACAAAAATATTGTTATTCTCTTTCTTTCAGGAGTTCCTACTCCGAGTGTCCATGTGTTTCTCTCCCTCCCTCTCTTCTTTCTTTCTACATATAGAAGTAGTTTAATGAAACTATGGGGTTGTCAGAAAAGTCATGATGCATTTTTGCATAGAAAAACATAGAAAAATGTGCCATGACTTTTCTGACAACCCAATATTTTGAAATACTGACCAATATTCAATATACCACTTTGTCGAACGCGGTCCTATAGTATCCTTTTTGATAATGGTCCCTGATGGTTCTCCTTTATTAACTGCAATGATGTGATTTGATGAAATTAAAATATATACATGCAGTTTTAATATAAGGGCATTAACAGAAATGTCATTCTTAACAAATAGACACTGGGAAATCTGCCCTGTAGCCAGAGAACCATGCTCATTTTTGCTTTTTTGCTATAACTTATAAAAACAAACCTCGTGATGTAAATGCCTATGGGTTAGATTTCCAGTTGAGAGGCAGGCGACAGGCTTCAGCGGGGAAATGGGCAGAGGCGGATTTTTGGTTTGTTTGTTTTAGACAAAGGATTTCTGACCTGGGGCAGTCCAGCTGCAGCTGCTGCCACTATTTAGGCAATGAGACCATTTTTCTAACTACATCAAAAAGAGGAAATGCTAACTGCAAGTCACTATATAGAGAGAGGGGAAAAGGAGGGAGGAAGGAAGAGAGAGGAGGGAGAAAAAGAAGGAGAAAAAGGTGGTTGTTAATGCTCCAGCAAATGATTTGCCAAGGCTGCCACTTTTAAATGAGAGGAAACTCTATCTGATTCCATTTGCAAGATAGGAGCCTGAAGGAAAGAGAACAGTAGTGTGATTCTTTGCAGTACAAGTGAGAGGAGGTGGTGGGACTTGTGTTTTTTGAGAAAGAACTTCAAACCTCCAGTGGGACTGAATTTAGATCAGGCATGCAGTGTGCTCGGTTTCTTCTTTGCGAATTACATCGTGCTCCTGCAGCCATATTGCTGGGACAACAAGGCTTTCCGGTAAACCAGTTGGCTGTTCCTATTGCTGTCTGGATGAAAGTAACCTGGTGGGTGGAGCTGTCTGTGTCTTCACTCTAACCTCCTTTGATGCTGGATGATTAGAATCAGAGCCTCCCCTGGTCCTGTGGCCCCCCCTAGTCTGTTATACTGACCCATTGCTTAGGCTACTCTGTTTAGGTTAGGTGAGAACATGGGTAGAAGATCCTTCTACTCTACGACCTAGCTTTCCCTATCTATCCACTTTGACTATTGACACTTCAGTTGAAAAAGTAAGTACAATGAAAGGGAAAAGAAAATAAGAAACATAAACCTGAATAACTGGACAGAATGGCTTTATGGTGTTTCCTTATGCATTTGAGAACTATTTATTGAATGCCTTCCCCAAACCAACACACCTACATATCTTCTTAAAGATAAACACCACCATAAAGCTAGCAGACAGAGCCTCTACCTGCAAAAGCCATAGTCCTTTGAATCGATAAGAAAATACTCATTTATTCTGGCTTTTTGATATTTTGGTTAAGCAGACACTTATGATATATATTAAGGTGATGCCCATTTTAGTCTGTAATATGTTTGATTTTTTGTCTTTGCAGAAATGAAGTGAAAAATTTTTATTGGACATATTGGTTCAAATGATCTGTTTTTTATAACATATTCCATATTCTCTGCCCAGCAAAAGATTAATTTTTTAAGGTTTTTGCTATATGGCATGTGTGCTTACCAGAGACAAAATGAGACAGTGAGGGGAAATGTGTGAAATCACCCCCAGGAGGGATGGCCATGCTGCAATCCTTTCTCCTCCATTCTCCTCTTGGAATTTTGGACACACACACATACCCAATGTGATTTTCAAACCACTAAGTCTGGGACTCAAACTGCAGTCGGCCATGTAGGAGTTCAGCACCATAACTACTATGCCACTTGCTGGTCCCCAATAGATTAATTTTATTAATATTAATAATAATGGACCAGCTCTATGCTACAATGGTAATGTAATGCCAAGAGAAGCTGGGTCTTATGTGGTAACTGTAATACAAATCCCCTGCCCTGCCAGTCTGAAATGTGCCAGGCACACACCACGAGAGCCCAAGATCTGATGAGCTGGAGGACTGCAGGAAGGGACCTGACATGACTAGACCCAGTGAAGGGTGCTCCTGCCACAGCTCACACATGTGCATGTGCACTCTGTGATGAATATAGAAACAGAAGATTAGTAATGATAATTACAGGTTGCATAGGCATGGTCTAGTAGCTCACAAAAACATCAAACTCAAGCTCAGAGTCACATTAGCTCTTTGGGAAAAATGTGTACCTTCCTGAGGACTGAAGGGATTATCCTAACACAGAGCTCTCCAACATGGCAGCCAATGGCTATGTAGGGCTATTGAGACATAAACCAATGAAGATTTAATTTAAGATGTAGATCCTCACTTAACACTAGCCACCTTCCAAGTGCTCAGTAGATACAGATAGCTAATGGCTGCCAAATTGGGATCCACATAATATAGAACATTTTCATCATTTAGGAAATTCTAGTGAACAGTGCTGCCCTCAAACACATTCGTTCATTTAGCAAACATTTCTTGGTAATAGACATCTCTGTGTGGTAGGCATTGTCCAGGTAAAATGAAGACACGGTGGTACCATTGGCATTCAGCTCAGTGTAGAAACAGATGATAAGTAAGATGAGGAGAGGATGTGATAATGTCAAGAAAGGGTAAGGGCAGGGTTTCTGGGATAGGCAGTAGCAGAGATAAGCTGCTTTGTGAGGTGGTAAAGAAAGGCCCTTCCAAAGAACTGACATTTGAACTGAAATCTGGCACGTGAGAAGGAGCTAGGAACAAAATAATAGTGTTTGGGGCACAGGCAACAGCCTGCACAAAGCTGCTGTGGGGGGAAAGAGACCTGCTTTCCATAGCCCCTCCCCACACAGAGAACTCTGAGGGTGCAGAGGAGTGTTGGTGATCAAGAGATCAACATTCTTTTGCTCAGTCTCTATTGGGCCACCTCACCAAGGATGCTTTCCTCTTTGTATCTGAGTTCTCTTCTAATTTACAGTATAACGTATTCTCAGTTGTAACAGTGGACCTACTCCTCCTGGCCTCAGAATAAAGCTGGGAGATGCTGGAAAGAGTACATCAGCTTTTATTAAAGCTCCTTATGTTTCAGGGACCTGGCATGCTCTGACTGTGGTTAACAATGGACTTTGGAGCCATTTCCATACTCATGGTTATTATCTTTATCTGAAAAATGTTTTCTCAGTTCAGACTTATTGAATCTGTTACAGAAACATTTCATTTTCTTTTTTTTGGAGAGGCTTTTGCTATAGGGCATATGTGTTCACCAGAAAGACAGAGAGAGACAGAGAGACAGAAAGCAAGAAATCACCCCCTGGTGGGGGGAGGATGGCCACACCACAATCCCTTTTCCTCCTTTCTCCTCTCAGGATCTTGGGCACGCACGCACACACACCCAGCATGAGTTTATGCCACCGGGTCCAGGACTCGAACTGCGGTCGGCTACATGGGAGTTCAGTGACATAACTATTACGCTAACTGCTGGTCCCAACATTTTCTTTTCTTTAAGCAGAGCTTTTAGCCCCGAACTTGGCTGAGTATGCTTCCCAAGATCAAGGCATTGGGGCCTCTGAACCTGAGAGGGGTTCTCACCTCCTTATACACTGTCCTTCCAGAATTTGCAAGAGCTCCCTATGAAGAGCTCCTTTCCCTTAGTCTTCAGAGCAGGCCAGCACTCACAGTGACAAACGCCGAAGGCCTGTGTTTAGAACTGTGTGTGATCTCCAGAACCCCTGACCCAGTTCCTAGAAATGGCAGAGCAACATGCAGTTGGACTGGTGATAAGCCACAGCAACATTTTGGCTGCTACATCCATCTCCTGCAGCATAGCAGTAACAGTGAGCCTGGGAAAATGGGATTCAGCTCTAAAAACAGTCCAATAACTTCTGTGTTTTTTGGAAATCAATGGGAACCAGCAAAATGGCAGTCGTAGTCGAATAACTTAGCGTGCTGTGATTTCTGGAGTCTGTTGGCGAGCGCACGCGCCCTATAGCAAAAAAAAAAAAAAAACCTCTGGAAATCATGTAATGATGTAATGATGAAGTTAATGTACCTGCATTTAAAGCAGGTACATAAAAATGTCACAATGTTGAAGACAGTGCAAGCAGAAAGGTCCTTCAGAGATAGGTGCCCAGTTGTCAGAAACATTACCTGGAAATGAAATGAAACCCTCACTGAGCAAGAGAGTAGTCCCTGCACATTCTGTGAAAATGATTCTTTCCCATTCTTTTGGCTTCCCAGATGTATAATCTGAATCTAACTTAAAAGCTCACAAATAGAAAGCCAAAGAGTATCTTTGTGAGTAATTGATGGGTTGTACTGCCTTCTGTATTCCCAGCCAGTAAGAGACAAATATGTCACTTGTATTTAGGTTTACTTATTGTCTATATCAAATATGATTTTCTATTTCTTTTTTTTGTTGTTGTTTTTGGAGAGGTTTTTGCTAAAGGGCACATGCACTTGCCAGAGAGACAGAAAGTGAGAAATCACCCCTTGGGGTGATGGCCACACCGCAATCCCTTCTCCTCCGTTCTTCTCTCGAGATCTTGGACACACATGCACACGCACCTGCCATGAGTTTAAGCCACCGGGTACAGGACTTGAACCACAGTCGATTACATGGGAGTTCAGCAACATAGCCATTATGCTAACTGCTGCTCACTCAAATAGATTTTCAACAGGAGAGTTAATCAAATAACTCTCCTAAATGGTATTTCACAATATTGAAAACAAATGATATTTAAGGAGCTGATTATTTTCCTCTTCAATGAATACTACCAAACTAGCCCCCAGAATGTCTTCTCGGTGCTTACACTAACAGTATTGTAAGCAAGACATGAGAGGGTCAGTCTGATGGGCCCTTGTGCTGGGGGGATATAAAAAGAGGTGATTCCTGGCACAAGGGAAGTAAACTCCATGGCCAGTGGCTTTGTCTATATGAAACCAATATTTTTTCCCTTTAATTTGATTTTTAAAATTGGACAGAATTGTATTATATGTGGCTTTATACACAGGAGTTCATGATAATGCATCTCAAATATGTAGTGATATACTTACCACTTATATTTATTTTATAGATAGGTGAAAAAAATCCATATAGATGATGAGATTAGTGCCTTGAAAGAGTCTAGTCAAAGTGTGTTTTTAATCTAGATAGTGCAGGAAATATTTCTTATTAAAATGTATTAGATGGGGGACCAGCAGTTAGCATAATGGCTGTTGCTGGACTCCCATGTAGTTGACTGCGGTTCGAGTCCTGGACCCGGTGGCTTAAACTCATGCTGGGCATGTGTGCGTGTGTGTCCAAGATCCTGAGAGGAGAATGGAGGAGAAGGGATTGTGACATGACTATCCCCCCTTGGGGGGGGGGGTGATTTCTCACTTTCTGTCTCTCTCTGTCTTTCTGGCGAGTGCACGCACCCTATAGCAAAAACCTCTCCAAAAAAAGAATGTATTAGATGGAATACTCTTCATCATGAGTCCATTTTATTCTTTAGGATCAAGATGACTTCTCTGTGTTCATTGATAACATACTTTATTTTTGTATGTACTTGAGTATTTAGAGGAGACTTATCCCTTAAAGAAATATGAATATATTATCCTTGTTATATATTATTATTTAGTAAAGCCTTCTAGGATTGTTAATAATTTTATGGGTACTATGACTTTTCATTAAAATGTTAGCACTCTTCCTTTCACCATTGCAACCTCCAGTCCAGGCAATTCTTTAGTTTTAAGTAATTCTTCTATAGAAGTTTAAGAAAGTATTGTATTTTCTGCATATTGAAAAATGAAGTTTTTAAATGTAACTTTTTTATTCTCAATGTAGATTCATTTAGAATAACCTACTCATAAATGCCAATAGCATTACCTTTGTATTTTCTACCAAAATTGGTTTATTTATTAAATGTGTCACAAAATAGTTTTTTTTTTTTTTTTTTTTTTTTTAGGTTTTTGCCATAGGATGTGTGCATTGGTCAGAGAGAGACAGAGAGGGGGAAAGAGAGAAATCAGTCCCCCAGGGGAATGGCCATGCTGCAATCCCTCTTCCTCCATTCTCCCTCAGGATTTTGTGCACATGCACACACACGTGTACCCAGCATGATTTTCAAGCTACTAGGCCCAAGACTGAAAGCACAGTCAGCTATGTGGAAGTCCAGCACCTTAACTACCACACCACCTGCTGGCCTCCAAACAGCATACTATTAAATTGATGCTTAGGGTCAGTAGGGCCAGTGAATTGATTTCCTGTGGAGCGCAGATTCTATTTGGCTTATTTGAGGAAAACAAATCTCTTTGGTCTTATATGAGTAAACTTAGTTGACCATGCAGTTAATTGGAAGAAGTAATGTACTTTGGAAAAACAAAAACAAACACACTTTGAGAAAAGCAGAAATGATTATTCTGGGTTGAATTGTGAAATCCAAAAATTTGTTTCAAAGTCTTTGCCCCCAGTACCTCTGAATGTGACATTTGAAGAGTAGACTGTGGTAGATATAATTAGTTAAGCTGAGGTCATGTTGAAGTGAGGGGCCCTAATCCAAAATGAGCAATGTCTTTCTAAGAGGAAATTTGGATACAGACCTGCACACAAGGAGAATGCCATGAGAACATGGAGGCAGAGAGCAGCATGAGGTTTCTATAAATCAAAGGTGAAGGTTGAGCAGCAACCCACCAGGAGTGAGGCAAGAGGCATGGAACAGATGCTCCTCCCAGCCCTCGGGAGGAACCATACTATACGACCCTGATTTCAGGCTTTAGCATCCAGAACTGTGGGAAAACAAGTTCCTGTTACGGCCGCTCTAGCACACTAATACAGATTGCTAATGGAAAAGCATGAGCCAGTTAGGTCGCCATGACCTCGCTCCGTTTTTTGCATGGTGGTGGTATATTACCAGGCTAGAAAATGAAAACTTACCAGCAGATCAGGTACTGGCAGCTTTTGACTATTTACCAATATCACCATAAAAAGGCAGAGGTATTAAAGGATCTGCAATCACTGGGTAATTCAGCTCTTGACACTGATGGATGGAACTTGCCTGTTCCTCTCTGCCAAAGATGCTGACTGGGTAAATGTTTTATTCATGAGGCCCAGGGCAGGAAGGGATGCCAAAGGTTTAAGAATATTTTAAGAAACTCTTTGAGATTTCAGGCAAGTTATCAGGAGACGTTAAGCAAGGAAGCCAAGGTACTACATCAACCCAGCTGGACAGTAAACCTCCTGCAATGGCTAAAGCCACAACCATGGGCTTGAGGAGCCATTTTCTTTGCTTGTCTTGTGTCTTGTATTGACTGATATCTGTGACCACAATTCTATTCAGAGGGTCTCTCTGTCATGAGTAGGACCCAAACTAACCCAACCTGGAGGACAATCATAGTCCTTGAAGTTCTACCCACCCATGGGTTGGGTCTCATCTTTCTCTGGCATTGGCGACAGCCTCAGCTGAAATCCATTTGAAGACACAGAGATGCTTGAGCTGAGAGTCTCAGGAGGCCCATTAGCCCCACATTTTAATTATCTATTAATAAAATGATATTTCAAATTATTAGCATGACAGATTATTTTCTGCTGTGAAGAGAGAGGGCAATTTAAGTGTGGACAAGTTGCCAAATGTCTCTCATCTTTCTATACAAAAAGAAGAGTCTTTTCTATAATAGCAGGTTCTAATAAGGAATGTCCGTACGGACTGAGGCCGTCATACTGTTAGAAATTCCATGTCTATGTAATGAATTATAATGGAAATGCCCCTTGCCTTTAGCTCTCTGTTCTAGCCAGAGGATTTTAATATTTTATAATATCCGTTAATAAACTTTTTAAATTATTTGGAATCACATAAAAGAACCAAGAATAAAGTGCGGCCTGTGCAGAGTTGTCAATCCAAGCATTTTCCTATTGTCAAGGAAACATGAGCCCAAGTGCAAATGAATCTTTCCTAATTTTATAGCTCTATTGAAAATATACCAAATTAAAATGAAGAGTTAAAATATATTGGATTGTTGGGAAAAGTCATGACACATTTTTGCATAGGACAATGCATCATGACTTTCCTTATGACCTAATAAAATCAATCAGTGAATGGAAAACAGGTAAGTTCTTGGTATCCACTACCCTTTATGTTTGGGGAGTTTCAGTATTAAAGACCCTGAGAACCTTCTCTCGGGAACTGGTTAGGACAAAAACAATCAAAGAGCAGCAGCTGACAGAGACAGCCACTCTGAGACATGCTGTCAAGATGCATCACAATATGCCACTATATCCTCCCCTTTCTATCTGTCAAAGCCATTGATTATTTTCAATAAAGAAAACCAGTGACAGTCGCTAGAATTGTAGAACTCAGCATATGAACTTTGGTGTCACCTGTCACTCTCCTCTAAACAGACAAGTTTAGAAATTTACTCAATGCACCAGAAGCAGTTTTGGAAGCATATTTAAATAAGACTTCATAAAGGATAGCAATGAAAGGCAGAAAAATGAAATATCTACTAGGCCCCAGTACCTGTTTCCTGAGTTTACTGAGGTTCTGAGGAGACTGCGTATGCTCCTCTCTCACAGTAAAGCAAAATAAATTAAAAAAACATTTTTTTTTCTTTTGAGAGAAAGATATTTGCTATTGGGCATATTTGCTCGCCAGAGTCAGAAACTGAAAGTGAGAAGTCACCCCCAAGGGATAATGGCCATGCCACAATCCCTTCTCCTCAAGTTTCCTTTCAGGGTTTTAGACATGCATGCACACGTGCCCAGCGTGAGTTTCAAGCTGCCAGGTCTAGGACTCAAACTGCAGTTGACCAAATGGAAATCCAGTGCCTTAACCACTGTGCCACTGCTGGCCCCAAGAACTTTTTCCTACTTATTTGTTGAGTAAGAGTTACTTAGATACCCTGGGATTTTTAAGCAACCAGTGAATTCCACGGTTCCTTATAAATACAGCTGGCCAGTCGCTGTTGGTCACAGGAATCACTGAAGGTCGGGATTGTTTGGGAGCAGTTGAGTAGCCTATAGACTAGAAGATCATAGATTTCTTGGTCTCCAATATTCCACTATAGAGACTTACTAAAGCCTTAAAGATGCTGAACACAGGGAAACACTGCTGGCAGCAGTGGTAGCACCCCCTTCCTGGGGTTGCAGGGGGTCACCCAGAGTTAGTGACACGGCACAGGGATGCAGTCCCTGGGGTAAGGGCAGTGTGCTCTTGCCAGGCGGTGCTGGAGAGTGTTGTGAGCCTGGATCCCATCTCTGGCTTCTTGTTATTTGGAGCCTAGTTTGCAGACCGTCTCTGTGATTCTTGATGAGTTCCCCAACATCCTTTCCGTAGATTCCCGTTCTGCTCTACCAGCCCGGGTCTTTTGTTTTGTTTTGATTTTTACCTCACAACTAAGGAACCTAAGTGATGAAATACTGTGACTTAATTTTGCTTGCAAAACCTTGGTGGGCTCAAATTGTCATCAGGTTAGAGCAAAATTGTGAATTAGAACCTCCTATTGAGTAGAAGTTGGTATTTGGTTAGCTTGCTCCGTGTCGAGTGCTATCACCTCAATCTGCTCAGCCGGTACTGGAGAAAAATAAACAGTTTATTTTCTATAGCACAACATTTGTAGTAGTAACAGCAGCAAAAGCAGCTAATATGTGACACCTTCTGCTGTCCTAGCCACTGTGCAGAAAGCTTGTATAGATTTTTTAATGTAATGATCCCAGTAATCCCAAGCCCAAAGTACTGCTGATATTATCATCCTACTTACACAGAAACTGAGGCCCAGAAAGGTTATGTAACCTGCTGAGAGGCACACAGCTTGGAACTGGTGAAACAGGGTCAAGTCAGAGTGGTGTCTAAGATTGGTTCTGTATCGCGGCTGTGACATAAGGTGCTACCCAGTGGATGCTGAGTGCATAGGGGAGATCATGCGTTCGGTTCCCCGGTCAGCCAGTCCACTGTAGGTGCATGCACCCATGACCCTGACTAGCACAGAGGGCCGGGGGTGACAGCATGAGGAGGAGACTTGTTGTTGCTGAGGAGGCTTATTTCTCTTTGTCTATCTCCCTCTGTCTCTGGCTTTCATGAAAGAGCTAAAAGACTTGTTTGGTTCAGAGCTTGTGATCCTAACCTTGTGCATACTTCATTGGTCTGCTTCTGACTTTTAAAAGGCCATGTGATTTCAAAATAGTTCTAGTAGGACATGAAGAGAAAATAGCCCTGCAAGTTATTTTTACTGAATCATGTGTAAGACAATCCCAGAAATGGGCCATAACTTCATATAGGTGAGCATGATTTTGAAAGGAGACTTTTTTTTTTTTTAAATGATGAAAAGGAAGGGAGTAATCTTTGAGAAGATGGCTGAGAGTGAGGTCAGGGAAACAGAGGATATGACTTGCAACTTTTAAACAAATTATAAAAAGTCTACAAATTATAACAGCTGTCACCACCTAAAGTTCTATCTACAGACAGCCACACTCTACATAACATATTTTTCATTCATTTGCCTTCTTTTGGTTTTAGTTTTGTTGTGAGATCGGCACGTTGGTCTTATGGGGGGAAATGACACTAGAGACCCTCGCCTGGTACACTCTGCTTCAGTCTAACCTGCAAGACACAGTGTCCCGATTCTGCCACAGTCACATACGTGAGCCACTGCATTTGCTGGAGATGTTTTAAAATATACAAATGTTAGCTTATATACTTGAAATTCATAGTAATAAGTCCTGCCTAAGAGTATAATTTAAAGCTCTTCAGAAGAAAGATGTAAAGGATTAACCGTGCTTAAATCAGGATAATATGTATACTGAAACGTGTTGGCTGGCATGCTCTGATGGGCATTTTCAAAGAATCTCCTAATGCTTGTTAAGGACAAATGCTATTTGGTTTACTTACAACCTTTAAAAAATTTATAGCAGTACAATATGGAACCTTTGAAGATTTTTCTGTCCTCAGACTCAGCAAAAACTTTCTTAAAGTTCCCTTAAAAATATTTAAACCATTTTATTATAGAAATGTCAAGAGAAATTCCCCCAGGGAAAAGCTTATATTCTAACAAACAAACAAACAAACCAAAAGCAAATCACACTTACTTCAGAAATAGATGATATGTGTATATTTAAATATAGAACTGGAAGTATAACATATAAAAATGAAATATTTATATATATATAATGAAAAATGGCTCTACACACATTTAACATGTATAAATACACTTGTATTCCATAAAATGTTCATACGAATTTGTACAATCATCAAAGATTATAACCACTTTATACCCTTGTTTGTTGTTCTCTTGATAAAACTAGTTCTGCTTGCTCTTGGATCACATTACACCAGTAAACCTGCAATAACTTAAAAAAATTATTGCTCCCCATTGTTGCTACAGAAACACACTAAAGAGACCTCCTAACCTGGTGTGAAGAGCTATCAGATAGGCTCCATTACTAAGAATCCCCTTTCTGCACTGGCATTTACATGTTGTTGTTTTAGATTTAGCAAATCCCTAGAAGGCTGACAGAATGGAGCAATAACCCAAGCTCGTCACCAATACATAAATGCCAGGGTTTGTGTGTATTAAGTAGGACAACTGACTGGCTTTCTATAAAGTTATTATTTCAGTCTTGGATTTTTTTCCCCTGGTCCCTTACATCATCTTTCAATGTACTATGGAAATAGAAAAACTTTCTGAATTACATTTATGTGGAGGAAAGAAGGTCAAAAGTTATCATTGCTAGGTATTTTAGATTTAGACATGAGGCTTGAAAGAAGAATGTTTGAACAAACAAAAACAACTAAAATTTAACCTAATAGGATATACCTAATGATATGTAATCTCAGACATGGTTTTAAAAACGTTTAAAGTAAAAATCTTACAAAAAATATTAGGGAAATACTCAAAAGATTGGTCTATCGTGAGTTACTGAGGAATTTTGAGCTGTTTGGGAGACTTTTGGCTGCATGGATTTAAACTATACCCCTCATCAGGAAAAGAATAATGTACTGGGTAGGCCATTAGTCTGACTTGATTTTCCTTCATATATTCATGAAATATTTGCTGAAAGTCTCCTATATGCCAGGCTTTGCGTGTGACAGTGAGTGTGTGATAAATGATACAATGCTCTCCCTGTCTGAATGGAGCTTAAATTTGGTGGGAGAGAGAGTGATTACAATATTTGCTGAATATAACAGCAGAGTGAGTAGTGGATGCTGGTCTCAAGGATCTGGGAAGGTTTCTAGGAGGAAGGGATTAAGCAGGGGCTTAAGGGAGTAAGGAGTAAGCAAGAAAAGTCAGGGTTGTGGGGTAAGAGAGTTCTACATCAAGGACCATGTGTCAGTGCTCGAATGTAAGGGAGACCCTGGAATACCTGAAGATGCAAAGAAGTTCCTTACAACTTCAGCTGGCCCAGAACTGATAAGTTAGACACACAGATTATGGTGGAGAGAAGAGAAATGTAAAAACACAGTAGCCCTGGTCTGTAAACAAAGGGATTTAAAAGACAATAAATGAAGGCAAAAATGAATGAGGTCAAGCAGCTAGTCTAGAACTTCAGACCAAACAAGAAACAGCAGAAATGCTAATAGCTGAAAACTTCACCCAAGGCAGACAAACTGCACATCAAGGAGATGGATTTACTGTAGTGGACAGAGGAAGACCGACAGTGTTTGGAAAATGGTTGAGAGTGTTTTGAACCAGTATCACTCAGTAATAGGTCTCCACAGGCTGACATGGTTGATGATGATGAACGTGAAAAAAGTGTATTATTTCGAAGATGGATGGGGGGGTGAGTATGGGTAAAATATGACTTTTCTTTTGGAAGAAATTAGGTAGGTTTTATAGGGAGTCTTTTGTCAGTTATCCAATAGTTTCTACTGCACAAAAATTTGGCAGTCATGGGTTATGTACCCATCATTGTCTCTTCCACATTAATACTGTCTCCTTTTTGGAAAGATAAGTTCTTTAAAAAAAAATAAGTGAAATATTTTGATGATACAAAAGAGAAATTACATTGCAAACACCCATGTACCTTCCACTCAAGTTTACCTAATACAATTTCTACCAAATTTACATAAGATATTTTTAAGAAATAAAACATTGCAGAAATGTTAAATTTCCATATATACCACCCTCCTATCCCATTTCCCTCCTTCTAAAGGGAATAGTTATCTTGAATTTGGTGTTTATCATTTATATTTTTCTATGTATATATTTCCTTCTTTCTTTCTTTTCTCAGAAGCTTTTGCTACAGGGTACGTGAACTCGTGAGAAAGACTGAGAGAGACAGAGACAGAAAGTGAGAAATCACCCCCCGGGGGATGGCCACACCACAATCCCATCCCTTCTCCTCCATGCTCCTCTCAGGATCTTGGGCACACACGCATATGTGCCCAGCATAAGTTTAAGCCACCAGGTTCAGGACTCGAATTGCGGTAGAATACATGGGAGTCCAGTGACATACCCATTATGCCAACTGCTGGTTCCATATGTGTATATATTTCTTACAATTTTACTACATATGTATCTGTCTTTAAAGAATAATACAGCTTTGTAATTTTTAATACATGTACATAAATGATATTTTCCTATGCATATATATCATTCTGTGTTCTTTTTCACTCAGTATTATGCTTTTGAGATTTATCCATGTTCAACCCTAGCTGAACCTTTTTCTTTTTTGTTGTCGTTGTTGTTTGTGTTGCTTGTTACCTTAGGGTGCATGTGCTCAGTAGAGAGAGGGAAAATGAGAAATCACCTCCTTTTTTTCTTTGTTGTTGTTTGTGTGGCTTGTTGCCATAGGGTGCGTGTGCTCAGTAGAGAGAGGGAAAATGAGAAATCACCTCCCAGAGGGATGGTCATGCCACAATCCCTTCTCCATTCTCCTCTCAGGAGTTGGGCATGCATGCACACACACACCCCATGTGGTTTACAAGCCGCCAGGTCTGGGACTCAAACTGCATTAGCCATGTGGGAATCCAGAGCCTTAACCACCATTCCACCTACTGGCCACCCTAACTGAAGCTTTTTAACTACTCAGCTATATTTCATTTTATTAGTATACCATATTTTAAAGACACATTCTTCTGTTGATACTTGTGTTGTTTTGCGAATTTTTGCTATTATAAACAATGCTATAGTGAGTATTATTTTACTACTTGTGAAAATGAAAGGTATATATTGGATATGTATACCTAGATGTGAAATTAGAATTGATAGTTTATAGGAAACATTCATTTCCAATTTTATTTAAATATTATTACTTGTGTTTCAAAGTAGTCTTACCAGTTTGCACAACTACCAGCTGTGTGTGAAATTTATATTGCTCCATATCTTTATCAGCATATAATATGTCAGACATTTAAATCTGTGTCCATCTGAAGAGCGTGCAATGTATCTCAACCTCCAGCCAGGAACACCTGAAGTCTTTCAACAGAGGACATTTCATATAGCTAACGATTGGACTGAAGTTGTACATTTGGAAAACCAAATAAGATGGCGAAGTAATATATGGATAACAATAGGAGGCCACTGCCAACTCTAGGGCTGGAAAGACAAATGGGGAAAGTGGTGTTAACAGAGACCAGAAAGTGGAGACACTTGCCTGAAACAAAACCAGGAGCGTAGGAGCTGTAGCCACAGGGTCTCCAGAGAGGCTCATGGAGGCCACAGAGAAGCTATAGGAAGCGAAGTGAAAAGGGCTTCTCCTTTCCTGCCCTCCGATCTCCCCCAGGGCCTTCCACTGGCTACCGTTATCTGGAAGCTAGAAGTTCCTTGTGATATAAAGAAGAACAGGTCATGAGAAGAAAATTGATCTGAAAGGAAATAGTTCACTAGAACAGATGATATTACATTGTGGTTTTGGGTTATATGTCTGATGCAGTGAGCATTCTTTCCCCATAAGTTTATTGATCATTTTGTTTCCTTTCCTATGAATTATTATTTGTATTTGTCCACTTTTCCCCCTTGGGCTATCCATTTCTAATTTATTTTAGGGATCCTTCATAGATTCTGAGTATTACATTTGTCAGTTATACATATTGCTAATGCTACTTGCATGTAGTCTGTGGCTGCTTTTCCACTATGCTTATAGTGTCTTTTGTGATGTAGACATTTGAAATCTAATGTATAAACTGGGTCTTTACCTTTAAGAGTAGTATTTATGTTTCACTCAAGTAAATCCTTTCTTGTCCCATTTTTCCTTTTTAAAGTTCTAATTTCAATTCTCATTATCTGGTCTTTACAGCACTGGGGGCTTATGTTTATAACATGTTGCAGATACCTTTTAAAAATGACTGAATGATAATCAATGATTTCAGACTTTTAAATACTACTTTTTTTATTGCCACCCATATAATATATTGACATTCCGTGTGTGATGGTTCCTTCTGGTATGAATCTATTTCTCGTATCTTCATTCTGTGTTGTTGGTCTAGTTTATATTCTCGAACAACAGCGTGCTGTCCTGACTAATACAGATCAGAAGTAAAGCCTGGTTTCTAGCAGAACGAGTCCTCTTACTTTTTTTATTTCAAATTTGGCTAGGCTATTTCAGACTTTTTGATGCTTTATATAAATCTTAATATCATGTCATTAAGTCACATGATAAGCCTAAGATTTAAGTTCATGTTTTGCTGAAATATACATAAATATGAAAAAAACCCATTTTTTAAAATTGTGTCTTCCCATTCATTACCATGGCATATCTCTTCTGTTATTTATGCAATTTTTTTAATATTTCCTTTTATATACAAGAACCTTTTATATGTTTTATAATTTTCTTCATAAAATTATTGCATACTTTTGTTTGATTTTATTTTCTGGTTATAGAAAGCTTTTCATTAAAGCTGACATTTAAAAAACATTTTAGGGACCAGCAGTTAGTGTAATGGCTATGTCGCTGGACTTCCATGTAGTCGGCCGCGGTTTGAGTCCCAGACCCGGTGGCTTAAACTCACGCCGGGCGTGTGTGCGTGCATGCCCAAGATCCTGAGAGGAGAATGGAGGAGAAGGGATTGTGGTGTGGCCATCCCCTCTGGGGGTGATTTCTTGCTTTCTATCTCTCTGTCTCTGTCTTTCTGGCACGCACATGCACCCAATAACAAAAAACCTCTCCAAAATAGAAAAAAAGAAAAAAGAAAACCATTTTAAACTAATTGCTTCTTATACAAAAGAACATCAATAATTATCATGTACTCAATTTATATCCAGAAAACTTGCCAAAATATTTTAATCTAACTTTGTAGATTCTCTTGAATTTTTGTGAAGACGAAATCAGACCTTGTGTGAATTATGGTCAATTTATTTTTTTCCCTCCAATCCTTACGCCTTTTACTTATTTTGGGGGGGTCTTACTACTCTGGACTGAATCTATGTAACAAACATTGTGACAGCTGCTTGCTGTTAGCTTTAAAAAGTATTCTAATGTGGGACCAGCAGTTAGCGTAATGGCTATGTCGCTGAACTCCCATGTAGTAGACCTCAGTTCAAGTCCCAGACCCGGTGGCTTAAATTCATGCCAGGCACGTGTGAGTGTGTGCCCAAGATCCCAAGAGGAGAATGGAGAAGGGGTTGTGGTGTGGCCATCCCCCATGGGGGGTGATTTCTTGCTTTCTGCCTTTCTGTCTCTCTCTGTCTCTCTGGTGAGTGCACGTGCCCTGTAGCAAAAACTTCAAAAAAAAAAAAAAAAAAAAGTGCTCTAGGATTTTTTATTTCTCTTCAGATTTAGGCAGGTCATTTTTCTTCTTAGTTTGCTTAAAGCTTTTTAAAATTAATTGATAAGAGTTAATTGTATCAGATTGTTTTCCCGCATCTATTGAGATGATCACGTGGGTTTCTGAAACAGCTCTTTGAAGACTAATGCACTGCCTGAGTAAAATCTGAACTTGAAAAACACAAAAATCAATACTGTATATATCCTGTGGACATAGATAGATGTAAAAGCATTTTTTAAAAGGACTGTAAGACTACATACAAAAAAATGATTATAAGTGGAACTTTTGGCGAGAAGAAGAGAAAGAAATTGAAAGGAGATGAGTGAGACAGGTAATGGTAGGAAAAGAGCTTAGCATGATCTGTAGTGTCCTAATATTTCCTTTTAAATAGATTTGTTCATATTTTAACTTTAGTGATTGCTTTCACAATGTGTCCCTAGATAAAGGGAGGGTATCAAATTAATGATAAATTTTGAGTCATAGAAATATGGGCGAATGCTGTGTCTTTCTTTGTAAATTGCTAATGTCCAAAAACAATCCAAGGAAGTCAGTCATAAAGTATTATTCACCTTACTTATTCGTAACATGAATTAAATTGTTCAAGTTTGGTCTCAAATTTTTAAAATTTGGAGCCAGGAAGTTGAGTTTCTTCATGCACTTCATCAATCACTTAAAGCCAATACATTTAAGTACCTGATAATTATATAGACTCATCATCTGGTAGTAAAGATGGAAAATATAGACACTTTTCAAAGAAGTTTTAAACATACATGTACATCAACATGAAATATGCACACGGGCTAGTAGCCATGGTGTTTCTTGGTTGGGAGTGGCAATGATGTTTTAGGCAATCAATACCTACTCCCTTTAGATTACGTATTACATGGTATATGTTTTTCTGGGTGGTCCCTTCCCCTCTAATTTTCATGGTTTACTCTGCTTGGGACCCATAACTTGAAAAATCAAACTTTTATCTCATATGCGAAGTACAAGAAAAACGCTCTAAGCAAGGGACTTGGTTAACACAGCACTATACCTCGTGCTCCCAGCTGTCAGACCGACTGACGACCTGAGCATGAGCCTAGGGTACCAGTGTGGACAGAGAAACATATACACACATGTGCATACGTATATAAAATATATACTAAATCCAAAGAATATGTATATATGCATACATGTATAGTTTAAAACATTTTAAAAGATTCAAAATAATCATGGTGGAAAAATCAGAGTTGGACTTAGGTTTACTCTATGCTCTGGCACTGATATAACTCGGGACTACTTGTAGTTGAGGTGTGAGGGAGGCTGGATGGGGAGAATGAATACCACACTCCTTCTGATGCTTTGTATTACAAGACCTGTGAATGCATCTCTTAGTGAGCAAGACAAAAACAAAACAAAACAAAACAAAACAAAACAAAAAAAGCTTTATGATACACCGTCTTGTATTTCAGGTGATCCAAATATTCATAAAATTGTTTTTTGGAGAGGTTTTTGCTATAGGGAGTGTGCGCTCTCCAGAAAGACAGAGACAGAAAGATAGAAAGCAAGAAATCACCCCCTCAGGGGGTATGGCCACGCTGTAATCCCGTCTCCTCCATTCTTCTCTAGGGATCTTGGGCACGCATGCACACATGACCAGCATGAGTTTAAGTCACCGCCAGGACTCGAACGTGGTCGACTACATGGGAGTTCAGTGACATAGCCATTATGCTAACTGCTGGTCCCAATATTCATAAATTTTTCATTCACCTGAATCAGACATACTGTAAATAATTTGAAGACTGGGTGGGTAATAGCTAAGGAGGAGTGTGTGTGTGTGTGTGTGTGTGTGTGTGTGAAATATGTATTTAGTCTTGAACAAAGTGAAAAAATAATCAGATCTTTTATGATTAAATATCAAATGACCTCAAAGAAAAATGATTTCCCCAATAGATAATAGGAGATTAGTCTAAAGAGGAGGAAAAAAGTTGGACCCAGAGTGTTTGGAATCTGGGGAGACAAGTTTGCTGCTGTGAAGAAGGACATGTAGGCAGAGATGAGCAAAGGCCTGAAGAGTAAGGCGGTGTCTTCTCTGAGTATTGCTCAGCTCACAGCCACATGATGTCCTTGAAGTTTTTCATCCTATTGCATACCTCCTCCTTTTGCAAGTTTTCCAGCACCAATCCATCGTGATGTGGTCAAAATAATTCCACGAGGGCATAGCTCCATGGTTTGGATATTAGTAACCCCAAATGTCATGTTATTATTAACAGGCTTTATTTCTGCTCTAAATATCCACAGAGCATGAGGATGTGCTGTCCACACTTTGTCATGTTGCTTGAAGTTACAATGAGAAAGGAATTGGAAATTGTTAGCTTCGCATGACTTTGGGAAAGGTGTTGAAACAGCAAATCTAAAGATATTTGAGATGTTGACATATCTTAGTTTTGGCTCTCAGGATCATTACTTTACTAACAATATAATATTTTTCAAATATTACCAATGTGGTGCCAACAGATGGTGTGGTGTTTAGGACATTGGATTCCCACATGGCCGACTGCAGTTCAAGTTCTGGACCTGGCAGCTTAAAAATCATAACAAGTAAATAGATAAATAAATAAATTTTTACAAACCCCTAAAAACAAATACTGGCAACGACTAAATGATTTTATAAAGATGGTTACACTAGCAAGACAAGTACTGAGGGTTAGTATTTGAAGCCAGACTTCAACACAAACTGTACTGTATTCTAGCTGAGTGATCTCATTCCAACTTGTTAAGCCACGCTGGAGCTCGGTTTCCTTACCTATACAATAAGAGAATAAAAATCTCCCTCATAAGTTTCCTGTGAGGAATAAATGATATGAGATAGTAAAACAATGGAGGCTCTTACACAGCATGAAGTACTATATAAATAGTGCTGGTAGTGATTACTGAACGTTGAACTTTTCGGTAGTATGTTTTGTGTTTGTGTGACAATGCTATTGTAATAGTTGTATGGATAAAACCCCAACTTTCATGGGTCAATCACATGGTGGTATATTTTTCTCATATCCAGGGATACTCGGCCCACAGCTTATATGGCAGATCAAGTAAATTCTCAAAAACTCAAGCTCTTTCTACCTTTCTGTTCATAGCAAATGTCCTGCACATTGATGGTTACCTCCTGCCCATTCAGGAGTCATGTGTTTGCGCTTCTGTGAAAAAATAGAAAAGGGCAAAAGGCAGAAAACCTGGGAAAGAACACTGTGTCCCTTTTCATCAGAAAAGGCTCTTCTAGAAGTTCCATCCAGGGGTTTTCCTCTTATACCTCATTGACTAGAATCAGTCACATGAACATCCCTTGTACAAGGGCATCTGGAAAACTGTATTTTTTTTAAATTTTAATTGCTAGATGGCATGTGTGCTCACCAGAGAGAGGAGAATATACCCCCAATTGTGTGTGGTCACAACACAATCCATTCTCCTTCATCTCTTCATCTTGCTGGGATTTGGGGCATGCATGTATTGATACATGCTCTTAGTATGTTTCTTAAGCTGTTGGAGCGGGGACTTGAACCACAGTTGGCCATATGAGAGCTGGCTCTTAGCCACTAGGCTACAGGGTTGGCCCAGAAGACTGTCTTTTTTTTTTTTTTTTTAAAGAGATTTTTGCTATAGTGTGCAAGTGCTTGCCAGAGAGACAAAGAGAGATAGAAAGCAAGAAATCACCCCCGGGGGGATGGCCACACTGAAATCCCTTCTCTTCCATTCTCCCAGGATTTGGGGCATGCATGCACACATCCCTGGCATAAATTTAAGTTGCTGGGTCCAGGACTGGAACCAGGATAGACTACATGGGAGTCCAGCAATATAACCATTATGCCATCTGCTGATCCCAAGACTGTTTTTCTAAGGCATTGCTGCTCCAAGTAAAATTGTGGTTCTTATAGCAAAGAATGAAAGGAGAGTAGGTACTGAATAAGCAACCACCAGTGAGGGAGGGGAAAAAGAGAAAGGACAGTAGAGAGAAGACAGAGGAGAGAGAGAGAGAGAGAGGAGTGAGAGAGACAGAGAGAGAGAAGATGAGAGAGGAAAAAAGAAAGAGATGAGAAAGACAGAGAAGGGAACTACACGGCCTGGTTTAATAGAAGAGCCATATTGTGCCGTAGTGATACCCTGTATCTTTTTAGGAAAAGCAACGTCAAATACTATGCCAGAATTTTAGTTCCTCCTAGACATTCTCTTGTCACAGAGGATAGCATGGTGCATCAGTTAAGGATAGGACTCTGGGGACCAGCAGGTGTTGTGGTGGTTAAGGCGCTGGACATTCCCACATGGCTGACCACAGTTTGAGTCCTGGACCTGGTGGCTTGCTTTCTCACTTTCTCTCTCCAACTATCTCTCTGTGTGTCTTTCTCTGGTCAGATTAAAATAAAATGAACGAATAAATAAAGTTAAAAATTAAAACAAATAAATCTTTAAAAAAATAAAAGAATAGGACCCTGAAATCAGGCAGTCACAACATGGAATCCTGTCCCTGTCCCTATATGAATATCACTTGGGTGGGTTATTTAATCTCTCCAGACTGCGAACTTCCAACATAGCAGAACTTTGTTTTGTGGTTACTGTATCCCTAGCCTTTAGGAGAGACCTTTCCCGTAGTAAGCATGCTCTGTGTGTTGAATAGATGAATACGTGAACTTCTCTGAACTCTGGATTTCTCAGCAGTAAAAGGAATTAAGAGAAAGTGTATTTAGAGGTCATTGTGATGACTAAATGAGAGAACACAGTTTTTATATCTTGCTCTATCAACTCCACTGTTAGAGAAATACAATTTATTGTGGGGCTCCCCCAGAGCTCCCTAAGATGAGGGTTCTTTGGGCCTTTTCTGGAGATATCTTCAGCCAGCTGTTCATCTCCAAGTCTGTTTGCTTCTCAGACCAGCTGCACTAATACGGTACCATTTACATTTAGTACTGCATCTATGTGGTGTGCTCTCAGAACGGGCTGGATGGGGAGATGAAGGAGTGTGTGTGTGTGTTCGTGGATGTGTGTACACACGCAGGTAGTGGTGGCTTTGTGGTGGATGAAAGTTTTGCTGAGCTTTCAATATCAGCCATTTCCAACCAGATTTATTGCTAATTAAGGGTTAGAACACTAAATTAGCAGTAAATTAATATTCATTTCTGTGCTAGTATACTAGAGCGGCAGGAAAATTGCCTAAATGAGATCCAGGTAATGACATTCATCATGGCCAAAAATAATGAAGTCTAAAAGACTTTTCTGTTAAACAGGGGTGGGAGTAGGGGGTGAGGGACACTCATAACACCAAAAACTCTGATATCCTTCTTTAGTTATTTGCAGGGGATGAGTTTTTATGAAGTGGTGACTTAAAAGGAAATTCCCCTCAGTAGCTTGTGCCAAGTATATACAACACTTTAGTGGGCTTAGAGGAAAAATTCTGAATTAAGACAGAATAGCTAGCTTGGTGCCGACAAAGTGGAAATCTCCAAATTGGATTACAATGCAAGCAAATCCTACATTAGCAACCTGTCAGAAGCCAAGCCACTGTCTAACATTCCTAAGCCATCACAGGATAATCCCCAGTCATCAACTCCTGTCTGTTACGGGGTAGTGTTTTTTTTTTTTTTTTTGGAGAGGTTTTTGCTATAGGGTGCATGTGCTCTCCAGACAGACAGAGAGACAGAAAGCGAGAAATCACCCCCCAGGGGGGATGGCCATGCCGCAATCCCTTCTCCTCCATTCTCCTCTCGGGATCTTGGGCACGCACACACACACTCCCAGCATGAGTTTAAGCCACCGGGTCCAGGACTCGAACCGTGGTCAACTACATGGGAGTCCAGTGACATAGCCATTACACTAAATGCTGGTCCCACAGGTTAGTGTTTTGAAACCTGTGCCAAAGCCTGGGGTCTCTTTTGGTGGGGAGGGGAGAAATACCTACTCATTCTTTTTAATTTGTATTGCCCACTGGGTGTAGCCACTTCCTACGTCCATTTAAAATACGTTCTCTATAATAAGATATACAGTGTCACCCCAGTACAAAAGTAACCGCAATGAGCTCTGTGCTGTATCTCTTCAGAGAAGAATGACTCCTTCCTGTACAGAAGACGACATCTTACAGGAGTTGTTCATCTGCATTGTGTTCCTGTGAAGAGGCAGTTGCCAACCCCTGGGACACAGATTGCTGAAAAGCATCAAACCATTGTCTGTCCCTCTGAGCTCATGGTTTATGAGACCCTCCGTGGTCAGCTCCGACGTCTGGGTCCGTGGGCCCGTTGAACGTGTGTCTGCTTTGTGTTTCTGCCCTAGCCGCTCACCCTGCTCCAGCGTATAATGGGAATATTGACTGGCCATTGACTAGGCCTGGGCAGGCAGACTTTGCAGTAATTATGAATGAAAGATGTCAGTGGCGAAGCATCTCATTCCAGATATTTCTACACATAGTCGATACTGGCTTTCGTAAGCGTGACTGAGCTCCAAATGGCTTGCAGTCATAAGGGAATGACCAATTGAATAGCTATTATTTCATCCAATTGATGCGGTGCTTTTTGTGCAAAGGGAAACAGGAATGCAGAAGCACGCACATTTCATACCGGACTGGTTCTTGCTTTCAATAGCTGCTGAAAAATATCAGCTATTTTCCTGGGAAGCCAGCTCCTGGGGAGAAGCTATACGTGGCAAGTGGAAAACCATGTTCATTTTCAATAAAGGTTACCAAAAAAAATTAGAAATTTCTACTCGAACTTAATCATTAATGTATTTACTCCCAGCAGAAAGATGAGTATTTATTTCTCAAAATCTCTTAAATTCTGCTTTGGCAGTAAAATGAGTATGGCTAAGACAACAATTCAGAATAAAACACAGTATGGTTTTGGATTTGTGGAATGGCCACGAGTCCAGGCAAGGGCAAAACTCACGAGCTTCCATGTGATGATCACCTTCTGGGTACTCTGAAGTCCAAACCCCTGTCAAAGAGAGGGAATCTCACATTCTAAGTGCCGCTGCGTGTCAGAGCACTTTACCTTCTATAGATTTCCAACTATTTACAGAGATTGTTCTCATTTGCCCACATTTATTATCTGGGTAATAAAGGCTTAGCTTATTTTAACAAACAGTGAAAGCAGTTACTTGGTACCTTTCAAAGCAACATTTCCCAACTAGGGTCCAGAAGATGCCACACGAGGGGAGCAGAGCTGTGGGGAAGGCAGTGCACACGAGGCCGTGAAAATGACCCCCACAGCACACAGCTAATATGCCACAAATCAGGAACCGACCCCACATCAGACACTCTTTAATCATCATGCTCTATAATCTCTCCACTAGCAAGAATAAAATCAGGAAGGTTAGTAAGAGTGGCAGTACAGAAGTAATAACAGTGGCAACAGTAGCATCAGCCATCGTTCATGGAGTTCTTTCTGAGAACTAGATATTGAGATCGCATCCTAAACATTTTCATGGATAATATATATATATATATTTTTTTTTTTTTTTGGAGAGGTTTTTGCTATAGGGTACATGCACTTGCCAGAAAGACAGAAAGAGACAGAGAGACAGAAAGGGAGAAATCACCCCCCAGGGAGGATGGCCATGCCACAATCTCTTCTCCTTCATTCTCCTCTTGGGATCTTGGGCACGTACGCACATGCATCTAGTGTGAGTTTAAGCTGCCAGGTCCAGGACTCGAACGGTGGTCGACTACATGGGAGTCCAGCGACATAGCCATTATGCTAACTGCTGGTCCCATGGATTATATTTTTAATTGCCAATGGGTGCATGTGTGAGAGAAAGTACGAGCACCCTGTAGAGGACTTGGTCACGCTGTAATTCGGGGGGGGGGGGGGGAGGCATACTTGCACATATGCCCAGCATGTCTTTCAAGCCCTAGGGCTGGAATCAAATCTGTGGTCAGCCATGTGGCATCCCATTTTCTATGCACAGTACTTAACCTTTCTGCTATGGAGGCGGTCCTTTCACGGATTATCTTTTGTTCCCCAAACAATCTTATATGATCAATGCTATTATCCCCATTAAGAGGAAACTAAAGTTCAGAGAATGTAAGAGATTTGCTCAGGTAAGACAGAGAGATGGCTGAGCAGAAATTTCTACCAAGGGTCAGACTTTACTGCATATGTTCTAAATGCTACTCTATCCTGCCTTTCTGTAGGAAAGGAGAGAGTTCTGTTAACATCAAAGAAGGGCCAAACACTGGAATTGGGGATGTTTGGACCTTGAAATGAAAGAGAAATCAGATTTCAGGCCAGCTTTGCTTTGCCTTCCCTACTCAGGCAAGTGCTGAGGCCAGGAGCTATGTGAGCCTGTTTGAAATAAGCATGGGATGCTTAGAATCCTTGCACAGGACCTCAAACCACAGGAATAAAGGGCTGATAATGTTCCGAGGTGTATGCAGATGCTCCCTGACTCACAGTGGGCACTTTTGCACCATTGGAAAGTGAAGGCATTACAGGCAGAACCATGGGACCTTTGGGACTGTAGGTACTTCTCACAAGGCATGGTGCTGGGTTCTGCAAGGCAGCACCCTCTTGGGATGTGACCATCTCAGTGATGAACCACTCTTACTATGGAAGAAGAAGGATTTGAAGTGCAGAGAAGCTAAGTAACCTTGGTGTGGTTTCCTGCACTGAGTGAGAAACAAGGGCAGGATTGTAGGGAGGTCTATCTGCCTCGGGGGCCATTGTCCTAGGAAACAATTCTGGAAAAGGTGGCCATGTGCTTGCAATCCTTGCTCCAGCCTCCACATCCTGCCTGTGTCATTCCTCTTGTCTCTCCTCAGATGCTTCTGTTGTCTTCCCGCCAATGCATTTCTTCAGGATTCCTCAGCAGGTGTGTGCATGCACACACACACACACACACACACACACACACACACACTCTTAGAAGAAGCAAGAACAGGATGAGATTTAGACATTTATTTTGCTTTGGCAAAACTACTACTTACATGAGAAGCTTAGACTTTTTGTTTGCTGGCTTTGAAACTTCAAGTGGGAAAAGATACCCTGAATCATTTATTTGTTTATATAGTTTTTTTTTTTTTTTCATTCTGCATTTAGAGTCAGTCCAGAAAAGCAGACATGCCGTGTTGGTTTGTAGGGAACTTTCATTCCTGGGAGACTTTCTGGGTGTCAGCACTGACTCTGTCTACCCTCAGCCTGTAAGGACCAACAGAGCTGGCCCCGTTGTGCTGCTGTGAATGTGAGAAATGGTGTGAGAAAATGTCCCATACCAGAGTAGGTGCTTAATAACTATTTATCAAATGGAAGAACAAATAAATAAACGTCAGACTAGGTTTTTTTTGTTTGTTTGTTTTTGATTTTTTTACAGTAATTCTTTTTACTCATGCTTAATTTATTTTTATGTCAGAGGATGCATATGTGCATATGAGGTGGGGAGAAAAGGCCCCCAGATAACAAGATCAGGGGAAGCCAACCCACTAGAAACTTGTGGGACTACCAGGGTACAGGTACTTAAATTTAGTGGTTGAAATTCAGGGGTGCTAACTAGCTTGAGTACCTGAGACATTCCCATTCACTAAAAAGCCCTCATTTCTGCAAGATTTCCAGAAACTGCTCAGACTTTCACACAACTGCAAACACGCTTCATACCATCCCAGGCCTTGAACTTTAACTTAACTATCAAGCATAGAATATTTTCTCCAAGGTTTTTCTATCCACTGTAATGTTCAGGAATGCGGTTGCTAGGTAAATGCAAGAAAACTATATTTTATTACTTGTTTGGTTTAAACTTTACCAAGAGCTTTTTATAGCCCTAGCTCAATATAGAAAGTCCTGTCACCAGTGGTGACGTTCTTTGAGTGGCTGGCACCATACACCTCTGCCAGTGCACTTTAACCCTCATACCCACATACCGTATGCTTGACCAAGTCATCTAGTGACATCATTCCTACGCACTTACAAAACCAACATCACTCTGTAAGCTACTCTTTCTTTAATAACATAATTCATATTTTAATTAAGGACGTATACATCTTATTCTATAGAAATGTTTTAGGATAGGAAAGAGGCATTATAAAATATCTGTTGTAAGAAGAGTGCGGCTGGGTTGGAAACCGCTTCTCCAGTGTCCTGACTTCTTCAGTACGCCAGGCTTTAGGTCGCCTTCTTGTCATGCTCAGCCGTCTTCCTTGTCCTTCCCCTTGGCACCATACAGACTATGTCCTCCCAATGGCTTCTTCGGGGGCACTTGTTATCAGCTACCTTGTCCCGAGTTTCTCTTTGTCCCCCTTTATTGGGGTCTCCCATGTGACACTCACTGGCCTCGCTGAAAAGGGGCCTGAGTGAAGTCAATGTGAGCCAGCCACCCCTAGCCTTGACTGGTCCTGTTATCAGTCCTGCCTACAATCACATTTGATTTTCTGGACATGAAGTGCCACAACGATATGGTATCCATTCCTTTCCATAGAGAATAGCGATGATCCTACATTGAAGATATTTTTTGGACCTGAGGTTTCTGGACCTTGGGATACCTCTATTTCTTGAAAGAATTCAAATTTTCTGCCAATGTATGGTCTATGCTGGAGGAAAGAAAAATAATGTCACTTCTTGGCTATTTTCTGTGTACATTGAAGGGGGGGTATAAGGATATGATACAATTTAGGGGTTAGGACTTACGACTTAAGTCAATGAAAAAAATTAGCAACTTACAGGACTGAAATGTTTTTGTAAGAGGAAGTGAGCTTATGCTCAGCAGGTCAAGTTATGGTGGTCTACCTTTCATGGTGCAACCAAGAGGTATTTTCCATTTACATGAAGCGGGAATGAGGACTTACATGGATACAGGCCATCTCTTTGCCTGGAAATTTACAACATCCTCTTCCCATGTAGCTTACATGAGTGTGAATTACATGGAAAAGTCTTTTACCAACACCTTCAGGTTTCTTAAAGCCCACTATGGGATTTGTATCATTTTTCACTGCTGTTTAACATCTTATTGCAAACTTAGTGACTTATAACAACACACATTTATTATTTTATAGTTGACGTAGGTCAAGAATCTGAGCACAACTTCTCTGGAGCTTTATAATCTCTCACAAGGCTATAATCAAGGTGTTGGCCAGGGCTGAGGTCTCATCAGAAAGCTCTCCTGGGGGAGGATCTGCTTTCAAGCTCACTCAGTTGATTAGTATTCAGTCTCACAGATTGATTGAGGGTCTTCTTTTTTTTTTTGCCAGATGTCAGCCAGAAGCTACTTTCCGTTCGTTAACTTTGGGCCTTTTTATAGGGCAGTTCACAACACGGCAGCTTGCTTCATCAGTGCAAGCAAGAGACAGGATCCACCAGCAAGATGGGAGTTGCAGTCTTATTTATCCTAATCGTGGAGGTGATAGCCTGCCGTCTTCGCCATAGTCTATTGATTAAAAGCAAGTGCTACCCAGGACTCAGTGGGAGGATGTTACACGTGTGCATGAATAGCAGCAGGCAGGGTCCCTGGGTGCCACCACAGAGCCCATACATCACAAGGCCCCAAGGCTGGGTCCCGCAGTTGCACGTCAACGTTTGGCAGTGGAAGACTGCGCGATGCCTTCCCTCGGAGGAGAGCTTTGGAACAGACTTTGTGTGTGGCTGCTGTTGGAATTCTACATGTACGTAAACATAGGCCCAGGGAATCCAGCATGATGCCATTTCCTTAATTAAACAGATGAACCAGTAAACCAAAATGCATTCCACAGGATGGACTTTAACTAACAAGGCCAACTTAGGGTAGTGCTTAGGGGAAACCTTCCTAGTTTCCTCTCATCTCTGCTGACTGTTTCCTCTGCCATTTTTTTCCTACTCAGTGCCCCCTTGAATTTTCTATCAAGTTTTTCTACATCAAGATGGATGGCAGCTTTTGTGTGTGTATAAAGTATTCGTTTTTAATTATGTAGGCTTGGTAATAGGTGTGTAGGCATGTTGGCATCAGCCTCATATGCAAAAGTTCTTGTTTTCAGCTGATTGTATCGTAAAAGGATTTTCAGCCCTGGGCACCTGGAAATGGTAATGCATCATTGTTCACTAGATGAACATCAGGGGACAGGAATTAAAGCAGAAGCAAGGGACAGTGGCAGCCATGGCCCTTAAATCAGCCAAGATGAAGGAGGATCAAGTGAAGCATGATGACTTGGACCAGAGGGAAGGGTGTAAGTGCCCAGCCTCAGGCCTCTTCATGACACACTGAAGCCAGAGGTACCACTGAGCCTTCCCATGGGGAAGAGTTAAGACACAGGCCAAGCATGCGGTGTTAGTTCCCGGTGCACTGCAGGAGGCAGGGCGAGGTGGAGAAGGCCGACCTTCCCAGAGCAGTGATAAATTAGGAGCTGGCAGCATACACGCCCCAAGAATCACAGAGGCTTGGGGCCCCCTTTTGAATCTTGACTCCTGCATTGTGACCATGTGGCAATTAGAGAGCTCGTTACCTTTGAAAATGAAAAGGTGAAAGGCCTGAGAATCAGATACGCAGACCACAGGAGTAGAATAAGGTCAGAGCTACCACTCTTAGAACTGGGAAAAAACTTTTAAAGAGCTTGATATCTTAACCCCTTAAAGAGGCAGATCCAGACAGGCAGCTGACTTGCATGAGGCCACACAGGTGTAGGGCCAGCGCAGGCGTACGTGCCCTTTCACCCTTTCCTGCTGCTGTGAGAGGCTGCTCCGTCAGCCTGGACCGCCACGTGAATGTGAAAGGGCAGAGCCACAGCCAGTTGGTGATGGGCATGCAGTGCGAACCACATTCCACGTCGGGGTTATTCAGACTCTCACTGCAGTGGGATCCATGGTGGGGGCTGGAGGGTGGGGTGTGGGGGTGGCTCCCTATGCTCAAACCTCTGCATAGACTCATCTCTCCTAGATATGTGGTCTTACTCCAGGTTGCCTCCTTCTGTGTTTCCAGCTCGGTGAATGGTATCCCCTCACTCAAGGAACTGGGTCACTCTTGCCTCCCTCCTCATTCCAACCAATCACCAAGAGCTGGATTTCTTCCCAGCGCCGCTGCCTTTGCCCTTGATCCACTGCTCTTTTCTACCACTGCTGCCAAGCTGGCTACTTTGCCTTTCCCTGTGCAATCATTCTCCATAACAGCCAGAGGGAGCAGAACCACTAGAAGGTTTTCATGGGAGTTACTGCAGGATCAGACTCGATGTGGCCAACAAAGGCCTGCCATAATGACCTCCATTAATCTCTCACCGTGTTCCCCTGAGAGCCCGCCTCTTCTTCAGTCTTGTCCAGCTGTAGTTCTCTCTTTAAACCTGTTTTAATTTACCAGACTCTTTTTCTGCTGAAGAGCCCCACCTCCCACGTGTCCCACTAGCCACAACACTTCCGCTCTCCCCGCCCCTCTGTCCTCCCGCCCACTCACTGACTAACTCCTACTCATTTTCTTCAACTTGGAGCGCCCTCCTCTAGGAAGTCGTCCCTGACCTCCTGAATGTGAACTGAGTGTGCATCCTCTGGCTCACAGCAGACCCCTGTCCTGTCCTTTTCACTGTTCCCCCAACACTGGACTTCAATTGTCTCCTGTGGGACTGTTCCCCAGTGCACTACCCTTTGTCCTTGCCTTCCAAAGCACAGAGTAGCTGCCCCTTGAACATTTGCTGCTGAATGTTGCTTTTTTCATTCTGAAGGCCAGGGAAAATCATGCCCAGACACCGGGATAACGGGCCTTATCCTAAAAAAGGCTCTTTTTGCTACACGATGTTTATGTTTAATGTAGGGGGAATATAAAGCTCTTAGAAAGAACCAGAACCTTCAAAAATACATGCAATGAGCTGCATAGACTGTGAAATATTGGGTTATGGTTCTGTCTGTTCTGAGAGTGCACAAAATCACAAATTTTTCATCAAGAAATAAATATTTCAAAACAAACAAAAACATGACTGCTAGTTGGGGGAGTTTGGCGAGGAGCACAGGGTAGGAAGGGCTACAGGAGAGTAACTGCGTGCTCGGGTCCATGCATCCAGCAACTTCCGTGGGACCCCGGTGTGCAGGAGAACAGCGTTTGTTTTTAAAAGTACTTTCTCAAGAGATTGCTCATCAGGGAGTCCAGTCTTTCCCTTCCTGCTCTGTGCTGATAACACAGTCTGATCGTGGAGACAGAGTTAGCACAAACTTTCGGAAATAAGAGTTGGTGGAGTCTGTGAGCGGAGCTGAGGGTGTCAAAGCATCCTGCAGACCGTGTGCTAGGTGGGGGAGTCTCTGAACGGTCGTGGTCAATTTACTAAGATAGACCCGTCTGGGTACTGGTCTGCATTTCAGTTGGCTCTTAGGGAAAGATCCCTGATGTGCCTGTGTGTACATCTGAACTGGGGTCTGTTCCTGCCACTGGCGTGTCCCCCGTTGTGGTCTGAAGATACCGAGCCCAGATGGACTTGGATTCCTCAAGAAGGAGAGCCACGAGATACATTGAGTCTTTGGAAGAGTCAGGACTTTTTTTCTGCGCAAAAGTGCATCATGACTTCTGATGACCCAGGAGTTGCCATCTTCTAACTCTGAGTGATTGCAGGCTTTGCATGGACCATGAGAAGCTATTTGAGCAAGGCTACCAGATTCAAACTGCCTTCTTCTTGGTATTTAGACAAGCCAGTAGGTAGGCAGGCAGGCAGACAAGCTGACTGCTGGAAAGATGGATGAATGGAGGAATGAGTGGATGTTGCTCTGAAGGGAGAGACACAAGTGAATAAAAGACTTCCCAAAGAGTGTGATGAGGATAGCATGTTCTTCCATGACACTTGTTCACAGGTTATTAAAAGTCGATGTCCTAGGGACCAGCAGATGGCATGATGGTTATGTCACAGGACACCCATGTAGTTGACCGCAGTTTGAATCCTGGACCTGGCAACTTCAAACTCACACCGGCCACATGTATGTGCATGCCCAAAGTCCCAAGAAGAGAAGGGACTGGAGTGTGGCCACCCACTCCCCCCAGGGGTGATTTCTCACTTTTCCTCTCTCTGTCTTTGTGGAGGATGTACACGCCCTATAGCAAAAATCTCTCTCAACACAGAACCAAAAACTCAGTGGGCTGGTTAGGCAGTATTCCATAATTCTTAACCAGAATGTCTAAATATGCAGTCTTACCAAAGTTTCAATTAAATTAACCCAACCAGTTAGACATCTTTAATTGATGTAGATAATCGACACATGATTAATACATCTTATAGAATGAGGTACCACAAAGGGGAGGCTGATAAACTTAAAGCCCCTTTGTCTAGGCATAAGAAAATGTGTTGAGAAACGAGAGAACTCATTTCTCCTGTGACAATACAGTTTCTCTCCACGTATAAAGAGACGTGAGCAGTACAACGAGCAGATTTGATGCAGAATCACCAACGAGGTAATGGACCTGCTGAAGCAATTAGCTATGTGCTTTCCCCCCGGGAGAAGCAGACACAGGTTACATGCAGAATACAAGGGCGCACCTGAACTAAGCAGGACGTTCTGTCCAGAACAGCACATCTGTGATTTGGCTGGTTTCAGAGAGCATGAAGGGAGGGGCAGAATATTTACACTTCTATTCCCAGAACCATCGGTCTCTCCTTTCCATCTGTGGTAGACATTCGTAGTACTGTCAACTCTGTACACGTGATTTTTTTTTTTTTTTTTTTTTTTTTTTTTTTTTTTGTAAGACATAGCTCCCCTTTTCCTTTACAGAGCCATTTTCCCCTTACTCTGACCGTGTGGTTCTAATAAGGCTGCTGATCTTAGGCCCCAGATTCAGGAGTGGACACAGGGTCCAGGGGTCCTATCACAGCAGGTCCAGGCTGTGAGTCAAGCCAAGTAGAGTTCTTTCCTGAATTTTTTCTTTTTGTTTTTGTTTTTTTTTTAAAGGGGTGGTTGTAGAGAGTTGAAGATTGGCCATGGGGAGAACAAAACCCATATGCAGAAAGGAACAGAAGTACTGAATGGCCAGGGAAAGAAGAAGCCAGAATCCAGATGATACTCATCCCTGAAACCCCCACTTCCTTTCCCTGAATTCCTGAGACTTAGCTGTGCAGCATGATCAGAGCTGTGAGATGCTCCCAATGACTTTTGTAAATACACATGTTCTTGAGCTAATTTGAGGGGCTAGCAGGTAGCTTAGTGGTTAGGGCACTGGAATTCCAAGTGGCCGACCACAGTTCAAGTCCCAGACCCCGGCAGCTTGAAAGTTATGCCAGGCACATGTATGTGTGTGCCCAAAATCCCCAGAGGGGAATGGAGGAGAAGGGTTTGCTGCATGGCCATCTCCCAGGTGGGTGATTTTGCACTTTTTGTCTGTCAGTCTGGTAAGTGCACACACCCTATAACAAAAAAATCTCTTTTTAAAAACAAACAAACAACAAAACTAATTTGAGGTCAGTTTTTTTTATTTACAATGAGTCCTGAAGAGTTTTCCTAGGGTTAGCAGTTACGAAATTTCTACATCATGGATGCTTAAAGCTCGACATTGGCCCTAAAGGATTTCATGCTTCATTCTGGGACAGAAATACAATGGTGACATCATTTGGTTAGGAGGATAACAGAATGCAAAAAACATTTGTGAATATGTGAAAACCCAGTTTAGAGTCTGATATGGTGAATTTTCTTGAAATAATTGTTTTTTAAAATTATAATTTAATTTATTGTTGGGTCATCAGAAAAGTCATGACATATTTTTCCATGTTTTTCTATGCAAAAATGCATCATGACTTTTCTGATTACCTGATATTGTTATTATTATTATTATTTTAAAGCAGGCGTTTAGTACAGCTTAGTAGTCATAACAAGATATATGCCTAATGCATGGTTGTTACACTTCAATACATACTTTTTTATAATTTTAGTAGAAGATGATTTGATTTATTCATTATCAGATAATTAATTTACTGTAGGGCACATGTGTTCACCAGAGAGTGAGAAAGTGAGAAAGCAAGCTGCCAGATCCAGGACTTGAACTGTGGTTGGCTATGTGAGAGTCTGGCACCTTAACCACCAAGCTACCTGCTGGCCCTAAAATGATTTTTAAAATCAAGTCCTTTTGTTTCACACTGTGAACTGGTGTCAAAATATTTCTGTATTAAAATACTTATGTTGTTTTCTCGAAAGATTTCTCAAAGGAGTATGGAAAACAGAAGTTAAACAAGAGGAAGACTGAGTTGCTACAGCAGGAGGGAGGGATGCTCTCACGGACGCAGGAGGCCATGGGGAGGTTCCTGTCCACACGGCCATGGTGGGCACGCCCGTGATCCTGGCTGACTGCAGGCCTTCGGGGGAGGATCAGAGTGTGCATACCCTGTCGAGAGGGTCATGAAGGAAATGAAAACAGTTTTTTTTAAATTTTAATTATTTATGTATTTATCCATTCTTTTTTTTTTTTTTTTTTTTTTTTTTTGACCAGAGCTAGACACAGAGAGAAAGAGAGGGAAAGTGAGAAAGCAAGCCACCAGGTCCAGGACTTGAACCGTGGTCGGCCATGTGGGAGTGTCCAGCACCTTAACCATCATGCCACCTGCTGGTCCCAATGAATACAGTTTTAAAGAAAAAAAATAAGAGTTTTTACTACAGAACTTCATAGTGACTCTAATGCTAACGAACTCTCCAGTATTATAGAGAGAACCTGAGAAAGGAGGGATTCCCAAAGTTCCTGAGGCTAAGAATACGTTCTCTGTTTTAACACTTGATTAAATTTCAGAGAAGCAGTGTTCCTTGGGACAGAGTTTGGGAACTCCCACCCTAGATCATTATGAGCTCCTCTGTGGGTTCAGGCTAGAAGCATGAGAGGTGCTCCAGACTAATTGAATCCCAAGACATGTGTCTCTCTGCCACCATCGTGGGGCGCGCTCCACAGCAAATCCTCCTCTCTGTCGGAATCAAGAAGCACCGTCGGCCCTCAAAAGCACTTCCCGCGTGACAGCATGCAAAGCCGTTTTCTTTGCCGTAAGCCCACAGGAGCTCTCTAAAATGAGCAGCGGCTGCCGTCACGGAGGTGTTCGATACACAAACTGTAGGTGCACACAGCAAAAGTTCCTACACTCTTCCTTTGAGCCTTGAAAAACATCCATAGATGTTTGCATTTTGATTTTTCTCTTTTTATCATAAATACATTCATAACAAGATAGTGCTTCAGCCCAGCATACTGACGGGAGGGAGCACAGAGAAGAGAAGGCTGAGACTGAACGCCAGTGACAGGCGGGCAGCTGGCTGTTGGCTCCAGCGCTCGGCTCAACTTGAGAATCGAAATTCGGGAAGTCAAGGCATTTCTGCACCTGGCACCCATACAGTGGTTCAGAAGGTCACCAGAATGCAGTCTCCTTTTCTAAGGACCTGGGCACCCATATTTTCCATCTGTACTCTGGTTCAGTGTCTTAGCTGGGCACATTTTTATGCTTTTGCTGTTTATTGATTTGACCAACGTGAATCACTCTTCAGCAAACAGGGTCGCATTAATGCGTTAAAAGCTCGTTATGAGGATAATGGACACAAAGTAAAAAGGAATCAAATGATGTGAGTGTAAAAGGTTTTTCCCTAGACAGCTGAAAATAAATTGAAAACAAATTCAATTAAAATAACATTCAACGTTCTTTATTCCTTCCATGGTACGATTCCTCTAAAGGAGGTGCCCAGAGCTAACACATCATTTTGGAGGGCTGCCCCTCCTGAGCCACACAGATCTGGGCAGACCAAGGCAGAACTCGGGGGCCCCCTTCCTACTCGGGAGCAGCTTTAGGAAGCTGTTCTTTGAAGCCACATACTCCTGCCTTCCAGGAGTTATTTCTATTTCTGTTTTGTTTGTCATGTCCCTTTCTGCTCTTTCAGTTAGAACTCATGAAGACTCTTTGAAATCAAACAAATTCCCATCATTTAATATCCTTCCTGAATTTCAGCTGTATGCCCCAAACCAAAATCTTGGTCCCTCCCTCGCCTAACGTCCCCCTTGCTGCTGCTCTGGTGCTCCTGGGCGCACTCACGCTACCTCTGACCCAGACAGTTCCAGGCCAGACCTGGGTGTCTGTCCCTTTTTCCCTTCCTTTTCTTGTTTACTTTTCTGCTTTACTGTTTTTCTTATGAAAATAGTACCTTCTCTTTTTTTTTCTTAGTTTGTTTATTTAGTCTATGAATGAGAGAAAGAGACAGAGATGGAGAGAGAGATACAGCATCCTACACAGTCCTGAGGCTGTGATCCACCTCAGCTTCAGCCAGCCTGGTCTTGGCCATATGCATGCCCTGCGTACTTGGGGAGTCATCCAGAACCTTCCCGTGTAGGTCTGCCTTGCAGAATGTTGTGTTTTACTGTTGCACCATCTTCTAGCTTCAATACTGCCTCTTTGAACAAGATGAAGGATGTGGGTATCATTTTAAAAGGAGATCCTCTTCTTCTCTCTGTTCCCTCACATCAGACTCTTCTATTGCTTCTGCCAAAGTTGGGTGTGACTGTCAACTTCCACATCCCTTTTTCCTCATGTCCCAACATCTACCCTATCACAAAGGCCTTTCGATTCTACTTTCAAACTGTTTCTCAAATGAGTGCTTTGCTTTTCTTCTCTTCTCAGTTAACCATTAATACTAACGAGGTGCGTTTGTTTTTTAAGGCTTGCGGTAATGAAATGCCACAAACTGGGTGGCTTAAAGCAACTGAAATTTGTCTTCTTACCATTCTGGAGGTCACATGTCTAAAAATCAAAGTGCCTGCAGGGCTGCGCCCCTCTGAAATCTGTAGAGAAATCCACTTTGCTGCTTCCCAGGATCTGGTGGGTTTCTGGCTATCTTTGGCATTCCTGGGATGGCAGCTACAGTATTCCAGGCTCTGGCTTTTTTTGTCACATCCTGTGTGCCCATTTTCATAGGACAATCTTTTCATAAAAACACCAGGTGCTATGGTTTGGATGTCCCCCAGAAATTCATGTGTTGAGACTTGATTGTATTGTAATGGTATTAAGTGAAAACTTAATTCTTTCATGATATCCAGGGTCCAGGGAGAGACCTTCAAGTGTAATAAGGTCATTAGGGCAAGTCCCTGTGATTGAGTTCTGGTGGATTTATAAGCAGAGGGAAGGAGATTGGAACTAGACAGAAACTCATGGATACAGACCGTGCTCCATCTTCTTAAAACTCTACATTCTGCCATTTTGTATTGCCTTTCAGCCCCCAGATTCAAATAAACCTCCACTGTCTTTATAAATTACCCTCTCTCAGGTATTCCTGTTAGCAGTATAAAACAAACAAAAGCGGAGATGACACACATCCTGGATTAGGGGCCCACTCTCGTCCAGTATGACTTTATCTTAACTGATCATACCTGCAATGACCCGGTTTGCAAATAAGGTCACATTCTAAGGTGATTAGGACTCTGAAATATCTTTTTTGTGTGGAGGAGACCACCGAACCCATAACCAAGGCTCCACCTATCTGGTCTTCAGCTTGTACCTCTTACTCTCCTAAAGGCTGAAGCTGAGTGGCTGTCAGAACAGCCCTTTTCATATCGTTCAGCTCCAATCACTGCTCCCCTGAAGGCCCTCGGAAGGCTTCCACTGAGCCTAAGATGGAATCCGAGCTCCCTGCTCCCACCAGCAGGCCTGTTTGATCAGGGTCCCACTCAGCTGTGCTGTTCAGAGCCTTTACCTGTGGTCCCTCTCCCTGTCCTGGCCCACTCTGCCCCATTGTTTGCTCAGGCGCACCTTCTTTCTTGGATAACATCTTGGATGTTTCTTTTCCGAGAGGCCTTCCCTGATCCTTCCAAAACCACGTCTCTGTGCAGCCCACTCCTACTTGCTCAGCACACTTGTACTTCTGCAATCAACAGGGTGTTTCTTGTTTAATGTTTGTCTTACGCAGGGCTTGGCAGACTGTGGCTTATGAGCCAGTTGGGGCCTGCGGCCTATTTTTTTAAAGACCCTTGAGTTAAAAATGTGTGTGTATTTGTTGTCGTTACAGTTTTAAGGGTTGCTAAAAACAAACAAAATGACATAGAAAGGCCAAGAAAAATATGTTTCAGAGACTGCAAATGGTCTGCAAAGCCTCCGATATTTACACTCTGGCTCCTTGAAGCAGAACTTGGCTGACCCCTGGTCTTACCCACTGTCAGCTCCCTGGAAGCCAGGACCTTATCTGTTCTACTCACTGCTGTATCTGAAAAACCTCGTAAGGCATCCAACACCTAGCAGGTCCCTGCTAGACACATGGTGATCGAATGAATGAGGCTATGAGTGGTTGATTCTCAGTGACTATGGAGCTGGGAGAAACCAAACCTTTAATAACTACTAGAAGGAATTCATTGGCTATTGATGATCTGATAATTCAGTTATTGAGTACATACTTAGGGAGGACTGGTGGTGTTTTGGATATAGGTCTAGGCACTCAGGGAAGAAAACTGGTGGAGTTTTTCCCTTGGGAGCTTGTCTAAACAGAAGAGATGCAAAGCGTGGTGAAGGCGTTAACGAGAGGAACACTTGTTACAGTGGTGAGAAATTCGAACAGTGGGTTGCTGAAGGCTCAACTTGTCCAGTGTGGTGGGGAGCAGGAGGTGAAGGAAGGGAATACTCTTGTGTGAGGTTTTATCATCAGCACACAGACCCACAGGCCTGGCTTAGGGGGGGCTGATGTTTACTTTGCTTCTGGTTCAGACAGGACCATCTCTCGGGAGTCAACTTCTGGGTTTGTTGCCCTCCAAGTCCAGGCAGTGAGATATAACCAAACTTTAAGCACTCCCAATTCCAGCCTTAGCAAGAAAGTTTATTTTTCTATGCAGCCAGTAGAGAAAAGGCTTAGCCCTTGGCCAGGCACCATCTCTTTCTCTCTCTTTCTTTAATTTGACCCCAGAGAGAGACAGAGAGACAGAGGAAAAGAGAAATCAAGCCACCAGGTCCGGGATTCGAATCATGATTGGCCATGTGGGAGTCCAGCCTTAACCACCATACCACCCAGGCACCATCTCTTAGCCAAGGCTGCCATTTGGAATTCCATTTTAACTATATTTTATGATTAGTGCAGTTTTAGTGCCTATTTTCAGAATCAGGATGAATCTGAGCTATGCAATCTACCAGTTGACCTAGCTTCTTATAACTGTTTCAAAATTCCTCCTGGTGACTCTCAAGGAATCAAGCTTCAGGGTAGCATTAAGCTGTGTAGGTGGTCTTTGTTCTCCCCACTTGGTTCTGGTCTCTCACAGTGGGTTCTCGTTGTCAGGACAGGGAAGCCAGATTCTGGGATCCTGTGGAGTGATGGTAAGACCCCGTCCCGTCAGCGACCTTCCCATCCTATTGCGTTATTGGGTCCTTCAATGTTAATCAAGTATTTAAATCAGAGACCGTTGTAAGTAAGAATTCTGGTGTCAGGCAGCCTGGGTTCAAGTTCCTCCATTAACTAACTGCAGATCCCTGTGAAAGCTGCTTAAACTTTCTGGGCCTCAGTTTCCTCACTTTAAAGTAGGATGTAGTAGTATCTTCCTCCTAGTGTCATTGTGAGAACTAAATGCACTAATACATGAAAACACATGTAACAATACCCAGCACACAGTAGGTGCTCAGTCCAGGTCAGCTTCTATATCATTCTCATATCCCTGCATTTGATTGAAGAATAAAGTCTCCTCAAGACTTCTCTTGAGGGACCAGCAGTTGGTGTAATGGTTATGTTGCTGGACTCCCATGTAGTCGACCGTGGTTTGAGTCCCGGACCCAGTGGCTTAAACTCACACTGGGCGCGTGTGCGTGCGTGCCCAAGATCCCGAGAGGAGAATGGAGGAGAAGGGATTGCGGTGTGGCCATCCCCCCTGGGGGATGATTTCTCACTTTCTGTCTCTGTCTCTCCCTGTCTTTCTGGTGAGTGCACATGCCCTATAGCAAAAACCCTCTCCAAAAAAGAAAAAATAAAAGACTTCTCTTGCTAGGGGCTCAGAGACTTCTACTGTGTGTGGGGCCTTCTCTGTGTGGAAATTGTTTGCTTAAAATGAGTGCTTGGCCTGAGCTGCTCTCTGCTAGGAGGGGTGGTCAGCATCTCTCTCCATCCAGCTCTGTGGGCTAGTCCCTGGCCTCTCTTCCTGGTAGGCTGCCAAGTCTCATGTGTAGTTGACGCCTGGGTGGGAGGAAGGGAGGCAGCAGAGGAGACCTAGAGCCTGTGGTGGCCCAAGGTTCCAGGAAGGGTGCAGAGTACCATGGAGCGAAGTGCTTAGTACTGCCAGCCTGCTCCCTGTGGAATTACATTTACTTCCAGGGTTGCCAAGGCGAATGTTGTCCTGAGAGCCAGATGCCACATGTGTACATGTGTAGCAGCATGGAAATGGGACCTAAGCTTTGAAGCTCCAGAGACCCCAGTGATGTCTGGGCCCTCAGAACCCCTTGGATCTTAAATCACTGGGCAAAGGACTCGCAGCTGCCCTGTAGCTTTACCATCAAGATAGTTTCCTATCTGTGGGCAGCTTCCCCCAGCAGTTCTCCCATGTGGCCAGCAGATGGTGAACTTTCTCCTGCGTTCCAGCCAGAGGTTTGCAACTGATAGTGTTTTGGAGGCTGAGAACTAGAAGAAAAAGCATCAGTAACATTTTAAATATAAAATGTAGCAGGAAAAATATCTTGGAGTTGCAAGTTGGGAAAGCTCTAACATTTTTTGCACACACAGATGAAATATGCATTGAAATTTACAAAACAGTTCTATATTCATTATCTTGCAAGAAAAAAAAAATGGGAGGGGAGGAAGATTAAAATCCATTTAAACCCCCTTTTGGAAAATAGGTAGACTGCAGCTTTGTCCTTCATCTGCATTCGACTGTTAGATTTTAAATTGGATCATTCCACCTAGATTGCATGATACTATTACTGCTTTAACGATATTGATACTGAAAATAACAGATAATGGTTACTATTCATCAAATGCTGGTATGGACTAAACATTGCACATGCATTGTCTTGTTTAATGCACAAAACAGCAACAGGGTGCACAATCACACAGGGAGATTATGCTGCCAGATCCTGAGACTCCACCAGTAGCCTATGCTTGCTGTCCCGGAAGGAGCTCAGGCTTACGAGGTGAGCTAACGGGGAGTTAACTCACAGAAAAAGTCCTCATCTCCTATGAAAACATGACATCCTGCTTCTCTGCTTACATATTAATCCTGCTAGATCTTTCCATGTCCTGGTTAGCTGTGGTGGTAAATTAATATGGGACGGATCACACAGAAAGGTAGTAACAGCCGTCAGTTATGCAGACCTTACTACATGCTGGGTGCTGGCCCAAGAGGATCTTTAAAATCTCTTTAAATGACAGTGACAGGTTGTAACTCTTCTTTTTGTTGTTGTTGTTGTTGCCGCATACAATGCATGCACTTGTCAGAGAGAGCATGATAGAGAGGGCAAGTGAAAAATCACCCCCTGGGGGGATGGCCACACAGCAGTCACTCTCTTCCATTCTCCTCGTGGGACTTTGGGCATGCACACACATGTGCCCACAGTGCTCTTGTAGTCACTGGGTTAGGGACTCACACCATGCAGTTGGCCATGTAGGATCCAGTGCCTTAAACTGCATGCCACCTGCTGGCCCTTGGCACTCTTCACTTCTGAGGGAAATGAGGCTCAGAGACGTGTAGTACTATTTCTAAAGTCACACAGCTAGAAAGCAGCAGTTAATTCCAGAGCTGGAGATCTCACGTCAGTCACTGAGTTAATGGCCTTTCGTCTCACTTTCCGGAGTGAATTTGCCTCTGGTTATTCTTTGGTTTCCTGGCAGCTTCCTCATTAGCCCAAGATTTTGCTTGGAAAAGCAGGTTTCTAGTGTTGATCTCTGCCTCCATAGGATCTTCCTTCCTTCCTTCCTTCCTTCCTTCCTTTCCTTCCTTCCTTCCTTCTTTCTTTCTTTCTTTCTTTCTTCTCTTCTCTTTTTTCTCTCTTCTCTCAATCCTCTCTCTTCTCTCTCTCTCTCTCTTCTTTCTCTCGTTCTTCCTTTCTTTCTTTCTTTCTTTCTTTCTTTCTTTCTTTCTTTCTTTCTTTAAAGGTAGGTTAGACATCTCAGTTGATGTCCATGCTGCCACCAAACCAAAATTATAGTCCCGGTTGGCGAGTCCAGACTGGTGGTAGGGACACACTCAATATCACAAGATCACCTCGTATTTCTAAATTAGTAGAGGGATCTGACTATTTGGCAGGGCACATGGGTGTGCACGATGTACGTCTCGGCAGAGTCATTTTACGTCTTGCTCGAGTATGTGTCTCTTCTCTGTCCGAGAAGGAAAGGACACTCAGCTTCCGTCCTCGGCAGGTGCCATGGTCCGTGCTGGCGGGGAGTTTCCGTCGCCACCACCTCGTCCCAGGCTCCACTCCGTCGTGTTCACCCCACCTTCCCCCCTCTCTCAGCTCCCCTTTCCTGTCTCTCTCACGCACTTCATTTGCAGACGCATCTTGGGTATCCTGTTTGGGTGAGAAGACCCTGGTTAGGTTGCATTTCCAATTCCCGCTTGCTGCCAAACTTTCTTTTTAAATTTGGGTCTCAGAGGTGGCTCTTTGGCAAATTGGGTGGATTTATCTCAGGGGGCTTCTTTTCAGGCCTATTGAAAATTCCTCTCTGGCAAAGGCAGCTGTCACCTCACAACTCAAAGAAAATCACCTGAGGCCTGGGAGACTCCTGACCTCTGTGGGTGGGACTGTGGCTGGTGCAGTCGTCCCTCCTACTTGGCTTTGCCAGTGTCCCCATGTCCAGCTCCTGAAAGTCTCAGTTCCCAGAGCTCAGGAGTCCCCTCCTTCTGCCACGGTAAGAAGGTTTTATGCCCAGGGGACATCCTGTCTTAGGGCTATTCACCCTCCGGGTGTCCATCCAGGTCTGCAGGGAGTGTCCTTGAGCTCAGTGAAGCTGGGGGCAGGGAAGGCCTGGCCTGCTTCCCACCCAGGAGCATTCCCAGAGTGTGTCCCAGTGTGTTATCGGGAGCCACGTGCACAACCACACACACACACACCACCCACACACAGCTACCGCAGGGAGACCTGGTGGTTCCCTGGCCAAGCCATCCCTGGGAGCCTCAGGTTACATGGCTTTTTTCTCAGAGCCCTTCATTCTAAACCATAGCTTGCAATGCTTCCCACCGTTCTGGGCCAAGGAGTTTCTCCTGGCCGACTTTCCCAGGGAGGCAGCGTACAGAGCATGCTTTTGCAAACTCCACACCTGGTGTGAGGTCGTAAAGGCCAGCTCGTGTCCAAGGGCAGGAAAGATCCTGCCTCTCTGCGGAGCAGACAGCTCAGCCCTGGAGACAGACCCGAGTGAGAATGGGCGTGTTATGTCACTCCAGGTCCACAGCCCATGGCTCTGTCGCTTGTGGACTTCCCAGTGGGGGAATCCCAGCCCCGACACATGATGCATTTCCTAGAGCTCCTCAAGGGGGAGTCGTGGCCACTTGCCTTTATGGTAAACAGCGGGGCCTGCTGTATCTTTTTGACTGAGCTTCTGACCTCTCCAAGCATCATGGTCTACATTTGCATTTGCGTCTGGATGAAGCTCTTCTAAGGAGACTGATACCTGCAAGAACTGCGGTCTGTAAGGATCCCCAAAGCTGGGAAACCTTCAGGATGCCAGAATGGGGCGGCTAACAACACCCCCTGGTAGTCTTCACAGAGAGCACTAGGGGTGACATTCCAGACGTGATCTGGGTTGGATATCCGACACCTGCTACCCTTGGCGTTCCCCTCCCTACACCTCTCTGTCCTCAGGCCAGTTCAGACCCTCCAAACCAGAGCTGCCTTTTCTCTCTGAAAATATTTTATGAAAAATAAATTCTTTTTTGAGAATCTTTTGTGAACTCAGTCACAGGGCTGTAAAAGTTCAAAGGTAGAGGTCATTTTAGAAGCAGTGGCCTTGGGGATTGGGTAGGAGAGGTCTCCAGTGTCTTGGTCCAGCATCTCAGGGTAATGGATATTACTGTCTCATGGCTGTCATTAGCTTGAGCTTTCCTGTATCTGCCTTGACAGAAACTCCAGCTCCACCATCCCACAGTTAGGGGGCTGCAGAGGGGATCCTGCAGGGCTGTGAAGCCCACCCAGGGCCCTAAATGTAAGGCTGCCACATGAGGGCAGAAGCTCAGAGCAGTGTTGCTCGGGTGGTGAGTCTCACAACCAGATGGGTAGGAAAGCTTGCCACGTGTACCACACCATTGCCTGCTCAGACTAAGGGGTCCAGTCACCTTTGCACAGGACTTTAGGAGATGAGCAGAGACCAGTCCAGACGTGAAACAAAGTGCACAAAATTATCTGAGACTGGATCCTTTACTGGGGGAAAGAAATCGTCCAAAGGACATGATCATAATAATTGTCACAATTAGCATGCATCTAATGCACTAAAAATTACCTAAAAATAGTATATCAAGTTTAAATCTCCTGATGTGTTACTACGTAAGAGAATGTGTTTATTCGTAGGAAGCATGTGTATTCTTATGAAGTATTGAGAGGGACCAGCAAGTGGTGTGGTGGTTAAGGCACTGGACTCCATATGGCTGACCATGGCTGACCATGGTTTGAGTCCTGGGACCCAGGGGCTTGAAAATCATGCCGGGTGTGCATTCGTGTGTGCTCAGAATCCCAGGAGGAGGATGGAGGAGAAGGATTGTGGTGTGGACACCCCCTGGGTGGGTGTGATTTCTCACTTTCCCTCTCACTATCTCTCTCTGTCACACCAGTGAGCACATGCACCCTATGTCAAAAACCTTAAAAAAAAAAAAAAAAAGGTAGTTGTATTAAGGGGTTAAGACACATCAAGTGTGTAATCCACTCTCAGATGGTTCATAAAAATGAATACTAATACCTATGTGTTAAAATAAAATTTTTAAATCAGTAAATCTCAGTAAAGAATATATACAGGATCTTAAAAGAACTCATGGAGAATGTGTATGATGAGAAAAGTATGCATGGGTTTCAAAAATGTTTTGCCCAAGATAAACTAATACTTTATTTTTCCATGAACTTTTTTTTTTTTGAGAGATTTTCGCTATAGGGCACGTGCACTCGCCAGACAGAGAGAGACATAGAGACAGAAAGCGAGAAATCACCCCCCAGGGGGGATGACCACGCCGCAATCCCTTCTCCTCCATTCTCCTCTCGGGATCATGGGCACGCATGCACACGCGCCCGGATCCAGGACGTGAACCGTGTTCGACTATGTGGGAGTCCAGCAACATAGCCATTACGCTAACTGCTGGTCCCTCCATGAACTTTTTTTATTCCAGAGAGTGTGTATGAGTGCTAGAAGGAGAAAGAAATCACTCCCCAGTGTGGTCTGGTCATGCTTCGATGTTCTTTTTTCCCAATTCTTCCTCCAGTCAAAATCCCGGGATGTCACATGTGATCCAGTATGTTTTTTCAGTCAGTAGGGCCAGGGCTTGATCCCTGGTTGGCCATGTGGCTTAACCACTGAGCTGCAGGGTCAGCTCTCCGTGGACTTTTTGAAGTCTTCTCATCTATTAAATCCAACCCAGCATGCTTAAATCTCCCGATGTTACAATTATAACACATAGATATGCTAAAAATAAATGATCACATTCTGTGAACATTTGTGCCCCACAGTTAGATATTGGCCACCTAGATATTTTCCCCAAGGATGCTTCACACCTGTCCCCAGATGGCCATGAACTGGTCGCTTACCTGCCTCCCTATTCCAGCTCTCCACATCAATTAGTGCACAACCACTGGGTGGAAAGTTCTAGGCATGGGGGCTCTGAGAGCACCTGCAGGACTGCCTCTGTGTGTGCCTAGGCTCTTTGTTGCAGGGGTGCCTGAAGGTGGCTGGCACCAGGCATTGCTGAGCAAAGCCACTCTCCTCAGAGACTGCCCTATTTTGTCACTTTATGCCCAGAGTCTCTCTATTTTATTTCAGGGACTGCGATTCTACTACGAGCTAGAATTTGCCAAGCCTTGAATGTGGGGGGGAGGAATCTCAGATGCACAAATAGTTCCAAATAAAAAGGACAAGAAACACATTCTGTCACTCTCTGACTATACAATCCCAAACTCAATCCATGGGGTCAGCTGAGAGACAAACCCAACACGTTCTTCTTCGTCGTCTGTTGTTTGTCCCAACCCAAACTCTCTTCTGTCCCCAGGCACAACACGAACACCTGCCATGCATATTAGTGGGTTTCAGTAGCGGTAGTGGTAGAGTGTAAGCAGCTGCAGTCATTCCTACGGAGGGAACACCTTCCGTTTCTGGCTCAGTGCTGAGTGCTTTCTATGAAGTATCCCCTTCCGTCCTTCCAACCGTTAAGTTCTAATATCCTCCCTGTGTTTCAGTTGAGCAAAGTATGAGATTAAATAACCTGCTCAAGATCTCACAGTAAGCAAGCAGTGGAGCCTGCTAAACTAGAGATGCCTGACTCCAAAGCATGGAGCCTTAACCCACATGGTGATTTTGCTCCCCCTCCCAAAATACAGAGCTGGGGGGTGGTGAGTATTGTCCTCTGGAGTTTCCCACCGGATCTGCCAGGAGAGGCAATGGAACCTTTCTGAATCGTGTTTACCTACCCTAGTGCCTGTGTGAACAGTCAAGGATAAAGATCTCAAAACTCATCATCTCCTGGTCGTCTACTGGAAGCCGGCAAAACACCTAACTCATTCTCATTGTGTCAATGACTTTGGGTCCCGCTGAGTATTTAGGGAGTGGTAGACTCTCTTACTGTATTTTGCTGGCTCTAGTGTTTGTCAGGGGCAACAAAAGAAGCTCAGAAGCATGTTGAGTCCCTGAGAAAAGTTGTCCTAGGAATGAATGTTATGTAATAGAAAACCCACAATGTGGATTGTTCAAAAGTGGGTCACGTAGGTTGTACATACTCCCTGCTAAATGGTTTCATGGTGAGGAATGTGTTGCTTTTCTGCACAGTTGAATTCCCAATCCGTGCTTGAAAAGATAGGTAAATTTATGTTCTGGTAGATACTCATTTATCCTGTTTTGTGCCCATAATCTACACTTGTCTTAATTTCCTCTCAATTATGCTCAGGCATTAACTAATACTGACTAACTACTACCCAAAATAATTATTGCTATCTGTTCCCTTTGTAAATATAACTGCAGCACAAAGCTAGAAGAATAATGGCATATTTACAGAAGGCAGCTAATTAAACTGAGTTCCAATTGCTTTCACTTTGCCAGAAGGAGCCATTTTCACAGCAAAATTGGGTGGATGCTTGCATGCTCACCAGGAACAACTCGAGGTAACATAATTCAGGGTTCCCATGACAAAAATTCAGTGCAAGACAAATTTACATGAACAATAAAAATCTCATTAAGGAAGATACGAGGTTCTTTGTACTGTAGCCCAACCGGTAAAAGGGGTATCATTTTGGTGGGTTTATTTAAGCAAAAGTATATATTTTATTGTTCATAATAGAAATAATTGCAGGGAACTCTTAGAAAAATCCTGGAAGAATGTTTGTATCTTATTTTCAAATCTTTTTCATTTTAGGAAACTGCTTGCCATCCTCAGCCATACGGTTTCTAAACTTTCTAACAGATCTGAACATGGTTGAGCCCAGTACCCAGAACTGTGAAAGTCCGACCCCCCACTCTTACTCTTTGTTCCCCATTTGCTTCTCATTTATTTCAGGAATTTGGTTTAAGCTCATTGCGACCTTTCCTTTAGGAGTATGGACACTGCTGTGGTGTGATTGCCGGAGTTTAGCTGAGCTCATTAGCGACAGTCACAAGAATGGCAATTCCGCTGTCAAATTTAATAGGTTTGACATCACATCTTAAGAGCGCCTTCCCTTCTGGGTTTATAGGTTGCTTAAACTCAAACCAAACAAACCACACCTTTCCCAAATAACAACTAAAAGGCCCTACACATTTTGCATGGTAAAGATGCCAAACCTTGTCTCTGCAGTCTAGTGCTTCTTCCTAGCATCAAGAGGGCAGCCCAGGAATGCCTGGTGCTGAGGTACTCGTTCCAGTCACAAGACCGTGTTTATTACAACTCTTTGCTGTGTCTTTGGGCACCGTGCTGAGTTTTGTTCCACCTGCATGTAATTCCTGAATTTGTTTCTCTTTACTACAAGTAGTGATTTGGCAGGCGTCGGCACTTTTTCCATGTTTAATTAATTCCTCTAATTTTGTGGTAAATGAGAATAATGGGACTTAATTTTGCTATTATGTAAAATTGATTGGTAATTATGGGGAGCACAGGAGATTTGGCTTTACAAACGAGAATTAAGTGACCTCTCCATCCTGGCGCCTCGGCGTGCCTGGTTCACGCAGTGGGGAAAGCAGAGATGGCAGCAGAGCAGCTGTTGGGCGAGATGAAGGTAGGTGACTGAGTTCTGCACAAGTCGGAACATGGAGCCGTGTAGGGTCTTGTTGAAGGGATTAAATGAGTTCGAATTAGAGCCATCTAGAAGGTAACAGGTGTTGGGCAGACACCTGTTTAACCGGTCTATATCATAAACTTGTACAGTCTGTTCCCTATCTATTGTGCCCTGGCCAAAGCAGGCCAGGTGAGTAGAGGGGAGATCCTCTTCCTAGAGGTGCTTTATGTTCTGGAAAGTTCTCATGGGGGTAATCTCAAAATAAAAGGCTCTGGAATGTTCTTTTCTCACTGCTGCAGCTCCAGATGAATCTGATTCTCAATAAATGGTGCTTGTTTGTAAGCAATAAGTAGTTTGCGGAAGGTGGAGATTCATACCTAGATGTCTCTGTCTATATGGCTTAGCTATCTCTTTAAGTTTCTCTCTGCATTTTAGAGATAATTCAGAAAGTTTACTTAAACATTTTCTTAAAGAAGGAATTAGTGTATACATTTTGTCCCAGCCTGGTTGCACAATCTTTGGCAAAGTAAACTGCAGTGCTCAAAGCCACATGACTAACTGCAAGTTCAAATCCTCAGGTCAGCTTGAAAAATCTGCAAGGCATGTACATGCTTGCCCAAGATCCTAATAAGCTGCAGGGCCGGGGAGAGGGAATCATGGCATGACAAGGCCCTGCTGAAGGTGCTGCTTTCTCTCTCTAGAGTGCATGCACAGTGTTCCCTGTCATTAGTAAAAAGAAAATAAAACGTTAAAAAGTACATACTTGTTTGGGTGCAAAAATTTTTTGAAATCCATGTATACACATAGTTTCTTTCATAATACACATGTCTATGGACTTCTGGAAAACCTTTCATGTGTGTGCATGCATTTGTATGTATGTGTCCATATTTATATGCACATGTATATAGAAATTTTAATATGTATGTTTATAGATGTTTTATATGTAATATATATCAAATATGTAAAAAAATAATATATATACAATTTTGCTTTCATGTCAAGGAACCCTGGGCTGGAAGATCCTATCAGTGAAAATGATCATCCCCAATTATCAAGATTCAGTTACTGTCAGGGTGAAAATAATTTTTGTAGGGGCATAAACAAAAATAACTTTATTTCGCTTGTTTGGTGCCATAAGAACTCAGCTTCTTAAAGAGCAGCATTCAGTCTTTCGGCTAGATGGGAAGCAGGATTGGGAGAGCCGTGCCTGTGAAGGACGAGACAAACCGTGCGCAGTCCGCCTTCCGTGTGTGGCGTGGGCACTCGTGGGGGGCAGCACAGGGAGCATTGACTCCCGGGAGCTGATGTCCAGCTGCAGAGACCTGCTGGGATGGGATGTAGCCACACGGAGCTATGGAAAATCATTGCAGATATCTTCGTCAATACTAATTGCATGATACAAATAGTTCACTTTGGAAACCCTAGACATCAGAGCTTAAATTTAAAAAAAAAACATTTATTACTCAGTACAGCCCTCTGTGTATTTCCCCGATTTTGCATTATGATGGAATAGACGGAAATATCTAGTCGTATTTATTTTCTCCTAAGTTAATTTTTGTCCCTCCAGTAATGTAATTCACTCTATCTGTATTTTGTTAAGTCCGAGCAGAGTTATAGAAAGATTCACATTGACAAAAGCTTCAGCCCCAGCTGAAAACCAGAGGCAATGCCTAGAACACACAAATACTGCCAGTGGGATGGGCCCTGGTTTGGTAATTCCCCGGCTGAGGTCCATTTCCAGCCGGATCCTAAGGGATCAGACTCAGCATTCTAAGTGCTTTAAGACATTCCATCTTCTTGGGTTTAAGGTGGGAAATAGAGTTGAGACAACAAAGAGGCCTAGGGGATCAATCGCAAATATCACTGCATAATGAAAAATATTTTCTTAATTTTTTTATTGATTCCACATCTGTGGTCTCCCAATATAATTCTGACAACATTAAAACTCAGGGAGGAACTGACACTGCCTTCCTGAAAAACAGATTTAAACTACCCAGGCAAAAACTCAAATTTATTTTTTCAGGCTTATTTATTTTTCTTTTCCAAAACCTACTTTATGGTAAATCAAATTAAATAGTCATTCTGATTGTTAAAACGTGTGAATCAGGAGGTTTGGGGAGAATGACAGCAGCAGTGGCAGCAAATTGTTTATTTCTTCTTGAATCCACACATAAAATCAGCCAGAGATACTACTTAGCAAAATCCATACATGTGGTTTCAGAGCAAAATAAGGTGACAAAGTGCACCTCAAAGCTCCAAATGCAAATAAGCATTACTCCAAGGAAACCGGGTAGCAATAGGCATCTGATGGACCCCACAACAGAACCCCACAGGAGACGTTGGGCACTAACAGGCAGGCACGGAAAGCCAGTTCTAGAATAGCAGCTACAACTGCGAGGAATTTTGTTGCATCTCATAATAGGGGAACACCTGCCCGATCTTAAGAAACTGGGACACTCTTGTCTGTGTAAACTCTCAAAACTGACCCCCAGGGTCCTTTCAGCACAGGTCCTTTCAGCACTAAGGAGAAACTGTCAGGAGTGAAATAAACAATGTGTCAGAACAGGGCCAGGAGATAGAACGGAAGGAGAAGGCCTAGATAAAACTGAGAAGGAGGAACAAAGGCAAGGAATCTCATAAAGCAGGCTACCATATTTTTAATCAGCTGAAAAGAGAGTTGAATCAAGCAAGCTTCCTTCTAAAAGTTCAAGGAAACTAATTTCACATTACTATGAACAAGATAAAAATAAAGAAGTTCAAACCTACAAAGTTGTTTTAATTAGAAAAGAGTAAATAGAAAATATCCTTTTAGATGATGAAAATGTGCCAAAAAATAGATGCTTAAAAACAGGTCAAAATTGTGACATTTTATTTGAAAACAACCTAAAAGAATTAAGAGAGTAATGTAAGGTATTTTTTTAAAACTCCCAAATTAGGGGTTGAATATAAGGAAGAGTACAAGGAAAAATCAGACATTAATGGTCCAGACCGGATGGCATAGCCCATGGCATGCCAGACAGCAGTGCTGCGGGGGACATGGCTGGCTGTAGGTTCGGATCTCTGATTTGGCATGAGGACACTGAGCAAGCATGGGCAGCCGGGATCCTGAGGAGCTCGAGGGCTGGAGAGTGATCTCAGTGGGCTGAGCCCCTGTTCAGGATGCTTTCTCTCTCTCTCATATGTGCTACACTTTCTATCAAAAGAAGAAAGAAACACAAGAAAATGGAAGATATAAAGAATTTTTGTTGGGGCTAGTAAGTTGGCTTAGCAGTTACCTTGCTGGACTCCCACATGGCCCACTGTGGTTCAAGTCCTGGACCTGGTGACTTAAAAATCATGCCAGGTGTGTGTGCATGCATGCCCAAGATCTCGGGAGGAGAATGGAGAAGGGAATGCAGTGTGGCCGTGCCCTAGGGGGGTGGTTTCTCACTTTCCCGCTCCCTGTCTCTTCCTCTCTCTGATGAGTGTACCTCTTAAAGAATTTTTGTTTAAATTATAAGGCAATGAAGAGATAAAAGGAGTCACATGAAATGGACAGATACAGAAGATAGGCGATGCAGATCCAATGTTTGGAGAATGAGAGTTCCTGAAAAAGAAAACTGAAATGAGAACAGAGTTAAGAATTTTTTTCTAAAATTAAAAAAGTTAATAACATATATTAAAAAAGGCATAATTTTCAATGTCAGCCAATAACAAGATACCCGCCAGTGAAATGTCTAAAATTTTTACAAAAGAAAATAAAAATATTTGGGTATCTAGACAAAAGAACACTTAGAAGGAGGATAATATTAGATTCCATCAGACTTTGCAAGGGCAATACTTCAATTCAGAAGAAAATGGAATAAAGAAGGAATGAGGGAAGAGTTAATATTCACCAAAATGGACCTTCCAGGATAAAGTGCATAGAAAATTGTCAATATGTAAGAACTCAGGAACATCTTTCTCGTATGTTTTTTCTTAAAGAAGTCTAGAGAATCATCTTCAGATGGCCAAATGACTAGAGAGATCAATGTAAGCACTGACCGTGGACATTAAATGTCTTAGTGCTTGTTCATCTATGACTAGAAATAGAAAGATTATGGTCAGTAATGGCTGCATGATTTAACAGTTCAGAAATAGTCATAAAATGACCACAACATGAGGATAGAACCAGAAAAATATGTATAAAACTAACAAGTTTTTAACTATTTTCAGGAATATCATTAGTGGCATTTGTATTGTTATTCTGAGTTTCATGTATGTATCAAGTGTCATCTAGAAGAATAAAAGTAAAATTCTGATAGACCCAAATATAAATGGAAAATATCATTATAAGGCTGGAGACTTAGCTCAGTGGTTAAACCCTGTGTGTAGGGACCCGGGCCCTGCGTGATTGACCTCTGTGTGTGTCTCAGTCCCAGTGGTTCAAAAAACATGGCAGGGACAATGTGTGTGGATGCCCAAAATCCTGACAGGAAGAGGAAATGAAGGATAAAGTGTGGAATGGGGAGGTGAGGAGAAGAGGATAGAGAAAGATAGCAAGAGAACAATAGAGAGGCAGGACGTTAGTGAGAAACAGAAATGGCTTATTACCTGTTGGTGATGACATGCATAGTATTCTCAACTGGCTTGGTCTGAGAAATATTTCATGATGGGTAAAGTCTTTTTACAAGCAAAATGAGAAATAGTGATTGACTGTTTTAAAAAATAATTAGAATAATAATAATGATTGGAAAAAACATAGAAAAGATATTGAATGATGAAGTGGGGAGATTAATGTCTCTGTATTGACTGACATGCATGGCATTCCCTTTTGAAAAAGCAATGTAATACACTGTAAAATTATATGTAACCCAATGTAATATAAAGAAGATTATGATGATAATAATAAAAAAACAGGATAAAGGATTACAGAATAACCATATCCCATTAGAGGGTGCTTTCTCTGTCTCCTTCTCTCTGTCTGGTGAATGTATGCACTCCCTAGCAATTAAAAGAAAATAAAAGAAAAATCATTATGAATTAATGAAGTATTTGGGTATTGAGCATTAACGAGAAGCTAGATAATAAAAGAAAATGGCCACACTGCCGCCATTAGCTTTGGTGAAGGGACCAAACCCAAGAACTAATGAAGCCTCTGAAACTGGCTGTCAGTTTTCAACCAATACCAAGAACAAAGGAACATGCTGAATTGACTTTGAGGGTGGAACCAACAAAATCCAGATAGTAGGAAACTTCCAGCATCCAATGGCACAGGTTCTATGACAGATACAGAGTGAAGAAAAAAAATAGTGTTAGGAAGAAAATACCTCAACTAGGAGGTCCTTTCCTTTTCTTTCTTTTATATTAGAAGAGTAACAGAAAAATTTAAGAATGACTTTAAAGCTTCTGGATTATTTAAATATTTGGTTGTATGATAAAAAAAAAGTTAGGAAAGATTTAGGATTCAATTTATGACAGGATAGAAATTTCTATTATTTATAGAAAGCCAGTAATGTAATAAGAACTTTGCATGTATTATCTCTAATCTTCACAACTCTATGAAATAGTGAATGTCATCCATATTTTACAGTTGAGAAAGTAGAAACAGAGACAGGTGAAATAAATTTTATAGGATGTTTATCTAGTATATAGCTGAGTCATATAGGAGGAGTCCAACGGCCTGGGCTAACTGATGGGCTCCATACCCATAATTGTCAACTTCATCATGCAAAAAATTAACTTTAAAATGTGAATTAAGAAGCCTATGTTGTAACCTAACGCTAGCATTTAGGTACTTAAAAAGGTTATTTGTATTAATACCTCTTTCGTTATGATCAGATATAAAGCTAAGAAGAAGAGTGTAGGATTACTATTTTAGTATTAACCAAATGCTACTGGCATCAAATCATTAGCATATAAAAGAGAATTTATATTGGACATTAATTTTTGGCTCAGTAGAGATGTCATATTTTTGAACTCTTATTCTATGTTTCAAAAATTGTCAACTACTGCTTCTAAACATTTTATCACTTTCAATCTCATTTTGCATCTCTCATTTTATAGATATTTTATTTAGTTACTTATGTAAACTCTTCATTTCTGATAGAATCAGAACAAGAAGATTTTGATGATGCCCCTGCAGGCAAAATGAGAAACTATTAAACTGTTATCAGAATTTCTTAACAGGTCCCTTGTACCATGGAGCTAAGCATTTTGAAAAAAATAACTTCTGAGATGCTGACCCAATGTAACTGGGTCCTCTGCCTAGCACAGCCTAAACACTCCAGGTGAGGTAAACAGGGAGACATATTAAAATACGACTGATTTTAGATAATTTCTCATCCTGGGTGGGCAGCAGACACACACATTCATAATCCGTGTCTTTCCATTATCCTTCTTCAGATGCCACCATGGGAAGTAGCATGGTCTTTGAGCTGCACAGCCCAACCCAGAGGTTTCTGGAGGAGATTGCAATAATAATATTTCAATTTGCTATCAGGCCAAGAGTTTCATCTGCAGAACCTTTCTCTTCCTTTCTATTTCCTTTCCTGTCCGACTCATTCCCACTCAGCTTAAAGCCCATCTTCAAATGGTGTTAAATCTAATACCACTCTCAGATTTCATCAATCTTTGAAGTTGGCCAGGGCTGCATAGAGTAAAAAGGCAAGCAGAAATGGGCCTCTATAAATTAGAGATTGGAAAGTACTATTAGAACACCCAGGTTCTGACAAAACTTTCCCCTCCGATATACAGAGCTCGAAATTGAACTGGTTTTTGCCGCAGAAATGCCTCAAAGCATTTTAAAACCTCCTTTGTAGTGGTTTGTGATTCCTGTGCATCTGCTGCTCACACTACCTCAGTTTCTTTATTTTACATTTAAATAATAAAAGTAGTAATTTCGCTGCAACATATGTTTACCAGGATTCCATGTTTCCCCATCGTCTGTATGTTGTCAATTTACTCTCTGTTCTGAAAACTTTAGGGTGCCGAGGAACTGATGTAAGTTAACCTGGACTCCTGTCAAGGCATATACAGAGCCCCTGAGCAGCATTTCACATTTTTAACCATGTAGAGAACACAGATAGCCATGGGAAAGACGAGGCCGAAGAAAGCCGTGTTTTCTCTCTTAGAAGACTTAGTGGAGGAGTGGAGACTGTAGCTTTTAAAGTGATGGGTGAGATTCCACTAACTCACAAGAATTGCATGTTACGGAACAAAGTACTTTCAACTTAGGCATTGCTAGAAGAGGTACTACAAAAACACACAGCCAGATCTGCGTTGGAAGTGGTGCTCTAACTTGAACCTCTCACCTGGTCTTTAAATAATCCATTCTCTTCTGAATGTTGATTGTGTGCGTACTTGTGGAGTTTCCAACTCTGGTTGACGTGGGCAATAATTTTGAAGATCATATAAAATCAGATCCATAGGATCATTGAAAAATGTAATAGATTTGTGCAGTGAAGTGTCTTTGGGATTGATTAGCGCTGTTTTGCATAACTTCATAAAAGTGCGATGTCATCTCTGTCTTCTTCAGGCAAATGGATTTGGTTATCTCTAGGAAAGATATTTATGGAAAATGATCATATTCTCTTTTACCATACACTTTCAGACTCTGCCTTTTTTTTATAGTGGTCAGGCTTTCCTTATACTTTATTCAAAATTCTGGCTTTTATTTCTCTTTCAATTCTTAGGAGGAATTTAATTTACTTAGTAAATTATCAAAATCTTTGATCTTTAACAAATACTCATCATCTTGGTGGTTTATTTATTTCAAGGCTAAAAGAAAAACCACAGGAACCCCTGGAAGATTTAATCACAATTTCTAATTCTAGATCTAACATTGATAAAGTGAGTTGGGTAAGTCACTTAACACCTCTAGGTTTTAGCAACCCCCTATCCAAAATCCAACATGTCTTCCTCCTAAATCTTACCTCCTCAACACCAGATGGACAGACAAATGAATGGCGGTTGCATGGACCAACACGTAGATCGATGAGTGGTCTAGTAGGGAAACAAATATATGTTTGGTTGCATGGATGGATTCACAGATTAAGGGATGGAAAGACACATCAAATATAATACTTCTATTAAAAATAAAATGAGTTAGGGGCCAGCAGGTGGCATGGTGGGTTAGCTACTGGACTTCTACATGGTCAACTGTAGTTCGAATCCTGAACCTGGTGACTTGCTTACTCACTCCTCTCCTCCTCATTGCTCACTGGTGAGTGCACATGCCGTATACTAAATTGAAAAATGATAATAATAAATTAAAGTTTTGAAAAATGAAATTAATTCAACAGAAAAAGAATACTCTGAAATAAAACTAAAGGAATTGGTAAAAATCTATAGAAATGCTTTTTCACTCCCCCAAAACACGATAGTGTCTAAAACATGTTTAAAATAATTTTTAATAATGTATTGGCAGCAGACCTGCCCCGTAAACTCGTGGTTAAGGGAACCAGATCCCACATGACCATCTACAGTTTGAATTCCAGACCCGAAAGGTTGAGAAACATGCCAGGCATGGGTGTATACCCAAAGTCCCAAAAAGATGGAGAAATGAAACAGAAGGGATTGTGACGTGACCATGCCTCACTGAGAGATGCTTTCTCCCTCCACCCCCATCTCTGTCTTTCCATCTCTCTATTAAGTTCACTCACCCTCTGGCAATTAAAAAATATATATGTATTTGTGCCAAGCCCCATGCTAGGTAATGTTTCATATGCTTGCTTGCTTACTTTTTAAATTTGTTAACAGGCATGTGTACTTGCTGGAGAGACAGAAAGAAAAAAATCCCCAGAGGCGATGACCATACTACTATCCCTTCTCCTTCATTCTCCTCTCGAGATTTTGGGCATGCAAACATGCACACCCAGTGTGTTTTCCAAGCCACTAGGTCAGGACTTGAACAGAGCAGTCAACCGTGTAGGATCCAGTGGCCTCAACCACCACACCACTGACTGGCCCCATATGCTTTCATTTTCAAGGGACCTTTGAATTTTATATGTCGAATGTTTTACAGCAAGAATCTTCCATTTTTAAGTAAGAACTCGGTGATCCTCACAAATTTCCTTCTGTTTTATTTATTTATTCTTTTTGTAATTCAGTCCAGTTAGTTGTTGGGTCTGTAAAAAGAGGTAGGTATCAGTTTGAAGATCCTCCAGTCCATCCAGAGCCCCATGGAATGGACAAAGCCAACCAGGAGAGCCATTGTTGTGTTAATTTGTATTGTTAGATTAATGATTCTTCTGTTAATATTTAACCTTTTGTCAAATTGTGATGCATAGGGTTGTACATCTAGATCAATACAAATGAATAATGGGACGGGCATATTTTTTCATCTCATTTCTTTTCCCACTTGCACACAACACTTTATTGGCAGTATATTTCAAATGATCCATAGTTAATTAAACTTAAAGAATGACATATGCTTTCACCACATAATAAGAAACACCAGCAGGTTCCCCTTTGCTCTGTCCTGGGGATTTGGAATAGTGACTCTTGGTGGTCTGGATTGAGGGCAAGGTGTGGTGTCATCACACATTGGGTGCTACATTCTATGCCCAGGAAGGCAGATCCAAAATCTTCTCTATGTTTTGCTGTTTATCCGCAGCTAGGATGTTATTGGCAATTATGCTAAATAAGAAATGAATAGAACCTGGGGATTCCTTCCAACAGCATGGTATAAAATGACTAGGCCTTATCCCAGAATGGAGTAGAAAAGAATAATAAAATACAAGTTTCTTTGATGCTTCACATTATTATCTTGCTTCTTTTTGATTTTTAAAAGCATCTTTGTTTGGGATCAGCAGATGGCATCATGGTTACATCACTGGACTCCCACATAGTCGACTGAGGTTTGAGTCCTAGAGCCTCAGCTTAAACTCATGCCAGATGCCTGTGCATGTGTGCCCAAAATCCCAAGAGGAAGAATGGAGAAGAAGGGATTGTGGTGTGGCCATCCCTCCTGGGGGGGGGGGATTTCTCACTCTCTGTCTCTCTCTCTCTAGTCTGGCCCGCAACCCCTGTTCTAATGCCACAAGGGTACTCTCTCAGTCCACAGGGTACATGCCAGCTACATACAAAGGCTGATGTGCAGATTTTAAATTCACAGAAGAACAAACTTGTGTGGTTCCACTTGGACAAGGCAAAACCTGGCTGTAGGGGACCCCCTCCTTGAGTGTGCAGCAAGGAGTGACAGTGGGAAAAGAGCAATAGCCATGACCTAGGCAGACCCTCTGCGACGCATATCCTATAACCAGGTGCCTCATAAATGTGCGCTAAATTGAAAGAAAGTCAGAAAATTGGGATAAATAATTTATATTTAACTGTAAATCATACTTTCTTCTTGAGGGCACTGAAATTTAAGAAACAGAATAATTATAGCAGCATTTTCATAAATTAAGTAGTATTAGGCTTAACCCAAGTCACGGCTGGGCGCCTGACACAGCAGGGGTTTAATAAAGGCTTGTTAACTGTCTAGAACTCTGTTGAATTTAATTTAGCTTGATTTAGCATTTCCTATATGCAAAATGCTTGACAACAATTGCATTTCCTGGTATTTGCCATGTTCCTGAGAACCTCCAATGCTATTTTTCTATTTTACAACAGATATTATTGCCCAGAAAGATTCATTTATTTGGGGGCAAGGGTGGAAATGGTGGTTCAGGATATGACATTAGATCCAGGTCTCAACTCCTCCACTCATTAGCCCTGTAATCTTGGACAAGTGACATGGTCCCATTCAATTTCATTCCCCATGTCTTAAGCTGACAGAATAGAACTCGCCATCCCAAAGTCTCCCCTTCCAAGAGAGCTTAGAAGACAGAATGTGTTCGACATGTTAGCTCCTCCTCTTCTTTTTAAAATATATTTATCTCATTTTTGTTTCTCAGTAATCAAGGTTAGGGAAGCAGGAAATAACCCACCATTTCACCATATTCTCAGGAAATACGAATAAAATAAAACAGGCAGCGATCTTTTCTGGGTGTTTAAACCTCACATGAAGCAGGTTCTCCAGTGGTTAAGCATCTTTTGTGGTGTTATTTTCTAATGTTCTTAGGAAATTTCACGATGTGGCTACAGAGTAGTTTACTAAGTGCTTCCTTTGATTTGGAGAGATTCAAGCGTGTCTTTTTTTCCTACCCTTTTTCTTTTTCTCTAAAAGCCCACATGGAAGGCCAGCTAGTGGCAGAGTGGTCAAGACAGCTGGATCCCACATGGCCAGCCACGCTTTCAAGTCCCAGAACTGGACTCACTGGACTTGAGACACATGTTGGAAGTGTGTGCGAGCATGCCCAGGATTCTGGGAAGATCTAAAGAGTTGTGATGTGGCCGTCTCCCCTGGGTGGTGGATAAAGAGTTGTGATGCGGCCATCTCCCCTGGGTGGTGGATAAAGAGTTGTGATGTGGCCATCTCCCCTGGGCGGCGCTTTTTTATACCCTGTCTTGCTCTGGCAAGCACAAGTTCCCTTTCAGGTGGTTTTCTTCTCATACTGCATGGCTGATACTTGACCACCCCTCCTTTGCCTTTCTGTAGTGGGCCCTTGTCATGGCTGAGCGTCAGGCATCTTCCCACTGCTTTTTGATGTGTTGCCTGCAGGAACCTTTTGTGTTAATGTTTCTTGTTTTCTTCTCATACCACAAGGATCCCGAGTGACCACTCTTCCTCCTTTACTTTTCTACAGTGGGCCGGAATCCTGCCTCCTCAGGCATCTTCCTGCTGCTTTTTATTTTATTTTATTTTTATTTTATATTACATTTAACCACATATATCTTTACAGTGTATAATATTTCTTTTTGCAGCGTGATCACCGTGCATGTCAGTCAAGACCAAGACATTACTATACACATCATCGTCAGCAAATAGCTCTTCGTTTTTTTGTCAATTAAGTGTACTTTTTTTCTTTCTTCTGTTCCTCTCCCTCCCTCCTTCCCTCCCTCCAATACCTACCCCCATATTGCCCCTATCCTTACTGTCTCCAGTGTCTGTCATTGCCCTCCCTGCTACTATACCCTCCAAACTTTGCGTTCCTGCCATGGAGTGCAGGTGAGCAGTATATATTGAGAAGCAAGTCAGGCTATGGAAGATGGACTTTGTATGTCCCTGCTGCCTCTTGATAACATCGGCTGCAGGAGCCTTTTCGATGGTTTTCTTCTCAAAATGCATGGACTGGGACTGGACCAGACTTCCTCTTCTCTCCTGCAATGGGCTGAGGTCTTGTCCACCTTGGGAAATCTTCCTGCTGCTTTTTTTTTTTTTTTTTTGAGAGGTTTTTGCTACAGGGCGCGTGCGCTTGCCAGACAGACAGAGACAGACAGAGAGACAGAAAGTGAAAAATCATCCCCCAGAGGGGATGGCCACACCGCAATCCCTTCTCCTTCATTCTCCTCTCGGGATCTTGGGCACGCACGCACATGCACCCGGCATGAATTTTAAGCCGCCGGGTCCGGGATGTGAACTGTGGTCAACTATGTGGGAGTCCAGCAACATAGCCATTACACTAACTGCTGGTCCCCCATGCTGCTTTTCGATGTTGTCTGCAGGAGCCTTTTGTGTTGTTTTGCTTGTTTTCTTCTCATATTGCAAGTGTCAGTACTTGCCCACTCTTCCTCCTCACACTCTCCTTAGTGCTGGAATCTGCTGTGGAAGGCTTCCAGACACCACGTCAACGTAGTCCGCCATTTTTCCATCTTAGTTCTTAATAATTGTGACAGTTATTGTTGTACAAATGTTACAGTGTATTAGACAGTAGTTCCTTTCTTTTAGACAGGTCCCAGAAATGCTGTGTCCTAGACTGCTTTAAAGCTCCTGCTACTGTTTGTTGGGAAGTTCCCTGTGTTGATATTCTGAGCCCATAGGTTCAAGTACACGTGCTTTTTTCTGCATCACAGAGTTCGCCTTTCCCCTTGGTTGGTCTGTTGGATGCCTCTCTTCAGTGCAGAGGCCAACACTGGAATACTGAGTTGGAGGGCTAGAGAAGTGATTACCTTGCTGCACTTACCCTAAGGGTCAGTCAGGGAGAAACCACACACTTCGTCAAGGTGGAATTTGTGAGAATTCTGTGAGTATGGGAACAGGTTCTGAAGAAGTCTGAGCAAGGTCTCAGAAGAGACAGCTCACACTTCAGTCCAAACATGGCATTCGGTGACTGGAATATGTGTGTGTGCTACAGAGGAAGCAGCAGGGACAGGGATTTGGGGGTGGTTTTGTTAGATTAATGATTCATCTGTTAGTATTTACTGGAAAGTGAGGGGAGCTAGAGTTAAGGGCAGAGGAGTTGGGGCAGAGGACATTATGCAAATGTGCTACTGGTTTTAACAGTGACCAGGCTAAATGTATTAGCTACAAATGCTAATTATTGGTAATCATGTGCACACGACCGTAATGCTGTGTGTTGATTGGTTCTCTTACCACCAACTGAAAAAACTGAAGTTACTGTCCTACTAGTGTGACTCATGCTACCTTCTTCAGATTAGCTAGGTTAAATCAGACCACAATCTCTGTATATGTATTTCTATGATGGGCCAAACTCTTACAATATCGTCATCCTCACCATAGGGGCGAAAACCCTCTTTCTGTTTTTCTTTTTCTTTATCTTTTCTTTCTTTCTTTTTTTTTTTTTTTTTTTTTTTTGGAGAGGTTTTTGCTATAGGATGCATGCACTCGCCAGAAAGAGACAGAGAGACAGAAAGCGAGAAATCACCCCCCAGGGGGGATGGCCACGCCACAATCCCTTCTCCTCCATTCTCCTCTCAGGATCTTGGGCACGCACATACACACGCCCAGCGTGAGTTTAAGCCACCGGGTCTGGGACTCGAACCGTGGTCGACTATATGGGAGTCCAGCAACATAGCCATTATGCTAACTGCTGGTCCCAGCATAGCCCTCTTTCTGTCATCTGAATATCATTTAGTCATTTATCTATGACTTCATTTATCCCACTGAAATAATTGAGTAGACCAGTAAGATCCAGATTTTTTTGACCCTAGTCTAGAAGGAGACATAGGTATGTACACCAGGAATGGACATGGCAGATGTATTATAAACCTTAAACTTGCCTCTTTCTGATTTGAGAAGAGAAAACTAGTGTGAAAAATACAGGAAAGTTAGCAGACATAACCCATGTCTGTTTTATCTGTGTTGTCAGGGCTAAAAACTCTTTACTAAGCTACAGAAGGTCAACAGATGGCCAAAGCATCAACCAGAGAAACAAGTTCAACCTAAATTCAACTCATTAGGATTCCAGGTCAGCCTTCAGGCAGGAAACCTGAACTCACAGGTCAGTGGAAACAGACAGGGGTTGATGTGTGTGACCTTTAACATCAAGGCTTGATTGCTCCTGTCTCTGAGATTGGCAATACGAAGGAAAGGGCAATGGTGTACTTTCAAGATGAGGATTATATACAAGTAGCCTGGGGTTACAGTCCCCAAGTCAGAGTGAAACAAATGTGTCTTACCAGGGTCTGGTGTTCACAGGAAATTGTTTTCTTGAGAGGAAGTTTCCAAGCTGAGTTTCTCTAATCCAGTAGCATTCACATAGCTAAATGGTAGATGAGAATTAATGGTCAAAGGCTTGCTTTATGATGTAAAGCTATCTTTTAAAGGAATTAGTACTGGACAGTGGCTTTATGGCACCCTGAATTTGGGGAAACGAAAATTGAAGTGAAGAACTGCCGTCTTACAAATTCTCTATTCGACCCCTCAGTCAGTACCACTCGGGCATCTACCATGGAAGGGACCGCTGTGAAGCTCTGAATTACAGCAGTGCCACATAAAACTGAGGCTCCTCTTTAAGAAAAGAGAAACATCTGGCTAGCAAGAATGAAGAAAAGACATTTGTTCAGTGTGTGCCACGTCCCTAGGCATGAGAGAAGAGCAGCAGATTCCATGTCTCGTGAGGGACTGCTTCCTTGTTCTCATTGTATCTTCAAAGTGTAGGCGTGAGAGCAGTCACTGGGATCCCTTATGCAAGGGCACTGATCCCATTATGAAGGCTCTGTCCTCATGACCTAATCATCTTCTAAAGGTCTCACTTCCAGATACCATGACACTGAAGAGAGACTAGGGTTCAATGTATGAATTTTTGGGGCTCACAAACATTCAGTCTTTCTTTTTCTTTTAGATTTTTGCCATAAGGATGTATGTGCTCACCAAAAAGACAGAGAGAGAGGGAAAGTGAGAAATCACCCCCAGGAGAATGGCCATGCTGCAATCCCTTCTCTTCCACTCTCCTTTCTGGATTTTGAGCATGTACACACGTGTATCCAGCGTGATGTTCAAGTCACGAGGTCATAAACTTGAACCACAGAGTTAGCCAAGTGGGATCCAGCGCCTTAACCACCATGCCACTTGCTAGTTCTACCCAGCTCTTTTACAGCTTTCTTAGAGGTGAAGGACTCAATAGTTAGGAAACCACTTTCTGGACATTCCTTGGAAAGTCTAGCTATGCCAGTCCTTTGGAATTTTATCTATCTTGTATCTTAGTGCCTCCACCCAAATTTCCAGAATAACAGTCTGCTGCCATTCTTGTAAACATACTGCTCCATGTTGGGGAGAACCAAGCAGAGGAGAAAGGGATGTCCCCCATGTTCCTTGATTAGGAGAAACAGATATTGGTGGAGAGAAAGGACAGAAAGAAATTCACTGGCAAAAGTAAGGAGGAGCCTGTAAGAGGAAGAGGAGAACAAGAGAAGAGAGAAATCATAGCTAACATAGGGTCTCAATGAAGCATCTGAAAAGCACTTGTGAAGATGAAGCACTTCTCTGGTTTGGAGTCATAACTGATGAAAGAAATAAACCAGATAGAGATCTTTGTCTCCAGCTAAGGATTGCTATTTTGGTTTGAGAGAAGCAGCTCAGTGACTCTTGAGAACATACCATTTATGAAAGAGCCTTTAGGTTTGTGAGAACACAGCTGAACTGTGGATCCTTTAGTGGTCAAACAGGCCATTAGTATGCTCCATACCCAATGGTTCTATTTGTAATACATTATAAACCAACTCATTATAAAAACAGAAGGCTTACGCCAGTTCAAACAATCTGCTCTGTAACTAGAAAGCACTGTAGTTTTGCTTCTGACTCTACCCCCCCCCCCCCCCATGCATTAGACTTGGGGACCTCTCAGTGCAAACATCCACTAGATGCTGAGTCATTTGTGTCTGAAATAAGATATCTACTGGGATAATTGCAGTGTGGTCCCAGACAGCCATGAAACACCCCCAGTTTCATTAAAGGTAGTGACGAGGCTTTGTGTTCAGCCTCTAGGAATCACAATGCAGTCTCTGTGGTCCCTGGTCCAGAGAGCATGACAGGTGTCTGCCACTCTCCAGATTGGAGCTGCTGCACAGACTTTATTTATGAGTATCAGTACTGCACTGTTGAAAAGTTTGACATTCACATTGCCAGTTGCATTATCCCATTCAGAAAACAGTGGCTTTATGTGAATGAAAAATGGAAGACCAATTTTAATTCACCCTTGTAAAGCTCTCTCATTGACCAAGCCATTCTAGCTATCTTTTGCTCAATACCTGTTCCCTACCAGCCATATATTTAGCTCCAGACATGTCTTTTGCTCCTGTAGCAAGTACATTTAGGGGTCTTTTTCCAAATCACTGGCCCCTTCTTAAATGATCTTGCTATCAAAATTAACAGTTCTCCCTTTCCAGTAGTCATTCTGACAGCATGACCATGTACCTCAGCCTCATCAGATTGGATCAAGCTTGGATAACATCCTGTCCATTCTTGGACTCATCAGAATACTTTTCTTTTATGTTGGGATTGAGATAAACAGATAATTGTGGCTAGACATGTGATGACAGCATTCAGGAACTCCAGTGAAACTGTCTCTGCCATGAAGCCTGGAGCAAAATGGAGCAACTCCAGAGAAAGGGAGGAGTTCCTTGGATCCATAGAGAAGTAGAGACAAGATATGAGGAGTGAGCAACTTGGAAGATTCTAGCAGCATCAAGCGTCCAGTTCCAGGTTTTTCCTGAGGCTGGTTGCATTCCTTGGTTTCTATGTAGAGTGACACCATGTCTGGTTTGTCCATTATAATAGTGCTGAGACCAGCGGGTGGTGTAGTGGTTAAGGTGCTGGACTCCCATGTAGCTGACCATGGTTCAAGTCCTGGACCTGATGGCTTAAAACTCACACCAGGCGCATGTGCGCCGAAAATCCCAAGAGGGGGATGGAGGAAAAGGGACTGCAGCATGGCCATTCCCCTCAAGGGGGAGGTGGTTTCTCACTTTCTGTCTCTGTCTTTCCGGTGAGCACACACTCTCTATAACAAAAATCTCTCTCTCAAAAAAAAATTATAATGGTGCTTTTTTTCACTGGTTTAGATGATAAAACACCTAGAGATCCCATTTCTATGGGACTTTAGTTTTATTCTTACAAGAGAACCCTCTTTAGTTTAAGTTATCTCAGTTTTTTGTTTTGTTTTGTTTTTGTTTGTTTTTTTTTGCTTGCATGGGGACCAGTGCATACAGCAGCCTTAACAATAGACATTTTAGAGCAGTATCTCCATTTTGCAGGTGAGAAAACTGAGGCTCTGGGGAATTAGGCAAGTCGTCCAAGGTCAAACATAATAAATGATAGAAGTGGGATCTGACCCAGATCTGACTCCCTCTCGGGCCCATGCATTTCCCATCAGGCTTCAGCGTTGCTCAAGGACACAGACTTCAGTTGTTTCTGTAGTCAACAGCAATTTTGTCTGTCTCGAAGCCTCTAAAGACAGATTGGTTGTCCGAAAAATGAATCTCAAACTTTTCTGATTAAATATCTGCTTTCCAATTGCTCTTTGAAATATGAGATAGAAAATGGCAATGCTGATGAAGATGAAATGAACTTGGGCAGAAGCCTGAGCTGAATTTGGGGAGGATGATTAGTGAATCGAGCACTAGTGAGAAACAAAGAGGTTGTTTGCCTTTTTCCTATTATCCACGTGTTATTGAAAAGGTGGACTCATGCCCACCTGAGAGCGCTCTAATTAAAAGGTCTTTTGGATAAGAATCTGAATGCAACAGAGGGACAATAAATTAAAGTATGGCGTTCTTTGTACTGTTCTGGTTTCATTAGCTACTGGACCACATCTTTTTCTATTGTACATCAGGGATCATAGAACACCAGTGAATGCAGCCACCGGCTGAGAATAGAGGTCCTTTAGATTCTGATTCTTAGGCTTTTTTTCTTCTCAACCAGGTGAAGTCACATCTTTCCGAAACGAGAGTCATTAAATACATTTTTAATTAACCTTACCCGAATGCCAGCTTTTTTCTTGTGGGGCAGCTCTGACACAGCAAGTGTAATGTGGCTAGCTTTTTCTCTCCAGGAATGACCCAGTAATGGTTAGTATTGCAGAGAATTTTTTAAAACTAGATTTCTCCAAAGCAAGCCAGGTCTCGTGTCAGGGATTCAGCCCCAAATCCCACCAGAGGTACACTCCTCCTTCCTGACCCAACCACTTCCATACCCAAAACCCACTTGCCTTTTCTGATACATTTATTACTGGCTCAAATCAGAGATCATGGCACTGAAAAGGAATTCTAAGCCCAGTAAGACTGTGGGCATGCTTTTCTGAGTCAAGTGCTCATGCTCCTCCTTGCATTTCACTCTGTCCTCTTAATGGCAAAGAATGTGGCACTAATTTTACTGGTCAGCGATCGCAAGAGATCAGTAGGGAACAGAGGTGCCAATTTGTTGGGGGGGTGTTATTTTTAAGCAGCATGCCAAACTCCAGAATTAAATTGAGGGCAAAGAATGGACAAACTAGATCTAATAATACTTTATTCTTTCTGGTTTCCCATATTTTATATTGTCTTGTTTGCTAAATGTCATTTGCTCTTACTGTTTCCAAAGAGGACCCAGGGAGGGATGGAATGGGGAAAAAGGAAGGATGGAGGTGGGGGGAGAAGGATTTGAAAAGCTCCATGAATTATCAGGGCCCCGAAGATGACATAAGAGAAACTAGTAACTTTAAATGGTCTGGCAATTTCTGTATTGCAGACTCTGTTATTGGCTGATCCCCGCTGAGGAAGATTATTTAATGTAAATTTGTCATTTCATTACAATTCTCCAGCTAATGTAAATCAAATTTCAACATTTGCTCAACATTGAGCCCAAAGCCACAAACAGAGAACAGCTATAGTTCAATGTCTGGGGTAATTTCCCCTCAATTAGGTCGCTTTCCCAGGACAAGGTTGTTCAGTTTTGCTGTTCTCATGATTGGGCCTTAGGAAAGAGATCCTGGATCCAGCAAATATCCTCTGTATTCATGCGGTATGCCCTAGACATAGAGTTGAATAGTGGTGGTGATGAGGAGGATTGATTCTAATGAGCAGTTTAGAGTAAGCACACTGATTCTTGAACTGCCAGTTAGGAGACCCAAGTGTGTTATCAATGTTCATAGGAAATACATCAATGAATGGGCTACAAAGGTTAGTAGAAAGGACTCTTTTTTTTTTTTTTTTTTTTTTTAGAATATTCCTTTACATTTTAATTTGGGAGAAAATAAATATATTTCTTTTGTGTTTTCACTACTAGGAATCTCCCCTGAAGAGAGGGAGTTAGATTTACAAAAACAAAAACACCTATTAAAATTGAAGTAGTGGGGCCAGCAGATGGCATAGTGGTTATGTTGCAGGACTGCCATATAGCCAACCATGGTTTGAGTCCCATACCTGGTGGCTTGGGTACACATGTCCGGCATGTGTTTGCCCAAGATTCTGGGAGGAGAATAGAGAAGAAAGGATTCCAAGATGACCATACCCCCAGAGAGTGATTTCTCATTTTCACTCTCACTGTCTCTGTCTCTGTCTTTCTCTCTCTCTCTGGTGAGCACACATGCCCTAAGGCAAAAACCTGTGAAGAAAAAAATGAAGTGGAGGGCAAATTATGCTTAGCCCAGAATGAGAGGAAAGAGCAAATGAGCAGACCATGCATGGTAAGTCATTTCCAAGCAATTCTCTCCCTTCAGCTTGAGGTATTTCTGTGAGGTGAGAGTCACACATTCTCATATACATTTACCCTCAAATTACTGTACCAACATTTAGATCATTCCCAAGTAGCAGTGTGAAACCAGCAGCTTCAGAAGTATTTATAACCGAGACACATGATTAGTGGCACAGAAAACGTTTTATAAAATACTACACCTATCATTTTCGATTGGTAACTTAAGGTGGCTGATGTGTATAAAAATATAAATTATTTGAGTTAAGGAAATGGTGATTAAATATGGGCTTTGTGTATTAGTCATTAATCTTTCCATTTAAATGCAAATTTTTCATTTTAACCACTACCTGAAAATACTCATATCTAATAAGAAACAAGTTTGATCTTCTGATTTATTATTTCAGACAAGGCCTTTAAAATATGAATTTTCTTGTCATGGGGGAGGGTGAGCTCTATTTACATTTGTTCAAGTGTACTTTAAAAAGCCAGTGAACTAAATTTTACTTTCAATTCGAACATAAAATTTACTCGATTGGCCAAGGACTGTCCAGCACTGTGTGTGCACACGTGTGTGCATGTGTGTGTGTACACATGTGCACATTTGAGCAATAGGTGTGATGGTGGATATTCAATGAAACTACTGGGGATCTTGAAAGTTGTTACTATGGTTTACAAAACCTAGTACCCATCAAGCATTATCTTAACAGTAAAAAAGATAAATTCATCTTGACTGTTGTCTTATAGAAACTTGATATTCAGAAACAGGCCACAGTCAATATGAGCTTTTGTTTAGAGGTGTGGCAACCGAACCAATGGGTTCTCCTTTCGTACCATATTAGTATTGAGCCCTTTGGGGGAAAGAAACATTGAATAAAGACAATTGATCAATTCTTAGTAGAAAATCCATTATAGGAATATCTGCAGCTTAGTAATGTCTGTGTTCCATGTGCCCCAACCTTCTTGGGGCTGATTTTCCCTGCTGGTGTTGGGCTGGAACTTGCTCCAAAAGGGCCCTGATGGGGCTCTTTGTTTAGTTCTTTATTTGAGTGCCAGAGGGCTCATGTGCTTGTTCAGTGAGTAAGTAAGAGAAAGTGTGGTCTCATCATGATCCTTTACATCCATTTCTTCATTCCATCAGTATTTGGAGCACACAAGCAGATGCACTTGGCATATGTTTGAATCACCGGGGCCAAGATTCACACCACAGGGGGCCACATGGGACCTGGCCCCCTATGCATAGCACTAAACCCTGTACTGCAAGGCCAGCCTGAAGGGGCTATACACACCTCTATAAACATGGACCGCTGTGGTTTCGCACCCTCCCTCAGCTCTCTGCCCAACAAGTTGCAAGGCATTTACCAAAGTGTCCTCTAATTCATCTCTGACACCATTTGGATGATTTGGAGCAAATAATTTCTCTGCATAGTGCTTTGCAGGTTTCTCTGTCTATGTAATGGTAATAATAACATTAGTGTCTAACTGATAACTTTTGGAGAAGAGTCAATGAGATGTATAATAAAGGTCAAAGTGCTTGGCATTTAGTGAGTACTTGAGAAATGCTGGCTGTGAGCACTGTCATCCCCAATGCCATTCCTTTACCAGGCGATCCATGATCTAATGGAGACTCTTCTTTCCCTGTGTAAATCCTGCTGTAATCTACCCCATCCCACCCATTTCCTGCCCGTGGCTATCAGCATCAAGTCAAAGCTCTTCCGTAGAGCAATGAAGCAATGCACCTATCGGGGAGTCAATCCAGGGGTCTTCACCTCCCAATTCACTGGTAACTGCTGTAGAGGGCCTGGTGCTATTTTAAGGCTGTCCTTCCAGCTACTGGAAGACAATAAATACAGGAAGACTTTCATGGCTTATTACTGTGGCCAGGGAGCCTTCCAGGTTTGCAGTTGCAGAAAGAGGTCAGATACCAGCAAAGGCTTCCTTCAGAGAGTTGCATGCCATGGGGTTATGAGTGAACTAGGCCTTCCACCCCCACATGGAGTTTTGCCTGAGGACAAGCTGTGGGGTCAGAGGTCTTCCGTTTAGAGTTCAGCTCTATAACCTAGTAGCTGTATAACTATAGACAAGGCTTATTTTTCTTTTTGAGCCTCAGTTTTCCTTCTATAAAATGGTTACACTAACACTAGCTTTATAGACTTGTTGTGAAGACTAGGTCAGACAACCTCTAGTCGTCCTTTAGCCCAGAACCTGGTAGTTGCTCTTGTCTCTGCTACCATATTGTCTCCCTAACCCGCACCTCACCATGAACACAGTAGTAAACGTAGTGAAGAGAAAGAGGGAAATTCAGCTCTTTCCTTTCCCTTCCTCCCTTCTTCCCTCCTCTCTTTCCCTCGCTCCCTCCTCCCCTCTCTCTCTCTCCCTCCCTCTCTTTCCTTTCCTTCCTTCCCTTCTTCTTTCCTTCCTTCCTTTCCTTTATTTTCCTTTTCAAGCTCTGAAGAAACACCTGCTATAGCTCTGAGATTCCCAGAATGTCCCATTTCCTTTAGGCATGAACTGACACCAGGAAGAGCCATTTAGTGGCTGCAAAATCGGTCATTAAAATAAGAGTTTATGCCAGTCGTGCCTCACCGTGCTCCAGAGATCACTTTGGTCTGTGACCTCTTCTGTCTTTCTGTTTTATTTGCTAGTCGGTCCATCCCCCGCCCTACTCTGGGTATTACTAACCTGTAAGCCAGGGCTGGGAAGGGGGTCAGGCTCCGAAAACACAGATAATTGTAAAGGTTAAAGCGGTTCATAGCATTATAATTAACTGCTGTATCAGGTGTTTTACAATCCTGACACCACCATGGAGAGAAAATGTTTAATCAGAATTGAAAGCACCTCGGAATTAATCCATTTTCATGGTGGAAATTGCATTGAAGGTATGAAATCAGGCTCAGGCCAGAGATACCAGCTCCAGGATCATAAGACTGGATATTAGCTCCAGTCTTTCTTGCCTCTAGTTAGAACTTCACCACCCAGAACTTTCTACAGTTAAATAACTTTTTGTTTCTGTAGCAAAATTCGTGCCCTTCTTGGCATCAGGGTTCTCCGCTTGGTTCCCCGCTCAGAGGATCTGTCTACAAAAGTGGCACAGCGCGTGGCCAGGTCAGCCTGAAAAAGATTGACGACGTTACTTAGTGCCTTCCCTGACTCAGCCCCTCTGACCCTCCCCTGCAAGGAAACTGAGGATCACCTTTCCTCTCTCCCTAGCAGGCACACATGACTGAGCAGCAGGGAGAGGATAGAAGAGGGCTATATTCTAAAGATGGCGGAGCCCTGGTCTACAGTGTCTCTCACCCTATGATCACATCCACACAGCCCTCAGCACAGAACCATGCCCAAAGCCAACCAGCTGGCCCTGCCACTGTGGCACAGTGGTAATGCAGTCCCCTGCAAGGTGGGAGGCCACATAACCAACTCTACGTTTGGATCCTTAAGTTGACCTGAACGAAAGCCCACTGAACACAGGCGTCCAGGATCGTGAGGTGCGGGAGGGCTGGAAAAAGGGGATTATGGTGTGACAAGACCCTGTCAAGGGTGCCTGCCCTCGCTTTTCTGCACATATGCACTCATGCTCTTGGTGGTAAGACAAAAACAAAACAGAAACAACCCAGCTATCTGTAAGTGGTTACTCTTTTTTTTTTAATTTTTAAGAGGTTATTGCTATAGGGCGCGTGCGCTTGCCAGACAGACAGAGAGAGACAGAGAGACAGAAAGTGAGAAATCACCCCCCAGGGGGGATGGCCACACCGCAGTTCCTTCTCCTCCATTCTCCTCTTGGGATCTTGGGCACGTATGCACACGCGCCCAGTGTGAGTTTTAAGCCACCAGGTCCAGGACGCGAACTGTGGTCAACTATGTGGGAGTCCAGCAACATAGCCATTATGCTAACTACTGGTCCCTGTAAGTGGTTACTCTTTATAGGCTTCACTATTAAGCTCTGGGCTGGGGCAGGTCACACAACTGCTGAGCTTCTTCGCTGTGAGAATAACCATGTGGGACTCTTGGAGAAACAGAATAAACAAGATAGAAGATGCCTAGGTACAGTTTGGGTCCCCAGGATGGCATCATCAGGATTCCCCTCACCTAAATCATGAATGAGTAGCACTGCACAGTGGGGTTCCGATACGTTTCTGCTGGTACTACTGCAACAACTGAACTTTGTCCTAAAAATGGAATAATGATGAGCCTACTTGTGCCATAGCTACATTCACGTTCTCAGACAGACGTATTTGCTGATTGCAAAGCCTTTGAGCTTTTTCAACAGGCAAAAATTAATTAAAAACAGGAACCCCCCAAAATGTATTATTTAAGTCACAATTTGGTGCTTATTGTAAGAACAGGATGTTACTCAGTGGTGACTGATTTGTAAGGAGCCCATTTGGACAGCCAATACCCATTCTGCAAACAATAGATGCCTGGATTCCAGCACCTGTGCATCGCTGACCTACCTATGCACACACTTCACCCTCTCCTATTAGGGAACAACTAGGTCTCCAATGCAATCAGGTCTAGAGGGTGGCCAGGTAATCTGTTTGTACAGCATGCCTGTCCCTATCTGCAGTAGGTGTTTATTTTTAGCTCCCCACACTGTTTCTAGCACCATCCTTCCTTTAGAGGCCGACAGCCTGTTCAAGGGACCTTTAAACAAGCTGTTAAAAGCAAGAAACTGCTGAAAGTGGGAGGCAGTGGAGAAAGTGATTAGAGTAGAGTTCACCTTAGGTGTCAGAGGCAGAAAGGTGGCTTCAGAGGAGTGTCGAGTAAGTTGGCCAGCAAACTTTTAAAAGACAGCCCCAGTGACACTTGCCCAGAGCTTTAAAGACACAATGCTGGAGCGGGCCTGGGAGTGTGAAGGCAGCTGTGCACAGGGACTGGCGCTGGACGTGCGACTTCTCACAAACAGCAGGAGGCTGGGCTCCTGAGCTCGGGCTGCAAATGCCATGGGCAGAAGCAGGAATAGAAACCCAGGGTCGCTGACATTCCCACAGGGCCAGCTGACTGGTGGCTGTTCAAGCTAATTCGGGGTGACGGGAGGTCTGTGTTTGAGGTCACATCCATAATAGCGATGGTTGGCATCAGAAGCCTGGCAACACCCAGAGAATCCCTGGACACCTGCAGGGGACAGAGCTACAAGGTTAAAGAAGTCAGAAATGACAGAACCTCTGAGCAAGTTAAGTCCCACAGGGTTGTATTCTTAGTAGCAACGAAGGAAGGAAGAGAGGCTGGGGACATTGCCTTCCTGAGTGGTGCCAAGTATACTGGGCACCTTTGATGAATATTAAATAGCAGGGATGGGGCCAGCTCCGTGGCCTGATGGTTAAGGCAGCTGGATCCCCCATAGCTAACAGTGTGGTTCAAGTCCCAAACCTAGCTGCTTGAGAAACATGCTGAGCATATGTGTGTGCATGCCCCAAATTCAAAAAATGGAGATAAGGAGTAGAAAGGATCACACTGTGACCATGCCTCACGTAAGGTGCTTTCTTCTCTCTCTCTCTCTCTCTCTCTCACTGTCTCTGGTGAGTGCATGCACCCACTAGCAAAAAAAAAAAAAAAAAAAGAAAGAAAGAAAGAAAGAAAGAAAGAAAGAAAGAAAGAAAGAAAGAAAGAAAGAAAGAAAGAAAAATAGCAGGGGTGATATCGCATCAAGTGTGTCTTTAGGACTTAGTGAGGCTGGTCGAACCAGCTCAGTTTGTCAGTCACCAGAGAGCCTGAACCCAAGGATCTTTACTTCAAATGGGTAAAATGGGAAATAAGACAGTAAATCCCAGAAACAGTAAGAGCAGCTGCAGCTCCAGACCTGCCGCGGTCATGAAGGAGTTCATTATGACAAGAACTAGCAGCAGGTTCTCTGTCTGGGTGTTTCATTTTGGTTTTGGTTTTTGTTTATTTGTTTTTCCTTCATCAGACACAACACATGAGAAGTCCACAGAGCACCCAGGGGAAGCAAAGGAGGTAAAATGGTAAAATTCCTTCCTTAGGAAGGTGTAGGACCATGTGTGAATCTTTGATTGGGAGGGACTCAAAGCCCCAGAAGCTCCTTAGAGGAGAATGGGCTTTGGCCACTCGAGAAGGCTGCAACAACTACCCAAGTGGTAGATGTCATGGAAAGTCTTCTTCTCAGCTGAAAGTGGAGTTCTGAGGAGTTGTAGAAACAGAATATGGCCTCTGAAAATAGCAGAGTGTTTTTCTTGTGAGTTTCTTGCATTTTTCTTACTCCCATTTTTCCAGTATGCATCAAGAAGTCAAATGATTTGCTGAGCTCATGCAGCCAGTCTAGCTGAACCCAAGAAATTTCTTGGCTGTCAGTGGATTTTGGACCTCTCAATAAGTGACATAACTGAATATCAAGTCACCTGACAGTTGGGGGCAGTTACAGGAAGAAGATGACCTTCAGAATCTAAGTGAATCAGGACTCAAAACACGATTTCACTATTTAATAGCTTTGTGACCTTGGCAAAGTTGCTTATTATCTAAGCCTCAGTTTTCACTTCTATAATGTGGGAGAAACAATGCCAGCTTTGTTAGGCTAAGAGAGAATGCACGGCAACCACATGGTACAATATCTAGCAAAGTTGCCACTCAGTTCATTGCTTTTATCAAGCCGTGTTGCTAACAGTAAAAACCAACAAGAAATTAGAACCAACATAGCTGTTGTTAGGGTCAGAACCTGTTGATGAGGTAAAACAGGGTGAGAACCTACTGTTACAGGTTGTGTCACAGGGTGCTTAAAATTATGTCACAAATATTTAACTACGTATTGTGGATAATTCTCCAGTTACGTGTTAGAAAGGACTGGCATTATCTCTCAAAAATTCACAAGTTAATCAGTTGCATAAAAAGAAGAAAGAAAGTAACCTGTGTAGTTATTTGCTTTTTAGCCACACTAAGAATATAGATAGAAAAAAAGTAAGTCAATGACTGCAGTAAGCTGTAAGAAGTGGGTATTAGAGAGGAAGGAAGATTCTAGAAACTGGGATGAGACAGAAGAAGGGCAGAGAAGAGAGAGGGAACTTGAGAGTTAGCAGCCACCATCAAGGTAGAAATGAGTCTCTGGAGGTATCCCAGCATTCCACCTGGTGCTTCAGAACATGATCCCCTGTGAGTGGGCATCACTGGCACTTCTTCAGTAGAAAGTGAGTACAGGCAATCGAGTAGCATCTGTGTGTTCAAGATGGAAGCAGGAGGCTTGAGAACATGCTGCCTATTAAATATAAATAACCCATATCCTTGTAAATATTTTATATGGCAACATACAGAGAAGGTGCAATATTTTATACTCTCACTGCAGATCTAAATAGTTTTTGTTGCCAATTTGGTCATTGTTCTCAGCTAAAATAAAGTGTTTATTGAGATTGATATTATTTGTTTACATCACTATGATAAGTCCTGTAAGCAATTGGTCCTGTAAGCAAAAAATCTCTCCCAAGAAAATAATTCCTATCCACTGGCAAACACCAGGCACTTACAAGCATGGTTGCTTATAAGTGATTCTGAAAAATGTGTGTACATATTAAGGGGAGGACTTACTTTTAGGATGCAGAAACTTGAGGAAACTATCATAAGGTAAATAGCTTTTTAGATTTTACTAGAAGAAGTAAAAGGCAATAAGGTTCTTAATGAATGCCTCGAATTAATTTATACTTTATATAAAAGTAGCATGAATTGATACACAACATGTGGTATGTCCATACAATAGAATAGTATCTTGTAACAAAAAGAAATACATGCTATAATGTGCTAAATATGGATAAATCTCAGAAAACACTATTAGTGAAAGAAGCCAGACATGAAAGAGCGTGTATAATTCCATTTATACAGAATACCCAAATTAGGTAAATTCCTAGAGACAGAATGTAAGTTCTAGGGCAAGAGAGTTTTAGAAAGAGTCAAAGACCCAAATTTGTGTAAGGTTGGATGAATCCTGGGATTAGTTATTAATGGGAATTGAGGTTTCTTTCTGGGATGATAGAAATATTCTAAAATTGGATAGCACTGATAGTTGTACAACTCTATGAAAACAACAAAAATTTCTGAATTTTGCGCTTAAAATAGATTAATCTAATGATATGCAAATTACATCTCAATAAAGCTGTTAAAAATGGGAAAAGGAGTGTGAGTTTTGCTAGGTGCTGCCAAAAGACCTCTTTGGAGAAAAAGGAGGGACAAAATTTTGAAGCCTCAAAGAAGGATAATAAAATGGGTATACAAGTACAACAAGTTGAACCATGGACTGTTTCTCATGGTTTCAGCAATATCCTTTACCACCCAGCAAAGATGTGAGTTTCCCTAAGGTTGACCAGTTGTCTACATATGTGCTGAGAAAGATGCCCCAGCTAAAAGGAAAGAGGACAAAATAAAATGCAGTCAAACCAATTTTTGCAGATGTGCAGAGAAGGCATTAATAACACCCAAGACAAAGGAAAACTGGCTCACAGTTGGTACAGTCCCAAGGCAAGAGGGTCTCAGCAAGAGTCGAAAGCCCAAATTGAGTGCCAACCAGACAGTGTATTACAAGCAGCACATGAGTCTTGGTAGCAGCAGAGAGCAGAGGTGGCAGGGGCTCATTGCACAGCACAACAAGACACGCCACTTGCTATATCCTCCTGTCAGTGTGACATCCTGCCAGAAGCTGGAATCCAGCTTATTATTCATAAATGTGATTGGGAACCACACTTGGGTATTTTTCCCCATCTGTCTAATTAAATGGTAAGTCCCAAAAGGCAGAGACCAGCGTGAGCTCCAGCCTGTGCTCTCGGCATAGTTTTTGGTGCTGGATAAATATTAAACAATAGTGTAGTAATAAAAGACTAGCATTTTCCACAGGGCTTTTGTAGCTGAAGTGAAAAGAAACCCTTTGAAAGGAGTAGCAGGAGTTCCTCCTGGTTTTCATATTTCTCAGCGAGAAGCTCACTCCCTGTTGTCAATCACATTTTTCATACTCGGTAAACCAAGCTGACTGAAAATTGTAAATGAAATAATTTTATGTTGGAAAATAACCATGTAAGACCTCAGGTGAGAACTAGTTTTTGATCGAACAAAGAAGCAACAGAGGAGCCAGTTTATCATGTCAGGTCCTCCAGGAGGGACTGACCCAACACAATCCAATGCCTAGACTGCTGTCCAATAGAACTTTCTGTGAAGGTGGAAATGCCCCGTGATATGGAAGACACGCAGCTAGTGGCTACCATATTGGATAACATAGCACTAGAGGCTCCTCAGCAGGGATAATCCCAAAGCTTTTTGATAGCCTACATTGAAGTTTATTTCTATTTAACCATGAAAAGCTACCATTAGAAATACTTGTCATGGTGATCTCTTCTGTTGCTTCAACAAATATTTATTGTGGGCTTACTGAATGCCAGACTGTCAGCGGCTCTAGATTGTGGCATTATGCATCTTAACGAAGCACAGAGAAGAGCAAGCTCAAGTAGAGCTTGAGCTTCTGTAGAGAGAGAGGTCCGGGAAGGTCTTTCTGAGGAAATGGTATGGGAAAAGAAGTAGGTGGGAAAAATGGTCTCAGATAAAGAGAACATTCTATAAGAAGTCTGGGGGTCCAGGAGAGCTTGATGTGTGTGCACAATGATAAGAAAGCCAGGGTAGCTAGAACACAATGAATAAAGAGGTGAGAGAAGCAAGGTTGTGTTGATGAGATGTGGCAGGAGGCAAATCACACAGGGCTCTATATGCTTTTGGAGTATATCAGAAAGTCCTGGGAGGATTTCACAAAGGAGAATGACATCAACTAGATGTAATATAAAAATTAACTCTGACTGCAAAGTAGAGAGTGATCTGGAGAGGGACAGGATAGAGAGTGGGGACTGGTTAGGAGTCTGCTTGGTCAAAAAGTGAATGGCTAGTGGTGACACCATAGTCTAGGGTATGAGCTTGGACTTGAGGAGGGCAGTGGATTTAAGAAATGGTGTAGGGGGATAACAAAACCAATGAATGGATTGGCCATTAGCACAAAAAGAAAATGAAAACGTCAAAGATCATTCCAAGACTTCTTGGCTGAGAAACTGGTGGACCTTGGCTTTATTACCAATACTGGAAATGCAATAGAGATCTCTCTTCCTGATCTGTGTTAGCTTTCATGCCCGTGGTTGTGTCCTGACTGTTGGAGGTTGATGAGAACAGGAATTGACCAATATCATCTCATTTAGCACTGATGGATTCTTGTTTCCAGACTTATCTCTTGATGATTGCCTTTTATATAATGGTTACATTTAACTCTGAATTGCCTGGAGAACTCTGTAGAGACGGATCCTGAGGCCCAATGTGTATTTATTGAAAAACAGTGTGGTGATTGATTAATAACGTCTACCGGTAGTACATTCTTGCGAGTTCAGAAACATGTACCATGTGTTTAGATGTGAAGCAGTCACTTCTTGGTAACTTTTAGTGTTGCGGAACTAGAAGGGAAATTTTCGGCCATTTGCCCCATTGGTTCCCAACCATTTAAATTGTGAGGCCCATCTCTAGCCCTAAATTATGAATCTCCATATCAGAGTAATAGGATTGGCTATCTGCTTCATTTAAATGAGATAGGGGCTGGAAGAAAGATGCCAAACGCACAACTTCTGTAGAGTGAAATTTTCAATTTAGCCATCCATGAATATGGAAACTAACTGGAAGCAATGTGACCCACAGGTGAGGGGATGTTCCAGCAATTAGAATCTTGTCAGTGGGGATTTTACATTGCATTGCCCCAGGGCTTTCTAGCAAAGTACTTAAATTTAAGAAAGTGTTAAAGAAATCATACTCTCCTACATATTGGCTCGCTTTTAGCATCCCTGTCCATGAGTGAAGGTAGAGTTTGTGCCCAAGTTGAGTAATGTCTTCTTCATCCTGCATCTTGGAAAGCCCATCTCCTTTTTCTGTGCTTTATGGAACAGTTACCTTGGGTCAGGCAGGCTTTATATCAAGTCCTTTCATGCATTATCTCACTTCGTCATCATAAAAACCCCGTAAGATAGACTTTTTAAAAAATCCTATGACAAGAGAGAATATCGACACTTGAAGCAATACAGAATAACCATTTTATTTTGGGTATCTACTGATCAAGAAAATACGTAGTGACAAAAATGCTGTAAGTTTCACAGTGATTTTTTTAGATAAATTTATATTTTATTTATTACAGCAGTATCTATCTATTTTGGAAAATGAATTACCATTTCATATATTTAATATTTAACAGTATTTAGAATGTTATGAGCTCAAGGCCCTCTTACAATTATTATGGGCTCCTTGGATTATGACTGACATCTGCTGATCAAATTCAAACTAGTTTGAATTATAGTTCTATAGTTCTTGTTCAGAAAGTTGGAGTTTAAAGAGGGCAAGTGATTTCTCCCAGGTTTAAAGGTGCAGTGGAAGGATGACCAGGTTCTTTCATCTTTCCATTCAAAATCTTTACCATTATATCTTGTTCCTTTGTGATGAAGAGTCTGAAAAAGAAAGGTGATTAGGAACCAGCAGATGGCATAGCAGTTACATCGCTGGACTCCCACATGGCTGACCACAGTTTGAGTCCTGGACCCAGTGGCTACAAACTCACATTGGGCACATGTGTGTGCAAAAATCTCTTAAAAAAAAAAAAAGGGAACATGATTAAATCAGGATTTGCTGGAAATTGTAAATCCTATTGGCAGAAATTGCCTGGAGAACTCTGTAGAGAGAGAGAGAGAGCCTGAGGCCCAATCTGTATTCATTGAAAAAGAGTATGGCGATTGATTAGTAATGTCTACCGTGAGTACATGCTGGGAGTTCAGTAGCATGTGCCATGTATTTAGAAGTAAACAAGTCATTTCTTAGTAGCTTTTGTGGTTTTAGGCCAGTTTTCCTCATGATATGGGGTTGACCTCTACATTTTTATGTCTGCTCCTTCCAGGCCAAGTCTTTAGAAAAGAGCAACAGAACTATATTAGCTCTGAGGACTGAAGGAAAGTCTCTACCCCACTTTCTTTCCAACTCACCAGCCTATGACTTTTTGCTACCATTAGACCCTGGTGATAAAAAAAAAAAAAAAAAAAAAAAAATTCTGAGCACTACACACAAAACATTCCCTGACAAGAAATACAGAGATCCTGCTGAACTGAGAAAAATTGAATCATATAATTAGGGGTAACCCTTGACCTTTGTTCAGAGATTTTAGTAGAAAAACTGAAGAGTAGCATGAATATTTTTCCTGCTCCAATTTTTCTTCAACTGGCAATTTATTGTCCTTACATCTGAGTACACAGCTGAGTCTGGAAGTAGCATTAGGAAAGCAGAATTTCCTGTAGAAAACTCTGAATCCACAGATGGGGGGTATTGACCAGAAATACAAGGGCAAACTAATTCAATTACTTTCAGTGGAGTTTAACCTATAATCTTCACCCAAGCATATGGTTATGTCAGACAAAAAGAAAGAACTTTTTAAAAAATTGATTATGTTACCCAGCAAAAGAGCAAGCCGTAAGCTGGCCTTGTGTGTATGAGGTTTCTTTGGAGGGCTGGAAATCTGTTTCTGTCAGTACAGGGACAACTATCACAGAGTGAAGAAAGAAATGAAAATCAAAGTGAAAGTTAAATACTTTTTTCAGATGACCTGGTGTAATGATTAAAATGCTGAATTGCTTTTTTAAAAGGTTTTCCACTGGAAGGAAAAATATCAGGGCCCTTCTCCCTCCCACAACCCCCGCTTCCTTCTTTCCAAATGTCTGAGAGAGAAAATAAAATGGAATATATATTTATATATTTTTTTCTGGGTAAACAATTTGATCTCTTTTATCTGAAAGTTTTGCCAATGTTTTCATCAGTTCCCTCGGAGATGGCTGTGATTCCACTTTTTCTTTGAACAAAGAATAAATTGAGTTTCTTTGCAGTGAAAAATAGAAGACTTGCTGAAAGCACTGCCTTCAAAATAGTGCTTATTGTACATTCAGAGAGAGCATATTGAAAAAAACTGCCCAGTTGCCACCTGTGCCGAGAAGCCCACTTTGGCTTACGTTAAGCTGCTAGAATCTTCTGGAAAAAAGCCTTCAAGATGTACTCAGCTAGAGACAGTGTTGGTATTTTCCTCTGATTCTGTTCCTGATTCATTCACTTAAGCTTCTATTAGCAATTTATTTTTAATTCAGTGTTCTATGGAAAAGCATATTGCTAGAAAACAGGCACATCTTACATGCATATGCCTGACATTTTAAAAAATGAATGTAACACATTCCACATTCAAAATAAACAGGCTGCCTTTCGCTTTTGCTGCTGAACAATATTTATGAACCTCCGGGATAAGATTGCTAGTGTATTTTCCACCACCAGTACACCAGTCCTGGCTATGTAACTCCATCTTTCTACCCTGTGAAGGAGTTCTGTCCCTCATGCCTAGAGTCCCACCCTAACCACGTAGGTTCTGGGGTCACTGGCTTTCAAGTAGGCTGCCTTCTCTGGGTAACTTGCCGGATTCAGAATAGCAATGTTTCAAAGTTCACTCAAGAGAGTTCCTCAAGTTTGCACATTCTCAGTGAAAAATCTTGTTTACTTTTACAGTGTTAATCTACTTCCTCTGTGTTCGGCACATTAAATAATAGTTAAAATCATCAAGCAGATCTGAAATGAGTCCCTATTTCATCATTCTCTGATATCCCAGGTAAGATAGTCAACTTCTCTAAGTCTCAGTTGATCATTTACTTTTTTATATATAGAAATTATATATATATATATATATATATATATATATATATGTTGTGTGTGTATATATATATATATATATATATAAAACATACAAAGATGTGTGTATTTTATTTATATATAAAAATAATATATAACATATTACATATAAATAATATATAACATATATTACATATAATATATAACACATTATATATAAATAACATATATATAATATATAGCATTATATATAAATAATATATATATAAATACACACACACACACACATCTTTGTTATTGCCAATAGCCCTGCCTCGTGGAGCAGTAGGGTACTGAACAGCAGTGCTAGAAGCCACATAGCCACATGGTTGACCTCAGGTTTGGATCCCTCGGTTATCTGGAAAACATGCAGGTACACAGACACCCAAGATTCTGAGGAGCTGGATGGCTGGAGAAGGGGGATTGCAGCATGACAAGACCTTTGCAAAGGTTTTCTCCACCCCACCTCTTTTTCTCATTTACATGCTATTATTTAAATAAGAAAATTACTGTAAGGATTAAATGAGAAATGTTTGTAGAGTGCTTAATGCAGTGTGCTGGGCAGTTTAATAATTATTAGTTGCTAAACCAATGATTAGATAACATTGATCTCTTACAAATTTAAGTTTGCATTTTGCAAAGCTGCTATCCTGAATAGCATCTGAAAAGCAGTTTAGTGTCACATCTACATTGTCTCCCTCTGAATGTGATTTTAATACTACAGGTGCATTTTCTGGGTGGGATGTCTTAGCCCATTTCAAAACTGCCTGCCTGCAACTGATTCTGTTTTCTCCAGGGTCCTGATCTTCTAAGCAGTCATATATTCTGGATCAAGATGGCTGTGACTATAAGTACTAATCTGGAATGAGTCTCAGGGATTCACAATTCACAATCCCCCTTCCCCCCAAAAAAAAGGTTCATTTCTAATAATTTTTTTTTTTAAATTTCAGCAAAACTTTTTTTTTTTTTTTAATTTTAGGTTTTTGCCATAGGGTGTGCACACTTGTCAGAGAGAAACAGTAAGAGAAAAGTGAGAAACATCCCCCAGGGGGATGGCCACCGAGCAGCCCCCTCCTCTTCCATTCTCCTCCTGGGATTTTGGGTAGACTCACACATGCCTGATATGATTTTCAAACTACCAGGTCCAAGTCTCAAACTGTGGTTGCCTGTGTAGAAATCCAGTGCCTTAAGCACCACACCACCACTGCTGGTCCCAGCAAAACTTTTATTTGACCAGCTTAGATGGACTTTAAGTATACTCTCAAATGGAATGCTAGTATCTCTTCAGTTCTAGAATATTCTTAGCCTTATCTCTTTGGAAATTGCCCTCCTCTACATTCCTCTGGAGAGTCTATGAAATGTGGATTTGGACTTTCACCCTGTCTGTGTTGTCTCATAAAAGCTTTCATGTTGTCTCCTTATTTGTACTGGTCCTAAATTGTTTCCCCAAATCCTGTTAATCAGTTCTTTTTTTCAGATATATCCAATATGTCATACAATCTGCTGATTAAGATCTTAAATTTAATGATTATGTTATGTTCTATTACCAATTATACAGTTGGCCCTTGAACAATATGAGGATAAGGGACACTGACCCCTGCACTGTCAAAAATCTGGCCAGAACTTTCTACTTCCCCAGTAGGTGAATAGGTTACTAATGGTCTATTGTTGCCCGGCAGCCTTACCAGTAACACAAATAATTGACACATATTTTGTATGTTTTATGTATTGTGTACTACTTCTTACAATAAAGAAAGCTAGAGAAAAAATTGTTATTACTAAAATCATTGGTAAGTGAAAATGCATTAACAGGATTTGTTGGAAAAAAGTCTACCTGTAAGTGAACCTATGCATTAAACCCATGTTGTTCAAGGACCAACTGTACTTGGCTCTCTTTTAAATCTTCATGGTCTTTTAAAAATAATATCTTGTTCCTTCCCTAGTATTTCTATGAGTTCCTTATCATTGAAGACTTTGAACACCTTTATTTTATAGTGTTATTCAGCTATTATCTTCAGTACTTAAGATGCTAATTCTATTTGTTATATTAACTGGTTCTCCCTCATGGTACTTTATTTTCTTGTGTAGATAATTTTATTTAACAAACAAACAAAAAAACCTTATCATTTGAGATTGGGTGGGGACTTTTCTTGTAAGTCCTTTATGCATTTGATTTTATAAAAATATCCCTGTGGAGCAGTTAAACATCTGATTCTCCTATATATTTCTATACTTTCTTTTTATGTTCACTTCTCAGCTTAGAGTTTCCATAGCACATGTTAATTTGGATCCTATACCTATTTGTCATGTGATATAGGCTGTGTGTTTTGGTGCCATTTTGTATAACTACTTCTCCCACCTATGACTCTGGGGAGTAGGAAGTTTAATATGCTACAAGTCTAGGCCAACAGAGGAATATTTTTAGTTTTGCTCTCATAGACAGAAGAATATCTAAGAATACTTACATACCCCAGTATTATTGTTGTGGGATTAATTCTAGCTCTTAGTGTCTCATTGTCCAAAAGGTTATCATAGCATCAGTTTTATTGAGAATTTTTGGCCCTTTTGGTTTCTGGACACCTAGAGATTGCCTCCTCCTTGCAAGCTTTGGCATGTATGTATTTGTTAATTTTACTGTTTTTATGTTATATCCTTCTATTCTGTGTGTGTGTGTGTGTGTTATTTTTTTTATAGAAGGAACCATTTCTGTGTCAGTTCAGTGTACTGGGTGACAACAAGCATCTTAGCACTTCTCACCGCTGTTTATCACTAAGACCTGCCTGGTCATAACTCAGGAAATTTGTCCATTCAAAGAACTGAACTCAGAACTAATTTAATGCCTTGATTACGATTTTATACCTTTTGGTAATGCACCAACAAAATTGTTCTGCCCATTTTATTTAATTAGTTGCCTTGAATTCTGTTTTGTTTTTGTTGAAAAGCCCTAGGTGTTTGAGCATTTAAAAATACAAAAAGCAATTTCTCAAAAAGCAATTTCTCATGCCTCCTTACCTAAAAAGACAAACTAGAAGATATTCCTTACTACAAACCAGCTCCAGGTTATCTTACAATCTGAAAGATTTAATGAAGGTAGTTGTTCTTCCCCTAATTTAATCAGTGTTTCCAGCCAGTGGTTGTGTTTTCAGCAATGAATAGATCATACCACTTCTGGCCTAATGTTTTTAAAGAGTGTTCATGTAGTACCCATGTTACAATATTCTCTTTTGTTTTTGAGAGAGGTTTTTTAATTATATGTTGTGTGTGTGCACCAGAGAGACAGAGAAAGACAGAGATAGAAAGTGAGAAATCACCTCCCAGGAGGCATGGCCGCACTGCAATCCCTTCTCCTCCATTCTCCTCTTGGGATTTTGGGCACACACGCACATGTGCCCAGCATGAGTTTTAACCCACTGGGTCCAGGATTCAAACCACGGTCAACTATGTGGGAGTCCAGCAACATAACCATTGTGCCATCCGCTGGTCCCAAGTTATGATATTCTTATGAAACCATGGGCTAGAAGGACCAGAGCCCTTTGTTAGTAATGTGGGGATATCCAAGCATCTCTAGTTCTTAATTTGTAGAAATATAATTTGAACTGTAGAAATGTTTTACTATAACAACAGTAACAGTAGTCCAAAGACTTTTTCTTCTTAAAAATTTTTTTTCTGTGACCTGAAATAGCCATATTTCCCTGTGGTAGAACTAACACAAGGGCCAATGATTAGGACCTAAGTGATGATGGGAGTGGAGAGGAGTGGTAAAAGTGAGACTTATATAGCCTTTCTTTCTAGCTACCAGGATAGTAGGGCCAGCACCAGGGTGAAGTAAGAGAGGTACTTGCCTTAGGCACATAATTAAAGTGGCCTCTAAGAAACTCAGTATCCAGATAAATGATGTTTTAAAGTAATATGAAGGCTATGTTAATTATCTTGATTCAATCATTCTACATCATATGCATATATCCAAACATCACATTGTATGTCACAAATATAACATTATTTGTCAATTAAAAATGATAATTAAAATTAACATAGCACTATTTTTAAAAACCAGATTGGCAAACTACAGACTGTGGGCTGGCACTTGCTATGGCAAATAGATTTTATACAGGAACCAGGTGCCAGTCCCTGGTGTGGTGATTAAGGAGTTTGTCCACATGGCCAACTGCCACCACTTGGTTAAAATCTGGGACACAGGAGCTTGAAAACCACACCTATGCATGGTTTCCTCCCTTCTGAAAGGAGGGAGAGAGGGAAGAGAAGGATTTCGGTCTGATAATGCCCCATGTGTGTGTGGGGTGCTTTGTTACTTTCCCTCTCTCTCTCTCTCTCCAGAGAGTACACATGCCTGCTAGCAATTTAAAAAAAAAAAAAAAAAAAAGAACCAGGACTAGGATTAAGATGAGGTGAACGAGACAGAGGTGTCCAAGTGCAGGATCAGACACTGTCCTTATTCGAGCTTTGATTTTTTTTTTAATTTTCAATTTTTAATTAACGTAATAATTATATGTATTTGTGGAGCTCCAGCGTGATTTTTCAGTACATGAATATAATGTATAATGATTATTATTAGACTTTTGGGTTGAGTTTTACTTTTAAAGATTACTTTAAAGTAAATTTCATCTTGATCACCCCTTAAATTTTTAGTGCCCAAGGGGAAGCACCCTGTCTTAGCCCAGAGGTAGAGAGAGAGTGCACTTGCATGGCTAGTTATACAAGCATCAAATCAGCATTCTGGGACATGTGGGCTTCATCAAAGTGTTTAACCCTGGGTTTTCTCAGTGGCAAGATGGTGGCAACGATAGTACCGACTTTAGAAGGTTACACTGAGGGTTAACGCGGTCCATTCAGCACTGCACCTGGTATATTGGATACAAAAGTGTCCTAGTCCTATACAAACCACCATAAACTGGTGGCTTATAAACAGCAGGATTTCATGTCTCATAGTTCTAGATGTGGAGCAGTCCAAGATCAAGGTGCCAGCAGATTCATTGTCCAGGGAGGACACTGTGGTTCATGGATGGCCTCTTCTTATTGTGTCTTCACAGGGTAGAAACATCCAGGCAGCTGCCTGGGGCCTTTTATAAGGGCACTAATCCCATTCATAGGGTTCCTCTGCATCACCTAATTATCCTCTTAAGGCCCCACCTTGGAAATTAAGTTTCCTCTTCTGAATGGGGCAGGGGCCCAAGAACCCAGGAGGAAAATAGAGGATAAGGAATTGTGGCATGGCCATTCCCCCAGGGGGTGATTTCTCACTTTCCCTCTCACTGTCTCTGTTTCCAGTGAGTGCACACATCTTAAGGCAAAAACCTCTTTCGTAAAAAAGGTGTGTTGCAGCTAAGTTCAGCAGAATCCAGGAATAGTATTCTGTGACAATTAGTTAGAATTTTAAAGAAGATGGAATATTTAGTTATTATTTGTAAATTACGTGCCGCATAACCTGTGGATCAGTATCGTATATTTGCATATATACGTAAATATGTTTGGCAAATCAGTTGCTGAGCATTTACCAGCACACACTGACCATTCTCTGATAAGGAGATTTATTGTATAGCATGTGTTTATTATTGTAACAGTCTTAAATCTGTCTATCTGAAGGACAAATGACTTGTTTCCCAGTCAAAATAGAAAATCAGACACCTCCTCTACCTACTGAACATTGTTTTTTCTCTAGGCAAACCACAGCAATCCCAACTTTTTTTTTTTTTTTAATATTATCACCTGCAGTAGCATTTTTTTGAGCATCACTTTGTACTGGGCACTCACTATTCAATATGTTTTATTTGCATCTCAATCTTCACTCACCTCTGCAGAGTAGGTCTTAGCATTATTCCTGTTTTAGATGGAAAGGCTGAGGTTGTACAATTAATAAGTAGCAGGGGGAGGGAGCAGATTTGAATGTAGACTTTGCTGATCTCTGATACTTTCTCTACTATGTTGCCTCCAAAAATTCATATGGAGATAAAATCTTCTTCCAAACATAAATTTCAGGAAATAGCCTACAGTGCTGCCATGGGTACATGAAATTCACATGGGAAGGCTAGAAAGTGGCCCGTGATGCCCAAGAGCTCACCCTGCTCACGGGCTCGTAGGTGATCATGTGTCCAGATGTCATCACTGGCAACTCCAGTTCTCCAGTCAGAAGATGGACTTCCCAAACCCAGATACTCCACCCTCTGTGATATCAGAGGCAGTTCCTGCTGGCCTCACTTACTCCAAGGCCAAGACCCTCATATCATAGGTCTTTCATATTCCTCTCCTAAATCTCCCTTGAAGAATTCACTTCCTTTCCCTTTCACTCACTGCTTTTTAAGGGAATTGGATGATAAAGCAAAATCAAACCATAGATGCCCCTGCCCAGTACCCTACAAGTCGCACAATTGTATTTAGTTACAGGGCCCTTGAGAAGACTCCCCTACCACACCTACCGCTGCTAGGTATGCTCTCAGCTGATTTACCTGAGGTAGATCCAGAATGAGAAATCTCAAGGGTTGATAAGCACTGTTGTTTCCAAAGCAGATCAGTACAAAGGCATTCGACACTGGAGTCTTGGGTCTGAGATGAACTTGAAAAAATTCTTAGCTTTAGATCTTAAAAATCCTCCTTTCCCCCAAATTTTAAGGGGAGCCGAAATTCACAAACACCTTGTGCACAACTGGCAGAAACCAGGAGGTGGTTTGAGGATTCTGGCTCTTTCCCCCTGTTTCCTCTTTATTCTTGTCTCTGCTTACCGAGATATTTTCCATGCCTTCTGCTTTCAAACTAGGCCACTAATTAAAAGAGAAGTCAGAAGCAGTGTTGACACGCATCTGTGATGCTAACAGAAGCTCAGTTGAAGCAAGACAGGAATGAGGTCTTCTAAAGATAGAAACCAGATCCTTCTTCTCACAAATGATTGAAAAAAAAAGGTTCTAAAACATTAACAATATTAATAAACCAATAGAAGTAAACATGCGTGTTGATAAATATATATATAAACAACACACACACACACACACATACATGAACGTATAACTAGGCATGCATACCTATGATAGAGTGACATTAATTCTTTTTTGTTTTTCTCCAGAGAAAAAGAAAGGGAGAAGGGAGGGACATTTTTGCCAACAGGAGACCCACTGTTTAATGTCTTCAAGAGTGTGCCCATGTTTGGAATCATATAAGTGTAAAGCTGATCTTTGCCCTAGAGCCAACATTTACAAAATGGAAAATAAGTTCTGTTTTGTGCAAGTTCTAGAAGTATCACCAGTAATCATTGTTTTTCTATTCACTGTCTTCTCTGTGCCAGGCACAGAGTGTGTAATCCTGTCCACTCTCTCCATTAACACCTGGAGAGGGAAGATCATTTTACATTGATCAAGGTGGTTTGATCTTGGTTCTCTTGAAGAGCTTAAGCTGTTGACCAACATTAGGAGATGGTGCAAGTCCAGGCTTGGACTTGAGCCCGGGTCTGTCTCATTCTGGGGCCTGGGCCCTGAGTACTGAGTCCCTGGGCGAGGGCTGGAAAAGGGTCAGGGGACCACATAGACCTGAAGTCAAAGCCTACCTCTGCTGCTTCCCAGCTTCAGTAGCCTGGTCCCGGCAGTGGTGATGGTTTACTTTCTCTTCCTGAGCCTCAGGTGGATACAAATAGAACCAACCTTGCAGGGCATTGTTATAATGGTGAGTAGAGAGCTTAAAACAAGACCTGACAGGTAACTAGCATTCAGTAGTTAGTACCCGTGATTTGGATAACTCATTTTGCTGTAAAATGGTGCCTGATCTTCAATGGGCAAATTTTAGACATGGAGGCCAGCCTTATAGCACAGTGGTTCCGTGTTGCCCAGATCTCCATGGCCTACCGAGATTCATGTGCTGGCCCTGCCGCCTTGAAGAACATCTTCCTTAAACATGTGTGTGTGTGTGTGTGTGTGTGTGTGTGTGTGTGTGTGTCTGTGTTTATTCTGTCCTTGTAGAAAATATGCTCAGATACTTGTTGATTTTCTTAGGTTCCCATAAGATTCCTCAGAGATTCTGTCTCTTGCTCTGTTGGAAACGCTGCCGGGGTGGTGTTTGCAATTTCATGGTGCACATGGGATCCCTGAAGGATGGACAATTAGAGAAAGGATTGCAGTATGATCAGGCCCCACTGGGAAAAACTTTCTATTCCCCTACCTCATATGTGCACATGTATGCTTTGGCATAGGAAAAAAAAATAGACATGAGTGAAAAGAAAATTACTCTAAAAAATCAATAAATTTGATATTCATATTTTTAAAAGTTTGTCCACTCGATAGTTATTAAGTATCTCTTGTGGTGTGAGTGGGACTTTTTCTTTGGTGCATTGTGTGTAATAAGAACAGAAACAACCTGAAAACCACAATGTGCAGTAGGCATGCTTTTGTGAGGCTTTTTTTTTTCTTCTGTTTGGGTGGGGGTCAGAATTTACCAGTTCAACTTTTCAGTCCACTATCACATTTCAGGAACTAAGGTAGGCTTGGGAATGGATTGAAAGCATTCCCTGCCATGTCGTGGACAAGAGGCTTATGGTCTGGCCTGAGACTCAGCACAGATCATTGCTAGGAATGTGGGCAGAATATCCAAACGAGAGGGAGGGATGTCGGTATGAAAAACCTCACCACAGAGATCACTATTTTTTTTTTAAAGTTCTTGCCGTAGGGCATGTGCACTCACCACAGAGAGACAGAGACAGTGAGAGGGAAAGTCAGAAATCAGCCCGCACGGGGGTGGCCACACCACAGTCCCTTCTCTTCCAGTCTTGTCTTGGAATTTTGGACACACACACCCATGCATCCAGTGTGATTTTAAAGCCACAGGATCTGGGACTTACACTGTGGTTGGCCATGTGAGAGTCCAGGAGCAGTTTTGAGAGTATTTGCAAGGTAGAGGAGGTCTGGCAGGCTTCAGGAACGGCAAACAGCCCTGCATGGTCGAAGTATCAGGTGCAAGGCAGATGAGAGTGGAGTGTCCATTTAGCCTTTGGAATCCAGTCTTCCTGTTGGCATGGCAACTGCAGCAAAATAAATTCAAGGTGGTACTTCAAATAATGCCTCAGAGACCGTCCAGGAGTCATTTAAATTGCTTGTTTGTTATGTATAAGAATTTGCCTAACCTCCAACCTGCAATTGCAGCTTGGCAATCTCTTGTTTATCGTGCCCATATAGTTTCTTGGGTCATTATCTTCCTTAAACCTTTTTGTGTGTTTTTGTTCTGTCCATCTATAAAATATACTCAGTATTGTGTTGATTTTCTTAGGCTCCCGTGAGATTCCCCAGGCCTTCCGCCTCTTGTTCCGTTGGAAACGCTGCCAGGGTGGTGTTTGCAATCTCATTTCTCACCCCCGGACCCCTGCACAGGGCTGCGGTGGGCGTCATGCTGAGCTCAGCCTCTCACCCCCACCCCCCCTCCTGATAGGATTTATGGAATCCAGGCTCCTCAGGGCAGCACCAGCTCTGTTGCTCCTTGTAGGCTGAAGGATGAACAAGTCGGCGCTGACACCAGGAAAGTCCCTCAGGTACAAAGAAGCCCTGCAAACCAGCACCACTCATCTGCTGTCCTGAACTGATGCTAAATGCAGAATGGGAAAGAATGCGTGAGAAAGAAAAAGAAATAAATGATTCAGGGTGCCTTTTCTTATTTAGGAGTTCAGAATCAACAGACAAAAAGTCTTAGCTTCTCAGGTCAGTGGTAGATTTGCTAAAGGAAAATAAATGTCTAAATCTCTCCTTTCTGCTTCGTGTGTGTGTGTTGTGTGTTGCGTGTGTGTGTGTGTGTGTGTGTGTGTGTGAGAGAGAGAGACAGAGACAGACAGATGGGATTAGGGAGTGAGTGTAGTTTAAGATTATACTGGGAGGGAGCCAGTAGATGGTGTAGTAGTTAAGACTCTAGAGTCCCATGTGGCTGACTGTGGTTCAAGTCCTGGACCCAGTGGCTTGAAACTCACGCCAGGTGTGTGTGTGTGTGTGTGTGTGTGTGTGTGTGTGTGCATGCATGCCCAAAACCCTAAGAGGAGAAAGGATTGTGGCATGGCTATCCTTCCTTCTTGCTTTCTGTCTCTCTCCTGTGAGCACACATGCCCTATAGCAAAAATCTAAAAAAAAAAAAACCAGATTGTATGGGGAGAGTGAATCCATCCACCCTTCTGGAGAAACTGAATATAAAGTTCCTGGGCATAAAAAGAACCTCTGACATGTGGTCTCCTTGGGGATTTGATTCTAATTCTCTACTTTTCTTTCTTTCTGTCTGTCTCTTTCCAACTTGAGGGGCAGACATTTTCTTTTTTTTGGAGAGGTTTTTGCTATAGGGCGCGTGCGCTCGCCAGACAGACAGAGAGAGACAGAGAGACAGAAAGTGAGAAATCACCCCCCCCCCCCCGGGGGGTGATGGCCACGCCACAATCCCTTCTCCTCCATTCTCCTCTTGGGATCTTGGGCAAGCATGCACATGCGCCCGGCATGAGTTTTAAGCCACCGGGTCTGGGATGCGAACCACGGTCGACTACATGGGAGTCCAGCGACATAGCCATTACACTAACTGCTGGTCCCAAGGGGGGAAACATTTTCTATCCTGTTCATTTCCTTTGTTCTCAGATAATAGATCTAGGGTGTACTAATGCCAAGAATTATAAAATTGATCCATGATGTTTATAGTTTTACTGATGGGTGTGTGTCAGTTTTGGTGACGATGATAGAAGGGAGATTAAGCAGCTGGTCTTCATAGCAGGCACTTCTTTAGCCCTTTGTTTCGCTGTTCTGAAATACACACACACACAGACACACACACACACCCCTCATGCATTAATTTATTTATATCCTCATAATGATGTTACAAGGTGATAACAGTATTACCAATGTTATTACTATATCATATCACCTTCACAGACAACGAAACTAATGTCTGAGAGGTAAATAACGCACCTGAGTTTTCTCAGTGAATAAGCAGAACTAGAATTTGAAAACCTGCAGTTTGAGTATGGACCAGTGGTTACATATCCTCTGGGACATATGGCCCTGTCTAGAGACATTTTTTTTTCTTCTGACTGGGTGGGGGTTGTGCTACTGGCATCTGGTAGGTAAAGGTGAGAGTGGCTGCTACCCACCAGGTCACCAGTGCAGAGCCTGAGCAACCCTGCTTGAGACATATGACTTCTTCTGGTTCTGCTGGCCATCAGTTAGCAGGTCATGAAGTTCGCCACAGGTGAGCCAGAGATACCACCCACAGCTGGGCGAGCTGGAGTAAGCAAGGGCCAGATTTTACTCTTTGTGTGTGTACGCTCATGCATGCAGACCCACTCCCCAAAGATGAGGACTGAAGGTCCCTTGAGATTCTGTTCCTCCTCTAAGATGACAGAGGCTAATGACCAGATATAATCCTTGAGAACAAAGACTAGCTGGCCAACTGAGCCACCTTGCTTCTGTGTCTTTAGTACAAAGGGCAAAGTTTTCCCAGGTGACCTCCTGCTTGGTTCTGGCTGAAATTGGCAGGGGTCACCTGGCTTTTTGCCTGAGCTGTTGCAGGGAGCCTGAATTTGTAACCTTAAGCCCACATGGTAGGGAATGAGAAGAAACCGCTCAAGGCTCAGGTATTTTCTTTCTTTCTTTTTGTTTTAAAAGAATTATTTATTTAATTTTATTTATTCATTTATTTATTTTAATTTGGCCGGGCGGGTAGAGACAGAGAGAGAGAGAGAGAGGCAAAGTGAGAAAGCAAGTCACCAGGTCCAGGACTCGAACTGTGGTTGGCCATGTGAGAATATCCAGCACCTTAACCACCATGCCACCTGCTGGCCAGCTATTATCATTCCCTTTGCACTTGCTGTTCCACCCCAGGAGTCATTCACACACACAAATTTTCTAAGGGGGTCATTAGGAAATATAGTCCACAATTTCACAGAAAAACATCTGTAGGTGAATGCAAACCTTTGAAATCCTTTTCTGTTGCTATTTCATTTTAAGTAAACTTGAAGTGAGTGGGAGGATTTTTAAAAAGCGTCATCAAGACAGTTTGATTTAAGCATTCTGGAAATTAGGCCCCCTCTCTAAATTACTCAAGGACTTGTTCCCCCTGACTCTGAGGGGTTAGCTTTAATATTACCTACAAGTTTGCTATGTTCTGTCTCAATTTCCACTGTACTTTTAGTGAAGCATAGTAATTGGACTAGCATCTCAGCATCATCTGGGAGCTTGCTGAAAATACAGTATTTCAGGTCCTACCCCAGATCTACAGAATCAGAGTGTATTTTAACAAGGGCCCCAAGTTCCCATTTTACATGAAAAAGTTCTAGTCTATAAAGTTTTGATTTTTATTCTGTAATTTATTCTAAGAATAATTGAGTACAAATGGATGGCAGATTTTCTGAAGTCAGATTCCAAACTTTTAGAACATGGCAGTTGTGTCACAGCCTAGGGGATCCAGGGTCCAGTCTCAGCTCAAAAATGCTTCAGTGTTCCAAATTCACATAACCAAATAGTTCCCCCACAGTCCTTCCAGTATATCCAGGAGAAATGTCCAACTACTCCACTAGGGATATTTCATACGCTTTCAGTTGACCACTGGGTTCTTTGCATGAACCCCTTCCCTCCAAGAAGGAGTATTTCCTGTTAACAACCACTCCTTTTTGGCTATCACAAGTTGTCACTTTTTTTTTTTTTTTTGAGAGGTTTTTGCTATAGGACACATGCACTTGCCAGAAAGACAGAGGGACACAGAGAGACAGAAAGTGAGAAATCACACCCCCCCCCCCCCCCCCCAGGGAGGATGGCCACACCACAATCCCTTCTCCTCCATTCTCCTCTCGGGATCTTGGGCACACACGCACACGCGCCCGGCATGAGTTTAAGCCACCAGGTCTGGGACTCAAACCATGGTCAACTACATGGGAGTTCAGAGACATAGCCATTACGCCAACTGCTGGTCCCAAGTTGTCACTTTTTTGATCTGACTTCTTCCATCACTCAGCAGTTTCTCAGTCTAACTGCCATGAATTTAGAAGGATGTGAGTTAATCTACTTCTCAGCCCTCAGCCACCCTCTGAAGGACCAACCTCATCCCAACATGCTCTGAATAGGGCTGCTCATTTTTCAGGTTGAGGCCTGGTTCCAAGAATCTCACTGAGAGGTCTATAAATTCTTGCACCCATCTGTCTGAATGTATGTGCATGTCTTGAGACCACCGTAGTGTAAATATTGTTCTCTTCTCAATCTTTCTGGGGTTCTCTAGGCTGTGCCTGTACCAGCCAGAGAGTTGAGAATCAGACAGATCTCAACCAGGTTTGGTGCTGCTTTGGTGAAATCATGGGCTCATCAGGGTGTCAGGTTGCAGGGAAGACTGCACAAAGGTTACAAAGGCAAATGTTCACAAGGTCCTCAGCACAGGGAGTAGGGCCTGTGGCCACGGGGCAGGGGAGGCTGTGGTGGCAGTGAGTGGGATAGCAAAAGATACATAGTCTAGATGGCCATTTCCAGGATGAGGGGCATACTCAGGGCCTAATGTGATTGGATGTTTTTTTCTTTTATAGGCAGAGGTACAAATCTGGCTTATGGTATGTTCCTGTTGTTTAGATGTTGACTGTAATTTAATTTCCTTTTGTTTTTCCAAAAACACGGTATACATAGGTGGAACACATTTGCAGCTTGAGTTAAACTGTGACCCTCTGGTACAGAAGAATCAATCTATGTGTCTTTAGTGAACCTCTTCTACGACCTGTATACCCTGTGTTTCTGAATCTCCCATGGCAGGATCATACAATCACCACATGCCATTCCTGGCCCCTGCCCAGGACGCCCACATCCCAAATTCTATGAATAAAGCCTAAAAATAAATCCTGCAAACCCTTTTGTGTTAATTTTTTATGGAGGCTTGTTAAGTAGACTTGGTTGATTAAATCATTGGCCATTGGTGGTCCCTTAACCTTCACCCCTCCCCCACTTCCCCAGGGGTCAGGGAATGGGTCTAAAATTTCCAACCCTATAATCACATGGTTGGTTCTCCTGGCAACAAGATCCCCATCCTGAGGCTATTCAAGAACCAGAGTCACCTCACTAGAACAAAAGGTCATCCTATCACCCAGGAAATTCCAAGAGATTTAGGAGCTCTGTGTCAGATAGGAAGTTACAAAGATCTTAGGAGTTCTGTATCAGGAAATGTGGTCAAAGACCAAATATTGGAGCAGAAGGTTCTCCTAACGTCCCTATCTACAAGGGTTCTAGGAGCTCTGTCATGGGAAATGAGGGCAAAAAATGAAATATAGATTTCTTATTTGAACACAATATCACAACAGCTTAAAACTCTCACAGCTTGATGGTCAAGGATCAGACCTCCAAGTTATAGTAGCTCTGTGGGCTGCTCCTGAGGGCAGTGGGCAAGGAAGACCCACATACCAAACTACTGCTTCCTGCTCTGTGCACTTTCCAAAGTACACTCTGCTTGAGCCAGCCTCTGACCTTGTCTGCGTAAGTATCAGAGCTAGGAAAGCAACAGAGAACAATCAAAAACCCTGCCCTCATGGAGCTTACTTGGAATGGAGGAGACTGAAAACATGAAACCATCAAGTAGGCATCCCGTGTAACTACAAGAGGTGATCACCATGGGTTAAGGAAAGGAGACTGGCCGAGAGTGGGAGGAGGAGACCATTTACAGAGGATGGTCAGGAGTGGCCTCCCTGCAGAGGCATTAAGTGAGACCAGAATGAATTTAGGATTCTGAGCCAGAGGTGTGAGGGGCTGTCTCTGTGCAAAACGTGATGTACTGCTTTCCAGCTGGAAATGAGGACTAAGGATTACTAATTCATTCCACAAATACATTTGAGCACTTAATGAAGAGTCTTTAAAAAGTTCATGGAAAATGTGAATTCTAGAAAAAATGGTGAGTTTCAAAAATATTTTGCACCCAAATTATACTTTGATTCCATTTATCTTCACACTTTTGACGTCTCCTCATATTGTGTACAGGATGCTGGGGATATGATGAGAACTCCTCACAGGCTCTGCCCTTGAGGAGATTCCCCTCTGGCTACGAGTTGGGGTGCTGGTAGAGAGTAGAAGGCTGAGGCAAAGCAGTGAAGAGGCAGTCACATTGCCAAGGCACCAGGGCTGAGATGGTTTGTGGGGGCTGTGGGAACAAGAGTTACCAGGGACTTACTGCCAGGGAGGTGGTGGAAGCTTCCAGACAGCCGGTGCTCATCTAGTTCATGATGAAGTATGGCATCAACACATAGCAATGTGTTTATTCATTTTAGTTGATCATAGAGCTGAACACGCTGTTTCTTCTAAAGTTCATGCCCATTCTACACGTGAGGCTTTAAAGTAACCTCTACTAATATCCTTTATTTACAGTGTACTTGATCTTTTATTTTTTTTTTTTTTGAGAGGTTTTTGCTATAGGGCGCCTGCACTCGCCAGACAGACAGAGAGAGACAGAAAGCGAGAAATCACCCCCCAGGGGGGATGGCCACGCCTCAATCCCTTCTCCTCCATTCTCCTCTCGGGATCCTGGACACTCATGCACATAGGCTCGGCGTGAGTTCAAGCCGCTGGGTCCGGGACTCGAACCGCAGTCGACTACATGGGAGTCCAGCGACATAGCCATTACGCCAACTGCTGGTCCCCAGTGTACTTGATCTTAACCAAAAGGCCCAGAAGTGATAAACATCCTTTATTTGTAGTATATGATGGTATATTGATGACTTAATCCCTTTCATGTGTAAAACAAAAGTAACACCACAATAAGGACACTTTTACATTCTATAACTATGAAATGTAAACATCCGGGAACCATTGCTCTAGCCAAATGTTTTGCCATTTGTCCTGAATAATAGTAAGAGAAGCTTGTATTTATTGAGCACTTACCACATGTGAGACGCTTGTCCAAACACTTCTGTTGGTAACTTTTTTGAATTTTCAAGCTAAACCTGAGAAGAAGGTAACTAGTATCATCACCTCTTTATAGATTAAGAAGGTGAGGTACAGACTGGTGAGGAAACTTGCCCAAAGTTAGGTAACTTGAGTTGGGATTTGATATGCAAATTCCAGATCTCTTGTTCTTGTCACCCTTGCCTCCTCCCACCCCACTCCTCTGCCAAAACAACTAGCATTTTTGGAATATTATAGCTCAAAGCACTGTCAGTCATTTATGCGTACAGCGCCTCTCCTTCCACCCCTCCCCAGTTTCAGAAACTTTTAAATAAGCATTACCCTAAAACCGAAGAGAAGGAACCTACAGATAGGCAGAAATTCTTGGACATTCCCCAGAGAAACGAAAACACTTTTGCCGGCGAGCTCACTGTGCATATTTGCTGCACCGACGATGTGTCCCAGTTGGGCCAACTTCTGTTCTTGGCTGTTTGAATATATCCTGGCAGCTCAGAGGTGTAATTTCTCCAAATGCCGCATTCCTGCTGAGCCTGCGGGATGAATTGTGCAATTTCAGGTGAGCGCTTCTTTAAACCCTAGCAGGGTTTGTCGTTTCCTCCCTCCTGCTTTCTCTGCAGGCCCTACTTGGAAGATTGAGGACCTGAGAGGATGCCAGGGCCGGGAGTGCAGAAGGCAGGGCGCTGTGATGGAGAGACCCTAGAGGGCGGGAGGAGGAAGGGGCACCAGCATCGGATACCCAAGCAAATGCCAGCCCCCCACTTTAAGAACTGAGATCCTCTTTAATTTCCTAGAGTTTGCACTCATTCACTTGTTATAAAAACACCGAGTATCTGCTATATGCCAGTTACAGCTAGGGAAGGGAAGCAAAGATAACAGGACAGGTGGAATCCAAACTGGTAGGAAGGCAAGTCTGCTCTATTATGAGCATTTGTGATGGGGACAGAGTTGGCCCAGTTACAGAGACCAGGCCGCCTTCTTGGGGACACAGGGGATTGAGCAGCACTGTGGAGGCAGAAGCCATAATTTCACCTGGAGATAACCACTGCTTAAAAAATGAGTATGTGGGCCAGCCCTGTGGTCTGGTGGCTAAGGCAGCTGGATTACACAAGGCCAACCATGTAGTTCAAGTCAAAGACCTGGCAGCTTAAGAAACATGCTGAGCACATGTGTGTGCATGCCAAAATCCTAAAAGGAGGGAGAAATGGAGAGATTACAACATGACCTTTCCCCTCGGGAGGGATGCTTTCTCTTGTCTCTTTGTCTCTCTCTGGTGCATGTAGGGAATCTCTAGCAAAAAAACATATATATATATATATATATATATATATATATATATATATATACACACACACACACACACACACACACACACATATTTTATGTATGTGTGTTTATGTGTATATATACATACAAACTTCCAGACGTATTCTGTATAGATGATACACGGGCCTCTATATTTTTCCATAAAACTGGATATACACACTTTGGTAACTTATTTATTTCCCCTTATTTAGTGGACATGACTTGATCAGTATCCATGAATCGCTGTCCAGCATGACTTATCATTAGTAACATGATCATAATCAATGCCCATAAGTGTGATTCCTTCATCATATTCTCTCCTAGAGATGCAGTCCCACATTGGAATTGTGCTGTTGAAGGTTTTCAGCACTTGCCGGCCTCTTAAGGTCATGGTCAGATTGCCCATGGGAAAGGTTGTGCCGCATTGTACTCTCCAACAGCTGTTCTTGTCTGGACCCTCACTCTTGTGTTTGATTCCGCTTTGCCATGTATCAGTGGTGGGGCCTTGGGCAAAGAGGCCTCGGTTGCCCCCAGGTGAATGTGGGAGTAATATGGTGCCTATTCCATAGGCCGGCTGTGGAGTAAGTGGTGCGATCTGTGCGGAGAGCTGACAGCACAGGGCAGGTGCTCAGTGTGCCTCTGTGGGTGTGTCATTCTCCCCCTCCTCCTCTCCCTAGATGCCTGCCTTCCTCAGGGAGCAGAGAGCTCTCTCAGGGCAGAACACTGCACTTAGATCTGCTTGGCCTGGATATTTGTAAATAGAGTGAGCAAATCTGGCCATTGGACCAAGCAATATGTGAGCATTTTTAGGAGATCTTGCAGAGATTCAAAAGAAAAGCTTTTTCTGAGATCTAAGGAAAATGAAAGCAAGGAGAATACTCTTAGGACACACAGATACCTCATCATTTTTGTCATTTATTTCCAGGTCTGTAGCCCTTTGGTCCTGCTTTTAAATACTTCATCATTCAGAATAAAACATGTCCAGCTCGGCAAGCCAGCAAACATCCCCAGGTTGGTACTGAAGGTTCATCATGCCCAACCCCTTCCCAGGCCAGCCAGCCTGTGTTGCTGCAATAGTGGGATTTTTCTGATGGCTCTGAAACAAGAAACCGGTGTAGTGTGAGCTTTCACGAGTGAGCCCTTCCCTCTAATGGTGACATTCCGAATCTAAGCAGACATGCAGTGTGAGCCCCCTGGGAACGGCAGCTGGGGGTCTGTGAGCCGCAGCCAGCTATGCTGAGAGGTTCACCAGCTGCTCTAAGGATCATGCTGCTGTGGGATTGGGGTCGTGTGGTCCCAGGCGCTTGGTGCAGCGTCCCTGCAGCCTCTCAGAGAAGTCTTCCTTTTCATCATCTCTGTCTATAGAAAGCATTTGATTTCCTGGAGTTCTTTTCATCCAGAAGCCATCCTTGAGCCATTGACTCTGAGACACAGACTTGGCCATAGCAGTGAGGAAGGGAGTCGTCTCTGCTCATTTGCTGGGGATTCTTTGTTCTGCAGAGACACGGAGACTTCCAGAGGTGAGGGCCTGAAGGACTTGACAAGGAAGTGCTTTTCAGAAGTCCCCACAGATAGGAATCCTGAGGTCCAGGAAGAAAGCGTTTACCCAAGGACGGATGATAAGTTGGGATTCGAACTCCCCTGACCCTCCTCCTTTCCCTTCTTTACTTTCTCCATCCTTCCATTCTTTCTTACTTTTCTATCATTTTGGTCTTATTTTCATATCAGACATTGTGCCAAGATTTTTCCTACACAATGTCCGTTTATCCTGCCAACCTCCCAGAAGATAGATTTTATTTTAGGCATCCTCTCATAGGTGAGGAACATTAGGCTCAGAGAAGCCAAATGGCATGCCCAAGATCTCACAGCTAGTGAATTCTGAAGTCATTTTCGTTCTCTCCCTTGAGGCTCTATAGCCTGGATGGCAGGAGGCAGGCTCGTCCTGTCACGGAGGATCCTGAGGGAGCACAGGCAATCCTCTATTGCAAGTAAAGTCAGTGGTCTGCCTGGGCACAGCAGTGCCGAACTCAGGGCAGGGAGTCCTGCAACGGGCATCAGCCATCTGCAGACAGACAGCCCGGCTACACATCACAGTCCTTGCAGCCCCAGCCAGGAGTCTCACACGTGCTCACTGAGATCCTCATGGGAATCCAGAGAGCAGGGAGCAGAGCGCGGAACTGAGATCAGGAACCAAATCAAATCAGATCCTAGCTCGGCCACTCAGGAGCAGCATCTTGGCACAAGTTTTATGATCTCTCTGGTTCTCTCTCTCTCTCTTTTTTTTTTTTTTTCATGTTCAAAATGTCAGTCATGACAAAACAAGGCTTATAATTTCTTGTGAGCATTTATATAAGGTGATCTATGTAAAATAACATGCATGGTGCCTGGAATGTAAGGAGTTTACAAGTGTTCGTTTCTTCTAATAATATCGTCATCATCATCTACTACAACATCATCACCACCACCACCATCATCACTCTCACCAACATTGTCGTAATCGTCGTCGTTGTTGTTGGAGTAACAGACTGTATGGGGACAAGACATCCCATTAGGAAATCAGCAGGCTAGGGGGCCAGGATGGCATTTCTGCAGTGCTGGCAGCCTGCCTTAGTGGCAGACCCTTGCAGCTACAGAGCAAAGCTCAGGTTGTTAAGATTCCAAGGTGTCCATTATACCAGAATAAACACAGCAAGGGAATAGACATTTCCAGGATTTCTCCAAAGAGCTTATTGTTTATTATCTGTCTGCACCACCAAAAGGCAAGCTCTGTGAGGAAAGGAAATTTGTCTTCAATATGTCTTTATGCTCTTCAGCCAGAATAATTTCTGAGTTATTGTAGCTATGTAATATTTCCTCATTGAGTAACTGAATGAGTGCGTGACTGATGGAATGAATGAATTCCTGGCTGGCCAATTTCAAGGTCATTTTGCTAGAAGGTCAGGGGATGAAAATGACAAACTAAGAGCTGCCTGAGCTTCATATCTGCAAACCCAAATATTCAAATAGTAATATTGCTTAATAAATGGTAATCCTTGCCATTTGTCTATGCCTGTGTGACAGCTGATGGTGTACTAAGTGCTTAATGTGAATTATCTCACAATACTTATTGTCTATGAGGTAGGTATTATTGTCATCCTCATTTTGCAGATGGAGAAAATGAGATTCAGAGAGGTTAAGCAGCCTCTCAATATCATACAACTAAGAAGCAGCAGATCCTGGATTGGTTCTTCTTTATAAGCCTATGCTTATAAAGAAGAAAAAGAAAAAAAAAAGAAGTATATTTATTGAGAGAGACAGACAGACAGACAAAGTACCCTCAACAAGGTCTCATGCTAGTCTTCCTCCCCACTACCTTTTCAGCCATCCAGGATCACAGGCAAGCACTTTTACTAGATGTATACAAGTTGACCTGGGACCCAAACCCTGATCATTCATATGGCTTCCAACATCGCAGAACATTGTATTACTGCTGCATCAGAGCCTGCGCTTAAAAGCTCTACACCTTCCAACCTCCTTCATTCAAAACTGTGGATAAAATAAAACCCTAAACTCAGCCTTGCTCTTTTCAAGGCACAAGGATGCATTTTGGGGAAGACAGACCATGTGTTACTGGGCATCCTTGGCCTCTAAACTGAGAGTCAGATAAAGTTAATGTCCAGTCCTCTGATGGCTCTGGCACTGCCTCCCTGCAATGACCATGTGCTGTACCCCCGGGGGTGGGGGTATGGTGCACTACCACATAGTCTCTTCTACCAGCTCCAGTACTCCTACCAAACTCTGTATATCGCCCCATTTCCTCCGAGTTCCTTTATGCCCTAGTTCTCCTAAGCAACTATTTTGAGGCAAGATATTTAAAGTGTTTTGTTCAGACAATTCCTCCAATCTCTGGTGCTCACTGAAAAAAAGGAGGAGTAGAACTGAGGCCCAAGGCTCCCAGCTTTCTATCCTCACTTTAAACAAACAAACAGAAAAAATCAGCTTCTAACTGATCTTATCCTTCCTGGTTAGCTCTTGAGCACTGGAATTGAAGAAGGGGTTTTATGGAGCAAATAAACAATGACAATAAATAGGTTTAAAAACTATTGATTTAATTTTATTCTTTAATAAAAATTGTTTTTTGGTGGGCCATCAGATGGCAGTGACATCGCTGGACTCCCACATGGCAGACCGTGGTTTCAGTCCCAGACCCAGTAGCTTGAAACTCACACAGGGTGCATGTGCACGTGTGCCCTAGATCCCAGAAGGGAAACAGAGGAGAAGGGAGTGCAACATGGTCTACCCCCCAGAGGGTGAATTCTCGTTTTCCCTCTCTCTTTCTGTGTCTCTCTCTTGGGTGAGTGCATGTGCCTATGGCAAAAACTATATGTGTATATATATATATATATACACACACACACTCACACACATGTATATATACATATACACATGAGTTATGATAATCTGGGCATGGAGGGGAGGCACTTTTATAGATCACAGAAGCTAGGAAAGATGATCAAATCATTTTCTATAAACTAAATCCATCCACATGTAAGGTGTACCCAGTGGACATAGGACTAGATACGGGTCTGTTTCTGGAAAACACAGATACAGAGGAACAGAGATAAGTTGTGGGGACTGTCATTTGAACACCAGTGAGACATCGAGGGCTTTGGAAGCTAACAGCTAGATTCAGCTCCACTCTGACACTTACTAGGAGGTTGTGGGTAGGTCCACCTGTTTTTAGTCCCATTTCTACCTGCTGAGTGCTATTGATGGAACTGTGATGCTATAGCAACATGTAAGCTAAGACTGTAGTGGACCCTAGAGCAATGTTCGTTTCCTGAGGGACTAGGTTGACACTATTAATTTTGGTTTTTATTTTTTTATGGCATAGTGAAAAGTCCACACCTTTTAGGATATAGTATTCCCCCTGTAGAGTATCTTACACATTGATAGTTTCTCCATTAACGATCAAATAGGTTTGGATTATGGCATTACAGATTTATACTCTTGTGACTTACACAGATTTCAATAGATAAAAATCCCTTATTAAAAGGACAATGTGAAATAACAAAATGTCTGTGATTATAATTTTTCTATGCTCCCAGCTTTGAAGGAGAATGCCGTGTTGGCAGCCATTGGATCTTTGTTGGACAGATCAGAGTAATGGGTGGAAATGCTGAGTTAAAGAAGTTACAAAAAGGGAAAGTAGATTCCTGTCCACAAGTAAGCATAGCAATCAAGGAAGCCAGAGGAAGAGGTGAAAGAGAAGGATAGAGTGAGAGACCTGGTAGGTGTGCACTGACTTGCCTGAAAATAGGAGAGATCACTGAACAACTGTCATGAGGAAAGGAACTTGGGAATAAGAAAGATTGTCTAGGAAGCTCTTTACCATATTGCATGGTGTAAATCCTCCTTCCTAGCTCTTGAAGAGTCAGTAAAATATCTATATTGCTTATCAAGACTTTTTGGACTCACATTTGTGTGTGTGTGTGGTGTGTGTGTGTGTGTGAGAGATGGCTTTGTGCTGATTCTAGCTTCAAGGTGGCCTGGTTTTCTTGGGTTGCATTGGTGACAAAGTGGCTCTCTATTCCATGATAAAAAGTCTTCAGGTTTTAGTTTTATCTTATTTTCCATCCAAAGAAGAGACCAAGTCTTGCCCTTGTGTGTCACTGAGTTAGTAGCTGGCAGAGTTGTGACTCAAACCCAAGTCTCCTGACTCTCAGGCATGTATATTTTTCTTTCATCTCCTATTCTTCCTTCTCGTCACTTTCTCATTTTCCCTTTCTTCCTCCCACTTCCCTTCTTCGTCCATATTTTCTCTCTCTGTTTATTGATGGCAGCAGTAGACTGCAAGTGTAAGGCGTCCCCTATCCAGCCTCCAAGCTTTTAATCGAATGTTTTTAGTCCCAAAGAGTCCAGTGTAGTGTCTGATGGGAAACAAGAATGCTTGGGTGTGTTGTTCAAAAATGTGACGACCCCAGAGGACTTATAGGTTCAGTTTTCAGCAGAAAGACTCACGCGTAGCAGCTGGATAGTGGTGTGTGTGCCTCCAGCACTTGCCTCCCGCAGGCAAAGGATCCAGACCGCATGGGGATTTGATAACTCGCCTGGGCCAATCAGGTTTTTAATAAGCACGAGCTAGGACGCCGTCTGACAAGTTCTGTGCCACTGCTTCCCCTTGGATCGCACGCCCAGGCCTGAGAGGGGCTGGCTGCAATCCCCCAGGGCCCCCTCCTTGCTTGCTTCCTCCTTCCTCGGGCTGCTGGGAGAGCCCATTTGTGTGTAGTTTGGCTAAGAACAATCCTGTTGCTTTCCAAGTGAATGCTTTGTTGTTTCTGTTACACAAACATCTGAAAAATCAGCATTTCCCACTCAGCATCGAGCCAAAATTGACTGCTGTCTCTCTATAATAAAGCCGCGTGTTTTGCTCCTCTCTTCTAATTGGAAGACAGAAAGTCTCAACAGACAGAAAGAATGTGTTTATTGATCCAGCTTCATCCCAGAAACCGGACTGCACCACAGGGAATGAGCAGAGAGAAGGCGAGAGTGAGCCGGTTTTAAATACTTCGCAAATGCTCCTTCGCAGTATTAATGAGCAGTAGACTGTGAGGTGCATTAAGACCTCATGTGATGGAGTCGATGAAGGCAGCGCGTACTGTTTGGTAATGACCTAAAAATTCAGTGGTAAGTGGAACTACTCACTTCCTGAGTTGCCTGTCTTGTCTTGCTGGTCTGGAAACACACTTGTTCCCCAAATGCAGAGATAATAAAGCTCTTATGAATGCAGGAACAAGCCTTATATGCTTGCAGGGGAAAATAGAGATTCTTTAACGTAGTCTCAAAAGCAGCAGCAGAGAGCTGGAATCTGGGCCTGCACAGCTCAGCAGAAGCCAGGAAGAGGCTCACTCCTGGCCCTTGGCATGAGTCAGAATTGCCGCTTGTCTTCCTGAAGCCTGTCCTTCTCCCTGTTCTCCTTGGCCTACCCATTTGTTAGAGCAAAACAGGCCCATGATTGGCTAGGCATGGCCCCTCTGTGGCCCCTTGATCGTTTCTCAGCCTTGAGTGCACTTGCAGACTCAGTAATGCCTTTAGCAGAATTGACCGCTGCCAGTCTGGCAACCTTGGAAAGCATGGGTGTGCTTGCTGCTTGCCTGGATCCTGGCTTCGGGGCCTACAGGTTTCCTTCACCTCTTACAGCTGCCTTTTTATTTGCTGTGCCTGGCACCATTAAGTTGTTGTCCTTGCAGGCAAACCCTGGAGGTGGCCTCTGCTCTGGCTAAAGAGTGATTGTTGCAAGATCTGATCTTCGTCCCCATGCAGAATATGCACAACCTTGAACTTCAAAGACACTGCTAAGTGGCTTCTTTCTCCTTGTGAAGCTGTCCTTAGTTTCTGACAGCAGTGGGAGGGCCAGTAATCCAGGGAAATTTGGGAGGAAAAGGGAGAATAAACAGCCCGAAGCACATTGGGCTTTGATTCCTGCAGACCTAGGTTCTAATCCCAGTTCTGCGGTCTGCTACCATCCACGAGGGCAAGTTCATCTAAACTCCTTCAATCTCTTAGCCATAAAGTGGGATGATAATGAGTCCTAACACTGAAGGGATGGTTAACTGGTGTAGCCCACAAAGGGCCCTCCAGCAGCACAAAGCCTGACATGAACCATATGTTGGAATCTGGTCCTTCCTTCATGCCCCACTGCCAGGTTTTAGTTGCGGAGCACTTCCTAGACATTCTGGGCATGTTCAAAGAATTGAAATACAGGTGACTGACAGGAATCAGTGAATTTGGGATTTAAGGACATTGAGAAATCAGGCTGAATATTAAGGACATTGAGAAATCAGGCTGAATTTCATAATAAATCTAACTTTGAACTGAATGTCAGAGATGTGGGCTTTATTTAAAAAATTATTATTAGTTTTTTCATTGCTGGTGGGTGCCTGTATTTGCCAGAGAGAGAGAGAGAGAGAAACCCCCACCAAGGGGTCTAGTCACGCCACAAGCCCTTTCCCCTCACTTCTCCATCTCATCAGAATTTGGGGTACACATGCACATGCACCTGGCATGTTTTTCAAGCCACCAGGGCCAGGATCCCAATGATGGTCAGCCATGTGGGAGCAGGACACTTCTCAGCACAAGAAGTTAGGAGTTGATAAACTCATGCTTCTGTACTCGCTTAGCTTCCAGGGAACAAAAGACACTAGAATTATTTTCTTACACTAAGTTTCAGCCTAAATTTCCGTAAGACCTAGATCAAATGCAGCACAGACCCATAGAATGACCTCCAAGATCTGCCTATTCCCTTGGTTCAGCAATGAGAGGGAGAAAGAGAAATGACCTAATTGGATAGATGCAGCACGGCTGGAATCTAAGTAACCAGACAGCGGGGTGGATATCCTGACCTCAGACATACAGCCTACGTTTGAACAGAGCTTGATGTTTATTTCAATACACACTTCAGAATCTCAAGCACACATCTGCTATGATTTTTATAGTCCGTGGGCCAAATATCAAGCATAAATTTCTTCTTCACTCTGGTAAGAGACAATGCATTCAGCCTCCTCTGAAAGATTCCTGAGGGAGAACAGAGGGGACTCAGAGAGGGGAGAGAAAAGGACTTTGGAGCAGTTTTTCCCTGACAGTATTCCTCATCCCCACTCTCAACTGTTTTGTATCTAGAAAGAAAATGGCCAGATCTGAGAGGAGGGGAAGAAAAAAACAAAAGAAAAAACACACACACACACACACACACACACACACACACACACACACAATTAAACCTCACCATCTGTAAGGTGAGACATTCTTACTGCCAATGTAAACAGCATAAATGTGTCTTGGAATGGTCATTTCAGCAGGCAAGAGCAACATGAATCTGAGCCCTCAGGGTCCCCCATAATGGCTCTTGCCAGAAAAAGGGGCGAGGACTGTTGCTCTAACACACAGCAGAGAAAAATACAATGACTTGGCACTCTTTGAACCAGGCAGGGGTTTGGTGGTGCAAGGGAAGGACCGACCTTTCCCACCATGGAGCTCCATAGCATTGCTAAGGGCGGCCAGATGATCCAAAGTCTAGAATCTCTCCACTAAATTCTAAAGAGGAGGCTTGGTTTAACGTAGAACCTTGGGCTGATGATTTGAGGTGTTTGGAGCCAAAGAAAGTGTCCTGCCAGATTTTCTTCTTACAATAGAAAGTCTTATTTGGTATCTGTAGAAACCAAAGAAATTCAAGCACTGGCCCAAGAGCCTACTTGGCGGTCAACTGGTAACCCCCAGCTTACCCCCAAAGAAAGTGGCGAGGGGTGAATTGGTGGTGGGAAGGAGAAGTGTTGGCTCCTGGCCAATGGGGTTCCTATCTCTTTGCCCACATGTGATGCCAGGGGCTGCCTGCAGGATTGGCTCTGGGTACCAAGTGACAGCAGAAGTAGCATGTCTCTTTTCTGGCTTTTGTGTCTGTTTCACCCCTCTACATTGCCAGATGCCATGAAGGGAGCACCCCCTAAGTCTATAAACAACCAAGACTTACTAGGATACCTCTGGCAAAGGAGGTGGCAGGAATCACAGCTAGCTGAAGAATCAGGCTTGGGAACCAGCAGTTAGCGTAATGGCTATGTCGCTGGACTCCCACGTAGTCGACCACGGTTTGCGTCCCGGACCCGGTGGCTTAAAACTCACGCCGGGCACGTGTGCGTGCATGCCCAAGATCCCGAGAAGAGAACAGAGGAGAAGGGATTGCGGCGTGACCATCCCCCCTGGGGGGTGATTTCTCGCTTTCTGTCTCTATGTCTCTCTCTGTCTGTCTGGTGAGCGCACGCGCCCTATAGCAAAAATCTCTCAAAAAAAAAAAAAAAAAAAAAAAAAAAGAATCAGGCTCCACCGAGGGGCCCGGTTCCCTTGCTACACGAGACAGGTGTTGGCAGGCCACAGAGGGGAAACAGCACATGGGAAAACATGTACTTTTCTGAGGGGTGGGGGATCCCAAGTTGGGCCATATTGTTTTTATCTCTGGAAGAATCTTTCTGTTGCAATTTGCTTTCCAATCGGAAGCTATTTGAGATGCTGCTCTTCCTATCAGAAAAATTGGAGAATAATAAGAACTGCTCCAGGCACAAAGGAAAATGTGCTGCGATCCAGGGAAAGAAATGTCACTCTGCTCAGGCCCAAATGATCTTCCTGTGGCGTCAGCATCAGGGGCAGATGGTGGATGGGGATGTGAAGAACTGAAGTTCCGCAGGCATTATGTCAACACTGTGTCTTCCCAGTCCTGGGAAACCTAGCTGCCTTAGCACAGTCAGTATGTCCCCTCCTCTGTGAAAAGCCCCTCGTCGTCATAGCTGGCACCTACGATTAGCCATGGGGCAGCACAGGGCTGCTGTGGTTAGTGGCCCAGACTCCCCAGACAAATTCTTTGGTTTGATTGGCTCCCCAGTTCTTGCAATGTGGCCTTGAGCAAGTCATTTAACTTCTCTGCACCTTGATTGTCTTGTGTCCTGGCAGTGTAACTCAGTGGGTAATAGTGACGGCTCAGAGCCAGAGTCTTTGGGTTTGCACCTTCCATTTACCAGCTGCGTAACGAACCATAGGCAAAATGGAGTTCCTCACTCTGGGTATCACGTTCCTCATCATTAAGAAGGGATCACAGGAGAACCTACCTCACAGGGTAGTTGGAAGCCTCGGGTGGGCTAATCAAGCAAAGTGTGGAGAATGACCTAAAGCGGAGACAGAGGAGGGCAGGACTGGTAGCCTTCCTCTCCACCTGGCCAGCCTGGTCGGGCCTTCTCTTGATCTCTCTCCCTGTACACTAGCCACTTCCCCTTTCCTACAGGTCTTGCAACAGGGTGAGATTTCTCCTGCCTAAGGGCCTTTCCTCTGCCTGTAGCCCTCCTTCCCACCCTAAGCTCCTCCTTTGCCTTGGGCTCTGAGCTCCCATGGCACCCTCAGGGAGGATTTTCTTCCTAGACAAGATCTGAAACCGCCCCCCCTCTCAGTACCATGCAATTCCCTTTATATCTTTTATCAGTTTTAATATTTTATCAATGGGTTGATACATAGTGGATATTAGAATGTAAAGTTGCTTCATTACCTTTATATCCTTAGCATTTTGTGAATTGCACAGATTGGGCCTTTTTTGACTAAACCAGTGGATGAATAAATAGAGAAATGCACAATTCCCCTGAGCTGGCTGCACTTTACAGGCCTGCCACCTTGTAGCTGAAGAATGAGAATTACATTATCATGGGGCTAAGTTTTAATCCACTCTGATTCTTTGCAAAGACAAGTTATTAACAATGGTGGTGCTTTAGTGCGCCAAATGAGGCACTAGTAAGACAGTCAGCAGGGAACGAAGTGTTCGTGAACCAGCGGGTGACAAAAGATGGTCTAAGGTTTGAGGAGGCTGTGGGTGGAAAAGCTAAAATTGCAGGCCCTTCAGTCAGATGGCTGGGTCGGAATCAACTCCAGCCTCACTAGCTGTATGACCCTGGGCAAAATCTGTGCCTCGGCTGTGTGTCTCATTTTTAAAATCCTTCCCAAGGCCTTTGTGAAGATAAAATAACATCCTGTATACAAAGCGACTGGTGCATAGTAAGTCCCCCATAAATGATGGTAATTATTTTTTAAATTCAGATACTATTTTTCAGACCCTATAACCTAATCCTAGGGACACACAAATCTTTCTTTCCTGAATCCTGGTCTCCCTAAACATATCAGGTTCCCAGCCCTATCAAAATCAAAATGTAATCAACAGCCATTTAAATTTATATGTGCTCAAGCTGTCTTGACTGATGTTAATTCAAGCATTTATGATTGCTTAAGGTGTGTTTACATTAGCCTCTGGAAAAAATATAAAATGCATGCAGTTCTGCTGTCTAAAGGGCAGACATTGGTATCCACAGCCACATGGAGGGCGCATGTAAAAATTGAGCACGATGCATGTGTGAGGTGTGTCAAGTGCACTGCTGAAATGCATACTTATATTTTCATGCAGTGCATTTCCCACAAGCTTGCACCAGTAAGCCCATATTCCACCATGATCTGCCTGAACATTGGACTAAAGATGAGATGTTTCAAACCATGGAACACTTTAAGACAATGCTTTCTGTCTGCCAGTATCAACAGTTCTTCACTCTGTTCTCAGCAGAGTTATTCTTGATTGCTCCTTTACCACCATCTCTGTTTTCCTTAGAGAAAAGCCTCATTTACCCAATTTTCTAATGATCTGTATGCAGCCCAAAGAGGAGGAACATTGCCAGTTTCTGCCCTCCCAGGAACTCCGCCAGTACTGAGCTTGTATGTGAGCGGGAGCAGAGACTGCAGGGCAGCTAGTGGTGTTCTTGCCGACTAATTGCACCCTAGAATCGCAGAATCACCTGAGCCAAAAGTATGTCTGGACGTTGCCTAAGAAGACTAATGTTCGTTAGAGTTGTGAGTGTTCCATATTGGCCTGCCATTGGTGGTGCATGATAAGCAAAGTTTTTGATTAATTGCTCCATAAGCCACATTTATGTATGGATTAAATGCTGTGGCTCGAGAAGGCCTTTTGATGCAGAAATTACTCAGCTTTTCCAAACTCATTTATTCCAAAAATTTATATCAAGTGTCAACTATGTCCCAGGGATTGTTATGGATTCTGATTACTCAGCGATGACCAACTTAAGGCAGATCTCTGCTTCCAAAGGTTTTATAGTCCAGGGGTTGATGGAAATAATAAATAACTGAAATAAATAAGCCAAAAGGTCATTTCAAGTGTCATACATGCTAAGCATTCAAAGACACTGGATGACACCATGGGGGATTACCATGACTAGGAGCATCTACATTGGAAGATGAGACTCAGAAACAAGGAAGGAGCGAACAGTAAGAGGATCTGGGGAAAGAGGCTTCCCAGCAGATGAAGAGAAAGTCTGAAGATACTGAAAACAAAATGAACTTGGCCCTGTGAGAGAGACCAGGAGACCACCATTGTGTCTGATACGTAACAAACAAGAGAGGCCACAAAAGGCCAGGTCAGGTCAGGCAGATCCTTGAAGGCCTTGTTTAAGAGTTTGCACTTAATCCTGAGGTTATAAGAAGCAAGTGGGTTTTGAATAGCATTATGACATGTCCTTTTTGAAAATTTTAACAGATCATTCTGCTGTAATATCCTGACAATGGAGACTCACACTCAGACCCATTTCTTCATTGTCCATCCTTTTCTGAAGAATGACATAAAAATGTAGTTTTCTCTCTGCTTCGGAGTAATTATTTGGTGTCCTGATAGTACTCAGTCACTGTAAAGACCACGTGCTTGTGCCTTCAAAGCTGCTGGACTTTTCTAACCTACTTTAGAAGTATATTAGATTTCCTTTCTTATTTGAAATACTCCCTAGAGGCAGGGGAAACCCTTTAATTCCAATGGGAATTTGAGGAGTTTTGTGCAAAGCATCAAGTATAGAAAACTGCTGCATTAGAGAAAGAAAGACCTACCTAACATAGACAGTACCTGCAACAGCATTTCTCAATCAGCTCATCCCAGTGGTTCTCCATGAAAAGGAATCAAATGCATATGGAACCATAATAGGACAGGCCATAGTCTTCCTCTCTCTCTGGAGTCTGAGAGGAATTGTTCAGAAAGCAATTGGATTAAGCTCCCCAAATGAGAATGATTTCTTATTAATGAGTATTTTTAGTCATGACCTCTGGGTAATGAATTCAAATGTTTAGTTAGTAGTAGGCTGTAAGGTCTGAGCTCCAGCAGCTGAGGTCTACCACTGTACCTGGCATTTAGCAGGTGATCTATAAACATCTACAAGGGGTCAATGGATTTCTACTGCCTGCAAGGCCATTCACCCTGGAGTAGTTGAGAAGGCCGAATTAACACCCCTTCTCATGGAACCAGGGGTCCTGAGGAAGTCAATGAAGAGTCTTGGAAGATATAATCAGAACAGAGAAGGAGAAGAATCCATAGTTAGAAATGAAGGCTGAAGTTCAGGCTTGTGGCCCCGGAGAAGTTTTAAGTTATCATGGAACCCAGGTGTGACCTGTCGGTAGCTGACAGATGGCAAATAGAAAAGGAACTCAGTGGAAATGAGGGTGTCGAACCTGCACAGCAGTTACACAGATGCATTGCCACATAGAAGACAGGTTGGGATGGAGTTTGTGAGTCAGAAGCCCAAATGTCCTATAGAGGAGGAGGAATGACCAGAAGTCAAGTTTAGGACAGTGAGAAGGTGGATGTGAAGTAGAAGGGTATGATAATTTAGTGACCCAAGTCTCAAAGGATTACAGATTTCTGAAGCTCCTAGTGGGTTGACCTATTGGCTAGTCTTTCTGTCTACTACACAATTGCTCCTTGAGGACAACAACAGTGTCACACCCACTGTCACATCCCTCATGCCTGCAATGTGATAGGCATTCAATATGTATTATAACGAAAAAAGTGCCCTCCCTGACATTTCCATCTGGAATAGTTCTTTTTCACAATTCACATCTTCCTGGCCAACCTTAGGAATGAGGAACTCTCATCCCTGTTTTCTCACATATTTACCTCTCTAAACAGCACTTGCCTCAGCATTTGCGATTGTTTATTTTTTAGTTACTTTTCTATCTTGCCCGCAGAGCAGAGGGCCTTGAATGGGAGTACTGTCCCAGTCATTTCTCTAGTTCTTGCGCTGAGCCCCTAAAAGGTATTTAGTTGCTGCTAAGTAACTTTTGTTAAAAATAAAATGAAAGATGTCATGGTATCCTACATGTTTCTTATGCTCTAAGTTTAAAAAATTTATGCTGGCCTGAGACTTCTGCTGTAAGAGAAAATGCGATATACCTATATGAGAAAAGTGCAATTAGCATAACAGCTAGATATTTGGTACATCAGAAAGCGCTACACAAAAGCACATAGTTCTCACTTATCAATGTCCTCCTTAATTTAGAGTGTGACCTTACCAGGGCACACACAGTCCTTGACTATTATGATAGGGGGAGGTATGAGAGAGTGTATAGGACTGGTAATTGTAGTGAGGAGTTGGTGGGGCAGCATTGCGCTGGCTTTGATGAGGATAAATTGAGAAAGATGGCCTGAATGTGAGTGAAGACTGAGTCACCCCCATATAGAATGAACTGAGAGATATCCTCCAGTAGCAGTTGAAAGCCAGGGTTCATCTTGAGTAAATGAGGCTCTTCAAAGTACCACTAGTAGACAGAAGAGCCACTAAGATCAAATTTGACTGATGTCAATCTCAATTAGCTCACTTGGTTGCCATAGAAAGTACACACCTACCCTTCCTCTGCTGAGTGATTCTGCTGTATAAACATCCAGTTAACTGCATCAGGCAGCTAGAAGTATGACTGAGAGATTGTGAAATAGAACCAAAGGGCCTCTTGACCCCAAAACTAGTCTGATTTCACGTAAAAATGACTCATGCCTCACTCTTATTTCCAATTTGATGTTGGTAAGTCCAGTTAGATCAGAGCCCACTTGACTTCCATTGGCCACTTAATAAATGAAGGCCCAGTGGAGACCTTCACAAGCCCATTCTTACTCTAAGAAATAGGGCAACTTCTTTTCCTAGGGTTGTTAACAAAGTTCATGGAATATGTGCTTTTATGGAAAAAACTATGTATGGATTTCAATGTTTTTGCATCACAGGACAATTGTCCTTTATTCTCATTTTTCTATGAACTTTTAAAAGTCCACTCATAGTAAGTTGATAAAGATGCACTGAACTCCCAGTACTAGCCAGGCCTTCGAACTACAGGGCTCTTTTCCTGTTCTCAGGGAGACAGTAGGGGACAAAGAAACACCAATAGGTCTAACACAACGTGTGTGGCAGAAGGTGGTGGTTTTACATTTTAACTCTGGACAGAGTTAGGCTTTGGTTTCAAATCTCACCTCTACCACAGAGTACCTGGGTGACCCCACAAAACTTATATACTCTCTCAAATCTTCAAAGCTTATCACCTGTGCAGTGGTAATACCTGCCCTTGTAAGGATTCAATAACATAATAAAAGTGAAGGAATTAGCCTAGTGTCTAGTACTAGTAAATGTTCAATAAATCTGCTTCTCTTCTTTTCCCTTTTATTGCTCCTCTTACTTCTCCTGTACCTCCTGTAATTGTTCTGATCATGCCCGTTATTATTTCTACTGCATAGAGGTGGAAATAAAGTCAAGGAGAGGGCTTGGAACATGAGAAGAGGATTTGCAAAAGACTTTGGGATAAGGAACTAGGAGTTTTAGGTCTCAGAAAATGAAGAGAGTTTCACTAGCAGGGAAGAAATATGGAAATCACTCTGGGCAGAAAAATCAGCTGAGGCAAAGACCTCCCAGTTTGGAATTGCAAAGGATGTCTGGGGGATAGTTAAGTGTCCACATGTGTTAAATCACACTCCTCTGTTAATCAGAGTTTCTGGCAGAAAATTTATGCATACAATCATGAGAATGAAGAGTCCTGGAGGCCAAGAGAAGAAAGTATGTCAAGAGGGTACGAGGGATCATCCACATTAAATGCTGCTGGGGGTTAAATAATGTGGGGACTCAGAATGACCACAGCCACCACATTTAACCATATGGAGGAGGTTACCTGTAACTTTTGCTTGGGCAGTTTTGAGAGAGGTCCCTTTTTAATTTAGCCTAATCCAGAATAAATATATAATCCTTTACTATGAAAGTCCTCAGCCCTTTTCCCTTCAGGTACATTGTTCTTTGAAAAATATACTTTGGGTTCCATAATCATGCATATGTTTTGGAATGCACTGAGTATCTGAGGGCCTCACTTAGGCGTGAATGAGCTCATAGCTGGAAAACATCCCCTTTCCCTCCTGACAATTTAAGAAATCTTCTTCTAGAAGACCAATTCATTTATTTTACTCACTAGTTCATTGATTCATGTATGCACTCACCTACTTATCTTGCCACCCACTTGTTTGCCATTCATTCAATCATTGAACACATATTTATCAGATGTCTATTGAATATTTAGAATAATCTTGTGCTCCTGTCTCACGTCAGACACAGTCCAGGCAGGAAAACCCTGCATAACTGTAAGGTTCAATAGCTTACAAAATAAATACATTCTCCAAATGTAACCTGAGAATTGTTATGTCATAAATTGGATTACGTCTCAAGTGGTCCAGGAAAGCTCACTACAGAAATCCTGTGTCGAATCTTCTTTCAAATTAGAAAATTCTCACATGAGGTGAAACGTTGTCCATCTTGTATTTGCTCATTGAGAAGTCTAAACATTGGGTCCAGTTCTCTAGCTTAGGTCTACTGAGACACATGTTTTGCCAGGTGATTGGTTATGCAATGCATGTTATTAAAACTAGTTTAGAAAAAAAATTCTATAAGGGAAACATCATTTAAAGTGGAGTTTTGATATTTATGTTATGCATTTTTGAATTGGTCAGCAACATTGATTTCAGTTTCTCAGAGCAAGCCAATGAAGGAAATGAATGTGGTTCTTTGTAGTTTCAGAAATCTGGATACCAAAGGCCAGGGGATGCAATTTATTTCCAGTGGTGCCACCAATGGTACGCATGGACACTAAATCACTACTTCTGAACACTCGCAGTAGCCAGGACCATGTGTGGTGCTGCTAGGCCCAAGCATGTGGGTTTGTGAAAGTTAACTCCCTCTGCTTCTAAGGAGAGCAGTGTATGTGGGCTGCTAATTATAGCCAAGGTGTTAAAAGTTTAATACTGAGGAAAGAGACGAGCTGGAAGGAAGATCAATTAAGGGATTTCAAGACACTGAGGAGATTTCTTAAATATTTATTTTGGGCTCAGATGTCAGACCATCACATAAACAAAATATAAATATAGTCCAAAGATAAATACTGTAGTTTCAGATTTGAGAGTCCTCATTGCTAATGTGTAATGGGATATAATCAGACTTCCCATATGGAAATATTTAGAGAAGAAAACTCTATTTTCTGTGCTTCTAAGTATATCCAGAAAATAATCATGAGAAAGACAAGGTGATGATTTACCCCAGGAGTCTTTGGAAATTGTATTAGTAGTCATAAAATGGTGTTGTCACTTGAAGAGTAATAGTGCATGGTATCATTGTTTTTAAATGTCATGGTTATGTACCTAAATGCTACCCTACAGACTTTCCTCTCAGTGGACATAGCCTTTGTTGGGGTATAGGGGCATGGTGTCTCTAATAATGAGGATATCTCACAATTAAGTACTATTTATGGTGAGGCTTTAAATAGATTGTAGATAAATAAAGTATGAGTTTATTTTGGTAAAAAAAATTTATGAAATCCATGCATAAGTTTTTTCATAATATGCATTTTCCACAAACTTTTAGAAACTCCCTCATGTAAGACTTAGAACATTATTGTTTTATCCTTCACAACAACGTGTGGTTGGTTAGGTATTGCCATCATCACTTCATGAAATCCATCTGAAGCACCCAGAGGTTAGGTAATCCATCCGGGGTCACAGGATGGTAAGTGGAGACCTACCAAGTAACAGAGCCCTCTTTTCCAATGAGAAGCTAATTTCTGGGGATGGGGACGATTCATGCTATCTTTTAAAGCTACATATCCACAATCCTCCCATTCTAGCCCTATCTAGAATATCACTTTTCCTGAAGACCACTTAGAACTGTTGTACCTCACAGAATGAGTTCCACTTCATTTAGACACAGACTCCCTCCACCAAATTTCAAAGTCAATTGGAAAGAGTAAAACTCTAGGATTGGCAATCTGGAAATCTGCAGTTACTCTGTTGCTGCTCTGGGGACTGCACTTGGTGATTGAAGCCTTATCTATCTTCCTCTTGGCCATTAGCTCACTGTGAGTTGCTTTACTTCATTTGTGCTCATTTATTCATGAAGATTGGAGGAAACAGAGGATGTCTGTTGTAAATGAGAACGGCGAGAAGCTGGGGTTTCATTTTTATTTGAAGTTCAAGCCAAGTTTATTAAAGATAATTAGGTCTTTGGAATAGTGAAATGACTATCAACACAGGCCTCTCGCCAATCCAGGCGAGTACGTTTTTCCAATTACAAAGAGGCATGGACTATCTAAGAGGAGCAGGGTAGCTCTTCCAGGAAAGGGCTCACTGTGTTCCAGCCACTCTGACCTCATTTCTGTGTCTTGAGTGCACTAAATTCTTTCTCACTCAGGGCTGTAGCTTCAGTAGTTCCCTCTCCTGGAGTCCTCTGCCCCTACACTTTCACACTGGCTCATCCTTGCCAGGCCAATCTGGGCTGAAATGTCACCTTTCAAAGAGAACTTCACTGTCCAAGTACCTAAAGCAGCTAGTCGGTCATTTTTATAAATTGTCTCAGGATTACTAGCACTTCTTGGTTAATTTTACTGTTTGCTTATTCATTTGCTGCCTGTTTACACTGTATTAGACTCAGGTCTCTAATAGCCAGGATCTGGTCTGTCTTCATCTTCACTGTATTCTTGAAACCTAGTTTAGTGTCCCCACATGGTAGGTACTTAATAAATGTTTGTTGAATAAAGGGGAGACTTTGAGAACTTAAGCCAAATATATCCTCTCAGATTGTCTGATAAATGAATTTATGAGCTGCTATTATATAACAAACTACCCCAAAACTCAGTGGCTTAAAACAACAATCATTTATCCCTGTCCGTGCAGTCTGCCGACTGGCTGAAAGTTGGCTGATCTAACTGGGTGTGTCTGAGGCAATTGTCGTGGCTGGACATGCTCACACATCTGCACAGCTGCTGGGGGTTGACTGATTTAGGTTGGGCTCAGCTGATGTAACCTAGGTCTGCCCCATGAGTGTCTTACCTACTGAGGCCAGCCATCTATGTGGGGCATGTTTTATTCCATGCAATGGCAAAGGCACAAGAGAGCAAGTTTCTGTAAGCCAAGCTCAGAACTGGCTTAGGGACACCCTGCACACAGACATTAGCCAAACCAAGTCACATTGTCAAGCCTAAAGTCGAGGAGCAGGGAAGCATGCTCTGTCCATGATGAAACCATGGCAAACATATGCATGAAAGGAGCATTGAAGATTGAATGTCAGTGCGGCGACACGCTGTACCTCAAGGACACTATCCAGCACAAATGAATAATCCCAAGAAAGCCCAAAATGTGAGTATGCTAGTAGAAAATCTCAGTCTCCTCCATTCGCACAGGATCTCTGCCATTTTCCTTTCCCCCATATCGATCTCACTGTGCGACTTCCTCCTATATATCTCTTTTCTTGTTCTCTGTTCCTTTTTTAACTGTACATGCTTTGAGTTTTGCTAGCTTTTTCTTTCCTTCTAACTTTTTATCTCTCTCCTTAAATAAAAGGGTATTTATTTTTAATGGTATTTATTGTGTAGTTTTAAATTCCTTGTTACAAAATTTAAGAGATGAGTAAAATACCTAAACTAAATCCAGCAGCTTTTTATTTAATGTAGCCTTGCAGTGATTTTTCTATAGGTATTTATACTCTATATAAAACTACTTCTTCATCTGGCACAGATATACGCACCTTAAACAAAGTGCTTTTCTTCTTCCATACATTGTTGATGAGAACATAAATTGTAAGCCCTCTCTGGTGGGTAGTTTGGCAGTTTGTGGCAAAATTTAAAGCATATATACTGTTTAATCCAAGAGCTGCCATTCCTGAAATTTATCTAACAAGTGTATTTGTACATGTTCAAAGGTGTTCATTGAAGCACTGTTTATATGGCACATACACAAAAAAAATCTGTAAAGAACTTAGTATCCACAAACTGGGAGCTGGTTAGGTGAAATACTATACAGTGAGAGGTCAGCTAGTATTTTAATTTTTTTAAAAAATAATTACTTAATTTTATTTATTATCATTATTTCTTTTTTGGGGGGGAGAGGTTTTTTTTTTTTTTTTTTTTTTTTTTTGCTATAGGGCATGTGCACTTGCCAGACAGACAGAGACAGAGAGACAGAAAGCGAGAAATCACCCCCAGGGGGGATGGTCACGCCGCAATCCCTTCTCCTTCATTCTCCTCTCGGGATCTTGGGCATGCACGCACACGTGCCCGGCGTGAGTTTAAGCCACCAGGTCCGGGACTCAAACTGCAGTCGACTACATGGGAGTCCAGTGACATAGCCATTACGCTAACCGCTGGCCCCAATTATCATTATTTTTTAAATTTGACATAGGGCACATATACTCACCAGAGAGAGACAGGGAAAATGAGAAAGCAAGCTGCCAGGTTTGGAACTCAAACCACAGTTGGCCATGTGGGAGTCTTGTACCCCAACTACCATACCACCTGCCAGTCCTGATCAAGTAGTTATTTAAAAGAATGATGTAGCTCTACATGATAATATGGAAAACACTCCAAGACATGTTAAGCAAGAAATTTAAGGTATAGAGTATTTATAGAATATTTGAGGGTTATGATTTGTTAAGCAATAAATATAAGGTATAGAATATTTATAGCATATCTTAGGGTTATGATTTCTAACAAGGGATCACTCTCAAGTATAGAGTATACCATGAGAGTTTTAATTGACATAAACATGTACTTAAACATTTATACACATATGCATGTACATATATACATATGAATGGGAAATTTCTGGAAGAATATATAAGAAATTGTTTGCAAAGATTACCTTTAGTGATTGATTCTGGGGTAGAAGAATGACAAAATTATTATCATTGGCTAGTTTGGGGATTGTTTAAAATTTCATCTAGAACAGGAGTTGGCAAATTACAGCTTGTGGCCACATCTGGTCTCCCACTCGTTTATATAAACAAATAAGCTTGTATCAGAAGACATCCACATCCTTTGCCCACTCACTTAAGCATATATGGCTGCCTTTGTACCATGATTGCAGAGCTGAATAGTTGTGACTGAGACCAGCAAAGCATATAACACGCACTAGCTGGTCCTTTACAGAAAAAGCTTACCACAAAAGTTTGCAAAAAATAGTTGAGCTCTAGAAAGCTGAAAAGTAGAGTCTAGCAAGAGGGGAAGGAAGGCCAGAAACCAGAGGAGTGGACAGAAAGCTTTGTCTTCAGAAGAGTGTCTTTTCAGTGTGCCAAGCAATCCCATTTATTGAGTAATTACCAGGTGTTATCAGAGTAGCTGTAGAATGTGTGTGTGTGGCGGGGGAGGGCTGGGAAAGAAGGATGAATGAAAAGTGCTACCTGTCCTTGAGGAGCTCACAATCTGATCAGGAAGACAGACACTCATATACAGGATTCCGTAAGGTCTGGACTCAGGTTCAGTCCATATCTGGGCATCAAATCTCTCTTTCATCTGTTTAAAACATACACTTTCCAGAGTCTGTAGAGACTGTCAATAACCCAGGTAAGGTTTGGAGTACAGACACAAAGCAAAGTCTGTGAGAACATAAAGGAGAGACATCCATCCAGTTCGTGTGTTCTAGGACACACCATCTGAGCTGGTCCTGAGGATGAAGACTTCTGACAAGGGGTCAGAGCATCAGTCAAGGGCTTAGTCAGTGCCAGGTCGTACATGTCATCCACGCCTGCCCTTTCTCCTGACCTCTGCTGATGTAATGTTACCATCTGTAGGGAGGATGGATAGCTGATGAGGGGACACCCACCTACTTATCTGTCACTCTGAGACTAGAGCTGACTCTTCAGCAGCTTCCACATATCCCGCCCATGTAGGTACAAACCCTGTGTCATTCTCAACCCTTCTTATCTTGGTCGAGATGCTTTAGGTTGAAACCCTTTCAGAATAAAGTAGGCAAAAGGGAAATTTAGCCTAAGAAATCATAGGGTGCCATAGGGAACCTAAGACCTCAGAGGTCAGCCAGGTCTCGTGAAGGATTTGAGAGAAGTTTGAAAATGCCTCTGGCTCTAAAGGCCATATGTACTCTGTTTTCTCCCCGTGTCTTCTCAGTCTTGACGTATTGGCTTTCTTTGCTATCAGCTAATCATGAAGTTGCTTGATCCTCCTGCAAACAGGTCAGGCTGTTTATTGCTCTCATGACAAATACGATCAAAGAGATCATGGGATTGGCCCAGTTCATGACAATCAGCTGGAGTCCAGGAGAGAGATCACTTAGCCAAACCTGGTTTTCAGAGACTCACACCAAGGGTGTGCGAGTGCACGTGCATGCACCTTACTCTACTTCAGTCTTTATCTAGAATGAGATTAAAATCGAGCTCTCTGCTTACTAAAACTTGCCAGTGTTTAGAAGATCAGATTAATATCCACAGGCTTTCATAAGGCATGCTTAAATTCCATTTAATGAGATACATTCTCTAGTATGGCCGTGGTGGAATAAAATGTCATTGGACCAGCCTGTTCCTTGCCCCTGTACAAATCACAGGATATTAAAAGAGGGTGACTTTTTCCTCTCTTAAAGTCATGAAAAACAATTTAAAAATAATGTTTTATGACTTCATTATTATTTTTGATTTGGGGAACTATAAATCCTATAGCAATTTCTGTATACCTTCTAAATCTCACATAGACACCTGCAATGTGAACTTGAAGTTTTGGAATACTTCTACCTAGAATAGGTTTTTAAATATTTGAACTATTATGTTTCCTTTGAGGTTTGGGGACAGTGAAGAAGGCTGACACTTTTAATTAATCATATGCATGATGGCCTAATCTATCTTCTTGACTGTGAACTCTTTGGGGTCAAGAGTCACCCATAGGGCAAAGAATCCTGAATACATTAAATAAACACTCTGTTAATGAAATGTTAAATAGTCTCCTTAGAAGCCTAACTTTTATCCACAATTGCGAGTTATAGCTATGGTCTGAGAATAATGGGTTTCTTCTTAAGGAAACTGGCTTAAAACAAATCCAAGATTATTAAATTAGTTATTTTAATCAATACTGTCCAAATTTGATGCAAGCCATATATAAATTTTTAAATAATCTGGATGTACCATAAATATATATATATATATATATATATATATATATATATATGTTAATAAAACAGAACATTTATTTTATGGTATATTTTATTTAGTCTAATATATCCAAAATATCATTATTCAACATATGATCAATATAAAAATTATTAATGAACTATTTTGTGAATTTTCTGGTGTGTATTTTATTCTGAAAGTACATTTCACTTGGAACAAGCCACATTTCCAGTGCTCAGTAGGTACCATGGACTATTGGTCACCATTGGCCATACAATAGCTACCACATTGGACAAACTAGATTTAGCCATTGATTGATCTGCAATTAAGACATTCATCAGAAGAGCTCTCTAAAGCAAGAACTCTTTCAGAGCATTTCAAATAAAATTTAAGTTAAAAAGGTGAGGATTATTTGCCTTTTAAGTGAATCTGTTTCATTGAGGGAAGCAAAACTGAAGTAGATTAATTATGGGAGAGAGGTAAAATTCATCTGCAGCATGCATTGCGGCTAGCCAAGTCACCTCAGAAGGGCAACTAAATAAGGCATGTTACATATGATTCAGCGATTATATGCAGGTGTGTCGAACCCCTTGCTAATGGCGAATGGCATTTGTAAGAACAGAGGAGGAGAGGTAAGGGGAGAGCTTAGAATCTCTGCAGCATGGAATGGTCTGGAACCATGTACTCTCCAGCCCTGTTATGGATAGCTTCTCTTTGACACTTCATCCATTTCAAGTCAGGAGTGAAAACGTCCAGAGCTTTTGAACATTGGCAGCATTCTCACAGTGGAATCACTCAGGTTATTTAGCAGAGTGGGTGCATAAGTTGTGATGCACCCGGAGAAGTCTTGGTAGGCCTCACCTGCTTGGTGGGTAAGCATTGGGCAGTGTTGGTATGGTGGATGGGGAAATGCAGTCCGTGAGACCCCTGTAGCCTCTGGGCTCTCATCCTGCAATGGACTTTCCCTAATGTATAACATCGTGGAAGACCTTGAACTTAGAGCCCAAAAGCCAAGTCCTCGTTCCTACCCTGATACTCTTTTGCTGTAAGATCCTAAAACAAACAGAGTGGTGAGGCAGATGTTGAATTTGTAACTCACGAAGATGCTGTGGCAGTTATGTCAAAAGACAAAGCAAATATGCAACACAGATATGTGGAACTCTTGAATTCTACTGCAGGAGCAAGCAGTGGTGCTTATGGTAGCCAAATGATGGGAGGCGTGGGCTTGTCAAACCAGTCCAGTTACAGGGGCTGGCCAGCCAGCAGCTGAGCGGTGGTTATGGAGGTGGCTAGGGTGGCCAGAGCAGCATGAGCGGATATGACCAAGTTTTACAGGAAAACTCCAGTGATTTTCAATCAAACATTGCATAGGGAGCCAACGAGCAGTGAGCAGCAGCCGCTACAGTAGTGGAGCCCGTGCATCTGTGGGCGTGAACGGGATGGGAGGGATGTCTAGCATGTCCAGTATGAGCGGTGGATGGGGAATGTGATTGATCCTGGTTCACGGACTCTTGGTCAACTTTTTTTTAAGAAAAAAACTTAAGTTTAACAGTTTTTGCAATACAAGCGTGTGATTTATGTGTACTCTATAAGTGGAAATCAGGACTGTTTCAGAGACTCAAAGTTCAGTTTTTTGAACACAACACTCAGCCTAGGCTATAACAAAGAAATGAGGAAACTATACTGTTAAAAGCTTTTCAACTTTTGGGAACCAGCAGTTAGCGTAATGGCTATGTCACTGGACTCCCATGTAGTCGATCGCGGTTCGCGTCCCAGACCTGGTGGCTTAAAACTCACACCGGGCACGTATGCGTGCATGCCCAAGATCCCAAGAGGAGAATGGAGGAGAAGGGATTGAGGCGTGACCATCCCCCCTGGGGGGGTGATTTCTCGCTTTCTGTCTCTATGTCTCTCTCTCTCTGTCTGGCGAGCGCACGTGCCCTATAGCAAAAAACCTTTCCAAAAAAAAAAAGCTTTTCAGATTTTCTCAAGTTAGTTACATTGTAGGATGTACTTAAGCAGTAAGTGTATTTAGGTTGAGGCAGTTGAGTTATGTTAAATGTTGCTCTTCACCACATTACATTGTATACTGTTTAGATACATGTTGAAAGATATGCCTTTTTTTTTTAAACTCAATATAGTAGTTGTGTCTACAATTTAAAGTGAAACATTTGGCATGTTTGTTAATTCTAGTTTCATTTAATAACCTGTGAGGAACGTAAGTTTAAACTTTTTTTTTTAAGTTAATGGGGAAAATTTGAGATGCAATACCAATACTTTAGGATTTTGGTCTTGGTGTTTGTATGAAATTCTGAGGCCTTGATTTAAATCTTTCATTGTATCATGATTTCCTTTTAGGTGTATTGCGGTAAGTGAAACTTGTCAAATAAACCTTCCTTTTAAAAATGGTAAAAAACAAAAACAAAAACAAAACAAAAAAAAACAAGCCATCTAACCTCCTCTACTTTTAGGTGCCTTATTTCTAGAATGAGAGAGAAGGCTTACATCATCTCCAAGTCTCTGTCATTTCCAGCACCCTGTGATTGATTCCAAGTGAATCGTGTTAGCATATGGGCATCTGAATGTATGTTAAGAATACATACATACATGGAGCTCACCTCACCCTGTGTGTTTTCAGTGCTGTTCTTTTGTCAGGCTCCGCAGAGCTCACACTCATACACACCACAGGGGTGGTGAAGAGCAAAGAGTTTGGAATCTAGGAAACCTAGGCCTACATTCTGGCGCTTCCTCTTATCTATGTGATCTTGGTCATGTTACTTCATCTCCTACAGAATCTCAGCTTCTTCTGTAGAATGGGGAGATTCATTGCACCTATCACATAAGATTGCTGTAAGGATTGAATAGACAGTTTATGAAGAATTTAACTCTGTGCTAGAAGTTGGTAAATACAACTCGTACATTGAAGGTACTGTTCTTATTATCTCACTTTATCCTTACAATCTGTAGGTGGTGGCTAAGTGGAAAGTATTTCCCCCATTTCGGAGATAAAGAAACTAAGGCTTGGAACGATCTCAGTCATGGAAACCTACCTAGTCTCCTGGTCCCAGGGAAATTCCACGACTGCCTTTTCTGGGTCTCCCAGACGCACCTTGGAGCTTTGCTCTGTCTTGGTCTCACCTGTGCTTTCATTTAGTCAATACTATCTTCAAATTGACTCATCTTTAAACTTGAATTTGAGTAAATAGCAATAATGATTTTGCTGCTGGTTATGGTTTATCTCAGACATGTGGAAAGAAATACCCCACGGTGAACAACTTAGAACAGGCGTCTGAGACTTGTTAGAATCATCTCATGTGACTATGGCAGTGTCTGACCTGCACGGGGCCGAGGCAGACATCTCTGACCCACGCAGCTTCCGTACTATGCGATGATGTCCCGAGATCCACATCTACGCCAGAATGCCAGGCTGGGGTGGAATTCTATCAGCTCATACAGAAATGATGCGCCAGTTCCCCAGCTTCACTGAAACCTCTCTCTATCGCCGTCTCTACACTGGTTTTGATAAATGCCAGGACCACCCCAATTACCCGCGGTCCTTTACACCAACAAACAAAAGGAAACTATTGATAGTTCAATTTAAATCAAGTAAGTACATTGCAAGTTCCACATAAATATATCAGCCAAGTATGGAAGAGAGGGAAATCATGTGCTGGAAACCTATGGGAGTTTCAATGGGCTTCATTGGTCACAGCCAATAGAGTCTGCTGGAACCACTGCTGGTCAGGTCACAGGGGAACATTTTGCCCAGTTCTGCGTCACACAGTTGCAAGGACATCGCTCTTCTCAGGCACCGGAGGAAAGTAATAAATGTAGACAAAGAAGTAGGAGGAAGAAAAACTGTATCCTGTTAAGGAGGAAAGGAAAAACCATCAAGGCATGACTCCACGGGGTTTTGTAAGAGATCTTAGACCTGCCACTCCGGGATGTTCCAGGTAGCCTGCAGAGAAACAGCGACTTCCTTCAGTTCTCAGGGACAGTCTCACAAGCAGAGATTTCTATTTTTGTTTCTGGGTTTTTTTTGTTTGTTTTGTTTTTCCTGTTCTCTTCCTACAGCACTCTAGGTTTCCCTCTCTCATTGCATTTGCCCTATGCCATCATATTGCTCATATTTATTCATTCAGCAAATATTTTATTGAGCTGCTATGTTCTGCTCCTCCTATTACGCTCTAGAAATGTGGAGGAAAACAAAGAGACATGGCACCTGTAGATCCTAAAGAGCACGATGTGTCCTTTTAGTATGTCCCATCCACAGTTAAAATGTCACTATTATATTCCATTATATATAGTATATGTGAGGAATCTCCAAAAAGCTCGTGAACGATGCATGTTAGGATAAAAACTATGCATGGAGTTTTAAAAATTTTGCACCCAGATAAACTCATACTTTAATTCCACTTTCCATGAACTATCTGAATTCCCCATGTAATGTCTTATAATATGTTATCTAATATTCTATAGCCCATATATGATACACAGTGAAACATGTTTCATATGTCACAGAGGCCTAGATCAAGATCCTGAATTACATTATCCTACTTCATAAAACCCAAATAGTAGATACTATTATTATACTATTATCAACCCCTATTTTACATGTGAGGACACGGAGGTTCAGAGAAATTAACCTACTTGCTGCCGATCACACAGCTTGGATTCAGACCTACTTTTGAAGTAATCATTTAGTGAATAGATAGTTAAAAGGACATTCAAAGAGCCTGCAATTGAAAACACACGTCTAAGGCAGTGTGATGAGCTATGAGTGAAGCTGTGAGCCCTTCCCCTCGAGCGGAATCTGGATGAGACATTTCAAAGACAAAATGGAATTATGAGTGATTGGCTAAAAGAATGCTGAAGCTTTTCCACTTTCAGATTTCTAAATCAAGGGTTAATCTTCAGAAGATACCAGCCTCTGCTCTCCCGGGGGATTTAGAACGTCCCTGAGAAAAACTTTGGCTAAGTCATGGGTTGGGCAGCTGCAGGGCAGATTGTCTAACCTCCAGGAGGGGCCACAGATGCCAGAGGGGAAAAAAGGGAATCTTGAGCTCACAATAACTTGAAAGACTTGGATTGAATTTTTCTTTTAAATTATCCCTTTCAAAGTCCCATTTCTCTTTGTGCCTCTACTCCAGTGGGCTTTTCAAGGGAAGGGCGTTCTCTGTCTTTTCATGCCCAACTTCGCCTTTGCGAACCTGGAATGTGGCTATAGACAGTGTTGGGAGAGAAGTCTTTTCATTTCCCTGTAACGCTTCCTCTGACAGCGTGACAGGCCCTGTAAGAGTCCTAGGTGAGGTAATAACATCCAGCGTAATTAAAGACTAATTAAAATACTGTGGAGCAGTTTTTCACCTATGCCTAATTCCCCTAAGTAGGGTTGGGGGCCCCGCCCTGCCTTGTGAGTGGGCAGCGCTGCTCCAGAGCAAGTGGTCGGGACACAGTCAGGGCAGCTGGGCAGCAGGGATTGTCTAGTCACAGGCCTGGCCGCATTTGAGAAGGGCCTGGCAAGCCCGCAAGGTAGCCCTGGACAGGCTTCATAAATTTCATGTCCAGACACCAGCAGATGGCGTAATGGTTACATCACTGGACTCCCATGTGGTCAACCGTGGTTCGAGTTCTGGACCTGGCAGCTTAAAACTCATGCTGGGCATGTGTGCATGTGTGCCCAAGATCCCAAGAGGAAAATGGAGGAGGAGGGATTGAGGTATGGCTATCCCCCCTACGGAAGTGATTTCTTGCTTTCTGCTCTCTGTCTCTCTCTGTCTCTTCGGCGAGTTCACATACCCTGTAGCACAAGTCTCTTAAAAAGTAAAACAAATAAATAAACAAAGGAAAGAAGTTGTATTTCCAGTAGACCAGTCCCTTCAACTGAGCCTATCTTTTTACTTAGATTAATTCATTTCTGCATCCACTTAAAATGGGTTACTACACCAGGTATGTGGACAAAGAAAGCCCACCAGATATTTGTTTAAATATCAAGAACAATTGGCGTAGTCATTAAGGCACTGGACTCCCACATGGCCTACCATAATTTGAGTCCTGGACCAGGCAGTTTACCTTCTCTCTCTCTCTCTCTCTTTCTCTCTCTCATCAAATTTAAAAATAAATAAATAAAATAATATAAAAATTTTAAAAATCAATGTATGTTTCCATTGAGAAGATTTCTAAGCTTTGAAACCATGGGTCATTGGGAAAGTCACAAGCATTTTTGCATAGAAAAATAGGTCATGACTTTCTTGAGAAAGATCCCTGTCCCCAAACTGACTTTAGTCCTCCATTTAATACTATTTCTGTTTGTTTCCCTTATCATAATTTTTTTTTCTGCTGTGTTTGAGCTTCCTCTTTCTTAATCAACAAGGCATTTGCCTGACTATTGCATTAGGAAAATCAAACTGTGAGCTGGAGCCATTGCTGTATGCCTTTGGATAAATTAGGAGTATGTGCCACTGTTTCTACTTGCAGGAAGTCCTGTGCCGTGATGCATGGCTTGGGGAATAGAGCAATGGGACTTCAGCCCCAACTCCTTGTCCAGAAGTGACCAGCCATGAGTCTAAGGCTTGAAATATCAAAAGTGCTTATTATTAACTTATTAACAACAAGTTGTTCCAAAAAGCCTGAGAATTTAAGATTCGAGGGCCCATGTTCTTCCTCAAGAGCAAGCCTGGGTTCTCAGTCTTCAGTGGTGTAGACATGCAGATTCTTAAGATAATTCAGTGTAGTGGTTTTCAAACTAGCTTTTGAAGACCCTCTTCATATTCCAATGAGGAATTTCAGAAACTGATATAAGGAATGAAATATCCTTTTAATCAGGGCAGCTCAGCCTTTACATCTAACATAACATAGAGCTCTGGCAGGGGAAAAAAACGTGTTAAAAAAAAAATTGTTGAGGGATCCTGAGGTACAAAAAACAAACAAACAAACAAAAAAAACAAAACAAAAAAAAACAGAAAAGAAAAGAAAAGTCAGTCTGCTCTTTGGATCAAGTTATCAACCTGAAAGTGAATTACTAGCATTTGAAAAAGGCACGCTGCTTTGATTGCCAGTACTGAGTCAGGTACAGATTGTTTACTATTGTAATTTCTGGTCATAATCATCATCCTTAGGTTTTCAAGTGTTTGTAGCTATGTCCAAATGGGGACAACAGAAAGAGTTCCCAGATGCCCCAGTGTTTTATGCATCCCCAAGTAGTTTTTGAGAAGGGGCTGGTAGGCCCTCGAGGTAGCCCAGGACAGCCTTGTTCGATTATTAAGTGGCAACTGGTCCCTCATGTAGTGTTCATGTAGTGGACTTTATTAAGAGCAAGGACTCATGCCTACCCCATTCAACTCTGAGTCAGGGACGGCCAACTCTCCTGCTCGTTATTGTCCCAATGAGATGGACAGCCCATTCTACCCAATAAAATTTGTCAGTGCTTGCTGTCTACCCACTGGGAAGTGAAACTGGCTACGTATTTGCTCATCTTCAGATGGCAAGTGTCCCAGAGCAAACAAATTGCTCAAGCAAGTCAAAAGCAAAGGAAGGGCCCTAGGTCACACTTCCTGGGATGATGAAGCTTCCCAGAGAGCCAGGAGGACAACTCGATTGGGCTCTGTTTTCACAGACAATTAAATTGCATGTCCAGTTCTGAGTACCCAATTCAATTGCCTATGACATGTGACTGTCTCTGGAAAGGAGACCTAGGTTCTGGTAGGGAACCTTCCCTGACCCTGCTGCCCTGCTCAGTCCCGGGATATCCGTCTTGGCCTTAATCACTTTTCCCATGAGTCATCTCTTGGGGAAAAGCCTGATGACAGCCTGGTGGGTGAAGGCTGGTTTGTGGCTCAGGCCATGTACGTCTACACAGACAGAACTGTGTAGAAGCAATCTTTGGGGTTTAACCCAGGTCTATCTAGAGCAATCCCATTTATACCTGGTGAAACTCACAGTAATGTCTCACTGTATTTAATTGTTACTTCAGCCTCTTTGAGACTTTCAGATAAACTCTTATAAAATCTTGAACACAGAAAAGCTTATTTTACATAGCTTGAGTCTATTGTAAGACAGTAAGGAAAAGAGGAAAGAGAAAAAAAATAAGGAAATTAGTCAGGGACATGCCTTGGGAACTCCTGAATCCCTGTCTCCACTATAAATAATAACGATATTAATAAAATAATGCCACAACTCTTACTTATTAAGTGTTTACTGTGACAAGATTTTGCAAGATGCTTTAATAACATTATCTTAATTAATCTAATCATTTATTCATTCAACAAGCTTTGAGTTTATTACATCCTGAATACTATGCTAGGAACTGGAGTTTAATAGTGTACAAAAATAGTCACCATTTCACCTTCACAGAGGTCACACTCCTGTAAGAGAAAAATGATAATCAAATGATTTCTCCAATACAAGTAAAATTGCAAATAAGGAAGGCTTTATAAAAAGAGGGGGAGACAAGGTAGAATTAATGCCTCAAGAGAGGATTTAATCCAGTCATGAGGGTCACAGAGAATTTTTCCAAGGAGTATAATTGAGCTGGGATCCAAACAGTGAAATGGGCATTAACTTGAAAAGATGTGAAGCAAAGCACTTAGCGGTTCGTGGGTACACAGCTTGGTAAGCACGAGCTGGGTAGACACAGATATACCGGAAGAGACAGGGATCGAGCATGCCACATGCTCTGGGGATCTGGAGGAAGGAGCATTCTTTTCTAGCTGGAAAAAAAAACAGGGAAATTTCCCTGAAGAAGGAGGCTTTGCAAGGGGCCTTGATTAACAAGAGTTTCTGTCCCCGTGGAAATCTCAAGCTTAGAACTGGACACTTACATGAGGTGGTGGGTCAGAAATTCCATATGGAGGCTGCAGGGGCTGTGAGGATCCCAAGCTTCTGGTTGAGGGCAGATGCGGTTGCCCTTCAATAGCAAGGGTACCAGGGCTGTTTGTGCCTGCTTGGCACCCTTAGCACGTGTTATCCTCAGGTTTCTGTCTGCTTTTGTTCCCATCCCAAATGTCACTCTGCTCGAGGTGGCCTTAACTTCTGCCAGGGAGCACCATGGCAGGAGCAGGGGCCAGCTTCCCTTTGACTTTAACCTAGAACACTGTCAATATTAATTTAATTAGCATTTGTGTAATCACAACTTTATCATTTCCAAGTCTAATTTATTTTAATTTTGTGCATGCTGATTTGATGATCAAAGGGTTTGTTAATGCTTTTGTTTTCATTCAAAACATGGTATATTTATCATCCATTTAAAACTCCTGTTCCCATTCCTTTCCAGCAAGATCCCCTTGGAGCATAAAGAGACATGACAGATTAGAATGAGTCATCTCATTTAAAGTTTCCCTGATAGGTCTTTCTGTTGTTTTTGTTTTGTTTTGTTTTGTTTTTCCTTTCTGTAAGCCATCAGAGAAAACCCATTTTCACTGGGGCAGTTGTAAAAACAAGTGAGTGGCTGTGAGCTTTTCTAATTCTGACAGTTTTCAAGTACTTTTAAGGTCTGGAATGGATTCCAGACCTTAAGGCTTTGGTCTCTTATTGCAGTCAAAGATATGGAGGCAAGATAATGTTGTTACTAAGAGAACAATCTGGAATCAAACAGCCCAAGTTTAAATATTTGTTCCTCAAGGATGCAACATTGGGCAGGTTTCATAATCTCAGTAAATCCCTATTTTTTCATTCATTATTTTCTTCATGCATGGAATGGAGACAGTAATGAGACTTTATGGATTTGTTTGGCATTTACTTATTCATTTGTTTTACCTTGAATTCTCCGTGGAAAGAAATGAAATAGAGGTAAATAAACATTCAGTCAACATTCAATCAACATTTATTAGTGACTGCTACCTTTCTGCTCAGTTTTATACACCCCTGCTTTGCAGTTAATTTGTGGCAGGCACAAAGATGCTAGTAACATTAGAAGTAAGTAGGGCACATACATTGGCTTCACTCAGTCTGGTAAAAAAACCAGTATGCACATACATAATGGCAACCCAGTGAGGGGAGTGCAGTGACTGAACTGAAGGTGTGTACCGTGTTCCAGAGGAGCTCAAGGAAACAACACCGGGAGGGAGTCGGCATTGAGGATGGCTTTATAGAAAAGGTTATATTGAGTTGTCAGAAAAGTCATGATGTATTTGTTCCATTTTTCCATGCAAAGTGCATCATGACTTTTTAGATGACCCAATATTTATGTCAGGTCTCGGAGGACAAGTAGGAACATTCATACCAAGGAGAAAGAAAGTACAAAGGCAGTCCCATATTGGTGTACTTCTGGAAAGGAAAGTGATCTAATTCCTTGGGCCTTCCAGATAGCTCCCAACCGCCAAAGGGCAGTCAGTACCAAATCAGGTTATCAGAGGTGTTTATTGTTGCTTTACAGAGTTGGTTCAAAATTCCTTGTGACAACCTATGCCACACTTAGTTCCCAAAGTCCTTGTCCTTATTGATTTCCCATCTATCCATAAGGCAAGTGTACCCACAGAGGTTTGCAATGACCGGTAGTGACAGCCTGGTGAAGCTTCCGCAGGAGCCAGACCATTTCCTCCTGTCTGTTCATTTGTGAGAGACCATTTAATTTTTTAGAAAAAGTTTTGCTAGGGAGAATGTGTGCTCACCAGACAGAGAGGGAAAGGGAGAAAACAGCTACTCCCCATGGGTGATAGCCATGCTACAATCCTCCGTGTTTCATTCTCTTCTTGGAATTTTGTGCGCGTGCACACACACACACACACACACACAGGCATGTTTTTTCAAGTCGCTGATTCCGGGACACGGCACGCAGTTGTTCATGTGGAATCCAGCTATGGTTGCCAACAAACCACAGACTGGCCCAAGACCATTTCTTTGAGACATTCTGGACTAGCCTGTAAGATTACCAGAATGCTACAGCATTTCATATTTACTAAATTATAATCTTTGGATCTTGATGATTTTAACAACAAAGTGCCTTTTTATTAGCAAGTTGTATATTTATTAGAAGGTTCAGTTGCATCGTAGGATTACAGCCATGACCAGGGACCCAGGTACGTCCAAATGAACTATCCCTTCCTTCACTCCGTGCGCTATTCTTCCTCCTCACTTTCATTCTTCCTAGTCGGAACTTCTTTCCTTTCCGGTCTATATGGTCAGTCTTTTGATAATACTCAAAGTCAAAGGAATATAAAAAATAAATAAATAAAACAATGGCTATATAAAGCATCATTAGGGATATGGGAAGCATGCACTTTCATATAATGCCAATTGGAGAATTGGTACAACCCCAGTGGGAATAGTTTTGCCATATGTACCAAATGCCTTAATTTGGAATACCATTTGACAAGACAGTACCACTTCTAGGAATGTCTCCTAAATAAATACCTTAATGATCTGAACTTTGTCTTAACTCTAACTTAAATTTCATCTTAAAGATTTTTATGTCTATTTAAACAGAGATGTAAACCTGGCCCTTGTTTAAGATCATTAAAAAATCAGAGAGAGAGCTCATAAGTATCCGTTAGTGTGAACTGTCATAAATTCTAATAGATGAAAAAAGGAATATTGACCTATTATACTGACTTTGAAAAAAATGTCCATGTCATAATGTTAAGTAATAAAAGCAGGTTATGAGGTCAGACGTTGGATGTGATATCATTCCAGTTTATAAAACAATTAAACTTGCTCACTTCTATAAATATAGATTTAGATAAAAACATGTAAGAGGTCTTCAGAAAGTTTGTGGGGATACATATTATGGAATAACTATACCTACGTTTCAAAATTGTTTATACAGAAATCAGCTTGTACTTATTTCCACTTTTACATGACTTTTTCTTTAAAGACCTTTCCTTTCCTTTCATTCCCAGGGGTGATGGTCATGCCACAATCCCTTCTCTTCTCTCCTTTTAGGATTTTGGGCACATGCGCACAAGCTGGCATGTTTTTCAAGTTGTCGGGTCTGGGACTCAAACTAAGCAGTCAGCTATGTAGAATCCAGTACCTTCTCTACCACACCACCTGCTGGCTCCTCTGTGAACTTTTTGATGTTCTCTTCTATAGAATATATGAGTACCTTTTTGTCCTTCTCTATGCTTTTAAAATTGTTACTATTTTTAAAAATAACAATCATACATTTTTATGGGATATGATATGATATTTTGAAACATGTAATATGTCATGGTCAAATAATTATCACCTCAAACATTTATAATGTCTTCATACGAGGAACATTCAAAATCTTCTCTTCTATATGTTTTGACATTTACAACACATTGTTGTTATATATAGTCGCCCTACAGTATTATTGGATGCTAAAATGTATTTTTCCTATCTAGCTGTAACTTTTTTACCTTTTAACGAAACTACCAATCTCTCCTTTCCTCCTACTCTTCCCAGCTTCTAACCACATTCTGGTTTTTACTTCCCTGAGATGAATTTTTTTAACTTTCACGTATGAAAGAGACCTTGTGGTATTTTTCTTTTTGTATTATACTTAACATGTGTCCTCCAGACTTATCCAGGTTGCTTTGAATAACAGAATTTTACCCTTTTTTATGGCTGGATAGTATTCTATTATGTAGATATATACAACATCTTTCCTTTATCATCTGTTGATGAACAGTTAGGTTGATTCCATATTTTGCCTATGGTTAATAGCATTACAATAAACATGGGCAGATATCTTTTCAACATACTGATTTCCTTCTTTTGGATACATAGCCAATAATGGGATTATTGGATCATATGGCAGTTTTATTTTTATTTTTTTAAGGAACCTTTACTCTTTCCATCATGTTTGTGCTAATTTATAATTTCACCAAGAGCGTATAAGAGTTCTCTTTTTTGGCTGGCTTGGTGGTACAACATTAATGCACTGCTCAAGTGATGTTGGATTCATGTGGAAGATCATGGGTTTGGTTCTCTGGTTGACCTGGGCATAGTCTTGGCTGGCGGCGGTGAGATTGCAACATGAGGCACTGTTGAGGCTTTTTGTCTTTCTATCTCTTCCTTTCTATCTCTGTCACTAACTACCACTAAATAAATAAATAAAACTTAACAAATTATTTTCTCTGCACCCTCTTGGACATTTGTCTTTTTGTTAATGGCCATCCTAACTGGGTGAAATGATATCTCTTTGAGGTTTTGATTTGCATTTCTCAGATGGTTAGTTAGTTTGAATATTTTTTCATGTACTTGTTGGCCATTGTATGTCTTTTCAGAAATACCTATTTATATATTATTTTCCTATTTTAAATCAGATTATTAGTTTTGTTGCTGTTGACTTAAGTTCCTTGTATATTCTGGATATTAATCTCTCATGGGATGATTTGCAAATATTTACTCCCATTCTGTTGGCTTGCTTCTCACTCTGTTGATTGTTTTCTTTGATTTGCAGGCACTTTTGATATAGTCCTTTTGCTATTTGTTTTGCCTTTTTTGTCTGTTTGAGATCTTATTTATAAAATTTTTGCCTAGACTAATGTCCTGAGGCATTTTCCCTACATTTTCTTCTAGTAACCTCATAGTTACAGGTCTTACATTTATGTCCTTAATCCATTTTGAGTTGATTTTTGTAGGTGGTGAGAATTACAGTTCTGGTTTCATTCTCTTGTATATGGATATGCAGTTTTCTCGGCATCATTTATTAAAGAGACTATCCTTTCCCCAAAGTTTGTTTTTGTGTCTTTCTCAAAAATCAGTTGGTTGTCTATTTATGGATTTGTTTCTGGGTTCTCTAGTGTCCTTGGTCTATGCATTAATTTTTATGCCATCACCATGCTGTTTTTGTTACTGCAGTTTTTTAGTGTGTTTTGAAGTCAGATCATGTGATGCCTCCAGCTTTGCTTTTTTTTTTTTTTCTTTTTTTTTTTTTTTACTGTGGATTGCTTTGCCTATTCAAGGTATTTTTTTGTTTTTGTTTTTGTTTTGTTTTTATTCGAATAGATATTAGGGGTTTTTTTCCCTTCTATTTTTGTGAAGAATATCATTGGTATTTTGATAAGGATCACATTGAATCTGTAGATTGGTTTGGGTAATATGGTCATTTTAATAATGTTAGTTGTTTTAATACATGAATATGGGATATATGTCCTTTTTTTGTATTTTTCAATGTCTTTTGTCAACACTTTATGGTTTTCAATTGTAGAATTCTTTCAGCAGACCTAGTCTGCTGTTGAAGTTCTCTATTTTATCTTTGTATCTTTTATTTTATTTATTGAGTTCTTCAGTTCTAGGATTTTTGTTTGGTTTTATTTATTTATTTATTTATTTATTTATTTATTTATTTATTTATTTACTGCCAGAGAGTGTGTATACTTATCAGACAGAGAGAGAAAGAGACCATGTCCCCAGTGGGACATGGTCATACTACAATCCCTTTTTCTTCATTTATCCATCCTATTGAGATTTGGGGCACATGTGCATCTACACACACACACACACACACACACACACTGGCAGGTTTTTCAGGGCACTGTGGTTGAAATTCAAAGCATGGTCAGCCTTGTGGGTTCTGGCTCCCTATGTAGAGTACTTAATCAATACACTATGGGTTAGCCTTTATGTGTTTTCTATTTCTTTCTTGAATTTCTCATTCTAGTCATGAATTGTTTTCCTGATTTAATTGACTTGGCTATGTGTATTGTCTTGTATATCATTTAGTTTTCATAAAATCATTATTTTCAATTGCTTTTTGGACATTTCAAATATCTTATTTTCTTTGGGATCTATTACTGGATAATTATCATACCCCTTTGGAGGCATAATTTTTCCTTTTTCATGTTTCTTATGTTTTCACATTGATATATTTGCATTTAGTGGGATAGTCACCTTTTCAAATATTATGGAATAATTTTCTAGGGGAAGAATTTTTCTGCAAATGAATGCTGTAGTGCAGTTGTGTAGGGGCTTTTCATTTTGGTTCTGGTTCTGGGTGGACGCAGTAGTGCAATTGCTATGTGATTTTTTTAGCTGTAATCAACGTCAGTAGTATCTTTGAGTACCTTAGTGGTTTAGACTGTGGTTGAGATGTTAGTGCACAGCTTTGCTGGGAGTGGGGTCACTGAGTGGGCCAATTACTCAGCAGCAGTGATAGGGGCTAGAGGTCCTGACTTACAGTATCTGGGGATTACACCTGCCCCAGTGGTAAAGAGGGCACAGTTGCCCATGGCTGTGAGGGCCAGAACTATGGTCCCTATGATATGCCTGGGAGAGGTGCTGGCCCTGCCAGTGGGATTAGGTGGTTGCCTGAAGTATCAGGAGCCAGGAGTGCTGGCCTGCAGCCCAGTGGTGCACACACATCAATTCACTGGTCCTGGTGGTGGCCTGTCTGCTGTGCTACACCATCCATGTCCTGAAGTGTGTGGCATTGCATGGGCTTGGGTGCAAGGGTCATGATCCTACTGCTTAGTCTCTAGCCAGGGTGGCACTTTGGACCAAACATGGCACCTGCCTTCCTGAGCAGGTACTCTGTAGAGACATCTTTATTATAATATTGTCAGCAAAGAGTTGGGACTCCAGACTCATCTTGAGAAGTCCAAGTGGGTGGCCTCTTTTACAAAGTGACTAGGACTTGTCCCAGGAAATGTGTAAATAATTCCCTTCTCTTGTCTCTTCTCTGGGAGGGAGTTATACGCAGACCTCTGAGAATATGCACATGGGAGCTGGGGACAGTGGTTTTCGTTTCTCCAGTTGTTCTAGGCATATTCACTAAGTATATAAAATGACCTTATGTTCTTGTCATTTATGACAATTTTTAGCACATACATATATTGTCTGATAATATGACATGCTGCTTCTTGTGGTCTAAATTAATACTTGTTCTACTATAATTCTATAACAATGACCCAAATCTACATTTCAGTATCTTCCACATGCAGGCAGGATGAGAAAAACTCTTTAAAGAGCTGGCCACTGCTTTATACATCGTTGATTCATTTTTGTGGCCCAGAGCTTAATATAATCTTCACTCCACATGATCCATTGAACTTTAAGAAATTCAGCTTTGAATTATAAAAGGAATTATGAGAATAGTCATATGTTCAGCGCTTATTAGGCTTTGCTAGAATCTCTTTACGCTGGAAGAAAAGAGATGAGGTTTTTTTCTTTTCTAGCTGTTGTTCCTCTGTAATATTGTCTCTTGAGGGTTTATAATGAAGGGCAACAAGAAGTAATAATAAGCATTTTTTCTACCAACTTATTGCTTAGCAGGTGCTCTTGCACTCATTACCTCTTCTGATCTTTATAATCACCCTTTGAGTAGGATATTATAATTATTGCCATTTTATAGGTGAGAAAACGAAATCACAGAGAGGTTAAGTTATCTGCCTAAGTATATTAATCAGGACTCATTTGGTTGCAAAGCCAGAAGCACAAATTCATCTGATTTAAGGAAAAGGAGGGGGTGGGCAACTTAGTGGTTAACAGAGTTTAGTGGTGATAGAAGCTGGATCCCGCACGGCCACCTGTGGTTTGAATCTTGGTTCTGATGGCTTGAAGGACATACTAGAAACATGTGTGTAAATGCCCCAAATCCCAGTGGGATAGAGACATGGAAGAGAAGAGACTGCAACGTAACCATGCTTCATTGAGCATGTGTACATGCACTTGTTCTCGCTCGCTCTCTGTGTCTCTGTCTTCCTCTGGCAAGTACACATACCCTCTTGGCAATTTAAAGAAGAAAGGGGGGGAATTTATTAACTTGTGTAACTACAAAGGCCAAGGGGAGCACTAGCTTCAAGCACAGATGGATTTAGGTGCCACTAGATTCTAGGTGAATCTAATGATGTTTCCAGATTCACCCACCATCTCTGGGCTCTGTTTTCTCTGTGTTAGCTTCCTCCCCAGAAACACCTTTCCATGCCATATCTTCATGGCCATCCACAGCTCCAGGTCATGTCCTACCAGTTTAACAAGCACCACAGAAAGACATCTCCTGTTTTCCACCTATTTTACCCAGATTCCCAAGGTTGGCCATTTGGCCCAGTCTGCTGCATTTGCCCACTGCCACCTTTCACTGTGCCTTGGAAAGGAAACGTTCTGGTTTGCAGACCCTGAGGTAGGGTGAGGTCAACCCCACAACATGGTATGAACTACAAGTTGGAAAATGAGTTTTTCTTATGTGAGACATGGTACTGTTTATACAAGGAGTCGTGAACAGGAGGCAGAGAGAAGCCCCAGCTCTCAGCTATACAAAGGCAGAGGCCCGATAAGTAGTGAGCAAGGTTGGAATCCAGTTGCTATGAATGGGATTCTCCCTAGAATGCTGAAATGGAACATCTAAACTCTCGGAGCTTCTACAGGAAATCCAAAAGAGACTAGAAACCACAGACTCTGCAGAGACGCTTTAACTGTGCTTTCTGATCTATGGCCCTAAGCCTATTTGACCATTAGACAATTTGAATGGTCTTGATTCCATACATACAGTAAACATCATCATTAGAATTAATACATATATCACGGCTTGTTTGCATGGCCACTTTGTGAGCATGCATGGATAGCTATGAATAATAAAATATAAATGAATTCTAAAAACATCACTGCATTCATAGCAGGTTTTGATCCTTAGGTATATTCCTAATGTATATGGAAAGCTCATCAATTATCCTGTGCAGGGTTTTCAGAAAGATTTTTTCTCTAAAAGGAGGTTTCTTTATTGAAACAACTTAAGAAGTCCTAGAATGTTTAAAGGCCACCAGAACAAGGGTTATGCCCCCGTTTCAGCTGCTATTTCTTTTTCTTCTTCTTTTCAAAATTTGCTATAGGGTATGTGCACTTGCCAAAGAATGAAGAAGAGAGAGGGAAAGTGAGCAAGCACCCCCCAGTGGGGAGGGCCATATCACAGTCCCTTCTCTTTCATTCTCCTCTCAGAATTTTGGGGCTGCATGCACATGTGTTTTTTGAGCCACTGGGTATGTCTGTCAGAGCATGCAGTTGACCATATGGGATCCAGCCACTTTAACAGCCACATAACCAGATGGCCCATTTCTGCCATTGTTTCTAATGACCTTCCTTGAGCCTCATTTTTCTGACTTGTCCTATGGGGATAGACTATCCTGACTACACAAGTTTGCAATGAGGTTCCATACAGGAAATGTAAGTGGACCTGTTACAAAATATGTTTTAAAAACTTATAAAATATCATTGATATGCTTTTTAAATTCTTTCTTTCTTTTGAGAGGAAGAGAAAGGGAAGCTGCCTCAACAGGGTCTCATGCAGCAGTGCTCCTCCAGCCGTCCAGCCAGCCAGGATCAGAGGCCTGTACGTGCAAGCCGGGCACATACAGGTCTGCAGGGAGCCAGCTCCCAGTCTTCCATCTGACTTCCAGCATCGCTGAGCACCATGCCACCACTGCACCACCGAGACTGGGTCTGATACTTGATTTTCATTTTGCTCCATGCTCAAGGATGTTGCTCCTAATGTGTTCTGCAAACCACTAATGGCCTATGATGCAAAATGTGCTCGTCCATTTCTAATATAATTGCACAAATCAATGAAGGTCTGTCCTGTGTGATGAACAGCAGGCTTATAGATTTTGTTTTAAAGAGATATCCTTCTCCAAGGATATATATTCCAGGAAGCAGATTTTATCTCTCATACCCCAAACATGTTGGTGACTATAGGAAATGGTCAACCATTTAAATTTTTTTGTTTGTTTTGTTTTTTAATTGCTAGAGGGTTATGTGCACACACCTGAGAGAGACAGAAACAGAGAGGGAAGTGAGAAAGCACCCACCATGGGGTATGGCCATGCTGCAATCCTTTCTTTTCCATCTCTCTTGGGATTTTAGGCATGCATGCACATGCACCTAGAATGGTTTTTAAGCCACCAGGTTGAACTACCCAGTTGGCTATTTGGGATCCAGCAACCTTAACTACCATACCACCAGCTGGCCCAATTTATGTTTAATCTTCTGCTTAAATATAACATACAGTACATGTATCAAAAATGTATTTTGACCAGTTTTCACATGGACAAATTGTCACAAATTTTCATACTTATACAACCAGCTCCTGGATCAAGAAAGAGAACATTAACAGCTTTCCAGAAGCATATTTGTGGCCTTTTTCTAGTTTCTATCCCGAGGGATAACCATGACACTTACTTCTAACAGCAAAAATATGTTTTACCTGTTTTGAAAAACCATGTAAATGAACTCATCTTGTATCTGACATCTTACTCTCGACATTACATTGGAAAAATGTATCCATTTTGTTGTAGAGTGTGACAGATGGTACATTTTTATTGCCATATACTATTCCGCTGTGTGCATGCACATATATCACATCCTATTCATGAGTATCTGGGGCTATTTTAAATGGTGCTTCTACTGAACTCTATGGAGGTCTTTGGGTGAACCCATGTGTGCAGTTCTGTTGAGCCATAAAGAATACATAAGTTCAGCTTTAGCAGGGACAACCAGAAGTTCTCCAGTGCAATCAAACCAATTTACACTCCTACCAGCAGCATTAAGTTTTAATTTGTTCACTTGCTTGCTGATATTTGGTGTTTTCTGCCTTCAAAATGTTAACCATTCTAGTGGATTATATGATTTTACTTTGCAGTTCACACTGTGGTCTTAACTTACATTTCCACACTAAGTAATACTGCTGAAGCAACTGTTTATATGTTATTGGCCTGTTGGATATTCTCTTTGTGGGGAGCATTTCCTTACTCAAGTATTTTGTTTATTTTTATTTCAGTGGCTATCTTTTTGTTATTGGCTTAGAGAATATTCAACCATATGCTGTGTCTATTTTATTGGTGAGGAATTTTTTTTTAAGTTCTGATATTAAATTAAAAATATGAAATACATTAGGTGTCTCCCACTAATCATGTAATTTCATTCTTAATCAATTTCTGAACAAAATATTTACTTAGCACCTTATCTTTCTTTTGAATTTATTTACTTATTTCTTCAATGAGAGGAGAGAAAGTGATATTACTCCCAACAAGTTCTTAATACTGCAGTCCACCTCAACCTTAGCCAACTCTAAAATGTGGCACAGGTATGCCCAGCATAATCGGGGGGGAGGGGGCTCCAGATGCAAACCTGAATGTTCCCATGAGGGTCTGCCTCAAAAAGCATTGCGTTTTATTGCTGTGCCACTGTCCAGCCCCTAGTACCTACCTTATCTTTTAAAGTCAACGCTGGGTATTAGATATATGAGGGTGAATAAAACAGATGTGGTCTCTGTTCATGTGACTTTTGCCATCAAGTAATAAACAAATACATGTGTAATTAACAACTGTGGTGAACTACAAAAGCATCATGAAGGATTTGCGTAGGATGAAGGGATCCAGTAGATGAGCTTCTTTTCACTCTCAAAGTCATGTAAGTCACTTAATTTGAGATCAGAAAACCAAGAAGGATGTGAAGTAAAAAATGGGGAAAGGATGTTACAGGCATACAGAATAACCTGTGCTATTCCCTGAGATGGCAAAATCCTTTGTAAGATCTACGTCTTGAAAGGAGATTGACAAACTTTTTCTTTGAAGGGCCAAATAAGAAATATTTCAGGCTTTGCAGGCCAGATAATCTCTGTTGCAACAACTCAGATGCACTGTTATAGCATGAAAGCAGCAATAGACAATATGTAAACAAATGGGCGTGGCTGTGTTCCAGCAAAACTTTATTTACACAGTGGGCCAAATTTGGTCCATGGTCTGTAGTTTGTTGCCCCAAGGCCTACGTTATAGAGAAAAATTTCGTTCTGTAACAGTAGGTGTCAAAGTAGGCTTTCAGTGTCCGTTCTTCTCACCTATAGTCCATTCCATGCATAACAAATATTTGAAAGTATAAAATAAGATGATGGCGCTCTTTTCTGATCAAAGCTTTCCAGAAGCTTCCTGTTGAACATAGACAAAAATCTAAAACTGAGATAGGCATGGGCTAGATGGTGGGAGATTTGTAAGCTATTTACAATAGCCTGGACTTCAGAATGAAACAGTAAGCTTCTCTTTACATCTCAGTGCTTGAGGTCTGGAGATAGCTGTGATACCCACAGGAAGGGAGGGAGGGGGAGAGAAGGGAAGTGAAATAATGTATGGTCTTCAGCTGGTTTTCAGCTGAGAACATCTCTCCTTCCAAAAACCCAGGCATGCCTTTCTTCGTGAACTTAGTGTCTATTTTCTATTACACGTTAATGTGCAAACCTGTTGTTTGATCTGGCCTTGCATCCATGGTCCACTAGTGGACAAATGAATGGACAGATATTACTTTTGTTCTACTCTTTTACACATAATAAATCGGTGTAAAAATGAATGAGTGTGTAGGATTTTGGAGAACAAAGCAGCTCCAAAGATGATCATGGAATTTTACTCATGACTGAGCAGGGATGGGTGTGTCATAATTAGAAATTGAGAACTCAGTTGAAGGTCCTGATAGTCAGTCTCAGACATGATGAGTCTTCAGTGTGGGACATCAGCAGTGTCCAGAGTAAAGGCAGCAATGAGATCTGGAGTTTAGGAGAGAGGTCTGGGTTGGATGTGGTGACAGGAAGAAAGGTAAAAGATTTAAATCTAGGGAACCAGCAGTTAGCATAATGGCTATGTCGCTGGACTCCTACGTAGTTGACCATGGTTCAAGTCCTGGACCCGGTGGCTTAAAACTCACACTGGGCGCGTGTGCGTGCATGCCCAAGATCCCGAGAGGAGAATGGAGGAGAAGGAATTGCAGCATGGCCATCCCCCGTGGGGGGTGATTTCTCACTTTCTGTCTCTCTGTCTCTCTCTGTCTGTCTGGCGAGCGCACGCGCCCTATAGCAAAAACCTCTCAAAAAAGAAAGAAAGAAAGAAAAATGGTACAGGGACAAAACATATTTTAAAGGTACATTCAGAAAGATAGAAAACTTCCTGTGAATGGCAGGTTTGAATAATTTTTCTAGATTTCCAAATAAGAAAGTTATTTAGTAGGAACAAAAAGCTGAATAGGCCCTCAAGGTTAGTATTATAGTTTTACATTGATTTTGATATGAAATTACAGTTCAAACTCATGAAATAGGAAGGGGAAGTCATTAGTTTATATTCTTAACAAGATACTCATTTATTTCTTCTTATTTATTTATTTATTTTGCCAGAGGATGTGTAGACACACAGGTGAGAGAGAAAAAGAGAAAGCCCTCTCCAGCAGGACTTGGTAACGCCCCACCCTCTTTTTTTGCTCCATTTTTTAAATCTTGTCAGGATCCCGGGCACATGTTCATGCGCCTGACATGATTTTGAAGCAAGATCAGAACTGTGGTCAGCCGTACAGAATCCCATTCCCTCTGCACAGTGTTTAACTTTCTTAAAGATACTTTCTTAAAAATTAAATATTAACCATCTCTTCATCTCGCTATACTATACTATGAAAGAGTACAGAATAATGTGTCCTTAGAAAGCTAGATTTAGAGTGAGGCAGGACTTGGGCTCAAGTATTGACCCTACTACTCACCAATTCTTTGACTTTGACCAACTATCTTTTAATTTTTTTGAGAGAGAATTTTTTTGCTATAAGGGATGTGTGCGTGCTGGAAAGACAGAGAAAGAGCGACAGAAAGCGAGAAATCACCCTCCAAGGAGTGATGGCCACACTGCAATTTCTTTTCCTCTATTCTCCTCTTGGGATCTTGGGCATGCACACACACACACACACACCCACTGTGAGTTTTAAGCCACTGAGTCTGGGACTTGAGCTACGGTCGACTAATGTGAGAGTCTAGCGACGTCACCACTATACCATCTGCTGGTCTTTTGACCAACTATCTTTACTGCTCTAAACTTCAGTTTCCATGCCCCTGTAGTGGAATGATAATAGAACATGGCTGTAAGTATTAAATGAGCTGACATAAGAGCCCCTACCACCTATAAGACACAAAGAAATAGATGTTAGCATTTAAGACTTAAAAAGCAGCAAACTCTGTCCCTAAAAGTTCTTGATTAAGCGGAGACTACATAGCATAAAGCATAGGCTGTAGAATCCTAGGTCTGTCTATTATAGCCACGTGACCTGGAACTTAATCTAATCTCTCAGTTTCCTCACCTGCCAATGGGAAAAATAATAGCTTTTCTCCTAGAATTAAATAGTTATTATATTCAAAGTTCTTAAAATAGTGTCTGTCCCAACTGTGAGGTAAAAGTGCTGGCCCAGAAGCTTGAGAAATATGTCAGATACATGTACATACATGCCCCAAATCCTAACAGAATGGAGAAAGAGAGGAGAAGGAATTGTGGCCTAACCACAACCCACAAGGGGGTGTTATCTCTCTCTTTCCCTCTCTCTCTCTTTGCCCTTCTCTGTCTCTCTCTGATGAGTGCACATACTTTCTGGCAAATTAAAAAAAGAATAGTGCCTGTCACTCAAATAAATTCCCAATAAATACTGTGTTCTAATTTTTATCATTGTCATCATTGCTTTTCCTGGGTTTGTGTGATTTTAAAGCAAGACACAATTCAGATTTTATTTAGTTCCTGTTTAAGGTCATCTTGGAAATGTATCAAAAAGATTATCATAAAATTCAGTATCCCAAGATCATTTCTGCCATCTGTCCTTAGAAGTGCCTAAGCTATCCAAGTCAAAGCCAGGTTAATAAGAAGTTGTAGTGGAACTTCCCCATTTGTGTCTCAGTTCTCATTTCTTCCAGCTATGAAACCCCTCTGATTCTCTTTATCTCCTCTACTCCTCTCCCACTCAGTGGTGACAGCTGCCATAGACCCTGTGGAAAGATATAGAGTGATCCACAGGGAGTTTGTTTGTAGTAGACCTGAAGAGTCCGTATCAGGCAGCAGGGGATTTCAGGGCACCACAGGAGCAAGGCACAATTCCAGTGCCTAGACAGGACACTGATTACTGAAGGGACCATAGAAATGAGCCCTCAGCATTGACAGCATTTTTAGAAAAAAAAATTATTCTTCAGTAGGGAGCAATGTGGAAGGCCTTGACAAAGGTGATAAATGGGGAAATGCGAAGGAATGGGCAGAAAAAGGTCAGGAGAGAGAAATTCCCACAACTTGCTGAGGGGGAACTGCAAATCCAGTCCCTTCCACTGGACCATTAAGCCATTTCAAATGCAGTGGTGACAATCGTAGACAGCCCCGGCCTTGCATCTGCTGCTTCCCTGTAGTGCAATTCCTCAGCACTTTAGCTTTCTCACAGGCAAAATGGGGATTACAGTATTGACAGACTCACATCCTAGGATTATTGGTGGACTGCATATATAGAAGCATGTAGAGAAAAGAGCCTGATAGACATGTTTGTTATCGCTGCCATTGCTGCTACTGCTTCATTATTGTAAGACACAGATTTTTGATGAAGCCTTAGTTCTAGAAGAGGCCAGAGGTGGGTGAAGCCTTGGGGGGACAGAACACTGGTTTAGAGCAAGGGCTTTGGAGTCAGGTAGAGCTGTCCTCAGATTCTACTTTTCACACTTACTGTTGGGTTATTTGAAGCAAGTTATTCATTACACAAGATCCATTTCCTCATCTGAAAACTTGGAGAGATAATCACATAGCTTGTCCTATTGAGAAGATTAACTCCAAATCTAGTTTTTTTAACAATGTAAAACACACAGACACATACACACACACACACAATTAGCATAGTGCCTATGCATAGCAAATTATCCTTAAATAATAAGCACTATTAAAATGGAGACCCAAAACATTTTTCATAGCTGTAACTCAAGATTCACATGGGGAGGCAGAAGTCCAGGGCTGAGCAGGGGTTCTGGAAACAGGACTTGTAGAGTCAAGTCACAAGAGGCAAGACTTGGAAAAGACTAGCCTCACACTGCAGTAGTTCATACCTGTTGCCTCCTATGCTAAAGGTCTTGACCTTCCCCCTCTTCACCTCCCTGCCCCCTGCCACCCCAGGCTGTTGGATGTAACTCTTGTGGCTAATTGCCAGGGCTCTGTGGCTACATATTGGGCTGATAGGCCGAGGGAGGGGGAGAGAAGGGGAGCACTAGGGGCACATGCTCTGCTCATCAGGGTCATGATGTCCCCCGGAGCCACCCAGGATGCAGTGGTTGTTCTTTGGAGTGGGTATGGAGTCTTGGTGTCTATCTTTGGGTAAGTACACTCACATCCCCTTGTGACTCACACAAAACATTTTGTCCTCATTGACTTAAAAAAAAAGATTCATAGGGGAATTAATAAACAAGCCAAAGAAAATTCTCGTCTGCCTTTTAATTATAGAAGAGTGATTGCTATGCTAATCATAATCAGCATCAAGGTCAAAAGTTTCTGCCACTCCGGAATGAACATTTAGAAAATAGATTAACCAGAATACCAATGCTATTTCTGAACTCCCAGCTCACTTGGGTTTAAAATAGAATGCTGTATCTTTTAAGTGTCTTTTAAGAGGAACCATATAACGCTAATACATTGATTGGATAAATGTCACTTCACAAGCCTGTGAATGTCCAGGGCAGAGGCAAACCATTAGGAGGCTCATGAATCAGTGTGATTGCTTAGGCTGCTAAGGTAAAAGCTGGTAATTTGTTGTTTAAGTAAGATCTTGCTTTTCTCTGGCAGGTGTCACTACAGGATGTGTTGAAAGTGCTTAGACTTTGGTTAACAGGGATGATAAAATAAATATAAATATGTTTGCAGAATACTAACTCATTTTTAGTTTTTCCTAGATACTGCTGTCTACAATAAAATAACCCATTAATGCCTGTGACTTATTAAAATTAGACCCCTACCTCACACCACATACAAAAATAGATTCCAATTTAAAAATAAAACAAGCTGAAAGTTTAAGATATCTTTAAACCTTATTATAGAAGAGTGATAGCATTGAGTGTAGTGTATAATCCATACAATAGATTATTTGCCCAATGAAAGGAATAAAGTATTGATACATATTGCAACTTAGGTGAATCTTTTTTTGTTTGTTTTTTAAAGAGATTTTTGCTATAGGCCATGTGTGTTCACCAGAGAGACAGAAAGTGAGAATTAACCACCACCACCCCCCCCCCCCGCCCCAGGGGGATGGCCATGCCACAATCCTTTCTCACCCATTCTTCTCTCAGGATTTTGGGCATGCAAGCACACATGCCCAGCATGAGTTCAAGCCACAGGGTTCAGGACTCGAACCACAGTAAACCATGTGGGAATCCAGTGACATAACCATTATGCCATCTGCTGGTCCCACTTGGATAAATCTTAAAAGCATTATGTTAAGTGAAAAATGTCAAACACAAAAGTTTACACATATCGTGTAATTAGTATATTTATGTGAAGTATCCAGAATAGGTAAATCCATAGAGACAGAAAGAAGATGAGTGCATACTAAGGATTAGGTTGAGTAAGGAATGAGGATTACACATAGGTTCAAGGTCTCTTTTGGGGGTGGTGAAGAAAATATTTTGAAATTAGACAGAAATTATGGTTGTACAAGATTATAATACCCTAAATGCTAACAAAGTGTAAAATTTAAAATAATTTATTTTATAAGAATTTCACCTCAATTTTTAAAAAGTTTAAGGATAATAGAAAATGCAGAGTAGTATTTATATAATGATAGAATGGGAAGTACCTTCTTAAGCAAATCAAGGACCTAAAAGTAATCGGATATAAAGATGAACCTATTCACATATATAAAATAGAAATGTACGTACAACAAAAGTTTCCAAACCAAATGTAAAAGATAAGCAGCATAATGGAATGGTAGGTTCATACCAGGAGACGTGAAAATATAATATGAATGCTCGTCAAATATTTCTTTCAAATCTATTGGGCCGTTGGAAAAGTCATGACATGTTTTTCTGTTTTTCTGTGCAAAAATGTGTCATGAGTTTTCTAATGACCCAATATAAGAAAAAAGATACTAGAGAAAAAAATGTAAAATTATATAAATAAATATAGAGATCAAGGCCCATGGTGGTGGGGGGGGGTGCTTTCTTGCTTTCCCTCTCTTTCTCTGTATCTCTCTAGAAAGCATACCCACTCTCTGGAAAATTAAAAAGAAAAAGAAAATTGTGTCCAATCAGTAGTTAGAGAAAAACAAATGAAAAGTGGAGGGAGGCAATTTCTTTTTCATCAATATGGTAAAAGGGAAATTGTTTTTGATAATGTGAGAAAAGAGCATTACTAAATCCTGTTGACAGGAGTATGACATGCTAAAACATACTTAGAAAATACTCCTGTAGGATCTGCTAGTATTTTTAATGTGCATGCCTTTGATCTAGCAATTCTATTCTTAGAAATCTACTCAAAAACGGTGTCCTTCCTTTTTTTTTTGTTTTAGGTTTTTGCCATAGGGCATGTGCACTTGCCAGAGAGAGAGAAAGACAGACAGATAGTGAGAGGAAAATTGAGAAACCAACCCCCCAGAGAGGACAGTTACCCTGCAGTCCCTTCTCCTTTGTTTTCCTCTTGGGAGTTTAGGCACACACACATGCCCAGCATGATTTTTAAGCCATTAGATCTTGGACTTGAATGGTGGTCAGCCATGAGGGGGTTCAGAGCATTAACCACTACACCACCCACTGGCTCCAAAAGTTTTGATAGTAATAAATAAATAAAAACAACATGAATGGCCATCAGTTAGGGAACAGTTAATAAATCATTAAATTAAGCAACTATTATAAAGCATATGTTAGATATATACTTATTGATTTGAAAAGGTATCCATATTATTTTAAGTAAGAGACAGAAAAAAAAAAAAAGAAAAGAGGTACTAAGAAATCACACCAGCGGCTGATATTGGTTACCTCAGGGGTTGGGAATGGGGACAGGGAAGAGATAATTAATATTATATATATATATTTGTACAGTCTTTGAACTCGTTTTGTGAGTAGGGATCATTTTTGTAATTTATAGAAAAGAGATCATTCCAAATAGTAAATACATAAATAATATCTCTAATTTACACATTCCACAATTATTTACATGCTTCAGACACTGTGTAAGGGCCACTATTTACCTGTGATTACTTAGGATTTCTTTAAAAGACCATGCAAGTTGCATTTTACTTGCTATCCCCTCTCGGGCTATCAGAAAAAAAGGCTGGGATGAAGAAACTGAGGTTCTGAGAAGCTTCCAGACTTAGATGAACTCTTGGAGGTCTCTCTGTACCACACCTGATCTCCCACTGAAGACCCCATGTCCAGACCCAGGGTCTACAGGGATGCATTCCTTCCTTCTTCCTTCCCCGAACAGCTTATCCACCCCCAAGAGCTCCAGTGTGTTGAGAATCCTTTCTTCTTATTGAGTCAGAACGTACAGCCTCAGGGTCCCATTTGCTGAAGGGTTTTAGACACAGGCTTTGCATTCAGGGGGACCCAGGTTTGGGGCTGGGCTTCATCACTTCCCTTCCTGTGACCTTGTGCAGGTTCCCTGATCACTCTGTGCCTCTATCTCCTCACATAGCAGAAAGAGTCCTATGTCCCTCGCTGGAACAGTTACGGTAATCAAATTTGACTGTATCCACAAAATGCCTAGAGAGTGCTTGGCGCACTGTGATGATTCAGTGGACCACAAGTAGAGGATGGCTTCTGTCTCTCCTAACACATGGCACAGGGCTAGCGCTTTTCTACTTTTCCATTCTTTCATTCATTGATATATTCAGGGCCTTTCCAAAGACCTACAAAGTGCTATACAATGAGGCCACACTCCTACTCTCCCCAGTCCTCTGGCCCACTCTGTTACTTTACTTTCTACCCCTTCCCTCTTCTCACTCATTACTTCAGCTACAGAGGCCTCCTGGCTGTTCCTTAGGCACCTGCCTCAGAGCCCGTGGTGTTACTGTTTATTCTGCATGGACTATTTTCTCCGCACCTTCTCACTTCAGCCATACATCTGCCCACCGTGTCGCCCAATGAGAAAAGCCACCCTTGACCTTAGCACCACCTCCCATCGTTCTGTTTTCCTTGCTCTGTTTTGTCTTTCTCTAAAGCCCGGACATGTATCTCTTTATTAAGCCTGTTTTCTCCATTCAGAGTGTAAGTCTCACAAGAACAGGAACTCTTCTCTCTACTTTTGCCTAGAGAAGAGCCTGGCACATAGTAGGCACTCAGTGAATAACTGTGAGGTGAACATGTTAAGCAGAATATGTGAGCACATACTGGGTACCAGGTGTGCAAACAAAAACAGCATGGCGCTTTCTGCTTCCGTTATAACAAATCCCATCCTGACACAACATGGTTTTAACAAGCCAGCTAGCAGACTGTCATAGTAAATGTTGTTTATGTACAAGGCATCTTTATGCTGAGGGTAATAAAACAACCCTACGGCGCCAAAATCCTCAAGTTGAGTGACTGGTTAACTGTTAGACCATAAATAATTTGAGTTGGCGAGAAATACTCTCGCTTCAGTGTGTGGCAGTATGCTGTCGCTTCTCTGGATTCCATCTGACACATCAGAATATCATAGAACACAAAACAATCTTAAATGGACTGTGGCCTAGAGACAGAGGTCTGAGACAAAGAAGGCAGACCCTAAAAATAGGGGATGTGGGGACGTGGAGATAACCAAGTTCATGAGCTGCTCTCACTCCATGCCTTCACAAAGGCCGTCGTATGGGACCCCTGTCTCACAGCAGTCGGATTGCATCAAGGATACTGTGAAAAAAAAAAGTGCACCCAAACCATTCCTGTCCTCGAGAATGGGAAAGCGGCTCTCTGTTCTGTCCCACGAACGCTAGTGTTTAAATCTTTATGCCAAGACCAATGACCAGACAGTGGATATTTGATGTAATCAGCATTTCCAGCATTTAGGAGTTGGAAGGAGGCAGAACTGAATTTGAATCCAGGCTCTGCTATTTTCCATCTGTCTGACCTTGGGTTGACCTTCCTGAGCCTCAGTTTCTATAACTCTAAATGGGATGAAAAGAATTCGGATCCCATTATGAAGGATTAAGCACAAGGTTGCACATAAAGCATTTGGTAAATTACATGGCACATTGTGAGAGACCAGTTATCATATTCGTGGTTTTTCTCATGAGCCTTAGCATCCAACTTAAGAATCTGGGTTTATATCCTACATTGATAGGGGCTAGATGACATATAAAGGGATCATGAGACAAACACAGGTGGGTATGAGAGTGTTTCTCTGACTTTCTAACACCAGGGAAAAAAAAGAAAGAAAAAGAAAAACAAGTGTCACTGAAATAGTCTCCAAGGATATACTTAGAAGGTGAGGAATCTGTGTGGAGTAAATATGATTCAATGATGTTTCTTGTCACTTCTAGAGCAGTCAATTAAGTCATGGTTTCCACTGTGTCAACTGAGTTGGAGTAATGGGATGGACATGCTACAAGAAAAAAGCCAGCCTAGGGGTGGTGTGGGGTAGACTCCACCTGTTTTGTACTATTTGACCTTGGGAGGGCCTTTCTCCCTCTCTGAGTGACCCCCTTTTTTAATAGCCTGTCCATCCAGATGCTTGCATTTTAAGCCATCTTAGACTTTGCAGTAAATCAATCCCACCTTTATTAGATAGAGCTCCTCTACTTAAATTAATTCTCATAACAACCAAATCTATGACTCGTATTGTAATCATTGAGAATTTATATTAAAATAGGATTCAGCAAATAGCAGCAAGCAGGAACACTAAAATTTTGTATTTCATACCTCAGCCCCTTGGGGAATTTAGTTATCTTAAAGGTGGAATTGTTTAAAATTCCTGCATCTCAGGCCATTTCAGGTGGTTAAGGTGTTTGACTCCCAAATGGCTGACTGCAGTTTGAATCCCGGACCTGTCAGCTTGTTTTCTCTCTCTCTTGGATAGCACATGTGCCCTCTAGCAAATTTAAAAATAATAATAATAATAAAATAAATATTTTTTAAATTAAAAATTTCTGCATCTGCATAGACTTTGATTTTTTTTCTTAATTTTGCCAGAGAGAGCATGCACTCACCAGAGAAAAGCACAGAGAGAGAGAGAAAGAAAGAGAAGATAAGAAAGCACTCTCAATGGGGCATGGTCATGTCATAATCCCTTCTGTTCTATTTTTCCCTCCTTTCAGAATTTTGAGCACTCATGCCCGTGTTCCAAGTGTGTTTTTCAAGCTGCTAGGTTCAAGACCTGAACCACACAGTTGGCCTATGGGATCCAACAGCTAGGGCCACCACGCTAGCCCTAGACTTTGATTTTGTTTCTGTTTATTTTTGCTTGGTGGCTTTCAAATTATAATATATATGTAAGATTTGCAAAACATGGTTGATAATGTGTATATTTTCTACTTTATGGGTATTTAATGACTTTTTAATGATATTTTATCCATTTACAACTTTTCTCCTATTTTAAAAACCAGTCTCCTGAGACCAGCAGATGGTGTAAGGGCTACGTTGCTGAACTCTCATGTAGTTGACCATGGTTCGAGTCCTGGACCTGGTGGCTTAAACTCATGCTGGGTCCTTGTGCGTGTATGCCCAAGATCCCAAGAGGAGAAGGGAGGAGAAGGGATTGTGGTGTGGCCATCCTCCCCGGGGGGGTGGGGGGTGATTTTTCACTTTCTGTCTCTCTGTCTCTTTCTGGTGAGCACATGCACCCTATAGCAAAAACCTTTCCCCACCCCCCCAAAAAAAAGAAAACAGAAAGAAAGAAGGAAAGAAAAACAGTCTCCCAATAGCATGATATTCCACAATAAAAAGACACTCAAGCAGAAAATTTGCAAATGTTTTTTTCCCTTCTCAGAAAACAAAGGTTGATAATAATGGTTATTTTAGAGCAAGACATTGAAAATGAGGCCACATCCTTAAAACCACCTGGCATGCTATCTCAGGAATGCCAGTTAATGCAATAACCCGGGGGCAGGTTTTAGCACAGATATTTGAAGCATCAGAGTTGCTCCCAAATCTGCAGCTAGAATGGGGGAGTGGCCTGGACAGCACCAACTAGAAAGATCCTTACTGAGGCAGAGCTGTGGAAGGAGGGGACTGGTGGCCTGAACAGCATAATCGGTCTCTGAAGAACCCACAGGCTGGGCAAATGGAAGAAGGATTCTACTTCTGAGGCTAGGAATGGGAGGGAGGTGGGAGGTGGGTAGGGACATGGGAGAACCTGTAAGAATCCAGTCTAAAATCTGGATGTGTCGCTCCCAGGAATCCTGTGCCAGTGTCTTATGATCATGGTCCTTCCCTGCCCAGCAGAGCCCCGATCTACAGGACACTTGCCAAGAGGGCATCTCAGCCAGGGGCTGTGTAAATGGCTACTCCTAGGAAGGCACCGAGGACAGCACATGTCACAGCAGCAGAGACAGCCAGGTGCTCAGAGTCTGGATGCTTGGCTACTGCTCTGAAGGGGTCAGTCCCCAGGGGAATCCAGGCAGTGTCTTGACAGGTGTTCTGATATGGGTTCAAATCCTGGCTCTACTACTTCCCACTCTGTAACACTGAGATATGAATAATAGCATGGCAATATCATGATATCATGGCAATAGCAGGAAATGAGCTTTTCTGCGTTTTGGAAAAAGCTAGAGGTACATAAAGCATTCAGGGTGATGGTGAGGCTTCTCTGAAATTGATTTTGGTTTAGGAGGAAGTTTGATGTTCCAAAATATTCCTATTGATAGAGGTTGTGAAAGGGTATAGATAAAGTAAACGGTATTTAATATACTTTAGGAAAGTACATAAGAAAGCACTGTTATACATGATCTGAAATGGTGCTATAAGAACCAATTTCATTTTTTAAGATTTTGTCAGAGGTTGCATATGCTCACCAGGGAGAGACTGAGGGAAAGTAAGAAAGTACCCCCCCACACCACCACCACCACCATGGAGAATGGTTAAGCTGCAGTTCCTCTTTCATTTGTCCCTCCTTTCAAGATTTTGGGCACACATGCACATGCCCCTGGTGTGTTTTTAAGTTGCTGGGTCTGAAACTCAGACTGTGGGGTCAGCCATGATCAGATTGCCTTAACCACCACATTATAGGCTTGCCCAGGAACCAGCTTTAAAGGGCTGTGATATAGCAAACTTTGAGCTCCTGGGATGTGTTATTTGCAGCTATTATACATGTCCCCTTAGGGCTACAGTTGCCCTTTCTTCTTCCCAACCTTACAGGGTATGGGTTTATGTGTGTGTGCACACTCACACGTGTGTACATGCTGAGGTGGAGTATCTCGTCCTGTCTGTCTATAGCCCAGCAGAAACTCTGTGCTGACTACATGGGTTGGTGTGAAAAGGAAATGAAATCATGAATACAAAGCATTTAGCACAATCTCTGGAATATATTAAGAGTCTAATTAATAGAAGTTGTTGTTTCATCTGGTGAAACTTCCCTTTGGGGAGAATGACTTACAGAAGGATGAAGCAACCCAGTTAGGGTTCTGATTCCTTTTGCAGTATCTAACCCCCCACAGGGCAGGGAAAGTGGCTACTCTGGTGTCCACTCTGTCTAGAATGAGGTTCAACTTCCCCCCAAGGAAGGCCACTCTCAGCTTGGAAAGATGTCTAGTAGTTGCGAGAGAGTTGATGAGAGACTTCCTCAAACGTACACACAAATCTCAAGTGGAAAACATCCCCTTCACTCCAGACCTGGCTCTACCTCTTGTTTTCTATTAATATCATCTGTCATGTTTGCTCCAGAAATAAAGACATTTTTCCCTCTCATCACATGATTTCAGGGATTCCTTTTATAGTTCAGTGCCTGCACACTTGCCACCAAATGTTGTCACCTCTAGCTGTTATCTTTTAGTTTTGATGAAGAACAAACAAAAGCCAGACCCAGAGCTCATGACTTTCCTGCTAGCCTATCAGGATGCTCTCTCTGCTTAGACGGCACTGACAATATCAAAGGTTTTGCCCTTGTCCACTTGCTGGGCTGGTCTCTGACAGTAAAACGCTGTTCCCTGGCTACCACAATGGGAAGTGACAAGGACTTTTCCTGGCAGTACAGGTCAGCACTGAGCGGGAGCTGACATGGAGTACATGCAGACCCCAGACAGGTCTATCCCCTGGGTGACAGGCACCAGACCCATCAAACTCATAGGAAATGTCTTCCTGTGTGTCTCTTCTGTATCGGTCACATCTGATTTGATTGCAAGCAACAGAGCCCAAACCTGGCTGGTCTGTGCAAAATAGAAGTATTGACTGAAAGAAGACAAGGGCCGCTCACAGTATTGAGGAGAGGAGAGGAGCAAGGCCTCAGAAAGTGCAGTGGGACAGGTAAAAGGGCCATGTGGCCAAGGGACCACAACTAGGGTGTGTCTGTCCCACGTAGAACTTGAGCACATTTCCTGGAGGTAGGTTGATTGGCCCCACAAGGTCCCAGGCTGAATGGAGAGTATATACTTCTCCACAAGCCACCTACGTTCTCTTACCAAATAGGCAGGGAAGGGGCGAATGGGCAGGAACGGCAATAATTCCTGTTGAGAAGACCACAACCAGCTATCTCTTGAGGTTCTTTGGAGCACTTCAGCCTGCTCTCTTTAGATCAGGTCAACCAAGACCAGGAATGGGCCATTTTTTAGTGCTGCCACCTCCTACAGAAGGCAGAGACATTCCATGGGGCCTGCCCTGCTCATTCTGAATAATCTGCCAAGAGCTGACTTAAAAGGGGAGCTAACCAATTTCCACACATTCCATAATCATGCCCACAAGTCCAGTTCTTAGGTCTCGCCATTCATAATTTATGTCTAACTTCAACCTCTCTAGCTACATAATAAAAACTTTCTTTTAAAGCATGATTTACACAGCAGAGTTGCGCATTGTAAGGAATATCATGCTTAAGCCAGAAGGTCTGCCTCTCTCCTGAGTCTCGGCTTTCTGGTCTGTGAAATGGTAGTGGTCATTTCCTATACCCTGCCCACCCACACGGCAGGCAAGAGAGCATGAGTGTTCTTGAACTTCTTCATAAACTGTTGACTAGGATGTGTCTGTGAAGAGAAAACTTGATCAATATCCAAAAATAGTGAACATGGATGAGGTTCATCAAACGACAGGCCATCTGGAACACAACAGAGGGACAAAGCAGCATTCAGGGTAAATTGTATGTGCCTGAAAATGTAATTTCAAGAATGCTTGAGAGGTTCAAGCAAATCCTGGCAAACAGAGAAGTAGAGGGAGAACAAAAAGAAGAAATTAATTTGCGAGTGAAGAACTATGGATATCAGTTGTCTTTCATTCATTCATTTATTCGCTGAATAAACTGAGCACCTGTTACTTGGCAGACATTGTACTGAATGCTGGAAATACGGAGATGAATAAAACATTATCTCCATTGTTAGAAGTCCTAACAGTCCAGGAGGGAAGTTGGAATTATGTCCCTAACAAATATATTTGGGACTCATTAAAATTGAGGCACTCATCCTGATGTCTTGTTTTAAAAAAGTAGGAGATAAACAAGTGACCATCCGTAGTATTTAGTAGCTTAACGCCTTGGCCCTTATACTTCCCTGCCCCTGGATTACTGAAGCAGGACCTGTGCACCCTCCCGGCTGAAGGGATTAGGGGTAAGGAGGGATCTAATTCACTAGGAATTTCCAAGTTCCCACAAAGTCAGGGGAAAGGCAATCCAACTCTATAAGGAAAATGAAAATTTGAATAATGAATTGTCCGTTTCCTTCTCTTCTCTGAAACTAAACAAATGTGTCCTACCTTTGGAATCAAGTGTGATTTGAACACCTACATTAAATATGTAGTTATAGAGGGGTGGATGATGTATGATGTATGAACTGGTGAGCTTCTTTAATTAAGCCAGTATTTTCTAGGCTTGAAGTTAATTTTTTAGAAAATCTATCTGAGGAAAGCAATTGGAAGCCCAAACTAGTCTTCTGCAGGTCCTACCCTATTTAGTCGAGGGTACTCAAGTGAGAGAGATGATTTTAATTTCCATGCTGTGAGGGAGACACTTGGGGTCATTACATAGTTATCCACAGTTAACAATTGACAATCACTGTAATTGTTCAGTCACTTTCTGAGAACGAATCAATTGCCTCTATAATACCTTTGATCATGCCATTCTCTAAGAATGGAGATGATTGATTATACTATTATTTAACCGACCAAAGCTATGACAAGCGATGACATATATGTGCCTTCATAGTCTCTAGCCTAATGAAAAGTGTAATTAATCCAAAAGAGAATTTTCACAAGTGAGTGACTCAAGATTGATTAAGAAAACTTTTAAGAAGTGTAGTGGTGATGTGTGTGTGTGAGTGTGTGTGTGTATCTGTTTAATAAAAGAGATTAGGTAAAGAATCTCTTGACAATGCTAAACCGTCCAATAAATTATAGCAAGCTGTCTTCCATAGCTTCTTGTGAGTGATATAAGCATGTTGACAATAGAATTGAACCCATGGGATGGGAATGTGATAACAGGACTTCCTACAGTAAAATGCCTGTGATCGCAACATTTTAAATAGAATGTTTAATTACCTTTGGAGCTCTTTTCTCCTGATCTCCCCACCTCTCTTCCCCAATGAGAGGATATTATAACAAAATAAAGAATATTCCAGAGAAGAGCAGAAACACAACAGCCATTAAAAAAAGAGATGCTCCATATTCCATAATGCCTTTTTAATTTAAAGTTAGTTAACCTTGCTGTATTTGACTATGGTTTCATCACAAATAATCACCAGAGATCAGTGCCTTCTGTGTTCTTTAATCTCTTGTAACTAAATTCCCACTTAAAATTATAAGTAAATGTGTAATTTCATCAACTTGCAGAGAGTATGGTCTCATTTGGAGTTAGCGAAATTTGTTTTTAAGCAGCATCAGAAAGGTTCTGATTTGTTAAACAGACACTGGAAGCCCGAGGATGTTAACATAAAGCAAATCTAACGTGACAGTTTTTACCATGTTCCACATTGATGTTCAGAGCCCCCAAATAATACCCTTTAAATTTCAGTGAAAATAACTCTCAAGCGAATGTTGCTATGTATGGATAAAGACAGTTGACCTTTCTGGGATAGTCAGTCTCAATATTTGAGCAACCAACATACAACATAAAAATATCCACCACTAGTCCACTATCTCCCCTGAAAATTCTTCTCAAGAGATTCCCCAGATTGTAAAGGGAGGTGAGAGGCCTCCATGGACCTCCTAGGATCATCACCTTAAAAACACAATTGTCTTTGTTCAATCATAGATGCACAGCTGCCAGCAGCTCCTCTCTCTTGGCCACGGAAGGATAACATGATAGTTGGAAATTATAGCAATCAAACTTTGTTACCGGAGAGGCATATTTCTAGTCTTTCAACATTCAGTTATGTGTAAGGAAGTTACCTGTCCCCAGCTTCATCAGCCACGTGGCCTGTCCTTCCACAACATGGAAAGAATGCTTTGGGTTGGGAAACAGCAGCTGGCTCCTGAGATGTTTCAGAGAAGTCCCAAAGTTCAAGAACCGGCATGATGTACCCTAGAAAGTCCTAGCCTGATGATCCTGTGACAGAGTCAGAATCTGCTGCTCAAATGTCTCTCTGCTACGGCTGACATTTCTAGATAAATTAGTAGAAACAGACTTTGCATTCTCATTTGTCCAGACTTCTGGCTCACGTTTGGGATTCAGACGAGATTTCAAAGGTTATTCTTGTTTCTAAAGTTGTCTTAAGTCTGATTTTAAGAGAGGTAATAAGCTACATAGCCTAGCCCCAATGCCCTACCAAGGAATATAAGATAGATTTAAACATAGAATTTGTGCTCTCATACTGGGATATTTTTGTAAAAATCTGATGAAGATGAAGGGCCTTGGGACTAGCTGTGGGGTTGAGACTAATTTTGTACTTTCTATAACTTGGTGACCTTGAGTCTCAGCTTTCTTCTCAGGATAATTCAGTGAGGTGCTTTTGAAAGATGAGGAAGGAAACTTTCTTAGAGGGGAAAGAGGCTGGTGTGCTGGGCTCAGAGCCAGGAGACCTGGTCTCATTGCAGTTCCAGAAACTTGCTCTGGTACTTGAGAGGCCACTTTATCTCTCTGGGCTTTCTTTTTTCCCCTTTATTTTTTTCTTTCTCTTTCTTTCTCTCTTTCTCTCTTTCTCTCTTTCTCTCTTTCTTTCTTTCTTTCTTTCTTTCTTTCTTTCTTTCTTTCTTTCTTTCTTTCTTTCTTTCTTTCTTTTTCTCTCTCTCTCTCTCTCTCTTTCTTTCTTTCTTTCTTTCTTTCTTTCTTTCTAGACTTTTTCTATAGGGCATATGCACTCATCAGAGAGACAGAAAGTGAGACATCACCACCACCACCCCCACTCCCCCCCGGGGTGTGGGGATGGCCATGCTGTAAAATCCCTTCTCCATTCTCCCCTCAGGACTTTGGGAATGCACACACATGTGCCTAGTGTGAGTTTTAAGCCACTGGGTCCAGAAATCCAACTGTGGTTCACTACATGGGAGTCAAGCAATGTAACCATTATGCCATCAGCTGGTCCCTTCCTTTATTTTCAAAGTGAGAAGCTAGGACCAGGTGGCCCTGTGTATCTTGTGACTGTCATGCCCCGTGACTGATTTTTATTCATCCTGCTTGAAAAGTAAAGAAAAATTTCCCTGTTCTAATTGTTTTACATTGGAGTTGGATGGTGATGAAACAGGTTTTGAAACTGGTCACATTTGAATTCAAGTTCAAGCCTTACTATTATTTAGCAAGGTGACTTTGTATAGATATCTAGCATTTCCAACTGTGTCTCTGTTTTCTCACAAGTAAAAGAGAGGTAATGATGACGTATTCTCACGGCTGGTATAAGGATGAATAGTAAGTTAACAAAGGCAAAATTCTAAACTTAAAATACTTGTATTAGATTTTTTATGGCTGCCATAACAAATTACCACAAACTTAGGGACTTGAAACAGTACACATTTATTTTCTCATAGTTCTTTAGTTTAGATGTCTGACACAAGACTCCCTGAGCTGGAACAAAGGTATTGGTGGGCCATGTTCCCTTTCATAACCTGATATGAGTGACTTGTGTTCCTAAAATTCATATGTTGAAGTCCTAACTTTCAGTGTCTTGAAATGTAACCACATTTAGAGATAAGGTCTTCAAAAAGGTGGAAGTGTGTCTTGGCATGTTCAGGGATCAAAGTGACTAAAGTTATGTTCTAAACCTCATTCTCTAGACTCCCAAAACACTTAGACAGTAGAGGAGAGATTTTGTCACAATGACCAGGAACCACCACAAAGGCACAAGAAATTTGAAAAATCAAGGAAATACATCTCCCATAAGTGAAAAAACAATCCTTCACTATCCACAGGTAGTACAGTAGAACTCATGGAAATATCTGATAGAGAATTCAGAATATTCATAGTGACAAAACTAAGCAAGATGCAACAGGTGAGAGACAGTGAACTCCAGAAGATGCAGGAGAAAAAAGTCAACAAGTTCCAGGAGGTGAGGAAGTTATTGCATGCTCTGAAAGAGGAAATACCCCCCATAAAATAAAATTAAACGGACCTATTAGAGATGAAGTCTGTAATACAGGAAATCAAAACCTCCCTTGAAAGTATTAAAAGTAGATTAGTCCACGCAAAAGATCAAATCTCAGATGTTGAAGGCAAAACCTCTGACCTAGAAGAAAACAACCAAAAAAAACTGAGAAAATACCCCCCCCCCCCCGCAAATGAGAATACTATACAAGAAATACTAGATACCATTAAGTGCCCAAACATCCAGATAATCGGTATCCCAGAAGGTGGAGAAACTAATCAGGCCATTTCATTCCATGAAATCCTGGAGGAAAACTTTACAAACCTAGAGAGGCATTCAAATATCCAGACCCAAGAAATACAAAGGATGCCTAATAGAATCAACCCAAGAAGATCTTCTCCAAGGCACATCATAGCCAGATTGGCCAAATCCACAGACAAAGACAAGATACTAAAATTTGCAAGAGAGAAACGTCAGGTTACTTATAAAGGTTATCTCATCAGGCAACATCATACCTCTCATCAGAAACAATGCAAGCAAGGAAAGAATGGGAAAATATACTTAAGTGAAAAACAGTTTCTACCAAAAACAGTTTCAAACAGAAGCCTCAGGAGAAATCAACCCTGTTGATATTTCAGTCATGGACTTCCAGTTTCCAGAACTGTGAGAAAATACATTTCTGTTGTTTAAGCCACCCAGTTTGTAGTATTTGTTACAGCAGCTTCGGGAAATTAATATTTCTTAGTTCTTACTTCTTTCAGCATCTAGAGGCTACTTGATTCCTTGACTTGTAGCGCTTTTACTCTTCAAAGCCAGCAACAGAAGGTGGAGTTTGTCTCACATGGCATCACTCAGACTTCCTCTTCTTCCTCCTGCTTCCTCCTTTAAGGACCCTTATGATTGCATCAGGCCCACCTGGTTAATGTAGAACAATCTTCCCATCTTAGTGTTATCTGATAAGCAGCTTCAATATCATCTTTGACCTTAATGCTCCCTTAACATGTAACATAATGTATCCATAAGTCGAGAGGTGACATTGCAGAAAGCCATGAAGGACCATTATTCTGCCTACCACAACGTGCAGTTAGTTTTAGTTCTTGTGGGGAATAGAACTTTTACATTATGTTTAGCTCATTCCATTAGCTCCAACATTGGAATGGAAATTACCATAGAGAGGATTAAATTCCCACTGAATGAAAACCGGACAAGTCTTGCTCCTTCTGTAGTTTGTCTTTACTTCTCCAAATACAGCACAAGCTTTTGTTGACATAGGACTCCTGGTGCTCAGAGTAAGTGATATCTCAATGAGTTGAAACTTCAGCATCCTAATTGAGCTGATATTTCCAGCAAATTGCTGAGCTAGTACTGTCTATTTTGTTTGTTTTAGGTCTTGGTAGGATGGTGATTCAAGCCAAGACTTCTCATGCTGTTTCTAATAGGTCTAGAGCTTTTACCTTAGAAAAGAAGGCTTCAGTGTGAGTGGAGGACCAATGTTGTGTGGTCTCCACTGCATGGTTGGCTTCAGTGTGTTCAAAGAAACAAAAAGTTCAGAGAACAAAAAAACATAATGATGGCATCTCCAACAAGTATCTTTCAGACACAAATGACAGAAACATGACAAATAGTAGCTTTGATTGAAATAGAAATGTATTAATCCCTGCAATTACAAAGACGTGGAGTGGATCTTACTCTGAGCTTAGCTAGGACCAGGATTATACAATATCCCGAGGACCAGGAGTCTCTCCCCTGCTGTTTCCCTGTGCTTTGCTTTCTCGATGTTGGCCTCATTCCAAGAGGAATCTCTCAGTACAGTGAGCCTTGGCAATCATAAGCCTTTGCAACTCTGAGGTTAAGTTAGCTTGATAGCCAGCACACCCAATGCAGAGAGTACTTCCTTCTCCAAATCTAAGCAAAGGTCCCAGGACTGAGCTTCCCCAGGTCCATCATGGGTCTATCCCAGAATCATTGTGGCCAGGAAGACACAGGGGAGGCCAACTTGGAGCCCTTGGGACTGGAGGAGGCATCACTGTCCCCAGACCCCAACATACAAGTAGAGAATGAGGAAAAATGTTTCCTAAGGGAAATCAAGGTAGAATATTCAGAAAATGGGGACAATTGCTACATTGGACACAAAAATAACCAGTTTCCATTATCAGGTGAGTTTTTTTTTTTAATTGTTACTCTAGAGAAAGGAACTTTTAATTTCCATTTTAAATCTTCTATCTTATTTGGGTGCCAGGAACTCCCTGCTAGATGCTGAGAAGGCCTTCCCAGAAGTTTGTGGATGGCAGGACAAATGATACATGGGCATCAACCGATAGGAGTGCAGTTCATCAGGCACATGGTAGACAGCCGGAGCATTTCCTAAGGAGAATCCCCAGGCTCCGTTCATAGTGAAGCAAAGAGAAGAGGGAGGGAAAGTCAGAGGGCTAGGGGTTTTACCAGGCTTAGGGCTAGGGCTGGGGCTAAGGTGAAGGTTCCCATTCATAGGCTAGCATTTGAGTGTTTGTAATTTCCCTGCCAGTACCAAGGGAATGGGGAGCCCAGACTTCCTTATTGAATTGCCCAGATATAGGCACATTGGACAGGGCTCGGAAGCTATTAGCAGTCAAACCTCAAAAGTGGAGTCAACATCTTGATTACACCTGTTTACTCTAGTTTAGGGAGAAAAACCCATGAAAAGAAAGGGTTCAGACTCCTGCCTACCCAAAACTAGCCTTGTCTCCCAGGGTTTGTTCTTCATCAGTGTTGAAAGGGGTCGTGGGGAAATTCTCTAGCTGCCTCCTTTCTGTTAGTGAGTCTCATGACATAAACAGGTATCAATCAGCAACAGCAATGCATCTTTTCTCAGGGAAAAATCATTCTCATGGAGCCTATGCCACAGAGATCATTGAGCTTGGGTAACTGCCTTAGGCACAGTGCTAGGGTTGATGCTAACCCAATAATAAATGAAGCATTACATTCCTGTCCACAAGGAGTAGATGATGCAGTGTGTGAGGTAGTTGCCCAGCTTAGCTTAAGAGAGAGAAAAGGCCAGGCCATCCTGTGGCATGGTGGCTAAGGCAGCTGGATCTCATATGGCTGACTACACAGTTGAAGTCCCAGACCTGGCAGCTTGAAAAATTATGCCTGGTGCTTGTGCATGAGCACCCAAAATCTGGAGAGGAGAACAGAGAAAGAATTGCAGTGTGTCCACCCTCCCTCTTTCTCTCTCTTTTTCTTTCTCTCCCTACTCTTCTCCGGCACACACACATATCCTATAGCAAACATTTTTAAAAATGTTTTAAAGGATTGAAAAAACCATGAGTGGGTCCTGGAGGTTAGATACAAGTGGTATTGGAGGCAGCCATAGATGATATTTCTAAGAACACATATTGGTTTGTCCTGTTTATAAAGGGTACATTTGACCCAGCCATGATAGCACAGTGGTGACACAATGCTCTGAAATGCTGGAAGTCAGGTGTTAGAGCAGGGCTTGGTTCCCTGGTCAACCTGTGTATGCTGGGCATGCATGACCTGTATATGCTGGGGGTGCATGACCTGTACATACTCGGGGTGCATGACCTGTACATGCTGGGCTTGCGTGTGTGTGCCTGTGATCAAGGCGGTGGGGTGTGTGTGTGTGTGTATGGAGAATTGCAGTGTGATACCCTGTTGAGTGTACTCCTTTCTCTCTTTCTTATGAAAGAAACTTTATTAAAAAGGTAACATTTGAAATGATCTTTGAAATACTAAAGACCAGATATATAGTCAGGACAAGTTAGGAATAACCTGTCATCATATTAGATGACACAAAAAAGAACAATCTGATTGGATCACAGATACTGTATTGTATGAAAGAAGCCAGACACAAAAGAATTCACGCAATCTGATTCCATTCATAGATTCCAAGAAGAGGTAGAAGGAATCCATGCGAATAAACCTCAGACCAGTGATTACTACGACAGAGGTGGCACCCACTGGGAGGGGCAGGAGGGAGGGGTACAGGGGAGCCTGTCGGGGTCAGAGAGGGCTGTAAATGAGCTCGCCATGACGTGAGAGGTGGTTTGAGGGATGCACACACATAAACATTCATAAGCTGTACATTTAAGATCTTTCCCTTTACTATATGTGCAAAAAGGGAGAGAGAAAGAAATAGAAGGGAAAAGGAATAAGGATCATAGTGAAAATCACATTTACATACATGTGGTTGGCTGAATGATGTCTCCGAAGGGATGTCCGCTCCTAATCCCTGGAACCTGTAAATGTGTTGCCTTACATGGCAAATGAGACTCCACAGGTAGTAATTAAGCTGAGAATATTGAAGGAGAGAATTAGCCTGGATTATCCAGGAGAGCCTAATGTCATTGCAGCAGTCACTGTCAGAGGGAGGAGGCAGGAAAGCCAGAGGTGGAAGGCGAAGATGGGATGGCAGAGCAGAGTGGAAGAAAGGGCCATGAGCCCAGGAACGCAGGTGGCCTCCCGAAGCTGGAAAAGACGAAGAAGCAGATTCTCCCCCAGCACCTTCAGAAGGAATGAGGGTCTACCACCACTCTGTGTTTACCTCCATGAAACTGATTTTAGACTTCTGGCCTCAGGCACTCATAGACAGTAAAATCGAAGTAGCTTTACGCTACTAAGTTTGCTGCAATTTGTCTCTGCAGCGGTAGAAAACCGTAGTGTCTATGATTTGCTGAGGACAGAATTATAAAACCTTACAATGTATTAAATCTCAATTCATCTTCATAATCACACTTTGACTGAGGCTGTTACCATTATTTATTCTCATAGGGAGGACACTGAGGCGCAGACAGGTCAAGTCCCTCCCCCAAATAAAGAAGGTAGAAGAGCCATGATTTGGGTTCAGACTCCAGAATGCAAAGTCATCACCACTCAGCTTTGCCTTGCTAAGTAGAAGCGGCAGCTGGGGCAGTGTTTCAGACGTCCCGGTACGGAAGATCCCAGGAGCAATTCAGGCTGGCCTTCTAGGAGACTTGTTTTGCCAGCAGAGCTCACAACCTAGTGCCTCTGGGCCTGTGGCCATGAAGAGGTGGTGTGGACTGTGAGGCTGCTATAATAGCTTTGGGGACGAGGGACTTGCTTCAGTGCCATGGTGAGCAGATGAAATATTTCACTTGTGCCCATCGAGTATCACATTTCACAAAGATGTGTTAACTAAGTTCACTAAAAAAAAAAAAAGTCTCTACCCTGGAGATATTCTACTGACCTGAAGCTACCAGCAGTGTGTGTGAGCACACATCATATCTGTTACGTGATGTAAGTGAGGGGATTGTCCCAAGCTGTTGACTCTGTCTCCCCAGTAACTTGGGATGCTAGCAGACCCAGCTTTCTTTACCAAGTGATAATCAGAAGGTTGTATAACTAACCTGACAGAGAATCTCACCAACTAATACGGGAACTAAACCTGTGACCCTGGTTTTCTGAGTTCCACATTTAACTCTGTGGAGAACAGGGCACTGCTTGCCAGTCAACAGCAGCAAATGCTCACGTGTCTCCCAGATCCCACAATGAGTGGCTATGCTCTATTTTTTTTTTTTTTTTTGGTTCCAAAGAGGCATGCTGGTTAGTACTAAGAGCTTTGGAGACTATCAAAATACAGATCTACCTCTTATAAGCTAAGTAACCTTGCAGGTCACAGCCTTTCAATATATATTGAGTATCAACAAAAGGTGATTCTTGCAAACTTGAAAGTCTGATCTTTGAAGAGCCTCAGGTTTACATATTTCATAGGTGGAGGAATTGGACCAGATACAGCGGTGCATAGGCAAATAGCCAAGAGAGAAGTGGGTGCCAGTTTCAACTGCATGGACAACCATCCTGTGCAAGGTCGGCTGATCATGAAAAAAGCATTACCATCAGAAGCCTTGCTGGTAGACAATTAAGATATATGACATGGTAATCATTTGAACAACTATGGTTATTAGTCTTATTTGCAGACACAGTGTTCAATTATGCAGAGCATTCTAGTGCAACAGTCCCCTGGAAATTTCTTAGCTATCAATGCAGACACTATTTTAAATGCATATATTCAATAGTTTCCCCAGACCTATTCAGCATATGCAGGAGACCAACTACCCATGGAAAATCCATTCACTACACTGGGAGGCATGAGAGGACACTTTAAAACACTTCTTATTGCATGATAGCCAAAAAATTTCTTAAAACACTGATCTTACCTGCTTGCCTGTGGGACTGTCCAGAAGGCTATCTTTAAATCTCTAAGTAAGCAGAGGTTAGTTTCTCAGCCTTGTTCTAGGGTACATCTACACAGAGAAATCGATACTTCATTGTCCATGGATGCCTCCTGATGCTCTCAGGCTGGTTTTATGTATTTATTTGCAACATGAAGAGACGCAGGCTTCAAATAAATAGTTCTAAGAACAGCACAGCACGTTGCACTCACATACTCGATTCAATAAGTGCATCATGTGGAAACTCTTCTGTAGGCCTCAGAACTCAAATGATCATGTTGGTTTCCATTTTGAACACTTATCAGAGCTACTGCTGTCACTATTGGAGCCATACACTCTTTTTTTGTCCGAAGTCTTCTTTTTCTACTTGTGTCATCACACATCTTTGCCATGGACTGTGAGTGAGCCAGGGCCCTCTGAAGAGTCTTGAATAAAATCAGTGCCCATTGAGAACTTACCAAAGCGCAGGGAGGTTGGACCATTGCAAAAGCTGAACATGGCATCCTACCTAGGACTTGGGGATTCTTTTACAGAATGGTTTACATAAAATTGGCTTCAGAGGATAGGAGACAGGGCCAGGGGCTTGCCTCTCAGCTGCACGAGATGTGCTCCATCAATGAGAATGGCTCCAGCGGAAGCCCAGGAGGCAAAGCTCTGGATATGGCCTAGTGTTTTAGGGTAAAGGGTTTTCAGCTGCCTGGACCCAGAGCCTGGAATGGTAGGCTGTCCAATCCTGTATGCTCAGGTGAAGAAAAGGCAATGAACTAGAGGAAGGAAATGTAGAGGAGTCTTTTCTGCAGGTGCGTTTTAATCTAGAAAGGATTTCATTCATCAAAGAACCCACGAATGAGACCTTTGGGATACCGCTTGAAATAGATCTGGTTATTCACACATGGCCTGTCCTTTGGATAAACCTACAAATAGACTTTAGAAGCACATTTACCATAAATATTGTGTCTTTTTATACCCTCATTTTCTCCCTCCATCAGCCTTTTTCCTTGGCACGCCAAGTGCATTTGGCATCCTTGAGACTCCCTTAGCAATGAAGAATGGCACACAGGGTGTCTCCCTTTGCCCAAGGGCTGGTCTTCTTTATTAATGTACTACTTAACTTAGATGCATTGGTGTGGGGAAAAGACCTGGGGACACTTGTTATTTGAAGGACATTTTTCTTTTTTTAGAAGTTTTTGCTATAGGGCACGTGCACTCGCCAGAAAGACAGAGACAGAGAGATAGAAAGTGAGAAATCACGCCGCAATCCCTTCTCCTCCATTCTCCTCTTGGGATCTTGGACATGCACGCATTCGTGCCCAGCGTGAGTTTAAGCCACTGGGTATGAGACTCGAGCTGCGGTCGGCTACATGGGAGTTCAGCGACATAGCCATTACTCTAACTGCTGGTCCTTTCTAAGGGCATTTTTAGAATTTAGTCATGCAGTTGCTCCATCCTTTAGGAGAAGTCCTATGCTCAAAGTCTGCACCCACTTAGTGTATGGAGACAGCTGTGGGATACAGAGGAGAATGCCATCCTGCCGTTAGAATGGAGAGAATGCCACACTGCTATTAGACTGTGCGTTCTTCACTGACACATTTATTCACTCAATGTATTCTACCTCAGAATTTACTATGTGCCCTTGCCTAAGTGCTGGGGATATAGGGTAAATAAGAGACGCAATTCCTTGCCTTCATGAAGGCTGTATTCTAGTGAGGGAGATAAAATAAGCAAATAAACATTTTCTGAACGTGAGAAGAGGTAGAAGTGAAATGAACAAGATGCTGACATCAAGGCTGCTATGGAGGAGGCTCAGTTTCGACTGGGAGAAAGAAGGCTCTAGAAGGAAGGTTATTTCAGCTGAGACCCAACCCTTAGAGGAAACCACTTTAGATGAGAATCAGGAAAAGAATATTCCAGGAAGAGAAAAATATCCATTGTAAAGGTGTTGGGGCAGGAAAGAATTGATTGTATTTGAGATTAGAGAAAGGTAAGTCTTGTAGTAAAAGGGGAATGTGACAGGCCGGCAGATAGAGTGGTGGCTAATGTGCTAGATTCCACTTGGCTAACTCCATGGTTTGAGCCCCTGGACCTGGTGGCTTGAGAATCATGCCACGTGTGTGAGCGTGTGTGCCCCAAATCCTGAGAGGAGAAGGCAGGGAAAGAGACTTCAGTGTGGCCATCCCCCTCGGGGCGGGGAATGATTTCTCACTTTCTATCTCTCTGTGTCTATCTCTCTCTCTCTGGTGAGTGCATGCACCCTATGGCAAAAATCTAATAAATAAATAAATAGAAGACTGGCAAGGAAAGAGGAGAGAGAGGGTTCTAGATAAGCATAGAAGCTGTGGGTAGGCATTTGGGGTTTAGTCTATGTGTGTAGGGAACCATTACAAGTTTGGAAGGAGAGACGTGATGGGCTCTGGGTGACACCTTTTAGTGGGACCCTGGCTAGTGTGTGGAGGACAAAGATAATAGAACAAGCATGGAAGTGGGGAGAAAGGACTGGGGGCTGTTACCAAAAACAGGCAAGAAGTAATGGTGGTTTGACCCAGGGTGGTAGTACGGGAACAAGAATAGAGAGACAGGTGGTGAGATAGAGAGACAGTCTCTGAGCCTCGAGATACATTAAAGATAGAGAGTGGATTTGGTGTGAGAGGGATCCCCAAATGGTAGCTCAGTGGATGGCATGGAATAGGCACTCAATAAAAGTGTAATCTTAGGTGAACTAAATTTGGAGTTTAGGCTCAATTTCAATTTTTGCACCTGTGGGCAAGTTCCTAACCTCCCAGCATGGGAAGAAAGGATGGCAGACTGCATGTCCTTTATAGGTGACCAGCCACCCCAGTGGTGGGATCATGATGACGACGGACATTTCTGGAGACTTCAGTGCCCATATCGTCCAAGGGCCCTCAGTATTCATTGAGTGAGGCTTAGGTGCAGGTGAGAGGAAACTTTACATCTTGTTTCCGCCCTTGCCCTGACTTTGAGTTTAACTCTCTGTGTGCCAGAACTCATCAGTGCAGATTTGGCTTATGGACAAGACGCTTGTGGAAACCAGACCCGCTCCTGGAAAGTCAAAGTGCAACTTGGAAGCTTTAGGGGGCTTATCCATTATGGAGAGCATTTGGGTGTGTGGCTAATTATATGCTTTATTATGGATGCTAATGAGTGCTGGAAGCCAGTATGGTGTATGTGAGCATTTAGCTCTAGCTAATGAAGTTGGGTTAAGCATTCAATGTATCATTGAGCTCAGACATTTTCTCTTGGCCAGAACAACATGGTGTGGAAAACGGCGGGTGATAGCATCAAGGAGGAAAACACACTGACATAGACACCGCGAGTGTCTTCCTGCTAACTCTGGGATGTCCCCAGTGCTGCATCGTGCTTGCAGGGTTCTAATGTGAGATAAATTCGGTGGGATAAAATCCCGGATATGTTAAGAGAGACGCATCCTTGTGATTAGTTATTAGCATAATTACACAATGCCCCTGTGTGGTCTCCAATGAGGCCAACTGGAGCCCTGTGGTTTCTTTTAAGACAGGCTTCATATTTCAAGAAGAAAAAGAAGCTGGCATAAAAATGCCTTCAGCCTGTCCCACTCAGCTCAGTTCCTAAATCTAATCATTGCTGATAACTTTAAAACAGGAGGATAAACAAACTTATGTTTGACCTTTGCAATAAAGACAATCATCTATTTATTCTGCTCTCACTGGAGTTAAGAGTTATGCATGTAAATCCCTGACACATCAATGAGATAATAGACTCCTAAGTGAGCCATTTAATTTTTCTTTTATAGCAACCTTTCGTGTTGGGCTGAAAGAAGGGGAAAAAGCAATGTCCTCCGTAGGGAACAACTCATACAGACCCTGATTCTTAGGCATTCTTCCTGAGAGCTCCTTTCCTGTGACTAAGCACCCAGGAGGGTCTTGCACAGAAGGTACCGAGCTGCCCTCATGGGCCAGTCTCAGAGCCTTACAGAGAGGCTGATTTGAAGGCCTTTGGGGGAAGCTAGGATAAAGGGAGAAGCCTGAGTCCTTCCCCAGCCCTCCCTCAACCAAGGCTTTAGATGTGCCCATCGGGTCTCTAATAAGAGTTAGCACAAGCTCCTGTCGTGTTGAGATATTTCCAGTTTTGATCAGGCAAATAAGAGGTTGCCTTTTCTTGAGTGCTCGCTAAGTGCCAATCGCTATGCCGAGGTGCTTGAATGCAGTATTTCATTCAGTCCTCATCACAGCCTTCCTGAAGCTAGTGTTCCTAGAAATCCCAAATATCAGATAAGAAAAATAGAGGGCACACATCTGACAAGGAGAAGTGACTTTTGAGTCAGACCCATTCCAGAACTTAATGTCCTGAAACGAGGATTGGCGAATGGTTTTTTCCTAAGGGCACATGGTAAATACATGGCAGTTGTGACAACTCCCCTCTTGTAGAGAGAAGGCAGCCACAGACAAAATGTAAATGACATATGTGACCATCTTCCACTAAAAATTTATTTACAAGAGGCATGAATAGCTAGATTTGGCCAGTGGGCCACAGTTTGCCAATTCCTCTTCCTAAATTGTTGTTCCATTTCACTTCTCCAGACTCTTCTGTGAAGACCTCAGGCTTTGGAGCCAGGCTCTTGTAGATTCCAAAGTCTAGTATCCATCTCTTTCTTGCTATGCCATGTTGAGGCAGTCACTTAACCTCTGTGAGCTTGGTTTACCTTCTGTACCTTCAAAGGGATAGGAGGCCAACCTAAGGTGGTAGTTGTGAAAATCAAATGAGAGAATGGATGTGAAGTACTGAGCCCAGGGTGTGGTGCTGGTGTGGCTATTAGGTTGTGGCCTCTGGCTCGTGGTGTTAATGTGGGCCTGTCTCCAGTAGCAGGTAGAGGGCATTCTGGGCCACACACCAGCTTCAGTGCTTGTTTTTGCTTCCAGAAGAACACACTGGTATCAGGGAACCAAAGTCAGGAGCTCACAATGGGAACTCGGGTCTTGGGGTACACAGGGTCTGATATTCAAACACAAAGGAGGAAACCAAGGCATTTTCAAAAGGCTCTTTAGAGTTGATCAGAGACACACAGAGCTCCCTGACTGCTTTACACTTGTAAAGAGACCCCTGCTGGATTCCAGGTTCTAATCTGCAGCAAAAAGCTACAGGGCTACAACAGGCATCTGCTTGCATTGACTCGCTTTCTTTTTTCCCCATAGCCTCTGGCGTGAAAACATAAACCAGAGAGACACTTTAGAATTCACTTCAGCAGTCCTTTTTCTGTCAATCAGCTGCTGATACTGAAACACAAAGATGGTGACATGACACAGTTGCTGTTAATATCTTCACTTCTAATGTGATCATCCTAGAGGAGCCACAGTCGTCAACTTTTCACTCATGGGTTCCCTGGGGAGAGAACACTGGCAATTATACTACTGAATTAGGTTGAAATAAAGTTAACAGAGGCAACGAGAATGTGAAGGGCCAGGCAGGCTGGAGTCCTGGCTTACCCTTGTCTTCTTCACACAGGCAGAGTTAGCGGGGTTGGGGAGAGCACCGTTTTATTTGGCAATAGTGTTACGAACACATGTGCTTTCCTTTACTGGGGCAAGCAAAGAATGAGTCACTCCTTTCTTTCCTATCCCTCAGTTAGTAGAGTAAACTCAAGAGTATTAACTAGCTTATATAACTGACAAGTACAGAGACCTTGGCTTTAGGTATGGCTGGATCCAGGAGCTCAAACACATCATATCAGGACTTAGGATAGCTCTCCTGTATGTCCCACCACATTTCTGTCTGTGTTTGTATTTTTTCTCTCTCACTCACTTACAGAATAGATAGAAGAAAAGAAGCCTCAAAGGCAATAAAATCTCCTAACTGAGATGTAGAGTTAGGTGAGAGTGCACAAAAAAATATTTAGTAGAGGAGGAAGGAATTGAGTTACGGATTATAGCCTTCACGGAAAAGTCTAAAGCAGTGTTTTTTTTTTTTGTTTGGTTTTTTTTTTTAGCCTGTACTCTCTGAACACTTACAGAAGAGTTGACTGGGATTGGTTACTGCGATGCAGTTTCCTGGGCCCCATTACCCCAAGAGGAAGCCCTGGGTTGTGTAATTCTATAGCGAGTCCTCTCTGAATCTTGTATCCACTCCAGTTTCCAACAGTCTTAGGTGTAGCAGCTTCTCATTCTGCATAATTAAACAATGAAATGTAATTTAAGGATGTGCATCGAAGGAAATATAAAATATGTAGGAAGGATACTTAAAAGAATTTCCAGAACACTAACTCTGGAAGACTGTTAGTGTTGTAAACTCCTACTCTTCAAGTTCCTTGACTAATATACACAGACAACTCTGACTTATAGGTAAATTCTGCTGTAGGCAGAGAGCCTCCCTGGGACCCTAAAAGATGACACCTTCTTTCTCATACAACAGTGCAAAAAGCACAGAAATCTTCTAAAGCCCCTCTCTAGCTGACCTTTGCTCTGCACGCTTTTCCTAGAAAAGGCCTAGTAGACATTAAGTCCCCAGGATATTTCCATGAATTCCTTTGATCCATTCATGCAGTCTTATAAAGGGAAAGTACAGTGTCCCTAATGCATCTGCCTCAGTCTTTCTGCTTCACCGGATCCTAACAGGTCTCCACAGTCTGCAGAGGGATGTCTGAGTCACCATTCTTGCCTTCCTCCTTAGAAGCCGAGTGACCTTCAACAAGTTATTGAACATCTCCAAACCTCGGGCTTCTCATAGGCAACACCTAGTGCATACAGTGGTGGGTGAGAATTAAGAGCATGCATGGAAGGCACTGGTGTAAGATCTGTGTTAAATATCAGTTACTATGATTTAGTTGTTCTTACTACTTGGTATGCACAGAGAGGAGAAACAAGATTTTTTTTTTTTTAAAGAGAGATTTTTGCTATAGGGCATATCCTCTCATTGGAGAGACAGACAGAAAGCGAGACATACCCTCCCAGGGAGAAATGGCCATGCCTCAAGTCCTTCTTCTGGTCCAGGTTTTGAACTGTGGTTGACCAAGTGGGAGTCCAATGATGTAACTATTATGCCATCTGCTGGTCCCAAGAAACAAGATTTTATTATAAGCTATCAGTCTCTTACATCTTTGCAAACTAACATTGGGTTAATAGAACCTTGGGAAAAGATGTGGTTTCTATTAGTTTTTCTATTGCTTTAATGATATTAAATTAACTTTATATAATTACATAAAAATGATAATGAATATTTAGTTCATTAGTTCATTTCTATCCAGGAATCAACAGACTTTTTGTATAAGACAGACTTTAGTGTAATCCTGGCTTTGCCTCTTACTAGTTCTTTGATCTTAGGCAAATATGCTTCTCTAAGCTTACTTTCCCAGTCCATAAAATGGGAAGTTTAATAGGATTCATTTTCCTGGGTTGTTGTGAAGATTAATTGGTTGTTGGAGATAACAACCAATTAATGGGGGGGGTTCTGCCAGCACCGTCATGCCCACTCCGTCATCTATACAGACCCTTGTCAATGGGGGTGTCTGTGTGCTTCATGTACTTTATGGAAATATAGTTCTGTTTGGTTTGCCTTTTTTCTCCTTTAAAACTGCTGTGCCACTTAAAAGTTATTACTATCTACATTATTTACATCACCAAACAGGAGTTTTTACCCGGTCAGAAAAAAGAAGCTCAGGTTAGAAGAATGGTAGAAGGAGAATGGAGTGACTTTCCCTGGTTACTCAAGACCACGAATGTTCTAGAATCCTCAGAACTGGCCATGGAGGGTGTATGACCAAGCCCTCTTTGCTGAATTTATTTCTCTCCTTCCTTCTCTTCCTCCATTTTCCTCCCCTTCATTTCTCTTCTCTTTTCTTTCTTTAGATGGATATGGAAATACAGAGACTGTCCTCCTTGAAGTTGGGCTCGCCGTTTTGTTCTGTGGCAGATGCTGATACTGGAACACACCAGTGCCCCTTGTTTCTTCCTGCTTATCCATTTTACAACACAATGGCAGGGACTGAGGAAGGCACCATCAAAGGTATTTCCGTTCAAAGGAAGTACTCCTCAATGATCCCTAGTCCTGTTGGAAGCTCTTCCTGTTTCTTTGACAGTGTAATCATTTTTCTCTCCTTGATTTTTTTTGCCTGTTTCCCTGCGGCACCTCAACCTGAGATATTTTTCCCTTTTCAAGATGTGCCTCTTGCCTAGAAAGCAGTGCAGGGGCTCATCTTGGCTCTAGGGCATGAGCAGGGCATTGCCAGGCCACACACGCTGGGGCACAGCACTGCCGGGAGGGGAGGACTTCAGGAGGCCCCTGGACAAAGCATCCAAAAAAACCATCAGATCACAAAGTGAGAAGTGATTCCCTTTCCATTTCCTGTTCATTCCTCAAGGAGCCAGATTCTGTCTGGTGCTAGAGTATTTTAACACCTCTCTAACACTTACTAATGTCCCTTTATAATAAAGTGAGAAGGCAGGCCTCTGAGCAGGGCTTTCAACAGAGAGTACCTGGCTAGAATTTAATGACTTTTTTTTCCCCCCATAATATTCATCCTCATGGTTAACTTCTATTTATGGCAAGGAATACTGGTTTGCCATTTGCTGCAGTAATTGTAAATTTCCTTTTCATTGAACAAATGTAAGTGAAAATGAGAATTAAGTAAAAAAAAAATTAAGTAAATAACAGGTCTTATGTAGATATGGCAAAATATTCAAAGTTGGAAGACAGAAAGGACTCCAAGTTTAGAGAAACTGCCCTTGGGGCAGTGACACACCTTCCCCCTGCTGGGCTTAGGTCCAAAGTAGAGCCACCTTCCGTTGAAGCTAGAGGGCTGGTGCATTAGTTTGTGAGAGTCACCATAAGACACAAAGCTAACCTCTCCAGGGAGAGAAAATTTCACTTCAGTCTTTAGTGTGATTGGAAGATGCCCACCAGACTTTCCCCAGGAGAAGGGTCAGGGCAGCAAGTAGATGAGACTTCAGAATCTGGTCATCTTGAATTTGCATCTCAGCCAGGACGGTGTCATCAGGATTCTACTTCACACCATCTGAATTCCAATTCATGCTCTGACATCCACTAGCTGGGAAACCACAGTCAAATTACTTATTTTTCATGCTGTAATTTTCTCTTTCTGCAAAATAGGATGATGGTAGAACTTACTCATTAGGTTATTATGAAGATTGAATGGATTAATAATGAGGAACAGGGGACTCCAATCCCTGGGCCATGGACTGGCACCGGTCTGTGGACCTGTTGCCTCCCCACTCCCAACCCACACTGTGTAGTGTCAGGTGGGCAGTGGGCGAGCAAGAGAGTGAGGCTTAGTCTGTGTGTGCAGCCACTACCCATAGTTCCCATTGCCACCTGGGCTCTTCCTCCTGTGGCCTCAGTGGAGGTACTTGGTTCTCATGGGAGAACCAAATTGTGTGATTGTTTCATTGCATGTTGCAATGTGGTAGTGGTGGAAATGAGTTGCATGAAAAATGTGTGCTTGGGTCATCCTAGGACCATGCTTCCCCTACTGCTCCCCTCAGTCTATGGAGGGATTGTCTTCAATGAATCTAGTCCCTGATGCCAGGAAGGTTGAAAAGCACTGTTACAGACTACTAGAAAACATGCCTAGAACACTTACCTTATGATAAGTGCCCGTCAATATTAGGAGTTATTATTGTCATCATCACCACCACCACCATCTTAAGTGACAGTCTCTTGGAGCCTCATTTTTCTTGGTTATAAAAATCAGACTAGTACCACCTAGAATGTCATTGATACATGGCTGACAAATGCTAGCTCTATCACTCCCTTCCCCTGACAAGGGGAGATTTGGAAGCTGATACAGACTTCCAAAGCTATGGATCTGTGGCTTTTATACCTACTTTTGAATGGAAGCACTGCCATGATGGTTTTTTTTTATTTTTTTAAGTTTATTTATTTAGTTTGTTTATGTTATTCATGATTGAGAGCATCTGCATACACACATGAGAGACAGAGAGGACACTCCACAGGGTTTTAACATGCAGCAGCCCCCTTCCTAAAGCCCTCCAGCTCCTCAGGGACTTGGGCAGGCACACACCCAGAATGTTTTCAAGCTGACATTGAGAAACCTAGCCCATACTTTTCCATGTGGCCCCCCGTACGGCTTTTCCAGTTGTGATCAACTGCAGGGCCAGGCTGAACCTCACAATGGGGTTTTTGACTGTAGATACCGACTCATGCCCATACCTGGAATTATTGCTAATATTCACGGACCACAGATTTAGAAGCCATATATGAATTTCGGTTGTTCAAAAAGACAACTTTGTCTTAGGATGGAGTTCTCTGACCAGTCAGGCCTGAACACTCACTCTATTTGTAAGGGTCCTTTTGGATAGCCATTCTAATCCCCTGCTGTTGCATGGTTGAGCTCCTTTTCCTTCAAGAGAGAACACTGAAGTCTAAGCCCAATTTGGAACCCGTGCTGCTACTTTTGCCGAAGTTAGCACCATTCTATTAAGTTGGTAGTGAGCTATAGCGGCACCACTTCCCTTTTGTTCATCTACTATCGATCTAAGCTAATCACTTAATTAGCCCAGACAAGAAGTCTTCTGCAGTGTTAAATAACTCTAAAACCTTACTGGAGATGCTTGAGTTGCCTGATTGGATTTAACTTGCAGTACATTACTTCTAGACTAAGATATGTTAAATGCAGGGAATGAAAAACAAGCTGGAGTCTGCATTGAAAAAAAAATTGTCTACTTAAAAACAAAAAACTTTTAGGCCAGTGGTTTTCAAAGTATGGGTCTTGACCCACTAGTATCAGCAGCACCCGATGTCATGGTTCTGAAACTCTGGAGATTGGGTTTTGCAATCTGTCTTAACAAGTGCTCCTGATGGTACTGATGGAGGCTCAAGTGTGAGACTCAGTACTGCAGACTGTCTTTCAAGGTTATGGACTTGGTATATGCGTGTGTGCATGCATGTGGTGTGTCTGGCAGAAAAGAGAGAGTAAAGGAGAAAAAAAAAAGAGGCAAGAAAGAAAATCAGAAAGATGGAGGTTGAGACTTGAGCAACCTGAATGGAAAGTTCATTTCCTGAAGTGTGACCTTAGACCAGCAGCCTGGGACTCTTTTGGAATCTGGAACACTATTTTAGACCCTCTCTTAAGGGTCAGGAGTAGGCAGGACAGAGATGCTCACCCTGAGCCAAGGTGATGAGGCTGAATGCTCAGGATCAAAACACCACTGTCCCGTCAGAAAGTGGGGCATTTCCAGGGTGAAGAGTCATCCAGGAAAGCCTAGTAGCTCTCAGAGGCCTCCTGATGGTATACACACAGAGGGTACTTACTAAATGCTCGTTGAACTGGTGAAGACTGAGCCTGAGTGGCCTAAATTGAATTTCTACAGCAAATTTTTATCTGAGGAAACGGGCATGTTTATTGGGCCTGGTCCATAAGGAAAATCAAGTTAGCTCACAGGGAATCTACCTCTCTTCCTGACTTCTGAGAAAGAGCTTGGCTTAGGTGAAAGCATCAGGTTTCCCTACACCGACATGCATTCTTGTTAGTGTGTGAGGTTAAGAGGGTCACAGACTCTCTAAGCCTCAGTTTCTTTGTCTACAGAAGGAGGACAATAGTGACTTACAGATGTTTTGCCTAGCATTGTAGCAACAGCACATAGTCCATGTAGTGTTTGGCATGCAATAGGTGTTGAATAAATATTTGTTAAATAAATAAAAGAACCAAGTACTAGGGGAAGGCAAGAAGGGAGATGATTGATTTTGTGAAGCTTATATGAAATAAATGCTTTGAAAATTCCTACCACAATGCCTCGTAAGTAGACATTCTCTGAGTAGTATCACTATGATGATAATGATGATATGATGTGATGATGAAGAACAGATTCAGAAAAACGATCTTCTAAGTATGTAGAATAAAGCCTTGATTTTTCTGAAAGTAGGTCTGCTTTTTCTTCTTTTTGTAATCCATGGTCACTGTCTTGGTCCATTCTGGCTGCTATAGCAAGTACCATAAATTAGATGGCTTATAAATGACAGAAATCTATTTCTCACAGTTCTGGAGGCTGGGAAGTCCAAGATCAAAGTGCTGGCACTTTCTCTCTGGTAAGGGCGATTCTTGGGTCATAGATAGTGCCTCTTCACTGTATCCTCATGTGGAAGGAAGGGGTGGGACTGCTCTCTGGGGCTTGTTTCATAATAAGCCCTCATGACCTACCTACCTGCCAAAGACCCTACATCCTCCTAATGCTGTCACATTGCTGATGCAATTTCAATAAATGAACTTGGGAGGGGTGGGGGTGGCATAAACAATTTAGCACAGCAGTTACATCACTTTCCAGCTATATACCTCAGTGGCCAAGTCACTCTTGGCCACTAAGCCCATAGCCATCAAGTCTGGTATTTAGTAAATAATCAAAATAATTTCAATTACAGAAGGAAACTACATGGATGTGACATGATTGAGAGTTGTTGTTGATGGTTGTTGCAGGTAGGAGCAACCCATTTTCAATCACTAGAACTAAGGAATCACATGATAATTACTTCTAGGACAAATAATCATCAATACTTTGGTTACCATAGTTCCCTGAGGGTAAAAGAAAGCATTTTTAGAAATACCACTCTCTTCCTAAATGTCTTTAAGTTATAGAAATGCCATTCATTGCCATCATTTGCCTGATTAAGGGGATGCTTTCACCTCAAGAATATCTGGATAATGGGACCAGCAGTTAGCGTAATGGCTATGTCGCTGGACTCCCATGTAGTCGACCGCGGTTCGAGTCCCGGACCCGGCGGCTTAAACTCACGCCGGGTGCGTGTGCGTGCATGCCCAAGATCCCGAGAGGAGAATGGAGGAGAAGGGATTGCGGCATGGCCATCCCCCCTGGGGGGTGATTTCCTGCTTTCTATCTCTCTGTCTCTCTCTGTCTGTCTGGCGAGCGCACGCGCCCTATAGCAAAAACCTCTCCAAAAAAAAGAAAAAAAAAAAAAAAAAGAATATCTGGATATTATTGCCTTTCTTTAACCATCCCTCCCCTTTCCCTTTTGTGCGTAACTACAAAGGGTCAACCTGACAACCCAATAGACAGTTTAGGAGAGAAATTGGGACTGGTAGTTATTAAATTTGCTGAAAGTCCTTGATTATGAATTCTTTTCTAAAGAATGTGGGTTTGAGAGTTAGACCCGAGTTCAAATCTCAAATTCACCTATTATTCACTTTGTGACATTAAGCAAGTCATTATATGTTTCTAAGCTTAAATTTCCATGGAAATTATACAGAGATCTTGTGTGGATTAAATAAAATACCATTTGAAAGTTTATCTACAATAAATATACAGCAAAAGTTAATTTCCTTCTTTTATGAGTTGAGCAGTCTGTCCCTCCTGGAAGAAGCAGGTATGTGCCCAGACCTTACTTTGAAGCTTGGATACAGGGAAAGATACATGGGGGAGGTTTCTTCTCAGTGAGACACATAGCTCCTCCCACTACCTGAAAGAATTGGTGGGGTCTGAAAAATACAGTATTCCATGGTTCTGGGTCAGCTGTACTGATGACAGTCACGGAGAAAGTTCCTTTCAAGCTTCTTGCCAAATGGAATACCATTCTTTTTCACCACTTGAATTTTAATCACAGATAAAACAACAAAGATAAGCATAAGTATAGAGTTTGAAAAGCAAGTACACAAAGATACAGGGTAGAATCTTTCCTTAGAGTCTTATCAATAAAAGGAGGGGCTGCCATGCTGTTTCTGTCTGACTAACACAACAGTGGGAATGGACACCCATACCATTTCCGGTTACCTATTGCTTACCATAAAATTGGCAACTCTCCAGTTCTTGAGCAAAACAGAAACAATCTAATGAGTATTTGTGCCCAAGAAGAAATAAGAGAGAAGGCTACTGCCAGGGACATTGTTCTTAAGCATTGTTCTCCATTGTCTTTTATATTTTCTCATCTAGGCCAGACTTACCTTAACAAGTAGAATAATGGATTTTCCCACATTGGTGTCATTAAGCTTTGTTGAGTTCTTGAAACATTTTCTAAAAGACTCTGAACAGTTCTTGTTATGTTATAATGCCCGTGGCCTTGTGGGGCTAGTGTGAAAATAACTCTTCCATGCTGGCCTTCTGCACCTGCAACCTCTAAGCCACGCAGAACTGAAAAGAGAGACTGAGGTGAGGAAATCTACAGATAGATAGGCAGAAATGAAGCTCCTATGTTGGAGACAAAATGGAAAATGAAACTTCAAGTAGGTTGGTATATGAGTCAACTAAGTGTTTCATGAGAACAAGTGTTTATTCACTTCTCTGCCTCAAAGCCAATGAGTGAAATTCACTGGCGGCAGGGGCTAGGCATTGTGGTAACATTTACTATCAAAACGTGAGACATGTGTGACCTTCTGGCATAAGAATACTTCTTATCTTTAGGGCTCTTCTCTTGACCACAAATCAAGCACCCCAAGCAGGGAGCAGATGACCAGTACTTGCCAACTTCCCTCGCCGGTTTTGTATCTACTGAGCACATCCTGTGTGGGTTGCAGTGCTTTTTACCTTCAGTTAAGATGAAATGCATCCTAGACCAGGTTTAGGGACCACCGGGCTTCCCCATTTTGGGAAGGCAACATCAATCATTGCCAATAAATGGAGCCTTGGTAAAGATATAGAATAAGATTATAAACAAAGTGCCATTGAGTCACACTCAGTCTATTGACTTACACCAGATCAGAAAGTGTGAAATGCCAAATGCCCTATGCAGTAGAGTGAATGGTGCTCTTCACCCCCAAGAATGTCCATGTCAAATCTCTGGAATCTGTAAATGTGATCTTATTTAGAAAAAGGGACTTTGTAGATGTAATTAAGCCAAAGATATTGTGATCTTTAGGAGATTATCCTGGACTATCCAAGTGGGCTCTAAATTTAATGACGAATGTTTGTTTTGTTTGTATTTCAAATTTCCAGGGGACGTGTACACTTCTCAGAGAGGAAAGAAAACACACCCCTCAATGGAACATGATCCCACCATAATACCTTCTCCACTTCCCCATCCTGTTGGGATTGGGGGCATGCACACAACATGCTGGTGTGTTTCCAAGCTGTGGGACTGGGATTCAAACCACAGTTGGAAATTTGGGATCTTGTTTTCCTAACCTCTAGGCCAAGGGGCTGGCCTGATAGGTATTCTTATAAGAGACACACACAGAAAAGACGCAGAATAGAGAAGAGGGGGATTATGAAGACAGAGAGAGTGGTGTAATTACAAAGAATGGCATGAATTGCCAACTTCTACCAGCTATAAGAATAAGAGAGGGACAGAGAATGGATTCTCCCCCAGAGCCTTCGAAGGAAGCACAGCCCTGTTGGATTTGGGACCTGTGGCCTCCAAAACTGTGCAAGAGTACACTTCTGTTGTAAACCACTAGGTTTGTGCTAATTTGTGGCAGCCTGTTTCTGGTTCTTTGTAGCAGTGTTATAAATGTTCTATTTTTCTGTATAAACTCTACCTAGCCCTCCTCCTCCTTTACTAATATGCTGGAGGAAGAAGATCCCACTTCCACCATCCTACCTTTTTTTTTTAAAAAAAAAAAAATACTATTGGGACCAGCAAGTGGGACAGAGGTTGAAGTGACTAGATCCCACATGGCTGACTGAATGATTTGAGTCCCAGATCTGGCAGCTTGAAAAAACACACCAAGCATGTGTGTGTGTGTGTGTGTGTGTGTGTGTGTGTGTGCATGCTCAAAATCCCAAGAGGAGAATGGAGGAGAAGAGATTGTGGTGTGGCCATTTCCCTTGGGAGGTGAGTTCTCACTTTGCCCTTTCTCTCTCTCTCTCTCTCTCTCTCTCTCTCTCTCTCTCTCTCTGGCAAGCATGCATGCCCCATGGCAAACTTAAAAATAAAAAGTACTATTATGGGCAAGGGATATGCCTCCTAAACCAATACCTGGAGGTTTTCATTCTCTTCCCGTACGTTCCGATCACTCAGCCAGCCCAGTCCAAGGTTTCTGATCACCGCGTTGCATGTTTGTTTCCTGAAGCTAATTTTACCATCTTAGGCTCTTTTGGCTTTGCTTCTCTGCACTGAGGGCAGAAGGAAACTATAACGAAGGAAAGACTGTACATTTCTTGTTCTATTATCTTGCCTACCAAAACGGAAACTCTCTAAATCTTCTCTCAGCCTTAACAAACCTTTGGGTTATCGGAAGCACACTAGTTCTAAAAGATCAACTTCCTCAGTTATGCCTTTCAGAGGTCCCCAAATATCAATTTTTAAGTAAACCAACACACAAGATAAATATTTTAACTACCGTTTTATTTCCATGCAGGCCAAGGGACAATTTAGAAAAGGTTCCATTCTAAGTACATAGCCACGGAAGTGTAAAAGGGCCGTCGATGCTGTTGTTTTGAAGTTAGCCTGTCAGTCATCATGATTGAAACATAACCCCAATGGCTTCCACAAGTGTAATAAAATGCTTCGTGAAAGGTTGCAGAATTGCAGGATGTAATAAAGTCTGCTTAGCCTCATTTCCAATGCCGCCGAGTCCTAGAGAATGAGGCCCATTTCCTTATGCCTTGGGATTTGTTCGAGTTACTTTCATGCCTAGAAATAACAAACATAAAAACAGACATTTCGTTAGAACCAATTGCATTTTTTGACTCGTGGCAATAAAGGAAATATAAGATTTTTTTTTTCCTGTGGATAAATTCTTAATCTGTTGGATTGCCACTCAGTGTTTTATAGGTGGCCATATTGACGTGGGCGGATCACAGGAAATAGGTAGATTCTTCCCCTCCTGATCTGATGATACTGATGCTCAGGCGTAGATCCCCAATTTCCTGTGGCTTCTGCCACAGCGTGTGCCTCCCGAGGTCAGCTGCCTGGTCTTAGAGTCTGTGTTATCAGTACCAAGCTTACGTACAAATGAGGCCAGTTCAGCCTTTATTGAGTAAGAACAGGCTCCTGCACGTAGCCACGGTCAGAACTGCACACTGAGTTTGTTAGAAAAAAAAAAAAAACAAACAAAAAACACAGATTTCTGCATTCTTTGTTTCTCATTCTGACTTGGCAGCTCTGGATGCAGTGTTTTTAAAATAAACTCTCCAACTCTCCATATGACTCTGAGGTGCTCAGCCCCAGGATTCGAGGAAGCATTGCATTAGTGTGTGGCAGGCACATCAGCTTTCCTCCAAGGCTAAGATACCTGAAGGGTTTAGGGCAGGCTTAAAACAGTTTCTACTGATAACACGGGGGGTGGTGGGTGGTGGTGGGTAGAGGCCTTGAATGTTAGTTGGCAATAAATGAGAAAATTCCTTGGTGGGATAGTAGTATAGTGGCCTGGACCCAAACCCAGGAGGGCACAAAAATGCATGTCATGCTGACACAGGGGTGTTGGAACCTCAGCTTCTGGGCCTTAGTTATTGGCATCAATAAAATGAGTGAGGTCAGGAACCAGGTTAGCTAGGACAACTAGCTTGGAGGACATCAAAAGCAGAGTATTACAAGAAAGAAAGAATTAAATAGAAAGGGGAGGATGACGAAGGCCTTATGGATTGTATTTCATAAGTTTGGGGAAGACTGAAGAGGCGCTAGGAGGTGCTCAGGGCAGCTATCGTGGGTGTGATGTATAAAGAGATTTTCAGAAATAATTGTTGAGAAGTGCCCATTCACTTCCCCTTCAGTGTTTTCAAGGGAAGTCAGAGAAGATTGACGTCGTTTTTGATTTATTGTTTGCCGTTGGTGGCTCTGAGTGCAACACTGCAGACGTAGACCTGGGAGGCTGAGGTGTCACGGCCCCGCGTCCACCTTGGTGCCGGTGTATAGCTCAGTCTCCAACGTGGGCCCATTCAGCCCACCTCGGTGAGGACACACCGGGACGCATTTCAGCTCTGGTCCACAGAGGAAGTTTTCGGCAAATTTGGCACTACAAATTAGTGACACGGTCAAAGAGCAAAGGGTAGGGCATCCTTTTGGAATATATCCGGTCTCTCCTGGGATCTAGAACAAAAACCTAATCACTTCTGCTTCTAACCTGTGTCAGGAAGTCTCTCACCAATTCTCAGGATCAAGCTTCCCCAGGCCCAATGGTGTCTGTGCTGGTGCAGAGAGGGTCCCTTTCCCCCGCTGAAGCAGGGACCTGTCTCTTCCTCATATAGCGTTAGGATCATCCCTATGGTGCCAGCACCACCCACCTTGTCTGAGATACAGGTCATCTCCCGATCATTCATCATCGCCCTTGTCCTTGAACAATTATTGACTTTGAGTCACAGGCACCTGTGCAGGCCTGTAAATGGATGTGCCCTCTCTTTTCCTCTGCCTCGCCTGTCTAGGGCAGATTTATGTCCTAGGAGAAGTTTCCTTCGGTTTTATTTTTGGTCTTCTGAACGCTGTGGCCCTGTGTTACTTCCCACACTCACCCTTCCAGCACCGGCCCTGTAATTTCGAATCTCGCAGAAGCCTCTATCCGTCCCTGAGAAGGCTGGCTGTCAGTCTACTGCCAGCGCTTCTGCGACTCAGCCCTCACACAGCCTGGTATCCAGATGAATGCCTAGCTTCTACGAGTGTGTCTTCAGTGGTCTTATGTGCCCCAACTCATCTGGAATCTTGGGGGAGCAGAGTCTGCTTCATGCCAGAGCTCTCTGGGTCAATATGGGCTCCGAGGAGGGAGGATCTGAGTTTGAGTTTCAGCTGCATTGTTCACTCGCTGCGTCTCCTCCAGGCACTGTGACCGCGCTGTGCTCGGGGTGCGGAGAGAACTGGGTGGATTAATACACACAGAGCCCCTACAGCTGTGCCCAGCGTACGACAGCGCCTGCTCGTGTTGCCTCTGTCATCATAAATGCTATGTATTTATTACTCCATGAGTGAGAGACAGCACCCCCAGTAGGGTCTTGACACCCTGATCCACTCCCAGCTTCAGCCAGCCCCAGCCCGCAGGCACGTGCACACACGGAACACTCCCACATGGGTTGGACTTGCAAAGCATCACGAGTCACTGCTGTGCCCCCACCTGGACCCTGTGATTATTCCTTGTACTGCATTGCCAGCCAGAGTGCCTGTGTGTCACAGGTGTCAGAGCGACTGAAAACACTGCACTCAGTGACACAGAGAAAGACTGAGCCTGCTTACTGCAGGGGGTACATCTGGCCATCTCCCCTGTCTTCCAGTTGGGTTTTATACACATCGTGCCCTTCTTCAAACCTCCAGTTTCCTTTGCCGTCACCACCAGCAGAGACAGCCACGCTGTTCACTGTTACTTGGGCACATCAACAAAAGGCTTACAGAAATGGGAGTAAGGTTCTGAAGGGGGTGCAGAACAGTGAATGACTGTGTGCTCAGGGAACTTCTGACCCATCTGGGGAAGCATTTTGAACAGAGTGAGGCAAGGTAGTAGATAAGCAGGTGTCGGGTGAGCAGTGCAGACTATGTGGGCTTCTGGAGTTCAGCAAACAGAGAGAGGGAGCTCAGAAGGTCCAAAGGCTGACTGGTCCTTATGAACATACATGCTTTTTAATTTGCAGTTATTTCAAGGTTCCTAATAGACATGCAGGTAGATTAACTGCCTCCTCCCCTCACAACCACCGCCAGGGGTATGTGTGAGAAATAACGGGTAGTCTGATGTGCTCACTATTGGGGTTTATTTTGCACAGTAGTTGAATGATGGCAGGAGGGATGCTCTGTTGCTTTGGACAGCGGAAGGAAGTTTTGGAGAGTGCAGCTTGAATTTGGAAGGAAAATTAAAATGTTTAATGGAGGAACTTCAAGTTTTGATTATGGTTTGCTATGTGGGATAGACTGAAACCTTATCTGTCTCTCCCTGAAACCTACCGGAAAGTCCTTGAAGTCGGTTTGTGTTTTGTTGTATGATTTGGTGAGCACAGAGTAAAAGCAGAGGTACCAGTGGAGCCCAACCTGAGCTTCACACTGAGCCACACTGACTTCTCCTTGAACGCCCGGTTGTCAGCAGGCTCCATCAAGGCTTTCTCCACAGCCTCTTATGTGCAAAGGTGTGTGCAACGCCTTTTCATTTCACCAAGTGTGAATGAAGGAGTCTCCTGTCTCCTACTCCATTTCTCTTAAATTCCCACAAACCCGGAGGAAGAAAGCTTGGGAGCTAAGAAAATAGGTTTGTGTCTCTCTTTTCTGTAGGTGGACCTGGATGAGAGCTGCCAACAGCCATTCTAGCATGATAGAGTGTACAAAAAGGTCACTTGTGGCCACATGAACCCAACAGGCCTTCCTTCTGTTTTCTTTAAGGTCATATTTCTTGATTTGGCTGCTTATTAGAGTCATCTGGGGTGGGAGAAAATGCCACATCGCCATCCTACTCCCTGGGTTTTTTTCCCTAGAGAGAGAAACATGAACAACTGATGGGGGTCCCATCAAGCTGCCATCCTCCCACAGCTCCCAGCCTGCCAGGATCATGGGCACTCACTCCATGTGTTCAGCCGGAGCTGGGATCTGAACATGGGCCTCCCACGCGGCTCCAGTCTTGTTCAGCAGTGCCCTACCACCTGCCCCAGTAAGGCTGGGACTCTCAGGGATTCTAATCCAACTGATCTGGACCCTGGGCCGGGCCTCTACAGGGGAATCATTGGATGTGGTGGTGACCAGTTCTAAGCCTGTGTCCTCTTTGATCTTATCCCAAATATCCCAAAGTGTGCTCCCAATACAATGCTCCGAGTGCCCCAGCGCGATTCAGGGGCTGGAGGCAGGTTTCAGTTGCAAAGATACAGCGTCTAGCAAGGTTGTCTGTCTTTTGCACTCTTAGCAGAACCACACAAATAGGACAACTGTAGTCCTTCAGGAGTAGTGCTTCTGGCCTGTGAGGCTTAAAAAACAGCCTGTTCTGCATCCATGCCAAGGCTGATACAAAAATGGTTTTAAAAATAAAGTATCCCCACTCACCAGTAAAACAGTCCTGAGACACTCACATGAAATTCCCCCTTAACAATTCCTCCTTTAAAAGTAACACTTCTCAGTTCCTAGCTGGCTTAGAGATGCAGGCAGAGGCAGCCATGAAAAGCCATTCTGCTCACACCAAAAACAAGGTGAGCAATTTTCTGAGGGCAGGCACCTCTGGCCTTTGCTTTTCAGCTTTTTCTTAATAAACTGGTCTCAGAAATTGGACCACAAAAACGGCTGGTGGCAATCTCTTACAGTAAGTGGGGAAAGAGGAAGCTGAGGGGGACATGGCAAGGATCAGGGAGCCATGTTGATTAGTATCTCTAAGGAAATGCAATTACGCTCCCGTCTAGAGACAGGAAGGAGTTACCCCAAGAGCATGGCCAGACACCTAGCAGTGTGGATGGACTCGAAGAGCAAGGCGACAGCCCAGCAAGTTTTCTACTTCACAGCCATCCCTCTGTGGCACAGTGCGCATGCTGATCACTAACATCACCTCCCACAACGAGAGGGTGCTAATTAACTTCCCTTTAAACGAGGTCTGTTTCCTGATCCGCTGTTGTGCTTCCTTGAGGGCACAGAAAGCAGAAAGCAGCTCGGGACGCCACGTGTGCAGTCCACTGGGGAGACCGCAGACATCGTTCTAGGGTGAGGCTGGGGCTCACCCACAGCTGTCATTTATACAGTGACCACAGACTCAGCCTTGTCAGTTTCCTGTTCGGAGGGATAAATCAAACACCGAGAACTGCAAACACGCCAGAAAGATGATCCTAAAGCCTGTAGCTATGAGTGATTTAGCTCCACCCTGCGGGGCTTATCACCTCCCAGCAAATGACACTGCCTCTGCTCTGAGTCTTGGTGGAGGGCGTAAGGAGACACAGCAGGGAACCCACTCTTGGAAACTCACGGCATTGCTTGGGCGTTTCCTTACTGCCCACTTGAACGTGCAGGGCTCCTGTGTTCCGCGTGTGCGCCACTACCCTGGGTCTGTGCCTAGTAGACCGTCCCTAGCAGCCTTTACAAAGAACAGGCTTTATTTGTCTCTAAATCTTCAGCTGATGTTACTCTTCTCTGCAACTCAGTCGAAATGAAAAAGGATTACTTTATATTTACTTATGTCTTTCAGGAGAGAAACTAATTTTGAGAAAGAAAGTCCCTACAATGTGAAACAGTTTCTCTTCTTTCACACTCACCAAAGGGGCAAAGAAAAGCAAAAAGGCATACATGCTTTGTCATTTACTTCTCTGACAGCTGCTTCTTATCGTGCTTTTGAGGGTGACCTTCCTCTAGCATAGTCCTTTGCTTGGAGTTGTGCTCTTCTGTTATAATGGAATTTAGAGCCAAGCATGGAGCAGGCTACCTTTGATAATTAATGGCTCTGAGTTTGCTGAGTGTGTTACTTAATTAATGGCACTTGTGTCTGGAGTGTGTACAACTCTGTGGTTGAATAAAAGGTGTATTTGCTGAAGGATTACAGCCACGTGTTTAAGGATCATCACATTGAGAATTTATTGGGGGTCAGCACATTTACCAACCTAATGAGGTTATTATACATATATTTTTTCTTCTCCACCATTTAAGAGGTATTGAAGTAGTTGTAACTGTTCTTTTTGCCCTGAATGTGAGCTCAGATTACAGTTTAAAAAAAAATCCTTAGGCTAATAAATAAAAGTCTATTACTCAGAACAGGAGCTTTTATCAACAGCAGAAAGATGAAACCTTTAATACTACATTTAGAGTATGAAATGTATGGTCAAATAAGTTGTGGTCTACTTCAGTTACTCACACATAGGCTAATCTGAATTCTGTTCACATTCTACTTGAAACTAAAAGGTCAAGGGTTGAAAACTGGCGAGAAAACAGTTGAAGGCTCTCAGGAACAGAGAATTTCACACCACCCTGCTTTGCCTGAGACTCCAGTCCTTAGAATGAAATGCAGATTGCACTAAGACAAAGATGACCGTGTACAGAAGCCTCTGGAATCCCCTATAGAAGTATCGTCAGGGGAATCTATGGACCTGTTTCTACATCTGTGCAGAAAAAGACTGCAAATATAAAAGGTCCATTTTAAGCTGTGTCATTTCTAGACCGTCACCATGTGTATCTGAGCAAGTGACATCCTTTTTGGGCCATAGTTTCTTTGTAAAACAGTATGTTGAACTGTGTGCTCTTTAAACTCCCTTCCAGTCCAAAGATGCTCAGTCTCTAAGTGTTCTCTGTAGGACCATCAGATCCGATTATTCCACTGATGAGAGAGGAAAGTGATTGCTTACTTTGGGGACCTGAGGGTTATATTTTCCAAGAAGGTCCTCAGGGAGATGAAGAGCCATATCTGTGGGCCCCAGAGAGGGCTGGAAGGTTAGCCTATTCTCTAAAGGCCAGCCAGATGGTTCAGGAGGCAAGGACTAGAGCCAAGCACTCTCCCCACCCCCCGCCATAGTAATTCTTTCCTAATGGAAGATGATGGTTAATGCATAGAGGTTTCAGAATAGGTGTATGATTTTAGACTGGGCACTTAGGGTAGGCCTTTCTAAGCAGGTTCTGAATAGACAAAAGAAGGGAGAACATTCCAGGAACAAGAAGTGCCAGGGTCTGGAGATGGGATAGTCCGATATGATCCAGTAACAGCAAGGAAGCAGGAAGGCTAGAATAGACGGCGTGGGGCATTACCAGGGGCGATGAGACTAGACTGGATTCTAAGTCCTTTGCTCATGTGATCAGGTCCTGGCCGGGTCTCCAAAGTGTGCAGGAGGACCATGATCCCAGTTCCCATTTAAAAGGATGGTAATCTTAACACTTTCTATTTAATGTTTTCGTTCTCTTGAATGACCTTGGGGGAGTCTGAGCTATGTATTTTAAGAGTTACAATCAACAGCCGATTCACGGTATTCTATAAAAAGAAGTCATATTTTTAACCACAGTATTATGAAATCTTACCCAGACCAAGAGGAGTTCTCATTGAAAGTGCTTTTCTTTAAAATATTTGCACTACTTTTCATTTCCATTGGGTCTCACTCTTTTATGGGATTTAAGAAATGAAAACAAACCAACCACATACAAGATCTTTCACCTTAAAAGAAAGAGTACCCTGATACTTAACAGCTCCAAGAGAGAAGAGAAATAAAGCAAAACTTTGATAGGGGTGTAAGAGGTAAATGCTGATTTATGACATTAGCCTATTCCTTATTCCAAAACAACCCTGACATCTGCAGGCACTGGTAGAGAGACTGGAGAAGGGGGGAAGAGCTCTAAGAGCAACCCACAGTTCCATATCGCCAAGACTGGCCTTGTACATGTTAGAAAGTTTCCCTTTCTTGATTCTGGCTTATCATTTCAATTAAAAAAGGATTCAAGCAATATCATGAGCTTTCACTTCTTCAAAGCAATACCACACCATCAATTTGTAGCTCAGAACGCCAGTAGTTCTCAGATTTTTGCAGGCTTCCTTGGAACATGATGTGGAGCTTTAGCAGAGGAAAACTGGCAAGAACATCTAATTACTTTCCAAGTCATTTTTGCCTGTCTTAAAGGAATGAAAATGATCTGCTGGTTTTTATAGACCTTCTTGACCTAAAGATAACTGCTGGCAGAAAGAGAATTCTCAATTGGGTTCCTTTAATGCTTTAATTATTACGTGATCTATCATCTTATGTACTGACTCGCATACTCTGAAAAATCTCTTAAATACGCATTAAAATTGATTGGCTAATCCTAGACTATGGGGTGGCTCTTGGAGGGCATATAACTCTGTGTGCTCGGGCATGGGGGGGGTTAGACACGATTAACACAAAGTCAACTACTTGATGGTGGGATGAGGTGAGAAATCAATTTGCTCACAGGTATAGTTGACAGTGTGCCGCTGACTGGCACAGAGCTGGCACGTGCCTGCTTGCGCTTAGATCAGCCTTACTGCTTCAGAGTCACTGTTCGCACCTGCAGGGCAGGGATGGACCTCATCTCTTGTGCCTAAGACAGTGTTTGTCTCAAAGTGAGTGACTGGGTTCTAGAATCTCAAGGTTAAAAACGTCCCTGAGGAGGCAAATAGCCAGTGCCCTTCTTGTAGCCATGGCAAATAAGAAAAATCCATTTCAAATTCACCCTTGGAGAAAAAGGTGCCCTCTAACCTGAGGATTGAATGGAGGTGGGAACTCCGAAGGTTGCCATCTCTGTTCTGTTTCCCTCTGGCCTTCCTTCATTCTGGGAGCATCTCCTGCCTCAGACTTCTCCAAATGGTGAGCAGAATGACTTCCAGGAGCCTCAAGTCAGCCCAGCCAAGGGCTTCCAGGTACATGTTCATACAGCAAATGCTAGGATGAGCCAGGGTCCCCTGTGGCCTTTGGATAGGACTGACAGTTTCAAATTCAGATGGCTACTACACCCATCCTATTCTCTCCTTGGATCCCTCAACAGTCTTCCAAATGTTTTGAAATCTAAGAACAAATTCCAAATCCCTGGTGAAAACTCCCTATTGCTAGAGGCAGCTCTAACTGGAAGGTCTTGAATGAACCCTTTGAGGATCCTCACTGTTGCCAAGAATGCAATAACTAAGGCATTACGGTCCAAGGTTTATTAGCCACGGTTCACTCCTGTTCATCTACTGCAGTTTCAGCTGTCAGGCAGGTATCCAGTCCATAAAGGGTTGCTGCATAATGAAATGGGACAGACAGCTCTGTCTCACAGAAGGGTGGTTGTGACAACTGGATAAAGGGACCGATACCAGCCTCCTGCATGGGCATCACCAATTCTGGCTCTTTACAGTAAGCTGTATCTTGCACCCTGGCTTCATTGGCTGATTCTGGCGTCCAGTTAGCTATAGCTCCTCCCGTGGAGAATGTTTCTAAATAGAGACCCAGCAATTTGAGGGCAGAGGTAAGTGCAAGCTCTAGAGTCAGATTGACTGGACTTAACCCTCACTCTCCAAGTGTAACCAGAGAGTCTTTGGGCTAGTCACATAGCTGGTCCTAAGTCTCAGGTTCCCCACCTGAAAGCTGGAGTAATACTAGAGGGTAGTTGTGGGGTTCAGTTGAAGTAAGGCCTCAAGTACTCAGTCTAACTTGCCCTTAGTCAGCTCCCCATTTATGGTATCATTAAGAATTACTCATACTAAAGCGTTCTCTCTGCAATGGGCTTTACTGTTCACTTCCTGAAATAATGATCTGATTGCTAGTGTGACCTCTTAAAGTCAGAGAGGATGGCCAGGGGGAGCAGAAGTGACTTTCTGATATACTAGCAGCGAGTCTGTAAGGATTATATGCAGTGGTTACTCTTTTTTGTCTAAACCTTCAATCATGAAATAATTGAATATCCACCTAGCCGTTAGACTATACAATAAAGTTAATCCCTCTTCCTTTACTACCTTTTTCTTTTCTTTTTTTTTTTTTTTGAGAGTTTTTTTCGCTATAGGGCGCGTGCGCTCGCCAGACAGACAGAGACAGAGAGACAGAAAGCGAGAAATCACCCCCCAGGGGGTATGGCCACGCCGCAGTCCCTTCTCCTCCATTCTCCTCTCGGGATCTTGGGCACGCACGCACACGTGCCCGGCGTGAGTTTTAAGCCACCGGGTCCGGGACGCAAACCTCGGTCGACTACGTGGGAGTCCAGCGACATAGCCATTACGCTAACTGCTGGTCCCCTACCTTTTTCTTTATCAATGAGCAAATTCTCATTTATTTGCCAGTTGTCCTTTTTACAGTGAAATGTAACATATATACAGAAACTATGCAGAAGGTTTAGCTTACAGAATCAATAGAAAGTAAACACGTATTTTGCCTCCACTCGTGCAAAGGAACAGAACTTGCCAGCTGCCTTCCGCCCTCCCACCTCACTCCACGTTCTTCTTGCAGTCACAACCCCTTCCCCACCTTCCCCACAAAGGTAACCATTGGCCTGACTTTTATAGTGATTGCTTCCTTGCTTTCTCTTATAATTTTACCATCTAAATGCATGTATCTCCAAGCACTGTAATTTAATTTTGCCTGTTTTTGAACTTTACATGAATGCAATCACACAGTATGTATCCTTTTGTCTGTTTCTGTTGTTCCACATCCTTGTAAATACTCGAAACCGCCAATCTTTTTTAAACTTCGATGATTGTGGTGGGTGTACAGTGGTATTTTATTGTGCTTTAAGCTTATATTTCTCTGTGAATAAAGGTTATTGGCCATTTTGATACCACCCCTTTTTTTCCCAAAGTGCCTATTTCAAGTCCTTTTGTATTTTCTATTGTGCCATTGGCCTTTTCTTATTAATTTATAATTTCTTTGTTTCTTTTTAAAGAATTATCTTCTGGGACTGACACCATAGCCTAGTGATTAAAGAAGCGGGATCCCACATGGTTGACCATGGTTTGAATCTTGGTCCTTGAGTCTTGAAAAACAAACAGGGCACATGTATGCACATGCTCCAAATCATAACAGGGTGGAGAAATGGAGGAAAGAGGATTGCAGAGTGACCACACTTCATCAGAGGGTGTTTTCTCCCTCTCTCTCTTTCCCTGCGTCTCTCCTGCAAGTGCAGGTGCCCTCTGACAATTAAAACAAAAACAAAAACTTTCTAGATGCTCGTCCTTTGTTGGTTATACCTTGCCCTTGTGGCAACATCACCCAATATCACATCCTCTTAATGGTGTCTTTTCACCAACAGAAGTTCTTAATTTGTATGTAATCTAACTTATCAATTTTTTTTAATGATAGTACTTTTTTGTGTCTTGTTTCATTTATCTTTCCTGTAGTAAGAACATGAAGATATTCTGCTATATTATTTTCAGAAGCTTTATTGTTTTTACACTTCACTTTTTGAATTACAATCCCCCGAAACTGACTTCTGCATGGTCTGAGGGAGGGTTTGGTTTCATTAGTTTTCTAGATATCCAATTTTCTGAGAACCATTTATTGCAAAGATTTTCCTTTCCTCACAGCTCTGTGGTGTCATTTTTATCATAAATTAAGTGTTCATATATTTCTGGATCTGTTTCTGGGTTTTCTATTTTGTTTTATCAGTCTATGTATTCTCGTAACGACACCATGCTGTCTTAACCCTTGTGGCCTAGTAATACGTCTTGATACCCTGTGGCGTAAACCCCTCGAATACTTCTCATCTCGTTCATTGAAGAGGCTCTGGCTACATTTCCTTAAGCATTGACAAGATTCATCTTGTTTATTTTCACCAAAACCAAAACAAAACCTATGGAAATGTTGATTCAAGTTGCTTTAAATTTATAGGTTAATTTGAGGAAGACGAAGTCTTTAAATTGAGTCATTCATCTCTCCATTTATTTAATTCCTCTGTAATGCCTTTTAATAACATTTTATAGTTTTCTGTCTAGAAGCTTAATATCTTTAATTATTATGAGGCATCTGATTTCTGATGTTAATATAAATGGTAACTTGGATTTTTTTCTAACTTTTGTGGCTGCTACAGAAAACTTTAGACCTTATGTATATTGACCTTATTGTCAGAGACCTCATCAGTTTTGTGATTAATTCTAATTGTTTCTCAGTAGATTTTCTTTTTATTTTCTACATATCTCATCAAATTGTCTACATATAATAAGTTTTATTCTTTCTTTCCAGTTCCAACTAACCTTTATTAAATTCTCCTTGTTTTACTGCACTAGCTAGGACCTTGAATACATCATGAAATAGAAGTGCTTATAGTGAATATCCTTGTCTCAATTATGATTTCAGACAAATAGTGTTGAACCTCTCACCCTTAAGTATAAATTACCATTAATTCTAATTTTCCTAGAATTTTTTTTTCCTGTTAAATTAGATGCTTAATTTGGTTAGTAATTTTATCTACTTCTACTGAGATGATCTACTCATTTTTTCCCCCATTATTAATCTGGTGAAAGACCTTCTGTGATAGTCTAACTTGCAACCACAATGACTCATTATATATTATCCTTTTCAGAAGCATGTGTGTATGCAGGTAGGTGTATGTATGCACAATCTGTTTGTCCATCTCCTACTTATCCTATGTGACATCTTTTAGGACTCGAGCATGTATGTTTCCATGTGCCATTAGTTTGCAGACTTCTGTAAGGTTCTTAGTAGGGCTTCATTTGCCATGTAAGTCCTACAACAAGTTAGCCAGTGAGAGACTTTTTCCCCTTCTCTGGCAGAGTTTGAGCAAGATTTGTATTTATTTCTTACTTGTGTGATAGAACTCACCAGTAAAGCTGTCTGAGTCTGGCGATTCCTGTGTAGGAAGGGTTTTAATTTAGGTTCAATTTCTTTGATCAGAATCAAATTGCTCATATTTTCTTTGTCACCTTGTGTCAGTAAATTGTGTGTGTGTGTGTGTGTGTGTTTTAGAAACTTGTCTACTTAATCCACATTTTCAAATACATTGCTCTAACATTATTCCTTATAAGTTCTTGTCTTTTTAAATGAATATATTATAATATCTATATAAAAGTTTGCCTTTTTGTTTTTTCCCCTCAATCTTCAGTTTTCTGTACTTTTTCTCTTTTCAAAGAATCTATTTTTGGCTTCACTGTAGGTTACATTCATGTTTTCTATTTTATTACTTTCTGGTTTATCTTTTATTATTTTCTCTCTTTTTTTTTCCTTTCTCTCTTTTTGTCTGTCTCTCTTGCAATTTGCCAAGAGTGTATGCACTTGACAGAGAGCAGGAAAGTGAGAAAGCATCTCCCACCCCCAACCATGGGGAATGGTCATGCTCTAATCCTTTCTCCTCCATCTCACCCCCCCCCCATTGGGATTTTGGACACGCATACTCGTGCACCTGGCATGTTTTTCAAGCTGCCAGGTCTAGGACTCCAACTGTGAGGTCTGCCAGGTGGGATCCAGCTGCCTTAACCACCATGAGCTGGCCATGTTAAATCCTTCTTTTAATTTAGGGATTCTCTAACTTCTCTAAAACGATGTTTATAGCACGTTAACTTTCAGCTTTTAAGTCATATTTAAAAATAAAACTGCCCTTTAACAATCCTTTCGTTGTGTCCACAAAGTTTCATTTTCTTCATTTGGTTAAAATAGTTTCTAATATAAACTTGACTTATTTTTCTATAGAATTTCTTTAGTATAACTCTGCTGGTAATGAATTCTCTCAGCTTTTGTCAGAAAATGTGTGTATCTCAGTTTGGCAGCTTTTTCTTTTGGCTCTTTAGAAATGTTATTCCATGGTCTTCTGATTTGTTGTTGTTGTTGTTGTTTGTGGTCTAATTATTAACTTTATGAAAGTAAGCATGCTTTTTTCACTCTTAAATAGAACAGCTTTCTTTTAGTCTTTGATTTTCCAGTTTTATCACGCTGGGTCTACAGGATGGATTCTCTACTCCTTGCTCTGGTTTTAGTATGTTTTAAAGTTTTGAATTAGTGGCTTTCCCCAGTTTTGAAAAGTTTTCAATCATTATCTTTTTAAATATACTTTCCACTGAAACCCTCTTTTCTCTCCCTGCAGAATTGTAAATAAAAAACTAGCAGACTTTCTGTCAGCACAGTTGGTTTCCTTCTCAGACCTCTTCTCTTGGCTTGTAGGGAGCTGCCAGCTCGCTGAAATTTTGCTGACCCTTTTTTGAGTAAGTACACAGAGAGAAATCTGGCATTTTTTTCTTACAAGCCATACCCCATGGAGGCCTTCCCCTTATGACCTCATCTAAACCTAATTACCACCAAAGGCCCCGCTGCCTACTACGGTCACATGGAGGGTAGGGCTTCAGCATATGAATTCTGTAGGGACATAGACCTCCAATCCGTAAGAACTGTGTCTTCACGTGACTTGTGTGAGGCATTGTTATCACGCTGGGCATTCAGTTTGGAAACAAATGTTCGAAATAATTTAAGATTTGGTTGGCATTATTTTCTTCCAGTGAGGATTTTTCTTTACTTCTGACAGGAGCCTCGTGGACTAGCAATTTGGAGTCACCTCAATTGAATTTCTAGGACTAAGACTTTGTCACCTGGTCACATGAGCTGAGGTTGAGCTCCCACTGGTGCACAGGCTGGCTTCCATTTAGCTCACTTTTATTCCCAGGGGAGAGCTCTTGCAGATCTTTGAATTACCGCCCAGATGTGTAGGTTCAGCAAGGACTCCATCCCAGGCTTTCCTGCTGACTCCAAACTAACTAGCCTGTCCTAATTCCATCTTCAAGACACACAAAAGCCCTCAGTGGAAAAACAATCCCAAATTGTGCGGCTCACCTCTCTGGATTTCTGTCTTCACTTGGTTTTTGGCCCTATGATTTTTTGCGAAGTTGTTACCTCGAACAGATTATTTTTTTCTTTTAATCCTGTAGTTTTTCTAGTGAAACAGTGTGAAGTTTGAGTCAAGTTATTTGGTCTGTTAGTAATAGAAGCAGAAGTCATACTTCTTTTTGGTGGTCTGAAAACATTCTGCCCTACAGATTTTATTCTTTAGGTACTGTTAAACTATTCCTCATGATCAGAACATCCCTATAATTTATCATCTTCAAGATATAATGAAAGTCATAGAAAAATAATGAATCTACAATTGGCATAATGGTTTCTTAGCCACTGCTTTGTGTGATCATTGTAATAACCCCAGGTATAAGCAAAACGCTTTCTCATCATTGTGATTTGGAGATAGGGAAGGAGACATAATAGAGTGAGTTGTCGAAGTTCAGAGAGTAAATCTAGTGGCAATTGTTGATGAGAAGCCACTTAACATACTTAAAGACAATTCCACAGGAAGTGAACAAAAATGTGGCAGACAATTCAGATGTTATTCTTAGGAGATTGAAGGATATCCTTTTATATTTTCATCTGGTGGTGGATCTGCCAGTGCTTGAAAATGGACATATGTGTGTATGTGTGTGTATAGGGAGTGGGGCTGGGATATAACTGTTACAAAATTGAAATGTTCAGTTTGCCTGTACTTCCTTTTAGAAACACTTTCTTCAAAATATGTAAAGTATGTAAGTATGAAAGTATGTAAAGCACAAGGTAAGCATTTGCCCCAAAGAAGGCATTACCAGGACCAGCAGATGGCATAATGGTTATGTTGCTGGACTTTCACGTAGTTGACCATGGTTCAACTCCCGGACCCAGCAGCTTAAAACTCACACTGGGCATGTGTGCATGTGTGCCCAAAGTCTCAAGAGGAGAATGGAGGAGAAGAGACTGCAGCATGGCCTTCCCCCCAGGGTGTGATTTCTCTCTTTCTCTCTCTGGCAAGTGTACGTATGCTTCCTATTGCAAAAATCTCTCCTATTGCAAAGGTCTCTAAAAGAAAAGAAAGGAGGCGCTACCTGCCATCTGACTTTCTCTCTTGGTTCTAGATTATTTATATGAGGCTCTAATAGGAGAACCAAAGTTTGTTCTGTGGTAAGGTTGCAAAACAGAAATACTGAACCAAATACTGAGGTCAGCACAGTGAAGTCTGGAGAGGGCAAGAGGGGAGGCAGGCACCCATCCCTTGAAGGAGTTCCATACCAAATAGTGAAGGTTTATTCCCAGGATGGCTTTCCCAGCTCTCTTTCCCCCTGTCTTTGTATGGCCCTATCTTTCCAAAGAACATGTTCTGCAAAGAGGGTGTTTGGAGGAAGAAGAGGGGCCATATTACATATATCTTGGCTTGGGTCTGATTTTACTCTTAGGTCATTGGGAAAGTCATGACATATTTTCCTATATTTTTCTATGCAAAAATGCACCATGGCTTTCTCGATGACCCAATAATTATAACACTAGGACAGGCGATGACATTTTATTTCTCTCCTTAGCCCTACCATCTCTTCCCCCCCACCCCCTTTTGGTTAAACTTCAACAATTTTAATAAATAAGATGCTCAAATTCTCAATTGCTCACACTCATGGTGGATTGGAGGTGGTGGGTCATCCTAACCTGTGCTTTAGATCATCAGAGATATATTAACAGGAGAAAGAGCACCGTCTATGGTAGAGCAGCTTTGGCTAGCGGACCCTGAACTGCTCATCCAGGCTGAGCACCTATGTAATAACTTGATAGATGCCCCAGCATGTCAGAATAATGGAGTACTTATTATGTAAGAGGTGGCTGAGGGACATTTTAGGCATAGGATCAAGTGAACTGCATAAATATTAGCTATTATTAAGCGATAGGGTCAAAGATTATTAATGTGAATTTTCATAGCCTTTCTTCATATTAACCTCCCATGCCCTCCAGAAGAATCTTTCTTTCTACCCTCCCTTCTGTCAGAGACAAAGACAAAATATTAAAACAGGCAAGGGAGGACTGTCTCTCTTGTGGAAAAAAACAAGCAGGGGAAGAGAAAGAAGTCTTGAAAATAGAAAATTTTAGGTTTTTGCCATAAAAGAGTATGCGGATTAATGTGCAATTATCCACTTCTGGAGATGAGATTGAAGATAATGAGAATCGATAACAATGGACTTTCTTTTATTTATTTGTGTTTTTCCATTTTTGCCAGAGGGCACATGTGCTGGCTGTGGGGCAAGGGGAGAGCCAGAAAGCACCCTCCGGGGGCCACAGTAATGACATTATCCCTTCTCCTCCATTTCTCCTTCCTTTTGGGATTTTGGACGTGTACTCACGGGCTTTCTTTTATTATATTGCTAATTGTCAGATGCAAGAAAAGCCTTACATTTTAATTTAATTTTATTTATTTTTGGGGATAAACAGAGAGAGAAAGAAAGAGAAAGCACCCTCAATGGGGCACGATCATGCTGCCATCCATTCTTCCTCTTCTCCATCCTGTCAGGATTTGGGGCCTGCGTGTACATATGCCCGGTGTGTTTTTCAAGCTGCCGGGGGTAGGATTCAAACTACGGTCAGCTATGTGGGATTTGGCTCCCTTAGCCAGTAGGCCACTGGGCTGGCCCAACCCTGAAACTCTGAAAAAGTTATTTTTTAAAATTTGGATTATATTTTTCTTACATCATTTTTCCATCACCAGTAAAATTACATCGCAAAGGAATGTATATACCTACCTAATACCTTAATAGATCCCCCAGCATGTCAAAATAATGGAATGCTCCTTATGGAAGAGGTGGCTGAGGGACGTTTTAGGCATAGAGTCAAGTGAACTGTGTAAGTATTAGGTATTATTTAGCAGTAGGGTCAAAGATCATTGTCTATCATGGAAATCTTTTGTCTCAACTACTAGGAATATGTTAGAGAAACTTGAATCTTGGTGAAATATTTTTTAAATAATTCAACTAAACTAAAAACCCGTTTTGGAATCATGGGGAGATGGTCTCCTAAAAGCCTTATATAATTGGAGGGTCGCTTTTTGGAGATGGGGTATAATAAGGACATTAAGTTTAATGATTTCTAAAGTCTCTATGACTCTATGGCTTATCATTCTCAATTTAGGGAATAGAGACTTTATTTCTATGTATCTAGTCCAAATAATAGATTTTAATTCTCTGTTTCTCAATTTAGGTTCTAGATATGTAATCCAAATACAATAGAAACAGAAACATGGACTGGAGAGGAGAAAAAAAGAAAACTGGAATCTCTTTTCTTGCTGATTTTAAAACAATGGGTCCTTTTTCTGACAAAGAGCTTTGGAACATATAAAAGCATCTTTAGTCTAAAACAAAACATGTTTTCTTGTACTTCTACTCTAAAGAAAATCTATTATCATATCAATTTGTGGCTGGCTAAGAGTGTTGGCAAACACTTCCATGGCTACTGATGAGACATGGGGATTTTCCAGTGGATTTAGGATTGAATTGGCCAAGGAGCTGAGGTTACAAACCACCCATCTCTCCCCCAAGAAGATGCAGAGAACTGTGATCTGCCTCCTGGACCTCTCTCATCAGAGGCTGCTGTACTGAGCATAGAACTCGGACCAGGGTGAGATCTAGGGTAGACTTCAAAAAGTACAATTCTGAGAGCAGAACTTATGCTAAATAGACGCCCTGTCCTTTCTCATCCACTGCAGCCGTCTACGATTATGATGTAAGTATGGTCCAGTGGCTAAAATTATGGTGATTTTTCAAAAACGCCAGTATCAGAATTTTGCCTTGACAGTACATCTGTAACTACTAATAATGCTGTTTTAGGCTGACTCAGTTGCTTTGAAATTGCACAGCTCTGTTATGAGTAAATGAGAGGCAACCAATTATCTATAAAATAACCACACGCACAGAGGAGAGTTTGATGAATTACAAATGAACTCCGCTGACACAACAAGGTGCGGAAGCCTGCCCTGCTCTCTGACTTACCGTCAGAAGTAGGGGCAATGCGTGCATATTTTACAGACAGCAGACCCTACTGAATTCCAGCATGGGGTGGGAACGAGGGTAGGAAGATAACAAAATTTTGCTCCACTTGTACATACATTCCTGCTTTAACAGTAAGTAGGAAACCTGACCCAGTGTGTAGAGGCAGAAAATCCAAGTATTAAACATCTGAGTAAAGAATTCCTCTGCTCCAGGAAGAGCCAAGATTAGATAGGAAATGCAGATCCACTGTCACGCAGTGTGATTTAGAACATAGACCGAAAGAGCCATTGCAAGACTCTTATCCCAGAACTCAGCCTGGTGTGAGGGGGAACCAGTGCATAAACCCACCTTACAGAGAGCAGATGCTGAATCCCTGAAACCAAAGGATGCCAGCCTCATCAGGGCTCTGTCAGGAGGAGAGTGAGACAACTACAGCTTCATTCAGCAACCCCTCTTGACCTCCTCCCTGTGCATGGTTGAAGGCGATGTCTGTTTTCATTATTGCTCAGGAAACTACAATTCACAGTCATTTCTGCTAGGCAAAGGGTACAGAGAGTGGTTTACCCACCCGAACATCTCGTGGGGTTGTACAGAAAGGTGAAGAGAACCCTACACACCCAAACTAATGCTGGTGCCTCCATGGCTTCAAGAGACTGAAGAGACATTTCATAGTTTTGGAATGTCTACCTTTCAAATTAAGGAGTAATCAGAGTTTATACAAGAAGATCTAGAACAGGGTTTCTACTTATCACGAAGTTGCTAGGCCTGCCTAGGTCAAGCACTCAGAGAACAGCTCTTTCCCCATCGCAGTGCTGTTTCCTATGAGGGGTGTCTCTAGGTATAGGCGCTTACATGTCTCTGCATCTGTTGAGCATTCTTGTTTGTTAGAGTGCATGTGCACACACATTAGAGTGAGGGAGACTGAGAGATTGAGAGAGAGAGAGAGATGAGCATTGCCGACAGGGTCCAGCCATGCCATGACCCTCTTCCTCCAGGCTTGCTTCCCATCGGATCCTGGGCACGTGCATGTGTGCCTAGCATGTGTCAGCTGACTGGACCAGGGATTCGAACCTGTTCCCATGTAGACTCTAGTTTCTCTTGTGCAGTGCATAACCTCTGTGTACCATGAAGCCAGCCCCCCACCTTTTTTTTTTCTTTTAGATTTTAAGGTAGGCTAATGTTAAGCAAAGTGTGAGCTGAGCTTGGGAGTCGATCTCCCAGGAGAAGGTGCAATACCAAAGAGATCAGTCATCCTAGAGAATAAGTGTGCCCATGAGGGGTAGTGGAGTGTGGTACACAGCTTCTTGCCCAGTGTCTTCCAGCCAGGGACAAAATAGTGACCTGCCAGCCCTAGGGAAGTTGACTTGTCAGATTTCTCTCATGTGCCTTCTGTTCTCCATGTGTCTGGTGAAGAAGACGGAGCAGGTCTGGGGTTAGCTTGCTCTGGGTTTGCATTCTGACCTCTACCACTATGTCTCCAAAGGTGGGAATCGTATGCCTGTTTAAGAGAATTTTAGATGATCTACAATGAATCCCTATGTAGGTTTTTTTTCTCTTAATCCTGACTAGATCAAGTGGGAAGTCACCATTTGGTACTGGAATGAAATGCCTCTCTGAAGGTGGCCATCCTCACTTCTAGAAGAGAAAACCAACCTCAGTCTTGGTAGCTCCAGACATGCAACTATACACAACTGGGATTTTCCAGAATTCCCTTTCCTTTACACTTATTTTTATACTTCTATTAGGTTGTCGGAAAGTCATGTCATATTTTTCTGTTTCTATGCAAAAATGTGTCACAACTTTCTGGATGACCCAATAATTACAAGTACAATTTTTTTTTTTCATCAAGTCTAGATGGCTTAAGATAAATGTACGAAATTTAAAAAGGAAATAATTCCCTAGGAAGTATGTGAAGATAAAAAATAGTTACAGAATTGGGACCAGCAATTGGCATAATGGCTATGTCGCTGGACTCCCATGTAGTTGACTGCAGTGACCCGGTGGCTTAAACTCATGCCGGGCGTGTGCATACGTGTGCCCAAGATCCCAAGAGGAGAATGGAAGAGAAGGGATTGCGGTGTGGCCATCCCTCTTAGGGGGTGATTTCTCATTTTCTGTCTCTCTCTCTGTCTTTCTGGCAAGCGCACGCACCCTATAGGAAAAACCTCTCCAAATAATAATAATAATAATAATAATAATAATAATTTTAAAAAGTTACAGAATGGAAATTAATGAAATTTGCAAAACACGGCAGTGGCTGGTACAAGGTCATGTTGCATGGACATGTGGTCAGAGGGTAGAGGAAGGGGAGGAGGGCAGCTGTGGCAGGAACTGAAATGGTCTGAAAATCTTGAAGGAGAGTTGCCAATAGCTGGGGCCAAGACGAGTTTCTGTTCCCTGGGTGCAGTGTGACCAGGGAGGCTGTGAGGAGAAGATGGCCTTAACAAGGTGGGCAAGGAAGGCTAGCAGGAGGAGGAGAGCCGCACAGTGGAACCAGAGAGGCCAGCAGACTAAAGAGGCTAGAAAGGAGTATTTGGAGGGCGCCAGGGGAGCTGGGACAGAGGAGTTTCTGGCTGGAGAAGTAAGTGCTTTTAAGCAATGTGGGTAATGAAAGACGAGGAGAATGGGCCTAATGGGCCTGAGTGCAATCTGAGCTTCATCCCCTACTGACCATTGGTGTCGGAATAACTTTTAACATCACTGAGGAGCCTCCGTTTTCTCATCACCTGAAACACAGGATATAACAAGAGAACCTGTGTCTTGTAAATTCTTCCTAAGGGTTGACTGGTGTTTTCAGTTTTCAGGGTGAGCCCACATGTCTGTCTGTGTGCACGGTTCGAACTGGGCAGTCTTGTAGCCGGAGCCAAATCTTTACTCTTGCTCTAAGATTGACTTGTTGCTGAGGAAACAGTCAACAAAGCTCGGAGTGCTTAGGGGGGTTATTTACCTGAATTTCAGATAAACAGTAACTATTTGAAGTCTAGGTGGGTCTAATTATTGGACAATCACTCTATTAACAAATTTCAGAAGTTCCATGAGCTGTTTAACGCTGTGTGAAAGTTCAGTGTGTAGATGCATTTTGAAAAGGGGGGGGGCATATCAAGAACCAGAGAGAATAACCCAGTGATCCTGTTTTCTGAAAAAGGAATTTTTCCTTTCGGGAGTATATTAAATCCCACCACAATACAGGCCATGTCCTGCTCTTGGCAGAATCTCTAATTTGAAGTCCCTTGCTTCGGAGACACTGGTCCTGTGCTATCTGGCACCTTCATTAACCCTCCTACTGTCAGTTCCCACATCTCCCTGCTGGGAAGACTGAAGGTGATTTGTTTGGTCTGTAAACAAAAACCCTTAAAGTGAGATACAAATGTTAATTTAAAAGCCCACAGGCACTGTGGCAATAGTTCCTATAACAAGTTAGGGTGAATGTCTTTCTGGCAAGATTTACAAAGCCAGAGCTTTACCTGGAAGATGAGAGATGTCAGGCCTCAAGGCAAGACCTAAGCAAAAACTGACAAAGCAAAGCACACAGGAAACTTGGGTAATAAGTTTAAATCTTCTTAAAGTGTCTAGAAAATGCACTCTGAAACAGAATCCTACAATTCAGCAAACCTCAGGTAAAGCCTAGAGCTTTCTGGCCTCCACGGGGAAGTATCCAATGTGTAGAAAACCCAGGGGAAGAAATGGCAAAAACCTTAGCCTGGGAAGTCAAGGCTGAAGAGTTATGATCCCATTTGGATAGCACACTCCAAAATGACACAAAGGCTTTCAAAAGAGGAATAGAGGTTTGCAGTCATGCACATAGGCCTATGTTTTTAGGTAAATAGCTTGATCCATTACAAAAAAAGAAAGAAAATGAAAAATGAGAAGGAAACAATGGAAAAGGTTAAAAATAAAATATGAACGACAGCTTCGGCTACAGCTCACTACATTGCTTTAGGCAACTGAGTGCAGAGCTGACAAACCGATGGCATGGTAGAATGAAATGCATTTTTGAGATTGCAAGTGCCTAAGCACAACGCCATTCTGAACAATAATGGGGGAGAGGTAGTTCTGGGCCTTTAAGTAGTTAGAATATTATACTTTAAAAAGTGGGAGAGAAAAGACAAGAAATGAACATATATTTTGAACCATCTAATAAAGACTTAGAAGTCTTGAAGGTGAAATCAGATTACAACAAATGTGTTTTCTAGCTAAAAATCATGATCATTAAGTGGTTGAGACAATTTTATATAATTCAATTGCCACTGGTATTCACAAATTTTCTTTTTTATTTGTATCTGATCCCTACTTCATAAACTTATAATATGAACATATTTATTCATTAGCTAGATGAAGAATGACCCAATTCTAACTCAGAATTATCTAATTCTAAAAAAGGAAAAAGAAGATATTTAAAGAAGAGGACCTTTGTCTGGAGTCATATTCCCTAAGAAAGTTATTAACAGGGTTGCCAAATAAAATACAAGATTTATGGTTAAACACAAATTTCAATACACAACAAATAATTTCTCTTAGTTTAAGTCTGTTACACAATCTTCCATGGCAACCCAATTTATGAATGAATTTCAGAAGATCCATAAGCCCCTGAATGTTATATAAAAATTCAGTGTTTAGGGAGACCAGCAGTTAGCATAATGGCTATGTTGCTGGACTCCCATGTAGTGGACCACGGTTCAAGCCCTGGACCTGGTGGCTTAAACTCGCACCAGGCGCGTGTGCGTGCATGCCCAAAATCCTGAGAGGAGGAGAAGGAATCACAGTGTGGCCATCCCCCTTGGGGGGGGTGATTTCTCACTCTCTGTCTTTCTGGTGAGCGCACACGCCCTATAGCAAAAACCTCCCCCCCCCCAAAAAAAAAAATCCAATGTGTAGGTACATTTTGGAAAGGAGACAGACTCATCAGTATTTTTTCTACCAGAGTCTTAAAAGTATCATCTCCCCATAGTTAAATATCATTAATGCAAAGAGATCATTCTATTAAGACCTGACGTTCTTCTATATGCTGAGTTTCTTAGTGGCCAATGTTAAAGGGATACGCAAAGGACAATTTATCAAATAGCTACTGGTGAAAGAAGAGTATGCCTGGGTGTGGCTGACAGAGCAGGGAGGTAGAGAGAGCTGGTCCACTGGGCCTTGCCAACTGACTGCAATACCGCATCGTCCTTCAAGGGTCCTTTTCAAGGTCAGGTTTGCATTATAAATTACCTGCTTTGTGGAGACCTGACCAGAGAGAAGCAGTGATGAAGGAGAGGGAGAAGGAGGTGATGGTGGCCTGGTTTGGACTCAGATACCTCCATGGAAGAAGTGGAGAGATAGGAGAAGGTGGGTGTGTAGATGGGGTGTGGGTTGGGGGGAAATAAAATCCTCAAAGGCCACGTTTCCTCTAGTCTAGATTTTACACCCAAAGATGCCCCCATGCAAAGCTGTTGGTGCTGCTTTTACCCACCCCCATTCTCAGCAGGAAGCTGCTTTCCTGGAGTCCATTGGAGGGTGTGGTGGTGAGGAAGAGCGCAGTCTTTACCTGTGTCACTGAAAGTAGACCCGCAGTGCTGCAGCTTCTGCCGCCATTTCCTCCTCCGATCTCCAAGAGGCTGGCGAGTCCTCGTCCTCTTTGTCATGTTTCTGGAGCTTTGGGGAAAAAAATGGAATAGAGTCATCAGTGGGTCCTTGGGCCTCTTCGAACACATGTGGGGAAAAGGCAATGGGGGCACGCGGGAGAGAGAACTAAATGAAATTTGCACACTAGAGGCCAGTACGTAGGCAGGCATGTATGTGTCTTTATATTGCATTCCTTGTCAAATTTTGGAAACAGGGAAATTTCACATACGAACCCATATTTCCAGTTCCTTTAATGAGATTAGGCCATGCTGAGGCTGGGAGTGGTGGCTGCAGATTGGGTTGCCACCAGAGACACATGCTGCCATGCACCATCATTCCCACCATTCTCGAATTCTTATGCTTGACAGGTGTCATTCATTTAGTTGATTTCCCAGACTCTGAAGGCATTGAGTTTGCAACCTACCCACACTCATTCCTGCAGGCTGGCCTCCCTTACATGATCTCTGAGAAGGCCGCTGAACCAAAGTAGCTAATGCAAATTTACGGTGGTAATACAAGGCCCATGGCTACTGAGTAAGAAATGAGTATTTCTGTTAAAAGAAGCTTCAAGCATGTAAATATTGGGTTATCAGAAAAGTCATGGTGCATTTTTGCATAGAAAAATAAGTCAAAACTTTTCCAATGACCCAATACTTTAAAAAAAAAATCAAAAATTAACAATTGCTCTTAATCCATTGAGTAGTTTAAAAATCCTTCTCTGACATCCATATTTTTTTTTTGTACTTTTTGTGTTCATCTTTGATAGCATTAAGATTTTATCCCCTCTATATGTATATCTAAGTAGTTGTCTTCAGAACTCTCTTCCTTAGAAGAGCTCAATTTCCTCCCTTAATCTCCTATTGCAATTCAATTTCATTAAGTAAATTTGTTGTTCTTATGTGTGGTTCTATACACCGTAAAATGCTGACGGTATAAATTCTTAACCCAACACACTGCACTATATACATTTTGTGATATTTGAGATTGAGACAAACGATTCAATAGCACCAATGACGGTGCACATTCATGATGTGAAGGTCAGTTTTTTGGATATGCATTATTTAATCCTTAAAATGATCAATAAGGCGAATGCAGTTAGCCCCATTTTACCAAGGAGGAAATTGAGATCTGAAGTTCATTCACTTTGTCAGAGATGACCCTGTTCTGTAGTGGTCAGTGTCAGACTTATCCTCAACAACTTCTGTCTCTTTCTACCCCAGAGGAGCTACCGCACCACTACAGAGTAGATTCCAGATTCCCTTCCACCTCTTTGAAAATAATCTTGCCAACTCAGCGCAAAGTCTATCAACTAAAATAGCGAAGTTCGCTATGTTGGAGAAAAACGTTCTCAACCTAACTCAGAGACCCCACCCGGGCAGCTTGCAGCAGATGGAGAAGCCCCCCCCACCACTTATTTCATAGCAAGCCTTAATACAGAAGGCAAAACAGTGAGGGAACGGTAGCCGGGCTCTCCAGCTGGGCTGTATTTCCACACGGGGTAAGTCAGAGCCTAAATGAGATTCATTAGCATATAACCAGGCCACAAATATGTTTATGAGGGTCATGGATCTTCCGTTCAGAGTTTGGCTGCCAGCATGCTGGTTTTACATTTTGCCACATAGATTTAATTCTCCTTAGTGGAAGAAAACCACATTAAGAAGTCATTTTCTTCCTTGCAGAGGCAGATAGGACGCAGTTGCTACAGGCAAGTCAAACAGGATTGCTATTCTACTCAAGAACTAATTTTCATTTTGATACCACCTTTAGGTCTGTTATAAATCTATCTTGTAACAATTCAATAGGATGACAAAGAACAATGCAAAGCCCAGAAAATATAGCCTTCCCACTTCTGGTACTGCCATCAAAAGACACAAAAATCAAGCATTAAGTGGCCTCATCAACACAGATCATACCAGATGAATCCAGATAATTTAGAGCCTGTGAACATTAATGCCTTCCTGATTATTAGGCGACCGTCTGTTATTGTCATATGCCTTACAGATGGCAACATTGTGCCAACGCTTAGAAGTTGTTTATGGGAAATGGGGAATAAATAAAACAAATACTAATTGTGTTTGCAAAACTCCGTTGTACATGGTTTTTAAAACGTAAGCGATTTCCCTCCTAAAAGCCCCAGATGGAAACATATGGCTTTCTTTAGAACAGTCTAGCTTAACCCTAGCTGTCCATGGGAATTATCTGGAAAATGGGAACAAAACAAAACAAACAACCCAACCCAGGGATTCTGATTTCATTGGTCTGGGGTAGTTGGAGTTGGGTTGGGTTTGGGACTCTCTTTTAAAAACTTTTCAGGTAATTCTAAGATACATGCATTGTGGAGAAGCACTGCCTTGGGAGAAGTGTGCGGAAGAAGCCCGTACACACACAACATCACATTTGCCTCCAAGCACCTTGCCGATGACCCCCTCAGCAATATGAGAGCTGTCCTTTGCTAACCCTGCCCTCGAACTGCTTTTCTTCTGTTTACACTCTGCAAAGGAATGTCTGACCACGAGGCTTGTCTCGGGGACCCTAAGGTGCTGATCAAGCACAGGCATCTTTGAATGAGTTTTCAGACCACGGGAATAGGGAGGGTGGACAGGCTCTGCTAGGCAAGAATATGTCCCAGCAGAGCCACCCAGGCGACTTGGAAATTATACACGTTGTAGTTTGAAGTACAGTCCTGCTTCCCCCAGGCAACCCAAGATCCTGGCGCCTGCGGCCTGCAGCGTGGCTAGCAGAGGCTTCTCCCAAAGGCACTACTGTGGACCTTGGGTGGGCTTTACTGCGGGTGGGCTTTACTGTAGGAGTTCCCTTCGGATGACCTCCAGATTACTTAAGACTGCAGGGACTACTCAGTTACACATCAGCTATCTCATCTGTCCCTGCAGTGCCAGGGACCGGCCTGCCATTTGAACACCAAACAAGACAGTCCCCTTTGCTGTCCTTGGGGAGCACCCAGGTAGGGAGAGCAGACACCAAATGGTGGATTCTTAGTGAGACCCGATTCCCAGAGGGGAGGGGCTGGGCGGGGCTAACCCACTGGTAGTTGGAACTGCTTCTGAAGGCCCTCTGGTTTCACAGAGACCCTGTTTTAAAGGAGCAGTGAGGGCGGGTGTAATCTAAGGAGTACCCAGCAAGGACTGTCCTAGAAGCTGAGGTTTAGCCCACACGTGAACAATGAGAAGAGTGAGCTCCTTCACTCTGCATTCTTCAGTCTCCTGTTCTGTAAAAGGGTACGGACCGTGCCGGGAGCAGTCATGGGTCCGACGCCCATGCGTGGCACTCGGTGTTCGCTGCTGCCCTTGTGGCTCCCGTTATCATTATCATGATCATTTTTAGGATAGATATCCTGTCCTAAACACACCCCACAGACGTGGTTTCTAGGAATTAAAAATGCTTTTACTATCTTCACGGCTCCCCAGTGATCTATATTTCTTGGTCCTAACTACTCCATAAAAGGATTAAAAGCCACAACCAGAATTCAGATGCATACCAGCTAGTTCTAAGGAGACAGGTTTGAGGAGGAAACTTAGCTCCTTTAACTCTACAATGACCCACGATGATCCCTAACGCTCAAGATGACCATAAGGAAGAGAAGAAAGCATTCCTGGAGGCATCTCACAGGGCAAAGTTAAGGACTGGGAGGTCCCTGCACAGCAGTGGGTAAGCCTGTGTTTCCAATGTGTCTTGGAAACCTACCGGGCGGAGGTGTGTATGCCCAAAACCCTGACGGGGCAGAGAAGTGGAGGAAAAAGGACTGCGACGTGAAGGCGCCCCAGGGAGGGGTGATTTCTCTCTCTCAAGGGTGCTTATGTGACGCCCCCTGGCAATCAAATGGAAGGAAGCACCTAGAATAAAAAGCATAATATGAGTCAGACAGCGGCAGGGTAGGTAAGCCAGCGAGAGCCTTCATGGCTAACCTGGTGATTGGAGGTCTAACCCGGCAGCTTGAAAAACAGGCAGGGCGCATGTGCCACGTGTGCCCCAAATCCTGACAGGAGAATGGGGAGCACGGATTGCAACATGATCATCTACCCCAGGGGATGCTTTCTGACTTTCTCTCTCTCTCCCTCTTTGGAGCACATGCACCCTGTTGCCAAAAAATAACTTACAATTTAAAAGAGAGCATGTGGTGCAGGTCAAAGGCAAGGAAAATTACCCTGGGAACATGGTTTATCGATTAATAAATAAAAATACAGGATACCCAGTTAATTATTTTTTAGTATACCTTATATCAAATTTGGGACATATACTAAAAAATTACTTGTGGGACCAGCAGTTAGCGTAATGGCTATGTCGCTGAACTCTCATGTAGCTGACCGCAGTTCGAGTCCCAGACCTGGTGGCTTAAACTCAAGCCAGGCGCGTGTACGTGCGTGCCCAAGATCCCAAGAGGAGAATGGAGGAAAAGGGATTGTGGCGTGGCCATCCCCCCTGGGGGGTGATTTCTCACTTTATGTTCTCTGTCTCTCTCTGTCTTTCTGGTGAGTGCACATGCCCTATAGCAAAAACCTCTCCAAAAAAAAAAAAAAAAAAAATTACTTGTTAACATCTGAAGTTCAAATTTAAATGGGCTTCCTGTAATTTAACTGGCAACTCAACCTAGGAGACCCTTTAAGAGGTGCCACAGGAAGTATTTGGCTTGCATTTCATAATTGGTTCTTCCTAAACCTGCCTGTTATTGCTAGGACACACAGGGACAAAGAAAGATCAGATCCAAGGCTAGCATTGCGTTCACGCTCGGGCTTATTATTATTATTGCATAAGTCATTAGTAGTATTTTAACTCTGTAATTCATTGGTTCTAAAATATTCAGTTTTTCATCTTTTAGCATCTCTGAAATCAAAACGTGTCCTATAACCAACAGTGTCATCATTTATTAGGTCATCAGACACGTCATGAGGTATTTTCCTGTTTCTGTGCAAAATTGCGTCATGATGTGTCTGATGACCCAAAACTCGGCAATGTTCTCCTTTCTTGGTAGTACATAAAATGATAGCACTCCTTCCAACTGACTGGGTCTGGGTTTAAATCACACAAGTTAAATGTGACTCAGCTCAATGTAAAAATGCCCAGCACCAAGGCTGTTCCAATGCATGCTCGTTTCCTTCCTATGCAACAAGAAAAGTTGAAACTGTTTTCACAGATGCTTTGTTCTCTGGAGGAAAGGGCATGCCAAAGTGACAGAGTTTGCAAAACTTTAACTAAAGTCTTTATTCACATTCTGCAGATTGAAGTCTGTGATGGCTCCTCCAAGCAAATTCTGTTTCTATTCAACTTTGAAAGAGATTTTTTGAAATGTATCTGTAGTCATCCCACTTTATCTGCTTGAAATGATTTTGGGGGAAGGTAGCGTTAACAGGATTTCTGATTGGTGAACTGATATGTGTCGATTTTGACATTGTGCTTCCTCCTGCACATTGAGTATGTTAGCACAGACTCTGGGGTGATGATTAATTCTCTGATGTAATGCTCAGATCGTCATGGCTATTGATGTTTTTATAGCTCTGTAACGGGATGCAGTAGGAGTAATGATTCACAATAATTTAAATTTTCTCAGAATAGGGAACTTACCTATAGTATAAACGCCAAATTGTCTTCAGAAGGGGGAAAACCAATGTAATGTTCTTCTTAAAGAAGCAAGTGGCTGAATACAAACTTGGGCGTTGTTATAAAATAATACAGCTCATTGTCATCAGTTTCATAAAACAACAGAGCACAGAGCTTAAATAAGTCATTTCTTATGAGTTGATGGTTCTATTTACACAGGAGTTTATAGAAATAGTCTCAAAAGGCAAATAACTATATTGAATAGGGAAGTAAATCTTTATTTTTTTTTTAAAGATCTGATTCTTTCAATGCAACAAAGAAGTGTTTGTTGAGCACATGATAGATCCCACGCTCGGTTCTAGGTCTTACGAAGGATATAAATATGAATAGGCCCCAAATCTGCCTGCCAGGATTTCACCACTCAATAGGGCAGACAGAGTCATGCATACATAAGCAAGGACAAGTCAGATTGGCATAAATACTACAAGTTCCTTCAAAGTGTTCTTGGAATATCTGGGGGAGGAGAGAAAATAATTCTTGCTAGAATGGAGGTCTGGAGTTGGCTTTTTTTTTTTGAGAGGTTTTTGCTATAGGGCACATGCGCTTGCTAGAAAGACAGAGACAGAGAGACAGAAAGTGAGAAATCACCCCCCAGGGGGGATGGCCATGCAGCAGTCCCTTCTCCTCCATTCTCCTCTCAGGATCTTGGGCACGCATGCACACGCGCCTGTTGAGAGGTTAAGCCACCGGGACCAGGACTCAACTGCGGTCAACTATATGAGAGTTCAGCGACATAGCCATTGCGCTAACTGCTGGTCCCAGTGATAGGGTTTTAAGGAATGGATTACTCTGGAAAGTGGTAGCAGTTTTTGCAGATATATGATGCATGTGCTAGTTCTCAGGCAACTCGCAGCCACTGCTGGCTTTACTACCTGGTGGTTCACTTGCAGTACTCCTTCCTGACCAACCCTGGCATGGCCTTCTAGGCAGCCACTAGCCATGGACCAGAGTTGTCAAGAGAGCCAAACTTTGCTTGCTGTTTTGAGAAACTTGAGATGACATTATTTAAAATGGAATACACACTCCAGAGGCCCAGAAGATGGTCACCAGCCCTGCAAATACAAAGCTACTAACAGCTTTGAATGCTACCGAGAGACAGTTATCCCCTTTTCAGCCACCTTTCGGGCCTCAATTGATGAAGAGGAAAGTCTCAACCAGTAATTGTATGTCCCTAACATGTACCGACATCCGGCATGACCCCCGACAGAAAGCAGAGCCATCTAGATCTAGCTGTTGGTTTGTCAGAAAAGTCATGACGTGGTCGTCTACATTTTTCTATGTAAAAATGCATGATGACTTTCCCAACAACCCAACAGAACATAATAAGATTGTTTAGGGGCTGGCCTCATAGCCTAGTTAGTTATTAAGGGAGAAGACCCTGCAGTTTGACTCCTGGCCCTGGTGGCTCGAAAACACACTGGGTGGGAGTGCATACATGCCCACCCAAAACCCTGACTGGATGGAGCAAGGGAGGAGAAGGATTGTGGCAGGACCACACCTCACTGGGGTGTGCTTTCTCCTCCCTCCCTTCTCTGGCCAATGTGTGTGCCCTCTGGTGATTAAGGAAAAGAAGAAAAAGATGATTTTGTTTAGATCATATTTATCTTTAGGGTTATCTCTGATTTATGGCAAATCATCTCATGTCTCCTTATAAAGTAAATTTAAGTTAAAAAATGAGTTGATCTAAAAATATGTATAAAAATGAAACAGAGTGGGAAATGTGGCACTAAGGGTCAGTAACAGCCGAACGGGCCCAGGGAAGTACAGCTGAGGTGGGAGAAGGTGGTTAAAGATGTGAGGCTGAAGAATGGGTGTTCTAGCGGAGCAGGCAATTTCTACTGGGCTGAGTTACAGAAGGAAAATTTCAATATTTATTTGTTTATTTATTTATTTAGGACAGATTGTTGGGAGTCTTCAGATTGTAAGAGTTCCAAAGTAAAACAGGTTATATTGATTTGCAGAGATGGCAGAATTTTGGGTAGGGTAAGTTTTAAAGGAAAGCCTCATTGAAGAGGTGACATTTAAGTTTGACATGAGAATACTGAGAAGGAGTTGGTAAAGCAAAGAGCCAGGAGGAAAAGTATTTCAAGCAAAAGGAATAGCAAGTGTGGCTCTTCAAGGAAGAAGGAAGCGTGGTGCTGAGTGACTGGCTACGAGAGTGAGAGGAAGGCGTTAGCAGGATGGCAGATCCGTCGTAACCTGTGAGCATGGCTTTGAAATTTGGATTTTATTTTTGGTGCAGTAAAGGATTGAAGGCCTAGAAGCAGCAAAGTAGAAGGACTAGAATAACTTTTCATGAAGATTTCCTTAGGGCTGGGTGGTGATGCAGTGGTAATGCAACTGGACTCACATGGGAGAATGTCCTAGGTTTGTATCCTGGGACCTCCCTGTGTGTGTACACCTCCTGTTCCAGACTGGCTGAGGCTGTGGGTGGGTCACAGCATTGGGGGTTCCTGCCTACCCCCTTTAAGGAAATGACCTGGCTGGAGAAGGCATTAGGGGAGAGAAGCTACTATGGCAGCATCCAAGGTACAATACCTTGTGTGGAAGGAAGCTGAGGGGGTCTGGGTGAGGAAAGGGTGTTCGTTGGCCCATAAACTCATGTGGTGGTTAATTGCGATACAGGAGCTTAGTTCCTCCCTGTAGATGGACCTTCTCTCTGGCAGCTTTCTTCCTGGCCCTTCCCTGCAAAGCACACATGGATTCTGGCTTCCCTGCCAAGGCTGCCCTGGACGAGGGTGAAAATCACTCCTGCCCAATATCTGTCCTGCCTCTCTTCAATCACACACTTTCCCAAATCCCCGGGAAACCTTTTCGGTGCCATTCTAGTCAGCAGAGTTGTGGTTCGTGGTTGTGGGCCCTTTCTCCCTTGCTTACATACACCGCACGCCCCACCATCCTTTCACACATGCTCCCAGACACCGGGCGTCCTTTCTCTACGTGCTGGTTATTGAGCAGATGGCTGTCCACCCCAAACCTTCCCGGTGGCTGGATCAATCACCCTCTGCCATTCACTCTGGATGAACTTCTTTCACCAACCTAAGAGTTTATGATCTCTCAGATCCTTCACATACTTTTTGGCATAAACGTATGTTCACTGCTTCCCTCCGCATTCCCTTCACGTGAGTGCTTGTGAACTAGAGCCTTGAATGAAGCGCTAGAGTGTGAAGCCCCTAAGTGCAAAGAAATTACCTCTGGGTCCTTCTGTTCACTGTGAAAGTTCGAAAGCCGAGTTCTTTACCCTTTTGTGGTGAAAACTTCAGGCAATCAACAGAGCATTAATCATTTGATTAGTTGCCAAAGCTCTAACTTAAGCATAACTTGCTTGAGTAAAAGCAAGTATTTTTTTTTTTTTCCCCAAGACTGCCTATGGGGCCAAAGTGCTGAAATAAGCTCTTATATTAATTAGTGGCATCCCACTTTCAAGGAATATAGAGTGTTGATGTTTAAGAATTTGTAACCCCCAAAAGTATTTATTAACTAGAAAATCACAGCACTGGAAAATAATTATGCCAAACCACTGTACTATAACAGAACCCAATTGCTTATCCAATTATATGTTAAAGTATCACATTGTCAAGCCGATTGCCAAAGCAGCAAATGAGACTTTTCCAGCATCACAGTTTGGATAGTAGTTTAGATAGTACTCAACTACATGCACCATGAATGGTCTTCGGAGCATCTCATGCATCCTATCCAACCTGTACAAACCGAGGTGGGCATTTCAGGCTTGCTGGAGTATACGCCTGCCATTTAAAAATCACTTTAATTGGTTGGACATTAAAGTTTGCAGTTTTTCCTTCGAAAGCTTGCTAAGAACAGCTCAGCAAAGAGCAACTGTGACTCCTGGTCTTAAAAGAGATGATTTCAATTAAAACATCAAAGGAGTCGTTTCTTTTGAGAAATGCAATCAGTGACGCTATCCCGAAATGTGAATCTCAGAAAAATAACCCCAGACTGAGTTTCCTGGATCAGTGTAAACTTGGCTTGTTCTTAGGATATCCCATTACTAAAACGTTTTTAGCTCACTGGAGTGAGCCTCATGTTGCCAAGGGATGGGACTGATCTTGCCTAATGGTTGGATTGGCATTTCAGACGAAGAATCTCATTATGGCATTAACCTGATGAACAGGGTTCAGCAGAAAAATCCATTGTACTCGTCCAGCCGTTCTTTGCTCTTTAAACACGGTCCTGTGCTGCACAACACCATGTAGGTCAATGAAACGCCCTGTAGATGACGCTGGTTCCTTAAAGAGCATGCATGCTGTACTGTAGTCTAGGTGTACCATAGGCTATGCTCTCTGAGCTTGTGTAAGTGCGGTCTATGATAAAATCGCCCAATGTCGCAATTCTCTAAAAGGATCCCTGTTGATAAGCCACACGTGCCTGTAATGAGAAGTCCTCAACGATATCAAATTTGGTAAAAATCTTCCTGTCTAGCACCCACATTAATGGTAGAAATGAACCAATTATGGTAACACCCCTCTCTGCATCCTTACTATTGCTGTCTCAGACACGAATGGGTTTTTAAGAAGTTTCCGTGGAACGTGTCACCAAACTCTACTTTCCTTCCCAACCTACTGGCTATGCAAGTTCTCCATTCCCATTTTCCAGGAGAAACACCCAAGTCTTCTGGGAACTGATATCCCTCATCCAGTGTCATAGGGCTCATTTGGAGCAGCGCTGTAGGGCGCTGGCTTCCAGAGCACTCCTAGGTCCACTCTCAGTTCTTGGAGACTTGCCTTTGGTTGACATTTTTGAAAATGGGTGAAACAGCATAGAAAACCAAGCTCAAGTGGCAAGTATAGAGATCAGCCTCCAAGCTGGGATCAAGGTCCTCTCTTGAGGGGAGAATTTCATCTCAGAGCAGTTCGCAGTAAATAATCGCTGATCACCAACACCTCACCCAGGCTCTGTCCCAGCTGAGCTACCCTGGTGTTTCAGTGGGCAGAAAATTGGTGAAGCAATGGGGACTAGAGGTTTCTGCCAGTTTGATTTCCTCAGGCCTCCTGTTTCTAAAAACCTGCTCGCCAATATATGAAATGAAACTTTTCAGAAAGGGAAGTTCATGATGGAGCAAACTTCAGAGAAGGAAGCATTTATTCAAAAAGCAATTTCCTCGGCCAGTCATGTTCCATAAGCCTTTCCCCCTGTGCTGCAGATATTGGTGTTTGAGCAAGAGTGCTCTCTTCCTTTAATACTAGAGCAGTGTCAACTGAGGCACTCAGAACGAGGAATGGGAAAAGGCGTAGGGCCAAATCTTGCTTTCGTTTGAAACATTCTGTTTCATATTTACTTCTGCTACATATGGCTTCCTTTTCTTTCCTTCTTTTCTGTTTTTTTTTTTTTTTTTTTTTTTTAAAGGCACCTTAAAGAGCATTTGGAAGTACAGCCCAGGCCAGAGAACTCCCCCAGGAGGGTGGAATGTCACACTGCAAGAAGGCAAGCACACACAACCAAGAGAGGGAGGCAAGCACCATAGCTCCTGAAGCATGGCCACAGATGCTGCCCCCAGAATCCTCCCAACACAATATTCCAGGCAGCAGCAACTGGATTAGCACGATAAAACAAATTCAGAGAAGCTGACGTGGGTGGGGGCTTTGTACAATCCAGGTCCCCAAGCATTTTAAGTTCGTTTCTCTGCAGAAACAATTACTAATGAGTCTACCATGTGTGGGCACATTGCATTCCACAATGTAGTGAAGAGAGGGCTGGACAATGCTGAGCACCTCTGGGAGAGGAGGCAAGCAATGAGCAAGTAATCAAATACGTTACCACCATGAGGAAAGGACAGGGGTGAGCAAGCGCCAGTCCCTACGGAAGGAAGGAGACATTTGCACAGTCCGCACTGTAAGCTGGCTGAAGACAAGGGACGAAGAACTTCCCACAGCAAGGGGAAAAGATGAGCCAGACAAGTGGGTGAATCTCTCTTCCCTTTAGCCCAAGAGGTGCTAGAAGAGGATCGAATGATTCGGTCAGCCACATTGCTTTCATTAAGCACCTATTTTGTGCGAGGCTGAGAAGATTCAGTAGACAAAGAGGTAGCAAATGCACCTCAGTGAGCTGAAAGTGGAGAGGCCAGCCCCAAGCAGCTGGACCTCGCATTGCCTCTGAGCATGGTGATGCCTCTGGCTTGATGTTTGCTTACTGAGCCTCTTGCTCACCTTCACATCAGGCCTTGCTAATGGGAAACTTTCTATAGATGAGCAGGTGAGCAGCAAGCTATTTGCACAAATGCCGGCCAGCATGGAGCAGTGAGGATGCAGACTGACCTCGCGGACTTCTTTCCTAACGCTCACCATATGTTTGGCAGAGCTGAAAGAGCTACCTTAGCACCAACCCGCCAGGTGCCTGGCACTGGGAACCACATGTTGGCAGATGAAAAATGACTAATATGAAATCTCTATGCCAAGGGTAAACCACTCTGCTGGGTTGATCACAATTTCTTATTTCTACAAGAGGATCATTCTGTCTCTGGTTATAAAACTGTACCCTCCTGAAGCTGCTACTCACCCATTGGAAGTAACATACCCTCTGCTGCTTACAAACCCATTAATTTCTGATGGAGCAATTCCAGTGTCCTTCAAAGAACCTGGCCCGTGTAAGTTGCACAAACAAATGAGGAGCCAACTTTTCCCAAATGCCTCCCTCTATTTCATTTAAAAACCTTTTTTAATGAAGACATAAAGCCTGGAATGTAGCTGAACCACTAAGCTTACCATGCGTGACGGCAGATCTTTGGCACAGAGGATTTCAAATGCACTTTTTTTTTTAAAATAGTTTTTTAAAAGGAACCAACATTTTCTTGTTATGGATTCAACTATTTATTTTATATGCCCCTATAATTGACCATAAGACAGGAGTCAGCATAGGCAACAGAGCTATAATGTGACTACACACGCACACACACAGACAGCTTTACAACAGGGAAAAATTAATATGCAATGCCAGCTTATTACCATTTCCAAACATCAGAAAAGCAATACCCTTCTCAGCTTTTACTGTGCAACTAACTTCCCAATTAAGAGGGAGGTTTCGGGACCAGCAGTTAGCGTAATGGCTATGTTGCTGGACTCCCACGTAGTCGACTGCGGTTCAAGTCCTGGACCCGGTGGCTTAAACTCACGCCGGGCGCGTGTGCGTGCGTGCCCAAGATCCCGAGAGGAGAATGGAGGAGAAGGGATTGCGGCGTGGCCATCCCCCCTGGGGGATGATTTCTCGCTTTCTATCTCTCTGTCTCTCTCTGTCTGTCTGGTGAGCGCACGCGCCCTATAGCAAAAACCTCTCCAAAAAAAAAAAAAAAAAGAAAAAAAGAGGGAGGTTTCAGTGTCTCTCAAGAGACACTGAAAACCAAGTGACATACAGGTATAGACATAGGTAGGTAAAGTTATGAGTTTATTTTTTAAAAAATTTGTATCTTTGATATTCTTATTAAAGTTGGAAATATTCAGAGTAATAATTTCATGAATAAAAAAACCTATTAAAGAGTTCTGATTTTTTCTTAGAATTATTTGATTTTATTTCTTATTTTTTAATTTGACCAGAGAGAAAGAGGGAAAGTGAGAAAGCAAGCTGTCAGGTCTGGGACTCGAACTGTTGTTGGCCATGAGGGAGTCTAGTATCTCAACCACCACATCACCTGCTGGCCTCAAAGGAGTCCTCACAGTTAAAGAGTTCTAATTTTTAAATTAATCTCACCTCAGTACTACTGTAAGTTGTACTAATAGGTTTAAAGGACTTCGGTCATTTTTAAAGAACAAAAGTTAAAAAAAAAAAACCAAAAACTTTGAAATAACTTTATAATTTTAGGTATCTATTTAAAGGTCTAAAATTAAATATTTGAAAAATGCTTAGATTTTTGACACATTTCTTTAAAGCTGTCTAGTCAACATCCAGGTGACATATGTATCCCTTCTGCCGTATTGCCACCCGGGGGTATTCATGCCCTGGCCTGAATGCTCCAGGGATAAGGCTCTTCTTACTCGCTGAGGTGGTCTGATCCTCCTTCATTGACGAGCTGTGCTGGGGGGCCATTCTCCTTTGCCATGATTCTGAAACTTCTACTCATAAGTCCTAGCTCCAGTTTTTAGAGTCACACAACATAAGACGTAAAAATATCACTTTCAATGTCAGTGGATTTGATCAACATCTAGATCTAGCAATACCGTGGGTCTGAGAGAATGTGGACCCTCAGAATCACTTTGGTATTGCTGGTGAGAGGATATATTGAAGCAATTTTTTTTTTTTTTAAGAGGTTTCGCTACAGGGTGTGTGCGCTCATCAGAAAGACAGAGAGTGACAGAAAGACAGAAAGCGAGAAATCACCCCCCCAGGAGGGATGGCCATGCTGTAATCCCTCCTCCTCCACTCTCCTCTCGGGTTCTTAGGCACACATGCACACGCACCTGGCATGAGTTTAAGCTACCGGGTCCGGGATTCAAACCGCAGCCTACTTCATGGGAGTCCAGCAACACAACCATTATGCCAACTGCTGGTCCCAAGGAGCAATGTCTTTGAAAACAGTATGACATTACTTCCTGAGGTTGACATTCAAATAACCCATGATCCAGCAATACCACTTTAAGGTACAGTATATGCGTGAGCACAATTCTTGCACACGTACAGGAAAACAGCTTTGATTAAAATAACAAAAACTGAAGATGACCGATGTGCCATCAGTAGATGGATAAACTGATATATTCACACAATGGCATATTACACAGGAAGCAAAACAAATGTTTGGTACTAACACGTGGTCAGATAGGGACAAATCTTCACAATATATTATTTAAGGAACAAAAATCATCCGCAAAGACGATATGCAGCATGATGCTTTTTCATCAAGTTAAAGACTCAAATACATAGAGATGCCTGAAGCTATCTGAAAACCAGCAGAGCAATGGTGATGATGGGATCCAGGACGCTGGATAAATCACAGAGTTTGTTTTTATGATAAGTTTGCAGATATGCATTCGTCATTAAGCATAACTGATTAAATAACTAAAGAAAAGCAGGCCACGGTGGAAAACAAAAATGACCATCCTTAAGGAAGATAGAAGATTACAACATAGGATGATTGCAATTTTCCTCGTGATGGAAACCCAGCCCTCGTTCCAAGAACCTCCTTAAGAATTACAACATAGTAGCATTTGCCATGTAAAAGCACTGAAGTTATTAATTGGATTCCAGATGTCTGAAATTGATGTATCCCTTCACTGAATCCCCCGTAGGATCTATTTTGGGTATAACACTTCACACAGGATGCTGTTCTTAATTAAAACTGCTCTGCCTTAAGAGCTTTATGCTGTGAGATAGTCATCCAAAGGTTCTCTTCTTCATAAATTTACTCTTATGTCTTATTTCTGAAGCAAAAGCAATACTTGCCTAGATTTTAATAAACATGTCTGCAGTGGTAATATAAATGTTAAACTCTTTCCACATTTCATAATCTCTCTCAGTCCTTTTGTTTATGCTGATTCCAGCACCAAGACTATCTTCTG